>CM075781.1:9477162-10077162 GCA_037974665.1 Ehretia macrophylla
TGAACCGCCAGGAGCTCGTATGAGAGTTGGTTTGACTGCCCTTGTAACACCCCGATCCCTCACGAGACCAGGACTCCTATTTGTCATGCTATTCTCACCTAATTCCAAATCCCGGGCACGAAATTTAGGGGAAAACGGACGGAGTTTCCCCTATTTATAGGACTATTTGGAAACCTGTAAGCTACAACATACAACCACAAGACCATAATCCACAACTTCAATATGTTTCATCCCTATCAGTATGCAAGTCAACTAAACAAAAGAGTACACAATTGAGGTTATTACAAACTGTGACACCCTAGAATTTCACCCTAAATTTATTATAATCGTTGCATACTTATGTGCGCATTTCTACGTGCATCATTTTTCTTGTTTAATTGTTTTTGTTGTAGGTTACTATTCATAATATTTTCGACTGTTTCGAAAGCGTGATTTTAAATTTTTCCTAGGTCACTTGACATTTAAAAGGAACCAAGAAATTTTTGTTTTGAACTTTCGAGCTTAGGAGTATGCGTTTGAAAAATATTTTCCGTGAGCTTTAAATAGTGTTACGTTAGAATAGTGCTAGTTGTTAATTAAAAAGCATTTGTAATAACAATTAGCTTTAATTGATTAAGTTTTTGAGATTAATTAGCTTAGAATATTAATTATATACTACACATAAAACAACTACTCATGAAATTAAATAGAATAGTGCTCATAAGTCATCAAAACAATTTAGAAAATTCCCTCCATGTCCTAAGCCTTGGCCGTCCACTTCAAGGAGGAAAAAGGAGAGAATTTTGCTTCTTCATCCATGCACTTGATCTCTTAGAGTGATCTTGGGAGGATTTTGGAGCAACTTAGGACCTTCAACAAAGCTTCTACATCTTCAAAATTGTGAGGGAGTCTTATTTGCTTGAGTTTAAAGTTTATATGCACATGTTCAATTTTATTGAATTGTCAATTATAGCTATATATCTTGTTGTGAATGCTTCCTATGAGTTATTTAAAGTCTCTAGAGCTAACTTTTGTGGTGTGATAACAAATTTAACGGTTGAATGTTGAGATTGATCAAAGAGGTGATGAATAGTGCCAAAAACTAGGGTTTTGAGAAAATTGGATAATTTGCTTGAATTGATGCCTCAATTAGGTGCTCTAGACCCTAGGGAAGATGATTGAAAAGCCACGTTAGGTTGAATCACCCGAATTTGAACTTTAGTGCATAAATCGCTTACTTTAAAAAGGGGGCAATCCGGGCAAATTTGGGCATCGATTTGGGTATCCTTGAGCTAAGGAAGCACCTTTGGTGCTTTCGTTTCGCGAAATTGGGGTTCGGTTAGTATGGCTATAGTTCAAACCCGTTCGGGGCCTTCCCGAACTTTTGCTTCAAAAATGAGTTTTTATGACTTTAAAGGGTACCTTTAAGCTTAATTAGGAATATAGAAAGACTAGGGTAGGATTGAGAATCTCGAACTATGCTTAGGAGAAAGAAAGCTCGATTAAAGAAAGGGGAAAAGTAGTTTTTAGCCTTTTTAGTTGCAATTGGAACTTGTTGTGTGTTAGTAGTGCCTTGCATAGAATATTTAGGATGTATTTAAGTTATTTGAGTAGATTATTGGAATTAATTATGTTGATTGTTTTCTTTTGGCATCTATTAGTTAATATTTTGCATATATGAACTTTTATCGTGCATATATGTGAGGGCGGCCTACTTTGTCGTCCCTCTTACGTGTTATGTGATATTATTGATTGCTTGTGACTTGTATTGGGTTGCGCAACCTATATCGGACATGGTAGCGTCGAGAAACACGGGCGGCATCGGGCTTGCCGTGCTCCCTCGACTACCATGGTGCCTATTCCCTTCTCGCTGAGGCATACTCCACTACCCCAGAGGCGTGGTTCACCTGCTGGGCATGGACCTACCTCGGGAGAAAGGGTCGTAGGATCGGGATACATCCGGAGTATCCCAAGTGTGGTGTTTGGGTTTTGCCGGCATATTCGTGATACTCGTGGATCGTGGCTCGTGGATGAAGTCTTGGAATTGGAACCGTATCCTTTTTAAAGTGATTAATAGTTTGACTTATTGTCTTGTTAGTTTATGTGGCTTGTATGTATGTTTACTTGTGTTGCATATCATATTGCACGTTGGCATGCTGCATCACCTCCCTCGCTGAGCAACTTTGTTACTCACTCCTCTTTTGAAATGTTTCAGGAGAAGCTGAGGTGAATCCCCAGCTGTTAGAAGTAGGAGAAGAGGAAGAAGTTCAAGTAGATCAGAATCAGTGATCTTGTGTGCCGAGGTGGATTTTATGTGCTTCTTACGTGGAGTTCTTGTTATTAATGTATTTTGAGACCTTAGAGTCTTGTATATATATGTCTAGTGGATGTGTATTAGGATGTTAAAGAAAGTTGTTGGATTGTAATAATGAATTCTAGACTTTAATTCCCTTGCATGCTTGGAGTGTTTGTTAATCTTCATATGAAACTTAGAAGTTTATTGTATTTAACTACTTATGACTAAGACCAACTTATCTCGCTTGCTTGTGTGCTTTAGTAGAAAATTGTTGCTCCAAGGCTCGGATGGACTTGTGATTGTGTTTTGGCTTTGGAGTTATTATGGATAAGTTGTTGCTTTTAGTTCAGATGTCTGGAATGAATGTTTACAGGTATCAGTTTTGTCCTTGGTACAGAGAAGACTCTGTCCGAGTGACGGGTCCGAGCCTGACTATTAACGTGGGGTTGGGTTCGGGGCGTTACACCTTAAGTGGTATCAGAGCTACTAGAATGCTTGAAGCCGGGTTAAATTCCTTGGCATGTGGGTAGAGGTCTATATGTGGAAGTGAATTATGTGAATATGTAAATGTTTAATTGTTTAAGTACTTAGATATAAGACATGCTAGCATGAAAAAGAATGATAAAGCTTAATATGATAAGAATATGAAAAGTTAGTATTGAATGTTGTTAAGTGTTTTATGTGTTCTTGTGTGAGTAAAATGTTTGAAAACAATGTGTAAATTATCTTGCATAGTTTATTTGCCTATTATAATATGATGTTCTTCTAGCATTGTGATGAGGAGACGGGGTAGACCACGGGGTGAGCCGGAGGAGGCTCCTAGGCAGAATGTACCGGGGCAGGATGCTGGGGCAGCCGGGAATGTACAGCAGGGTCAGGAGCCGAGCACTGCCCATATTTTAGCTACTATGGCTACTGCGATGAATACCATAGCACAGTTTGTGGTTCAGCAGGGTACAGCAGGTGCCGGCAGAGGTAATCAGACTGCCAGAGCAGAGGGCAGTGGTACTGCAGGAGGTAACTTATTTGATAAATTTCTGCATCATGGAGCATATAGTTTTTATGGTGAGCCAGATGATATGAAAACAGAGTTGTGGCTGAGCAAATTCGAGAAAGTTGCTGCAATACTTGAGTGTGACGATGAAAGAAAGATCAACTGTGCTACATTTTTAATGGAGGGTGATGCCGAGGCTTGGTGGTGCACTATTAGAGAAAAATGGTATGCTGAGAGGGTTCAGCATGTATGGGCTGATTTTGTTCGTGAGTTTCGAGATAAATATGTATCGGTTGTAGCCCGTGAGAGGCATCAGGATGAGTTTATAGCTTTGAAACAGGGGAACATGACTGTAGACCAGTATGAGGCTACCTTTACGAGACTATCTCGATATGTGCCAGCTTTAGTTCAGCCGGAGGATGTGAAAATTCAGAGATTTATTACAGGGTTGAGGAGTGACATCATGCTTAACTTGTCATCACAAGATTATCCGAGCTATGCTGCAGTAGTTCGGGCTGCATCGAGATATGAGAAACGTAAGGCAGACGTGTTAGCTCAGTCTAGTCAGTCAAGCAAACGTCAGTTTCAGTCTCAGAGCCAGGGTTATCAGAGGCAGACTCAGCAGCCTAGGCAGACTCAGAGCTACCCAGGACCAGTTCAGGTACAGTCACAGCCGAGACCAGCTCAGAGCCAGCCACAGGGACAGTCACAGACCCGACCAGTGACTGCTAGATCTCAGCAGGGCAGTTCTGCCACATCTACTTATAGGACCCCTACAGGAGGAGCTGCTGCTAGGAAGAATCTCCAGTGTACTCATTGCAACTGTAAGGGTCACACAGAGGCTGAGTGTTGGAGGAAACTGGGTCGTTGCATAGGTTGTGGCAGTGATCAGCACAGAGTTAGAGATTGTTCCAAGTTTAGAGGTGGTCAGGGTCAGACTTCAGGCCAGGGTGCCCAGACTAGAGCTTCAGGAGCAGCTACCGTACCGCGAGGTCAGGCTCGGGTATTTGCACTTGACCAGGAGGAGCTTCCGGAGACGACAGTGGTGGTGGAAGGTACTTTTCTTATTAATAGTCAGCCGGTAGTAGTTTTGATTGACACCGGGGCTACACATTCATTCATTACACCTGCATGTGCACCGTCTGCTGCATTAAAAGTTGATAAACTGCCGTATGTGATTGAAGTAGGTAATCCTATGGGAACTAAATTTGTTACGGAGTCTGTATGTAAGGATTGTAATATTTGCATTGAGGGTTGCATGTATCCTATTGATTTGATTATCATGCCATTTCGAGACTTTGAGGTTATCTTAGGGATGGATTGGTTGGGGCGATATTATGCATGTTTGGACTATAGGAGGAAAGTTTTGACTTTAGAAGTACCTAACCAACCTATTATTAAAGTAATTGGGAGTCGGAAGTCTACTGGGACTCGTATTATATCTTCCATTAAAGCTACTAAAATGTTGAGTAAAGGCTATGATGCATACTTAGCTTATTTAATTAATCAGCCTGGAGATAAATTGAAATTGAGTGAAGTACCTATTATAAAAGAGTTTCCGGGGGTTTTCCTTGAAGAGTTGCCTGGGTTACCACCTGATAAGGAGATTGAGTTTGTGATTGACCTGTTGCCGGGAACTAGTCCTATCTCAAGAACCCCGTATAGAATGTCTTCCCCTGAGTTACAAGAATTGAAAATTCAGCTTCAGGGTTTGCTTGAGAAAGGTTTTATTCAGCCTAGTTCGTCACCGTGGGGTGCTCCCATGTTATTTGTGAAAAAGAAAGACGGTACTCTGCGTTTGTGTATAGATTATCGGGGTCTGAATCAGGTAACGGTGAAAAACAAATATCCTTTGCCTTTAATTGAGGAGTTGTTTGATCAGCTACAGGGTGCTGTTGTGTTTTCAAAATTTGATTTGAGGCAGGGTTATTATCAATTGAGGATCAGGAAAGAGGATGTACCTAAGACTGCATTTAGAACCAGGTACGGCCATTATGAGTTTGTTGTTTTACCATTCGGGTTGACAAATGCTCCAGCCGCTTTTATGGATTTGATGCAGAGGGTATTTCGACCTTATCTTGATCAGTTTGTTGTGATTTTTATTGATGATATATTAGTATACTCTAAGTCTGAGTCAGAGCATGAAGAGCATTTGAGGATTGTACTTCAAACCTTGCAAGAACACAAGTTGTTTGCCAAATTTAGCAAATGCGAATTCTGGTTGAAACAGGTTGCCTTTTTAGGTCATATCATTTCCCAGGAGGGAATATCTGTTGATCCTGCTAAAATTGATGTAGTTATGTTGTGGAAGAGACCTGAAACTGTCACGGAAGTCCGTAGTTTCTTGGGATTAGCGGGCTATTATAGGCGATTTGTTAAAGATTTTTCAAAGATTGCAGGACCTTTGACTACTTTAACTCAGAAGAAAACTGTGTTTAATTGGGATAATAAATGTGAAGCCAGTTTCCAGGAGTTGAAAAAGCGACTTACCACTGCACCTATCCTTGCCTTGCTTGAGGGAACTGAGAACTTGGTGATTTATAGTGACGCTTCGAAAGAAGGGTTAGGTTGTGTTTTGATGCAAAATGGTAAAGTCATAGCATGTGCCTCTAGGAAATTGAAACCATATGAACTCAATTATCCTACACATGATTTGGAGCTTGCAGCTGTTGTCTTTGCTTTGAAGAAATGGCGGCATTATTTGTGGGGCAACAAATTTGAAATATTTACTGATCATAAAAGTTTGAAATATTTGTTTTCTCAAAAAGATTTGAATATGAGGCAAAGGCGTTGGCTAGAATTGTTAAATGATTATAACTGTACCATTAGCTATTTGCCGGGAAAAGCTAATACTGTTGCAGATGCACTGAGCCGGAAAGCTTCTGTGTCTAGTTTGATAATCAAGGATTGGGAGATTGTGGAAGAACTGTGTTTATGGAAACCGAAAGCTTCTAGATCAGGTATTCAATTTGCTAGTTTACAAATCAAATCTTTATTGCTATCTAGAATCAGAGAAGCGCAACAATCAGATTCTCTGCTATTGAAGCTTTTAGAGAAGTCAAAAGGGGGAGAGTCTGACTTTAAGATGCATGATGATGGACTTCTCAGGTACAGGAACAGAATTTGCATTCCTAGTAATTCGACTGTGAAAGAAGAGATTCTTGCTGAGGCTCATGCTTCTAAATACACAATTCATCCTGGAAGCACAAAAATGTATAGGGATTTGAAACAGAATTTCTGGTGGAACAACATGAAGAGAGAGATAGCTGAGTATGTAGCTAAATGTTTAACTTGTCAGAAAGTTAAGGCAGAACATCAGAGGCCAGCGGGATTGTTGCAACCGTTGGAGATTCCGGTTTGGAAATGGGATCAGGTTACTATGGATCTTGTGTCGGATTTACTGAGATCACCACGAGGTAATGATTCTGTGTGGGTTGTAGTAGACAGGTTGACGAAGAGTTCGCATTTTATTGCTACAAAGAAAACAGATTCTCTCGATAAATTGGCTGAGCTTTATGTTGAAAATATTGTGAGACTGCATGGAGTTCCATCCTAGATAGTGTCAGACAGGGATCCCAGGTTTACATCACAGTTCTGGCAGAAACTACAAAAGGCTTTGGGGACTAATTTGAGTTTTAGTACTGCTTATCACCCGCAGACGAATGGTCAGTCAGAGAGGACTATCAGGATACTGGAAGATATGTTGAGAGCCTGTGTTCTGGATTTTGGCAAGAATTGGGAGAAATATTTGCCTTTAGCAGAGTTTGCTTACAATAACAATTATCAGGCCACTATTGGCATGGCACCCTACGAGGCACTTTATGGGCGAAAATGTCGGTCTCCGTTGTATTGGGATGAGGTAGGTGAGATGAAATCAGTTGATCCCGCTATTCTTCTGGAGATGATTAAAATGGTGGATAATGTGAGACTTATAAAGAAAAGGATGCTTACAGCTCAGAGTCGACAGAAGAATTATGCTGATAGACGTCGACGGGACTTAGTATTTTCTAAGGGTGATCATGTTTTCTTGAAAGTCTCTCCGCGAAAAGGTTTGATTCGGCACGGCAAAGGAGGTAAACTTAGTCCTAGATACGTGGGACCATTTGAGATCACTGAGAAGGTTGGAGATTTAGCTTACAGATTGGCACTACCTCCGAGTTTGGGTCGGATTCATGATGTTTTTCATGTGTCACTATTGAGAAAGTATAATCCTGATCCGTCGCATATCATTGAGCCGGAGCCGTTGGAAATTGATGAGTCCTTAGCTTATGTTGAGAAACCTCTTCGAGTGGTTGACCGAAAGATTCAGGAACTTAGGACTAAAAATATTCCTATGGTAAAAGTTCTCTGGGATCATCATGGGGTTGAGGATGCCACTTGGGAGTGAGAAGATCAGATCAGAGAGAAGTATCCGGAGCTCTTTGCCGAATCATGTAAGAATTGCAAGGACGCAATTAGTTTAAGGGGGAGAGGGTGTGACACCCGAGAATTTCACCCTAAATTTATTATAATCGTTGCATACTTATGTGCGCATTTCTACGTGCATCATTTTTCTTGTTTAATTGTTTTTGTTGTAGGTTACTATTCATAATATTTTCGACTGTTTCGAAAGCGTGATTTTAAATTTTTCCTAGGTCACTTGACATTTAAAAGGAACCAAGAAATTATTGTTTTGAACTTTCGAGCTTAGGAGTATGCGTTTGAAAAATATTTTCCGTGAGCTTTAAATAGTGTTACGTTAGAATAGTGCTAGTTGTTAATTAAAAAGCATTTGTAATAACAATTAGCTTTAATTGATTAAGTTTTTGAGATTAATTAGCTTAGAATACTAATTATATACTACACATAAAACAACTACTCATGAAATTAAATAGAATAGTGCTCATAAGTCATCAAAACAATTTAGAAAATTCCCTCCATGTCCTAAGCCTTGGCCGTCCACTTCAAGGAGGAAAAAGGAGAGAATTTTGCTTCTTCATCCATGCACTTGAGCTCTTAGAGTGATCTTGGGAGGATTTTGGAGCAACTTAGGACCTTCAACAAAGCTTCTACATCTTCAAAATTGTGAGGGAGTCTTATTTGCTTGAGTTTAAAGTTTATATGCACATGTTCAATTTTATTGAATTGTCAATTATAGCTATATATCTTGTTGTGAATGCTTCCTATGAGTTATTTAAAGTCTCTAGAGCTAACTTTTGTGGTGTGATAACAAATTTAACGGTTGAATGTTGAGATTGATCAAAGAGGTGATGAATAGTGCCAAAAACTAGGGTTTTGAGAAAATTGGATAATTTGCTTGAATTGATGCCTCAATTAGGTGCTCTAGACCCTAGGGAAGATGATTGAAAAGCCACGTTAGGTTGAATCACCCGAATTTGAACTTTAGTGCATAAATCGCTTACTTTAAAAAGGGGGTTTTGCACGTTAGACAATCCGGGCAAATTTGGGCATCGATTTGGGTATCCTTGAGCTAAGGAAGCACCTTTGGTGCTTTCGTTTCGCGAAATTGGGGTTCGGTTAGTATGGCTATAGTTCAAACCCGTTCGGGGCCTTCCCGAACTTTTGCTTCAAAAATGAGTTTTTATGACTTTAAAGGGTACCTTTAAGCTTAATTAGGAATATATAAAGACTAGGGTAGGATTGAGAATCTCGAACTATGCTTAGGAGAAAGAAAGCTCGATTAAAGAAAGGGGAAAAGTAGTTTTTAGCCTTTTTAGTTGCAATTGGAACTTGTTGTGTGTTAGTAGTGCCTTGCATAGAATATTTAGGATGTATTTAAGTTATTTGAGTAGATTATTGGAATTAATTATGTTGATTGTTTTCTTTTGGCATCTATTAGTTAATATCTTGCATATATGAACTTTTATCGTGCATATATGTGAGGGCGGCCTACTTTGTCGTCCCTCTTACATGTTATGTGATATTATTGATTGCTTGTGACTTGTATTGGGTTGCGCAACCTATATCGGACATGGTAGCGTCGAGAAACACGGGCGGCATCGGGCTTGCCGTGCTCCCTCGACTACCATGATGCCTATTCCCTTCTCGCTGAGGCATACTCCACTACCCCAGAGGCGTGGTTCACCTGCTGGGCATGGACCTACCTCGGGAGAAAGGGTCGTAGGATCGGGATACATCCAGAGTATCCCAAGTGTGGTGTTTGGGTTTTGCCGGCATATTCGTGATACTCGTGGATCGTGGCTCGTGGATGAAGTCTTGGAATTGGAACCGTATCCTTTTTAAAGTGATTAATAGTTTGACTTATTGTCTTGTTAGTTTATGTGGCTTGTATGTATGTTTACTTGTGTTGCATATCATATTGCACGTTGGCATGCTGCATCACCTCCCTCGCTGAGCAACTTTGTTGCTCACTCCTCATTTGAAATGTTTCAGGAGAAGCTGAGGTGAATCCCCAGCCGTTAGAAGTAGAAGAAGAGGAAGAAGTTCAAGTAGATCAGAATCAGTGATCTTGTGTGCCGAGGTGGATTTTATGTGCTTCTTACGTGGAGTTCTTGTTATTAATGTATTTTGAGACCTTAGAGTCTTGTATATATATGTCTAGTGGATATGTATTAGGATGTTAAAGAAAGTTGTTGGATTGTAATAATGAATTCTAGACTTTAATTCCCTTGCATGCTTGGAGTGTTTGTTAATCTTCATATGAAACTTAGAAGTTTATTGTATTTAACTACTTATGACTAAGACCAACTTATCTCGCATGCTTGTGTGCTTTAGTAGAAAATTGTTGCTCCAAGGCTCGGATGGACTTGTGATTGTGTTTTGGCTTTGGAGTTATTATGGATAAGTTGTTGCTTTTAGTTCAGATGTCTTGAATGAATGTTTACAGGTATCAGTTTTGTCCTTGGTATAGAGGAGACTCTGTCCGAGTGACGGGTCCGAGCCTGACTATTAACGTGGGGTTGGGTTCGGGGCGTTACACAAACCACTAGCACCTAACTATCACCTAAGAATAAAACTTTTATATTACATTTCTTATGATAACACAAATACATATATGACCATAAGGTCTCAAATAGTATACAGGCATATAATGTACACATTCTTCCTTGTTCTACACACTGATAGAGCAGGCAGGCCACACAAGAGGTAATCACATTTCCAGCTTATAGCACTGATCCTGAAAGGTGTTAGAAACGAGGGTAAGTATACAACATGTATACTCAGTGAGGGAGGTGATGCAACAAACCAAGGGATGCTTTCATGAGATGCAACAAGAATAATAACATATACAACACAAAATAAAAAAGTTAATTAGACAAGTATTTAACCACGTATAAAAAGGATACGGTTCCATGTTTGTCTTCAATCACGAGCCACGAGCCAAGATCTTCAAGCAAATGCCGGCAAACCCTTACTCTTCCAAATTGGGGTACTCCAGATGTACCCCGATCCTACGACCTTTCTCCTGAGGTAGGTCCATATGCCCAGCAGGTGAACCACGCTAGTAGGGTAGTGGAGTATACTCAGCGAGAAAGGGAATAGGCACCATGGTAGTCGAGGGAGCACGGCAAACCCGATGCCGCTTGTGTTTCTCAACGTTACCATGTCCGAAAAGGTTGTGCAACCCCGGGTCAAGATCACGAGAGCCAAGTATACCAAATATCACATAAGAGGAATGACAAAGTAGGTCGTCCTCGTAGTTAATTACTGATAACACAAAAAGACACAAGATAACAAGTAAATAACGCATATAAAATTTATCAATTACTAATGAATACAATCTAGAAACAATAAATTAAGTTAAGACGCACAAAAGAGATAAAGTCTCCCTCACCTCGGTTTAGGTTAAGTATGCAAGAGAATAGCTTAGATTTATTCCATCCTCCTCGAATTAGCTCAAAGTGCAACCCTAGCTTATTCATATAAGTATAATACTTAGCCATCAAAACTAGTATAATACTATGCAAGTAAATTAACATAACACCTTAACAATTGATTATACCAACTCCAACTTGACTATTATGCAAATTCAACACACAACAATAGAAGTTCCATAATCACTTATATAGTTCATATTATCACATAGCCCAAGTAGTCATACAAGTAACCAAACATTAGTAGGTGAAACAGTGGCACATATAAAATGACTAAAGTTAGCAACTAGTAGCAAAAGTTTAGCTATAACTATTGGCAACTAATTCTCTTCAACGACCAAGCTAGCTTTGCAAATAAACTGTAAGCTCACTAAAGCTCAATTATTCATACACTTAATCAACTATTGATAATCTAAACATTAGCACATAGAAAGGAGTATAACTAATAGCTCACAATAAGCTGACTACAACTATTTGGTAATTAAATTTCCATTTCAACAAGTGGCTATTTTTCAAGCCAAGATTTTACTATGTCAATGATAGGTCCAACTTAAGTTAATTCAAGTTCAACTATTTCTTAATCTTGATTTTTATTCAATCTCCCAATTTATTATGAATTACATGTACCCTATACTACTTATACATTCTCTCTCTCTCTATAGTTAACATTGGCCAAACCGTGACAATCACGATTGTGAGCTGCCGTCACTGTTTTTCCCTATTTCCTTATCCCAGTTTTTGCTAGGCTGTAGTATTATATTTAGCCTATGCTTATGATGACTAGGATAATTATTATCATGTTCATGCATGTATTAAAGTTTGGTTGAATATTATTAATTGGTTAGCTTTGGATTATGACGGTTTGGATAATAAACTTTGGATAAACAACTTTGGATTAGTACTATAATGTTTTATGCATATAGTGAAGGTTGTGCTTGTGCAAGAAATATGTATGTGTGTGAGTTCTTGGCCTAGACTGTTTAGCCAAAGCTGAATAGTCTAGCGATTTGGACTGTCCAGTCCATGGTAGTCCACTGCCGTGGACCTGTAGCTTTCCCCATTGACCCCGTTTCCCTACGTAATTGTTACATGAATTGTCAAGATGTAT
This sequence comes from Ehretia macrophylla, assembly GCA_037974665.1. Classification (NCBI taxonomy): domain Eukaryota; kingdom Viridiplantae; phylum Streptophyta; class Magnoliopsida; order Boraginales; family Ehretiaceae; genus Ehretia; species Ehretia macrophylla. The sequence continues at coordinate 9,489,375 of CM075781.1, forward strand.
AATAGTAGTATTTATCTAGCTTTAAGTGGAATATTAACATGTTCTTGTTTGTAATTTAGTTATTTAAAAATGTTTAATGTTACATGAGATACTTGTGTAGTAAACTGTAAATTTAATGGATGTCTAACATATATTAGATGTAATTAACTTTATTTGATCTTATTAGAGTCAAGCTAAAATCTTAGTTGAAGGTATAGTCTCAAGTGTAATGTGATAATTGAACCACAGTTGAATTTTGTTTGCATTGGTTATAACTTTCAATCAAAAGATTCCAGCTTAGAGATGCAAAGTAATAAAGTTAGAAATTTTAGTTAGCTAGTTATAATTGAATTAAATAGGAATTATAAAAGATCAGCTTGATTAGAATTATGCTACCTAGTCAATTAATGAAATGATACTAAGCTAATGTTTAATACTAACCTAGGCTATTGAAAATGAGAAAGTGTAAAGGCTAAGAACAAAAGATAATCATAAGGAGTAAGGAGATGTACACTAATTAAATTGAAAATATAAATCTCAGTAATAGAGCTTTAAAATTAGTTTTTATAATGAAATATTTGCAAAAATATGAGTTACGAAAAAATCTGGAAAATTGGTCAGATTTGCATGCCTGCGTTGTAGGACCAATGATGTAGCGAATGTTGACCAAATTAGCAGAATTTTGGATATGTTGTAGTAGACTCATAGTAGAACGAAAGTGTATTTCTAAGGCTTGGCCAAATTCTAGCTCTAGGTACTCCTTTTTGGATGATTTCTGAGAGGCATGTGAAATGGACGTGAGCTGGACAGTCCTGCCAGCGTTTTTTTTTCCTTTTCCTTGTCCTCATGTGTATTGGTTACAAGTTAGTTTAGATAGTGTAGTTTTTAACTTTAGATTGTGTATAAATGACTAGGTTGGTTGATGGTTAATTGAGGTGGTTAATGAGGAGATTACAACTATACTAAGTTGTCGCTAACCAAGTGTTAAAATAAGTTATGAGTTAGTTCAAGATAAGATAAAAGCTAGATCATAATCGGATTGTTTGACCTTGAACTAGTAAAGGATTTAATGAGCTTAACGGTAAGAGATATAGTTGACTTGAAATTGAGTTAAGCGTAGAGAAACACGGGCGGCGTCGGGCTTTCCGTGCTCCCTCGACTACCATGGTGCCTATTCCTTTCTCGTTGAGGCATACTCCACTACCCCAGAGGCGTGGTTCACCTGCTGGGCATGGACCTACCTCAGGAGAAAGGGTCGTAGGATCGGGATACATCGGGAGTATCCCAACTTGTTGGAATAAGGGGTTTGCCGGCACTTGCGTGAAGTTTGTGGTTCGTGGCACGTGATTGAAGACTTGAAGTGGAACCGTATCCTTTTTAATGTGGTTGACTACTTGTTACTTAAATTTTGTTCTTTATGTTATACGTATATGATTTCTTGTGTTTGCTTATCATAATGCACGCCCGGTATGTTGCATCACCTCCCTCACTGAGTAACCTAGTTACTCATTCCTTTTTTCAACATATTTTAGGAAAAGCTGAAGATTGGATTGCCTCCTGTGCGACCTGCTTACTCCATCAGTGTGTAAAACATGGAAGAATGTGATCATGATATACTTGTATTGTATTTGAGACTTTGTGTTCATGTATGTGTTTATGTTATATCAAGGAATGTAATATTAAAGTTTAGTTTGTTTGATGATTAGGTACTAGTGGGCTTGTAATATCTTCTATTTGCTTTACTTTATTACTTAGTAGTGCATGCTTGTGTGGACGATGAAAACTAGTTAGTTGGTTGGACACAAATTATAAGAAAGCTTGATTGATAGTATAGAGTGGTATGATAAGTGGAATAAAAATATAGAACTTCAATGGATTTAATTTTGCTTGCTTGTGTGATATGATGTAGGGTTCCAAGGCTCGGATGGCCTTGAGGAGCTGGTTGACTTTATGAATCTTGAAAGTTAGGTTGTATGAATGGTTGATTGTGATTCAGGACTTGTATGTGACTGTTGGCAGGTTTTTAGATAGACCTACATATAGGGGAAACTCCGTCCGTTTTTCCTAAAATTTTGTGCCCGAGTTTAGATTTGGGTTGAGAATAGCGTGATAAATAGGAGTCCTGGTCTCGTGAGGGATCGAGGCATTACAGAAGTGGTGTCAGAGCTTAGTTAGCTCTCAGCCGAGACAGGGTCCTCGGTCTGGTGGGTAGTGAACCTCGAGTGTGTGCATGTGAAATATGTTTTGGAATAGGTATGTGCTTGTATGTGGACTTGCATTTGCTTAAGTGAAAATATGCTCTATAGGTTACATTTGTGTGAAATAGGAAGATTTTGTGATATGTATAACTATGCGATTATGTGTGACTTAAGTGGAAATGTGTTTCTACGTGATTTGCTTATCTGAAATATGATGATTGTAATAGACGAACAAATTTGTGACTAGGGGTACTTTTATGTGGTATATTTGTTAGTATATGTACTTCACATACTATCTATTGCATGCATACATATAATCTCATTTGAATTGGTATGCAAACTCTCCCCTATAGAGATTGCCAAAAGTGGATTTCTAAGGTGTAGACCGACAAGGCCAGATATAGTTCATATTTGTGATCAACAAGAAGTCATTCAAGAAGCCAGTTTGGAATTCGCCTCGGGTATTTTCTTCGTATTTTTCATTCGGACTTCTTGCCTGGAATTGTATTTGGTATTTTCTCGGAATTTCTTGTATAGCAATCATGTTGGAGTTCTTATGTGGTGATCACATTCGGAAGGATTTTCATTTGGACTTCTGGATTGGTATTTTTACTCGGAGCCTTTATTTGGCATTCATAGTTGGGATTTCTTTTGACTTCTTGCTCTGGATTTCTCATCGAGTATTCTTTCAATTTTCATACGAAGATTTTGTTGGAATTCTTATCGGCATTCATGAGTGATAGGGTTCTAGGGAGTTCCATATGAAAGCTCTTATTGGTGTGTTCCATTGGTACTTCTACTTGGAATTCTTTGTGATTTTGTATTCAGGGTATTCAAGATGCTTATATAGATTTCTCTTGAAAAGAAGAAATTGCGAGGACGCACTTTGTTTAAGGGGGAGAGAATGTGACGCCCGAGAATTTTATCACAAATATTTTAAATAACTGTTGCATAAACTACTTGTGCATTTTACGTGCATTTCTTGTCTTCTTAAATTGTTTATTTCTGAGGCAGTATTCATAAGAAAATTTACTGTCTCGGATATGCGACTCAATATTTTTCATAGGTCACATGACATTTAAAAAGAGTCGGAATATGGTAGTTTCGAACTTTAGAGGTCGGGAGTATGTGTTTGAAAAATGTTTTACCTCTTCACATGAATAGTATTACGTATGTAAAAACATTGTTTTAAATTAGTTAGCATTACAATTGGAATTAAGCCCATTTGATCAAGACTTTTGTTAGTATTTGACATAACAAAACATAACTTACACATATATTTACACAACATAACACCATTTATGCATACTACTCAAGAAAACAAAAGCCAAAATTGCAAAAATACCCCCCTTCCCCTCTCCCCCCCTCCCAAAAACCGTGAACCCTAGGAGAGGAAAAAGGAAAAAAATTCTTCAACTTTGAGCAAAAATTGGTCCTTTAGCTTGGTCTAGGAGGAGATTGGAGCATTAGGGGGCATCTACAACTTGTATTCATCTTCAATATTGTGAGGGAATTGCATATTTCGTAATTTTAAAGTTGATGCATATATATTGAATTTCTTGTCTTGTTGAATTTAGCTATTTTTCTTGTTATAAATGCTTGAATTATTGTGATTGATTATCGGGTTACGCAACCTTTTCGGACATAGTAGCGTCGAGAAACACGGGCGGCGTCGGGCTTACCGTGCTCCCTCGAGTACCATGGTGCCTATTCCTTTCTCGCTGAGGCATACTCCACTACCCCAGAGGCGTGGTTCACCTTCTGGGCATGGACCTACCTCAGGAGAAAGGGTCGTAGGATCGGGATACATCCAGAGTATCCCAACTTGTTGGAGTAAGGGGTTTACCGGCACTTGCGTGAAGTTCGTGGTTCGTGGCTCGTGATTGAAGACTTGAAGTGGAACCGTATCCTTTTTAATATGGTTGACTACTTGTTACTTAAATCTTGTTCTTTATGTTATACGTATATGATTTCTTGTGTTTGCATATCATAATGCACGCCCGATATGTTGCATCACTTCCCTCACTGAGTAACCTAGTTACTCATTCATCTTTTCAACATATTTCAAGAAAAGCTGAAGATTGGATTGCCTCCTGTGCAACCTGCTTGCTCTATCAGTGTGTAAAACATGGAAGAATGTGATCATGATATACTTGTATTGTATTTGAGACTTTGTGTTCATGTATGTATTTATGTTATATCAAGGAATGTAATATTAAAGTTTAGTTTATTTGATGATTAGGTACTAGTGGGCTTGTAATATCTTCTATTTGCTTTACTTTATTACTTAGTAGTGCATGCTTCTGTGGATGATGAAAACTAGTTAGTCGGTTGGACACAAATTATAAGAAAGCTTGATTGATAGTATAGAGTGGTATGATAAGTGGAATAAAAAGATAGAACTTCAATGGATTTAATTTTGCACGCTTGTGTGATATGATGTGGGGTTCCAAGGCTCGGATGGCCTTGAAGAGCTGGTTGACTTTATGAATCTTGAAAGTTAGGTTGTATGAATGGTTGATTGTGATTCAGGACTTGTATGTGACTGTTGGCAGGTTTCTAGATAGACCTATATATAGGGGAAACTCTGTTCGTTTTTCCTAAAATTTTGTGTCCGGGTTTAGATTTGGGTTGAGAATAGCGTGATAAATAGGAGTCCTGGTCTCGTGAGGGATCGATGCGTTACGTAGCTTGATTAGAATGATGTAATTTAAATCAATTAATGAAAGGTTGTTGGAATGAAAATGTATTACTAGCTTTAATTTTTGAAAGGAAAATGTATGAAGATAAGAATAACAAGAAGTTATAAGAAGCTTTTACTTTAATGTGTTGCGGATTCTATGCTAAACATTGTTAAATCTATGTTAGTTTGACTTACGATTGACGCTAATTGCTTTCATTACTTATATTCTATTGAATTATTCTTATCTTATGTGGGTTAACTTTTATGTAAACTACAAGCTATGGTGATGGATTAAGTTATAATGAAATAAAGTATGTAATATGTATTCTTGGATGTGAAAGATAGTTGTTAAACATTTTATAGTCAATTGCTAAAATGTTACACTTATATGATCAAAGCTAGGGTTCGCATATTTGAGATACTTCGAGGAAGTTTAGGGTAATCGGAGCTATTTTCTTGCATATTTAGTCAGATCGAAGGTGAGAGAGTCTTTAACCCTTTTGTACATCTTAGTTTATTTCATTGTTTTTAGATTATATGAGTTAGCTAATTGATAAAGTTTACATGTATCATTTATTTGTTACCTCGTGGTTACTCGTGGTTGTTTGATATTATCTCATGAATTCTTGAATTCGTGTCGGGTTGCGCAACCTTTTCGGACATGGTAGCGTCGAGAAACACGGGCAGCGTCGGGCTTGCCATGATCCCACGACTACCATGGTGCCTATTCCCTTTCTCGCTGAGGCATACTCCACTACCCTAGAGGCGTGGTTCACCTGCTGGGCATGGACCTACCTCAGAAGAAAGGGTCGTAGGATCGGGATACATTCGGAGTATCCCAACTTGTTGGAGTAAGGGGTTTGCTGGCACTTGCGTGAAGTTCGTGATTTGTGGCTCGTGATTGAAGACTTGAAGTGGAACCATATCCTTTTTAATGTGGTTGACTGCTTGTTACTTAAATCCTGTTCTTTATGTTATATGTAACGCCCCGATCCCTCACAAGACCGGAGGCTCTAATAACAATGCTATTCTCAACCCAATACCAAACGCGGTCACAAAATTTTAGGGAAAACAGACAAAGTTTTCCCTGTACCGTGGACATTCTGGAAACCTGTAAGCATTCAAATAAAACACGAAGCAAAGGAACAACATTTCTAATTGAAATCCCAACTTCAAGGCCATCCAAGCCTTGAGCAACACAAGACAATATAAACACATACAAGCATGCAATGTAGCTAGAAGTAGAAGCATAAGTTATTACATGCTACAATTCCATAACACTTACTACATCCACTTAGCTTTCAAATTGCAACCACTCAAATATATATATACATAAGCCTTTAGGCTCCAAAATAGAACATAAAGTAGACAAGCAAGGTCTTCTACAGTTTAGCAAGCAATCACTTCAATCTCAAGTAATAGTACACAACAACCAAGGCAACTCCTCCAACTGCACCACCTGAAACATGTTTAGCGAGGTATGAGCAATCACAATTGCTCAGTGAGGGATAAGGTCTACCGGGGACGTGCAATGCAGCAACTTAACACAATTAATATAATAGATAAACAGTGAATAACAATTCTAATACCACATTTTAAAAGGATACAATCGATAACCCTTATCACTCCAAATCTTCGATCCCCGATCCACGAACCACGATCTCAATCTCGATATGCCGGCATCCCTTACACCAATGGGTACTCCGGATGTACCCGATCCTACAACCCAACACCCCCTGGCAATCTTCGGACCAGGCGAGTGAGGGAATAGCAGACGGAGCTAAGGCAACCAACACTGGCAAGCCCGATGCCGCCCAGCGAGGCCATCGCATCCGCCGCGACAATGAGGTTGCGTAACCACAATGCAATGCAAGAATGATAACAATTACAATATAATCAGTAAACACATTTAAGGAAAAAAAGTAGGTTGTCCTCGCACCAAGTTACAATTTAGCAACAATAAGCATATATCAATTACGCAATTATACTAAACAATATACTCTTTTAGCAAGAAAATAAACTATAATGCACGTAAGTATGCAGGTCCCTCACCTCTACCGAGTTCCAAGATGTAAGTTTGAATCACATCATTTCCAGTCACCTTGAACCTACGAGCAAACATTACTTCAATTACTCTTTAACTACAACATTCATTAATTATTCAGCTAAGTTAGTTAACTCATAACTTCGCTTATTTAGCATATATACAATATCTATTAGAATTCTATTTTTAACAAAATGTCACTTTTATATACTTTAGCTTAATATATATTCCAAGTAGTCATTTCCCACAACATAACTCATATAATTATAAGCAACACGGTATTATAAACAAGATACAAACATATTTTAATGAAGTAGCTATACAACCTATTTCATGAAACTTCTCCAAACAACTACATATTACATACCATTACCATTTAAACTCTTATTTAAATCATTTAAAAGTCAATTATAATAACTACATCAATTCAAATAACCAACTAAGCACCAAGCTCAACTAATTCACATAAAATCCAATTAAAACCTTTCCACATGCTTAGTATTTAGGTCATAAACTTCACACTTATACAACATATAACTCAATCATGATCAATTAGAGCAAATATAACAATATAATAACTACTAATGCAACTAATTCAAGTAATTCACAAGAAATCTAACAAGTCTCCTTCTAAATTCTTACAAAACAAGCTCTAAACTTCGTACAAGATAACGGACCTCAAATCTAACTATACTACATCTCTAATGACACTTTATGGCACCATTTAAGCCCTTGAAATCTCACTTTAAAGTACAATTACCCAAAAAGTCCGAATTTGCCTCTTCATGCATTACTCTACAAGTACTCTAATCGGAGCTCAACTAAGCGAAGTGAATACATTTCTAGCACCACCTCAATTACTAAACACTTGCCCTAATGCCCGAACGCACCCGGATTCACTTTCAACCTGAAACCCCTTTGTCAATCTTTGCTATTAAGCTCCAAACCGAAATGCAAGGTTCAAGATTCCCAAACAAGTTATCATATCCTTCAAATCACACCTTATAGCACCCCAAGGACGCTCGAGTTCACTCGTTAAACCTTATTTACCATTAAATTCCCGATTTTATCTTTGTGCGTTTACACTACAAGTACCAATTTCGAAACCCAAACAAGGGAAACGAAGGCACTTCTAAAGCTTCAATACTTAATAAAGACTAGCCATAACCTCGAAACGTGCCCAAATTTAAGTTAACCCCGAACCCCTTATTAAAGTAGCCTAATTTGATCAAATTATTCAAATTTTGTACATGGAAAGCGCAACTAACATTTTTTCCACGCTTAAGGACCTAATTAGCAACTACTAGAAGCATTGAATCAAATTAAATTGCACAAATTTTTGGAACCCTATAAATTCTACTATTCATCATTTTTCCCAAAGCTCCAACTCCATTTTCAACCATTCAAAATGCTATCTAACCATAAAAGTATGCTCTATAATCATTAATAAGAGTAATTTAAGCTTAAACAAGCATAACCAAGCAATATCTCACCAAAAAAAAAAAAGTTTAGATGCAAAACTTTCAAATACAAAAATAAGATGAAATTCTTACCACATAAGGCTAGAGAAGCTTGAAGAAGGTGTAAACATGTTCAAGAACTCAAGATTCAAACTTGGAATAGATGAAAATGGCCAACTATAGCAATTTTGTAAGAAAAAACACTATTCCCGTATATGGTATTTGGCTGATTTTTTTACCCTTTTTTAGCATTTTTTGAGAGATTTTGGGTTATAAGAGTTTAAGTTGGGTCAATGGGTTGGATTTTTGGGTCAAGTAGTTTGGCTAGGTGAGTCAAATGAATTCAAAAACAAAGCAAAATACAAAACTAAATTGCTGAATTTTTCACTATTCAATTAAGCTCACTAATGAATTTTTTCTCGTTGTTCCCGATATGCTATGCACGCAAACTCAATGAACGTATGCATCTAAAATAGCAAGTATTAAGGGAGAAATATGAAATTCAGAAAAAAAAAAAAACAGAAAATTTTAATGTTCTGGGCTTAGAGCTACTTTCTCAATTAGTTGAAAACAAAGTAAATATTAGTCAAGAAAATGAAACCGAGTATTATAATTAATAAGTTAGTTAATATTCATTTTAAATAATTAATTTAACTATTATTTTAATATTTTGAAGAATTATGAAATAGTGCTAAAAATGAATGAATTCATTAAGGTAAACACATAATTATATGCTAGCATTCAAGATAGAATCTAATTAAATACAAACATGTATTATTCTCTATATGCCGGGTTGGGGGTATTACATTATACGTATATGATTTCTTGTGTTTGCATATCATAATCCACGCCCGGTATGTTGCATCACCTCCCTTACTGAGTAACCTAGTTACTCATTCATCTTTTTAACATATTTCAGGAAAAGCTGAAGATTGAATTGCCTCATGTGCGACCTGCTTGCTCTATCAGTGTGTAAAACATGGAAGAATGTGATCATGATATACTTGTATTGTATTTGAGAATTTGTTTTCATGTATGTATTTATGTTATATCAAGGAATGTAATATTAAAGTTTAGTTTGTTTGATGATTAGGTACTAGTGGGCTTGTAATATCTTCTATTTGCTTTACTTTATGACTTCGTAGTGCATGCTTGTGTGGACGACGAAAACTAGTTAGTTGGTTGGACACAAATTATAAGAAAGCTTGATTGATAGTATAGAGTGGTATGATAAGTGGAATAAAAATATAGAACTTCAATGGATTTAATTTTGCATGCTTGTGTGATATGATGTATTACTAACTTTAATTTTGGAAAGGAAAATGTGTGAATATAAGAATAACAAGAAGTTATAAGAAGCTTTTACTTTAATGTGATGCGGATTCTAAGCTAAACATTGTTAAATCTATGTTAGTTTGACTTACGCTTGACGCTAATTGCTTTCATTACTTATATTCTATTGAATTATTCTTATCTTATGTGGGTTAACTTTTTTGTAAACTACAAGCTATGGTGATGGATTAAGTTATAATGAAATAAAGTGTGTAATATGGATTCTTGGATGTGAAAGATAGTTGTTAAACATTTTATAGTCAATTGCTAAAGTGTTACACTTATATGATCAAAGCTAGGGTTCGCATATTTGAGATACTTCGAGGAAGTTTGGGGTAATCGGAGCTATTTTCTTGCATATTTAGTCAGATCGAAGGTGAGGGAGTCTTTAACCCTTTTGTACATCTTAGTTTATTTCATTGTTTTTAGATTATATGAGTTAGCTAATTGATAAAGTTTACATGTATAATTTATTTTCTAGCTCGTGGTTACTCGTGGTTGTTTGATATTATCTCGTGAATTCTCAAATTCGTGTCGGGTTACGCAACCTTTTCGGACATGGTAGCGTTGAGAAACACGGGCAGCGTCGGGCTTGCCGTGCTCCCTCGACTACCATGGTGCCTATTCCCTTTCTCGCTGAGCATACACCACTACCCCAGAGGTGTTGCTCTCCTGCTGGGCATATGGATCTACCTCAGGAGAAAGGGTCGTAAGATTGGGATACATCCGGAGTATCCCAACTTGTTGGAGTAAGGGTTTGCAAGAACTTGTGTGAAGTCGTGCCTCATGGTTCGAGATTGAAGACAAGAAGTGAACCGTATCCTTTTTATATGTGGTTAATTATTTGTTTACTTGGTTGTGTTATTTGTTGTTGAATATGATTTTATCCTGTTACATATCATGTTGTATGCCCGGTATGTTGCATCACCTCCCTCACTGAGTATACTAGTAGTATACTCACCCTCGTCTCTAACACCTTTCAAGTTCAGCACCTCCGCAAGGTGATACAGGGAAAGCTCGAGAGTTACCGTGTTTGGTTGTGTTGGCTTTCATTATTAGTACCTAAAAATCCTTGTGAATTAGTGAAGTGGTTTGAATTGTAATTTGATTGGAACTATAAAAACTCGGCTTGTAATTGTATTGGATCTTGTTTGTATTTGGTTTGTAGGTGGCCTGTAATAGCTTAAAGGACTATGTTATTGTTTAATTGTCGTGCATGCTAGCTTGGGTTAATGGAGTTAGTAGGCTGGATTAATAAACAATACAATTGAAGAGATAAAGTTAGAATGGTATGACAAGTGACTTTATAACATGGTATTTCAATATTTGAGGCCTATGCATGCTTGTGTACCTATTTTGTTGAGTCTAAGGCTTGGATGGCCTTGAGACTTGGCATAGCTTAGTGGTTGAAGTTGAAGTATATAAGAATGTTGGATTATGATTTTGTAGTTGTATTCTATTATTCACAGTTTTTTATTAGTCCTATAAACATGTAAGACTCCGTCCGTTTTCCCTCGTTTTTCATGATCTCGGGTATTGGAATGGGGCTCCGGTCTCGTGAGTGATCGGGGCATTACACTCTTTGTATTCGGCTCAATCCTTTTTAGTAAAAGATTGGGCCGAGTTTAATTGCAATTCAATTAAAAGAACAAACGGTAATTACTTCTTCGCATTATCCACTTCTTTAATCTTTAAACTTATCCAATGTATCCACGTCTTCAAACTCAAAGTTGATCGCCTTCCATACCTCACAAGCAGCAGCTAGTTCAGGACTCCATTTGCTAGCCTCACGAACAATTTCATTACCCTCACTAGCAAGATTACACCCTTCATTACGAGCTTGTACACATGCTTCTAGAGAGTCTCGGTTAGCTACGGCACCTGGCGCATTACCCCAAGGATGTCCTAAAGTTCCTCCACCGAACTGTCGTATGGAATCATCCCCAAAGATTTCGACCAAAGCCGGCATATGCCAAACGTGAATACCTCTTGAAGCCACAGGCATAACACTCGGTAGAGAGACCCAATCTTGAGTGAAAAAGATACCGCGACTTCGGTGTTTTTCAATATAATCATCACGCAGTAAATCAACAAAGCCCAAAATGATGTTTCTTTCCCCTTCAAGTTTACCTACTACGGTACTAGAGTGAATATGATATCCACCAGACATACGTAACGCTTTAGCTAGTAAACGGAAGTTTATACCATGATTCTTCTGTCTATCAATAACTGCATGCATTGCACGGTGGATGTGAAGAAGTAGACTATTATCTCGGCAATAACTAGCCAAGCTAGTATTTGCAGTGAATCCCCCTGTTAAGTAGTCATGCTTGACAATAGGAACTACCAATTCTCTAGCAAATACAGCCCTTTTGATCATTTCTTCGCAGTTACCTACAGTAGCATTCAAGTAATGCCTTTTGATTTCACCTGTTTCAGCCTGTGCTTTATAAATTGCTTCAGTACAAAATAAGAAACGATCTCTCCAATGCATAAATGGTTGGGAGTTCACGTTTTCATCATCTTTGGTAAAATCAAGTCCACCGCAAAGACATTCATAAACTGCTCTACCATAGTTTTTAGCAGGTAATCCCAATTTAGGTTTAATAGTACATCCCAACAGAGGACGACCATACTTGTTCAATTTATCTCTCTCAACTTGGATCCCATGAGGCGGGCCCTAGAAAGTTTTAATATAAGCAGGAGGGATTCGCAAATCTTCCAGACGTAGAGCGCGTAGGGCTTTGAACCCAAATACATTACCTACAATGGAAGTAAATATGTAAGTAACAGAACCTTCTTCAAAAAGGTCTAAAGGATAAGCTACATAAACAATAAATTGCTCTTTTTCTCCAGGAACGGGCTCAATGTAGTACCATCGCCCTTTGTAATGATCAAGGCTGCTAAGTCCATCGGTCCACACAATTGTCCATGTACTAGTAGAAGATTCGGCAGCTACTGCGACCCTTGCTTCTTCAGGGGGAACTTCGGGTTGAGGAGTTACTCGGAATGCTGCCAAGATATCAGTATCTTTGGTTTGGTAGTGAGGAGTATAATAAGTCAATTTATACTCTTTAACATTAGCTTTGAATCCAACACTTGCTTTAGTCTTTGTTTGTGGTGACATAAATCCCTCCCTACAACTCATGAATTAAGAATTCTCACAACAACAAGGTCTACTCGACACGAATTAGCTGTTAATGAAAATTTTCATAGGAATCTTTCACAAAATTCCAAACTAATACTAATATTATTAACTAACCAGAATGTTTGATTATTAGACCAGGTGATTTGCCAAATACATCATTATTGTATACTCTTTCATATATATAGCGCAACCCAATTTTTTTTTTTACTTTTTTTTTTGGAATCGAAATACCTAACTAACCTAAATAATAAGAAATCCCTCTTGACAGTGATACATGTTGTATATATAAATCCTAGATGTGAAAATATGCAGAATTCGTCTATGAAAAGGTATAAAAAAATGAAAAGAAAAAGAAAAGAATAGGCTAGGCGTAAATCGATATGCTGAAAGAAAAATTAAGAAGTGCCAATGAGATAGAAATAATGAATCATAATTAATATAGAGTTCAGGTTTGAATTCCATAGAATAGATAATATAGATGGGATCGTCTATAATGATAGACAAATGAAAGAATTTCTCAAGCTTCGTATTCATCCACTTGAGATTTTTAAAAAAGGTTGGTTGAACTTGAAAATTCACTCATTGAAGATTGAATACGTAAACAATTGAATTGGATTCGATTGGATGGTACCAAGAAATCAAGTGCTACCTCCCATTTCTTATTGAATTAACCGATCGACGTGCTATCAAACGTTTATTTTGAATTCGATAATTTTCGCAAAAAACATTTGACATATTTATTTATTATGAGAATCAATCCTACTACTTCTGGTTCTGGGGTTTCCACGCTTGAAAAAAAAACATGGGGCGTATCATCCAAATCATCGGTCCGGTACTAGATGTCGCCTTTTCGCCAGGCAAGATGCCTAATATTTATAACGCTCTGGTAGTTAAAGGTCGAGATACTGTTGGTCAACCAATTAATGTGACTTGTGAGGTACATCAATTATTAGGAAATAATCGAGTTAGAGCTGTAGCTATGAGTGCTACAGATGGTCTAATGAGGGGAATGGAAGTGGTTGACACAGGAGCTCCTCTAAGTGTTTCGGTTAGTGGAGCGACTCTGGGATGAATTTTCAACGTGCTTGGAGAGCCTGTTGATAATTTAGGTCATGTAGATACTCGTACAACATCTCCTATTCATAGACTTGCACCCGCTTTTATACAGTTAGATACAAAATTAATTACTTTTGAAACAGGAATTAAAGTAGTAGATCTTTTAGCCTCTTATTGCCGTGGAGGAAAAATCGGACTAGTCGAGGGAGCTGGAGTGGGTAAAACAGTACTCATTATGGAATTGATTAACAATATTGCCAAAGCTCATGGGGTGTATCCGTATTTGGCGAAGTGGGTGAACGTACTCGCGAATGAAATGATCTTTACATGGAAATAAAAGAATCTGGAGTTATTAATGAAGAAAATATTGCATAATCCAAAGTAGCTCGTGTTTACGACTAGATGAATGAACCGCCAGGAGCTCGTATGAGAGTTGGTTTGACTGCCCTTGTAACACCCCGATCCCTCACGAGACCAGGACTCCTATTTGTCATGCTATTCTCACCTAATTCCAAATCCCGGGCACGAAATTTAGGGGAAAACGGACGGAGTTTCCCCTATTTATAGGACTATTTGGAAACCTGTAAGCTACAACATACAACCACAAGACCATAATCCACAACTTCAATATGTTTCATCCCTATCAGCATGCAAGTCAACTAAACAAAAGAGTACACAATTGAGGTTATTACAAACCACTAGCACCTAACTATCACCTAAGAATAAAACTTTTATATTACATTTCTTATGATAACACAAATACATATATGACCGTAAGGTCTCAAATAGTATACAGGCATATAATGTACACATTCTTCCTTGTTCTACACACTGATAGAGCAGGCAGGCCACACAAGAGGTAATCTCATTTCCAACTTATAGCACTGATCCTGAAAGGTGTTAGAAACGAGGGTAAGTATACAACATGTATACTCAGTGAGGGAGGTGATGCAGCAAACCAAGGGATGCTTTCATGAGATGCAACAAGAATAATAACATATACAACACAAAATAACAAAGCTAATTAGACAAGTATTTAACCACGTATAAAAAGGATACGGTTCCATGTTTGTCTTCAATTACGAGCCACGAGCCAAGATCTTCAAGCAAATACCAGCAAACCCTTACTCTTCCGAATTGGGGTACTCCAGATGTACCCCGATCCTACGACCTTTCTCCTGAGGTAGGTCCATATGCTCAGCAGGTGAACCATGCTTCTGGGGTAGTGGAGTATACTCAGCGAGAAAGGGAATAGGCACCATGGTAGTCGAGGGAGCATGGCAAACCCGATGCCGCTTGTGTTTCTCGACGTTACCATGTCCGAAAAGGTTGTGCAACCCCGGGTCAAGATCACGAGAGCCAAGTATACCAAATATCACATAAGAGGAATGACAAAGTAGGTCGTCCTCGCAGTTAATTACAGATAACACAAAAAGACACAAGATAACAAGTAAATAACGCATATAAAATTTATCAATTACTAATGAATACAATCTAGAAACAATAAATTAAGTTAAGACGCACAAAAGAGATAAAGTCTCCCTCACCTCGGTTTAGGTTAAGTATGCAAGAGAATAGCTTAGATTTATTCCATCCTCCTCGAATTAGCTCAAAGTGCAACCCTAGCTTATTCATATAAGTATAATACTTAGCCATCAAAACTAGTATAATACTATGCAAGTAAATTAACATAACACCTTAACAATTGATTATACCAACTCCAACTTGACTGTTATGCAAATTCAACACACAACAATAGAAGTTCCATAATCACTTATCTAGTTCATATTATCACATAGCCCAAGTAGTCATACAAGTAACCAAACATTAGTAGGTGAAACAGTGGCACATATAAAATGACTAAAGTTAGCAACTAGTAGCAAAAGTTTAGCTATAACTATTGGCAACTAATTCTCTTCAACGACCAAGCTTGCTTTGCAAATAAACTGTAAGCTCACTAAAGCTCAATTATTCATACACTTAATCAACTATTGATAATCTAAACATTAGCACATAGAAAGGAGTATAACTAACAGCTCCCAATAAGCTGACTACAACTATTTGGTAATTAAATTTCCATTTCAACAAGTGGCTATTTTTCAAGCCAAGATTTTACTATGTCAATGATAGGTCCAACTTAAGTTAATTCAAGTTCAACTATTTCTTAATCTTGATGTTTATTCAATCTCCCAATTTATTATGAATTACATGTACCCTATACTACTTATACATTCTCTCTCTCTCTATAGTTAACATTCTTACAATTCAGCTTCATTATTAATTCATTTCCAAACAAGAGCTTACCCAAGGCCTTACTAACACGCCTATCTTTATTCACTACCTAATAACTTTAGCTTAGTTATAGTTCAAACTAATTCTAAACTCTCATTACACAAAGACATATAGTAGTACATTTTAGTCTAGTCTAGTCCCATACTATCTAGACTAACTTGCAACCAAGACACACGAGGACAAGGGGAAGGGAAAAAAAACGCTGGCAGGAACTGTCTAGCTCACGCCTATTCACATGCTTCTCGGAAATCATCCAAAAAAGAGTACTTAGATCTAGAATTTGGCCAAGCCTTAGAAATACACTTTAGTTCAAAAATGAGTCTACTACAACATATCCAAAATTCAGCTAATTTTGTCAACATTTGCTTAGTCAAATTGGTCCTACAACTCAGGCATGCAAATCTGTCCAATTTTTCCAGATTTTTCGTAACTCATGTTTTTGCAATTACTTCACTATAAAACTAATTTTAAATCTCTACTACACATGAATCATCATATATACTCATATATAACATTTAAGACAAGGAAAATCTAGCATATAACATGTTATGTACACTTCATTAAACACCAACTAAATTCTTATCCATCAATTCTTTTCATAAAAGCGAGACAAGGTAGAAATTTAAGTAGTACCAATAACTATTTCAAGAATCCAAGAAGGATACCTTCAACCTTTACTTAGGCATCACTTTAGCATGTACATGAGTCTAATTACTCTTGATTATCTAAATGGCAAGTCACTATACATAATTCATCACATTAAACATTCACTCAATGCTCAACTTATTTAAACATTCAATGCACATAGTTCACATTAGTCACATATTAAACATTTAATATTCAATGAAACTAATATTTATTTAACCCACACTCCACTTAAGCACTCTCTCCAAACATGTAATTGTTACCCTTAAGCGTTCAACTACCTATAATCTACCATTATTCAGCTCAAATTAGCCTTTAGAGCAACATTAATCACTTAGCTATATAAACTGAAATTTCTGGCTGCATTTGCTTACTTTTACAGTTTCAATTAGCAGCCTTAATGACCTCTAAAACTTCTGAAATTTCACAGACTCGTAGTTCGTCAAGTGTAGATGGGTTTAGCCTCAAACAGTTCCCAATTCGGAGTTAAACTCATCAAGTTATGCCCTTTAGAAAATCAGTGCACAAAACTGCCCCTGCATCAACGGGTGAATCTGACCCTACAGTTTTGGCTCTATATATGCACCTAAACGACAGAATTTAACATTCCACATAACAGAGAAGTTGTTCCTTAAGGTCTTGGGCATATTGTGTAAATAAAGCAGCTCATTCTGACATCGTTTGCTACCTCAAATCTGCTCTGAACCTCAGTTGCTCAAATCTGTCCGAAAATCACATTTTGCACTCTTTGTTCTATTTTGATATTTTCATGCACTAAGCTAACTACAAGAAATATACTAGCATACAAAGCACTTTCATTCCTCACTTAGAACTTATAGCAAACACATGATCTTCATCTAGTTGAGCAAGCTAGCAATGCAATATCTACAACATGATCAACTAGCAAAGCTTGATATTCACACACAAAATCATTTCTAGAACTTTGTTTCATGCCATATATCATTTCTATTTGCATTCCTACATCCATGAATCATTCAACTACAACTAGCCAACATTTTATAAACAAGAATTAACACTAGAAATGCATAGAAGAATGAAATCCCTCACCTATTCTTGGCTAGAACAAGCTCAAACTCCTTCTTCTTCTCTTCTTTCTTCTCTTTTTTTTTCTCTCTTTCTTTCTTCTCTTTTTTTTTCTCTATTTCTTCCTTCTCTTGTGTGTGTGTGTTTCAACCGTGTGTTAGTGTGTGTGCAAAGATCTGATTGATTGTGTGTGTTTGTGTGTTATTTGTTTTATATTTTGGAAGGTAGGATTTTAAGACAAGTTATTGACCAAAAGGCCCTCCTAGCTAAATGTTATCTACTAGTTTGTCATTCCATTGAAATCTAACTAAGTTAATTGCTCTATTGTTTACTGGTAACGTTTATTTATTTACTACTATTCTTAAATCACCTAATTGTTCGTGAATGCAAATAAATGCACGTAAATCAAGGAATATGATATTTTATGCAAACAAGTATATATAAATACTTGAAGTAGACATATAAATACACGTCCATTAATAAAATAATTATATGCTTGGGCTGGGTTGTGACAGCCCTAACTATGACATAATATTTTTGAGATGTTAATGAACAAGACGTACTTCTATTTATCGACAATATCTTCCGTTTCGTTCAAGCAGGATCCGAAGTATCAGCCTTATTGGGTAGAATGCCTTCCGCTGTGGGTTATCAACCCACCCTAAGTACCGAAATAGGTTCTTTACAAGAGAGGATTACTTCTACCAAAGTGGGGTCCATAACTTCTATTCAAGCAGTTTATGTACCCGCAGATGATTTGACTGACCCTGATCCTGCTATGACATTTGCACATTTAGATGCTACTACCGTACTATCAAGAGGATTAGCTGCCAAAAGGATCTATCCAGCAGTAGATCCTTTAGATTCAATGTCAACCATGCTTCAACCTCGGATCATTGGTGAGGAACACTATGAAATTGCGCAAAGAGTGAAGCAAACTTTACAGCGTTATAAAGAACTTCAGGACATTATAGCTATCCTTGGGTTGGACGAATTATCTGAAGAGGATCGTTTAACCGTAGCAAGAGTGCAAAAAATTGAGCGTTTCTTATCGCAACCCTTTTTCGTAGCAGAAGTATTTACCGGTTCTCTAGGGAAATATGTTGGACTAGCAGAAACAATTAGAGGGTTTCAATTGATCCTTTCCGGAGAATTAGATGGTCTTCTTGAACAGGCCTTTTATTTGGTAAGTAATATCGATGAAGCTACCGCGAAGGCTATGAACTTAGAAATAGAGAGCAATTTGAAGAAATGACCTTAAATCTTTGTGTACTAACCCCTAATCGAATTGTTTGGGATTCAGAAGTGAAAGAAATCATTTTATCTACTAATAATGGTCAAATTGGCGTATTACCAAATCACGCCCCTATTGCCACAGCTGTAGATATAGGTATTTTGAGAATACGCCTTAACGACCAATAGGTAATGATGGCTCTGATGGGTGGTTTTGCTAGAATAGGTAATAATGAGATCACTGTTTTAGTAAATAATGCGGAGAAAGCTAGTGACATTGATCCACAAGAAGCTCAGAAAACTCTTGAAATAGCGGAAGCTAATTTGAGAAAAGCTGAAGGAAAGAGACAAACAATTGAGGCAAATCTAGCTCTCCGACGAGCTAGGACACAAGTAGAGGCTATCAATGCGATGATTTCATAACTAGTTGGTGCGTTCGAATAATCTAAAGAAGTTCTGTTTCTAACCCTATTTTGATTTGATTCTGTCGAGTGAATACAATCAAGTAGAATCTAATTTTGATACAACGAAAAACAAATTCAAAAATAAAATAGAAAAGATACAAAATCAATTAAAATTAAAGAGGGTGGGTCGAAAAACTTATTAGATACCATTGACTGGTATCTAATAAGTTCTACCTTCTATTGAATTTGAACCAATGACTTCTACCGTATGAAAGCAATACTCTAACCACTGAGTTAAGTAGGTCTTTTATCATCCTAAAGAGAACCAAATGAAACCCGTCCCATCGATGGATTATAAATATCATATTACTTATAAGCAATACTAATCTAAGCAATAGCACTCAAAGAGATCAAAGATTTATGATATTGGATCATGAAATATTTATCTTGACAATAAATTATATACATGATAAACTATGTATCACAAGCACTAAGGGCTATAGCTCAGTTGGTAGAGCACCTCGTTTATACGCGCACCAATGTTTTTCAGGGGAGTCCATCATACAATCAAGAAAAATAGATCTTATTGAGAAATTGATGTCTTACTCTATAACTTTGAGGGAACAATAGCCTGACAAATGGTTAGGTCCGATTTAGGTGCTCATTTAGGTGCCAAACAGACCCTATCATTGATTTGATATATTGATAAGGTGAATACCCAGTCTATTCAATGCTAGGCATAATGAGTATAAAGACCTCAAAAAAATCTCTTTTCGTCCTATGAACTTTAAGGTGTATGAAGTTTCATATTTGATTTTTTAAGCAGAACGATAGAGACTTCATTTAACTTAGGTTGATCTAGGCCACAGGCAGACCCACGTCAAAATAACCCCACCTTTGAAACACTTTGGTAGTACTCCTGAATCAGAATTCCCCAAATAATGAATCAGAGCACATGAAGCCATCTCCTTATCTTATTTTTCTGTTAAGAAAAAATATGGCAGACTGGCTGATATTTCTATCAGTTAATGAAAGAGCCCAATGCAAAAAAAATGCATGTTGGGTCTTTGAAACAGTTCAAATCATTTTGATAATAATCAATTTGATCTGTTTTACCGAGAAGGTCTACGGTTCAAGTCCGTATAGCCCTAAAGCCCATGAAAATTCAAAAAATTGTTGTATAATTTTTGTTTCTTCATTATTGTTTGTTACTTGTAACTGATTGGTGGGTTCATCGAAATAAAATTATTCCTATAAGCTCACTCACGGGAATCGTTTAAATTTAAAGCAGAACAGAAAACTTGTGACGCCCGAGATTTCTCATCACGTTCATTCGTAACTGTTGCATGTCTCTTTGAGCATTTCAATGTGCATTTCTTATTCTTGATTATATGTTTTATTAGTAGCTACTATTCATAAGAAAATCAACTGTCTAATTTGCTCGAATTAATATTTTTCCTAGACAGTATAACTTATAAAAGGAATCGGAAACTTGTAGTTTTGGATTTTGAAGGTCGGGAGCTTGCGTTTGAAAAATGATTAGTGTTTCGTTGAATAGTGTTACGTAATGTAAACATTGTTTTTAAACTAGTTAGCATTTAAATTGAGATTTAGCATAGTTTGACCAAGATTTTGTGGTAATTGACTTAAGCTAAATATACAACACATACATATATACATCATATACCATATATGCATACAAATATTCAAAAAAAAAGTCAAAATGCCCAAAAATAGCCAAAAAAAATCCTATACGGGAATAGTAATTTTTCATGCAAATTTTGCTCAATTTGATCTTCCAAGCTCTTCCAAAGGATTTCAAACCATCAAAAAGCTTCTCTTTTGCTCCTACATCTCTAATTTGGTGAGGGATTCCCCTATATTTATGCATTTGAATGTTTAGCTACAAACTTTAAATTTTGAGATTTGTTATATCTTGCTTATTTATGGTTATTTATGCTTAAATTGGCCTCTATTATGATCATACAACATTCTTTTATAGCTATTTGAAAAATTTTGTGGTTGAAAATGAAGTTTAGAGACTTGGGAAAAAAGATGAATAGTTTTTATGAATAGTAACCTGCGAATTTTGGGTTTTTTGCATTTCTAATTGTTTTGTTGCTTCTAATAGTTGCTAGAACCCTTAAGTATGCTATATGTATCATGAATATAGTTAGAACTTAGCTAGAATTGGATTTATAGCTTGGATTACAAAAGGGACTTGAAAATGAAATATTGAATCTAGTTGAATTATATCTTGTCTTAGTTAGATAATTGATTTTCATGAATCTTATGGGAGGTTAAGTGTTGTGTGCTAGCTAAACATGAAAGATTTTGTTATAGTAGTTGTGGTTAGGGTTATGGTTGTATATGATGAAATGTGTATATGAAGTGCTTGATCTAATACTTGAAAGAGAGTTTCTACTAGCTCAAGAAGGTTTCTAAGCTTAATTATTCACAAAATGTAACCAATAAGTTAGTACCTGTTTTGGACAGATTTTTTCCCCTGTATTCTAAAGGCTTTTTGACATAGTAAACGTGCTCAAAAATTAAAAAAATTTAGATGGTAGCTAGATTAGGCAGTTTTGAACAAATGTTGATTTCTTGGACTAAGGCTAATTCTAATGTTTTAGCCCTTTGATCACATCATTTCCAAAATGTAGCTCAAAAAATCGCTGGTTCTGCCCAGCTATGCGTAGTTGCGCGGTAAGGGTTATAACTTTTGGAATTTAACTCGGAATTGAGAACCGTTTGAACCTAAAATTAACTACACTTGAAGAGCTACGTTTGTACATAAAAATCAGATAGTTTTGAGGTCAATAGCATAGGTAACCGAATTGATTAAGTTAAGTATCTGTTAAAGAAATTAGAAAATGTTTTAGTGGGATTACTATTTGATATTGTTAATTGGGGTTACAAAGTGGTGAAATTGCTAATTCTTGCTGACATCTATTGTTGCTAAGTAATATTTAATCATGTGGAATTGTTAGTTCTTGCATATTAATTGTTATTTCTTGTTGTATATTGATTATGTAAGTTAAGGCAAATGTAGATAAGTTTGATTTTGTGTTGTTTTGCATATCTATCTTGTTCTTTGGTGCTTATGAGGTAGAGAGAACATTCTTTTGCACGTTTTAGAGGTTTTCATGGTTAGTTGCTTAATGAATTAAAGTATGGTAGCTTTAGGTATAAGTGAAGAATAAGTGTTTGAGTTTATGCTTGAATGAAGTGTTTTGTGGTAGAAATAGGCTTCAAATGAATTATGAACCACAAATTGAACAAGAAATCCAAGTAAAAATGCATGTGATAATTCAGCCCCTTTGTTGTTAATTGGAGATTTTGAGATTTTGGGTGTTATGCTAGCTTAGTGACTAAGTGTTATATGTGATACCCCGAACCTGGCATGTACCCAATAGCATTTAAAGTTCATTTAAATTGTATTTTATTGACCTTTCACCTTCTTTGACCAAACTAGTTGACTTTTCATCTACATTGACCAACTAGGACAAGGTGAGAATTTTTGAAATGTTTAATAAAGGGCAAACTTGGGATTAGAAATAAAAAAAATGCAATGTTAAGTTAGTCAAATTTTGGGTCAACTTTGGAATTAAATCTGAACCAATTGGGGAAGAGTTAGGTAGCAAATTATATATGGTTGGAAAGCTCTATGAGTCTAGTTTCTGAGGCTTCAAACCGTTCGTGAATTAGAGTTTTCTAGAAGAAGTTATAGCCGTTTCCATAAGGTCGCGCATAACTGTTTTGGTTTAGCGGGTTGACCGAATCCTTGACCATTGACTATTGTTGTCATCTTTTATAAGCATAAAATAGCATAGAAAAACAAACGAAAAGCTGAAAAATAAAGAGAGAAAACCAAGAGTTCAAGGAGAAAAGAAAAAAAAAAGAATTTTCAACTTCAAATCTTCAAATATTTGCGAGGGCTTGCACGGGATCGTTTCCGAGGCTTCTAATGTTGTTTTCCTAGCGTCTATTAGCAGATAAGGTGAGGGATATATCGTTATTTGCGCATTAGAAAATATGATGTCAAGACTTTAATTTTTAGAAATTGCGTATAGAATGTTGTTTAATTCGTTTTGTTGCTTGAAATATGTTCTATGATGTTAGTAGACCTTACTTTTGTAAGTTTTTAACAATTTCTGTGGTTAAAATTGATTATTGTATTTCAAATGTTGATTGAATAGTGAAAAACGTGAATAGTAAACCCCCGTTCGAAATTTTGCTCCGAATTGCGTTCTATTGATGCAGAAAGGTGCTAGATATGCTTAAATGCTAAAATGTGTGGTTTATTTTGTTTGTGTAATGGAAAAATAGGGAAAAATGTCAAGGTTTATGTTGGGGTTGTTCTGGTCAAGTTTGGTATTTCCTCATTTTGCGTGAAGGCATTGTTGTAGTATGCCATGGAAGCATTTTTGGTGCAGTTATGACATTGGTTGGGTGATCGGTTGAGGTAGCTGTAGTTCAAACGAGCAAAGGGGGAAATCGGGGCTTTGCGTAAATTCTAGGGTTAAGTAGGGTTTCGGGGTCTTTAGACGTGCCTTATAGTGACCTAGAAGGATTGGTGAAGTCAGTTTCCAAAGCTCGTGGCTCGTTTGAAAGTAGTAGTGTTTTGAAGTTGGGGTCATTTTTGTGATTTTGTGTTTTTTCATAGAATATTGATTATAGAATGCTTATATTGCTTATAGAATGCTTATGTTGCCTATAGAATACTTGTTATTGCTTGATAATGTTAGTTGGTGTTGTTCTTGTTACTTGTTTGATTGCAAATGTTTTTTAATGCTTATTACGCTTGTTAGAGTTGATTATTGATTGAAATGTTTATCAATTGTTGAGATTGCTTGATATCGCTCGTTTATCGCCTTGTATCGAGTCTTGCATTGCATAGTGTCCCGCGCGTGAGTGATGGGCCTCTCTGGGTAGCCTCGTGTTGCCAGTGTTGGTTGCTCTAGCTCCGTTGCTATTCCCTCTTCTCGCTTGGGTTGCCTCCCAGGGAGATTTGGGTCGTAGATTGATGGATACTTCCGGGGTATTCCAAACTGGTGTTATAAGGTGGTTTGGGCCGGCGCGTCATCGTTAAAGTCATCGGAATCGTGATCGGTACATTACTCGCTCGAGTGAACCATAGCCTTCAAAGTGTGGTATAGCTTTGATTGGTTGTGTTAATGCTTTCCTAAACGGTTTATTGTTTTGTTGTTTATATTGAATACCTTTTTATTGATTGTATTGATTAACTGCCTATTTGCATTGCACGAACTTCTTTCTCTCCAACTCGATATCTGTCTCGCCCTCACTGAGTATACGTGTTGTGTATACTCACTCCTCACCACCACATTTCAGGAAATGCCATGTTAGCTGGAAAGTTCGTGATTTCGTGAAAGTCCGTGCTTGAAGAGTTGTCTTGCGTGCCTATGTGACTTGAGTTGTCAAAGTTGTAATGATGTATGCTTTTATGTATTATATGTATTTAATGTCAAAAGGGATGTAATTTAAGTTTCATTAGATTGTGGAGGTGGTTTGATAAGTTAGATTATGTATTTAGTTAATGTAGCTTAATTTCAATGTATGTTTGTAATGACAAAGGAAAAAGATAGAAAGATATGATAGTCTAACTTATGCAATAGGTTGGTGTAGTTTAATTACTAAGCATGTTTGTATGGTAAAAGGAAGAGTTAGAATAGTCTAATACTTGAAAATGTATGTATATTTGCTTGTGGTTTCTTGTTGAGAACAAGGCTCGGATGGCCTTGAGGTGGTTGAATGTTTGGACATGGTATTGGTCCATTTATATGCTGTCGCAGGTTTGCTTTTTGCCTAGAAACAGGGGAGACTCCGTCCGTTTTCCATAAATTTTGCCCGGGTTTGGAATTGGGTTGTGATTAGATTGATTGATAGAACTCCCGGTCTCGAGAAGGATCGGGGTGTTACATTATACCTATATGAAAAACTAGGGGTTGCACATTTGAGTGGATTCAAGGAGGTTGGAGTGAATGTAAGTTAGTTTCTTGCATGCTTGGCTTAATCCAAGGTGAGGGAGTCTTCATCTTTTTTTGTACATCTTAACTTATTTTATTGGTTATAGATTGTATAATTAGTAATTGAATAGTTTATATGTACTATTTACTCGCTATCATGTGTTTTCTCGTGTTATTTGTGTTTAATTGCGAAGACGGCCTACTTTTTCGACCCTCTTATGTGTTATTTGATATCTTGAATGCTTGTGGACTTGTCTCGGGGTTGCGTAACCTTTTCGGACATGGTAGCGTCGAGAAACACGGGTGGCGTCGAGCTTGCCGTGCTCCCTCGACTACCATGATGTCTATTCCCTTCTCACTGAGGCATACTCCACTACCCCAGAGGTGTGGTTCACCTGCTGGGCATGGACCTACCTCAGGAGAAAGGGTCGTAGGATCGGGATACATCCGGAGTATCCCAACTTGTTGGTGTTTAGGGTTTGTCGGCACTTGCGTGAAGTTCGTGTCTCATGGCTCGTGATTGAAGACTTGAAGTGGAACCGTATCCTTTTTAATGTGGTTAACTACTTGCTATTTAATCTTGTTGTTATGTTATATATACGATTTCTTGTATCTGCATATCATAATGCACGCCTGGTATGTTGCATCACCTCCCTCACTGAGTAATCTAGTTACTCATTCCTCTTTTCAACATATTTCAGGAAAAGCTGAAGACTAGATTGCCTCTTGTATGACCTGCTTGCTCTATCGGTGTATAAAACATGGAAGAATGTGATCATGATATGCTTGTATTGTATTTGAGACTTTGTGCCCATGTATGTATTTATGTTATATCAAGGAATGTAATATTAAAGTTTTAGTTTGTTTGATGATTAGGTAGTAGTGGGCTTGTAATATCTTCTATTTGCTTTACTTTATTACTTAGTAGTGCATGCTTGTGTGGATGATGAAAACTAGTTAGTGGGTTGGACACAAATTATAAGAAAACTTGATTGATAATATAGAGTGGTATGATAAGTGGATTAAAAAGATAGAACTTCAATGGATTTTATTTTGCATGCTTGTGTGATATGATGTTGGGTTCCAAGTCTCAGATGGCATTAAGGAGCTGGTTGGCTTTATGAATCTTGAAAGCTAGGTTATGAATGGTTGATTGTGATTCAGATATTGTATGTGATTGTTGACAGGTTTCTAGATAGACCTACATATAGAGGAAACTTCGTCCATTTCCTCATAAATTTCATGCCTGGGGTTTGGAATTGGATTGAGAATAGTTTGAATAATAGAAGACCCGGTTCCGTGAGGGATCGGGGCGTTACAAAACTGAAAACAAAAATGCATTTCAATGGATCTAATCGATATTTTCCAATCGTGGATAAAGAAAGGAAAACAACCTTTCGTCATCAATCTTCGGGGGTGAATTCTATATGAATTTTCCCGTCCACAATTAAAGAGTTAGTGATACTCCCTTTTCTGGTTTGGTATACCTAATCCTAGTGAATTTTTTCAGTAAAAATTATGATACGAGCCCAGTTAAAAACACCAAAGAGGAATTCACATGGATCTAGAAATGACCGGCGGTATTTGTGTACAAGCTAAAGTTTGTTGAAAAACGAATATCTTTTTCATTGTCAACAATGTCAAAGCGGCTTTTTCTTCGTATACCTTACCTAGACCTAAGGAAGTACAAAAAAAAAAAAGGAAAAGGGTAGTCTTCTTTTTCTTGTATTCAACCAATAGAAACCCCTCCATATGGATTCTAATAAAAGGAATATACCAACACCAAGATATTCTAAATCCTAAGATGGAAATTCCTATACACTCTCTTACTTCCATTTGACTACTTGCTCTATTCTAAATCACTAAGAAAAAAAAAACCAAAAATCTCTTGATTATATTCATAATCAAAATCGAAATTTATAAAGTAAAGTATAATAATATAGAAAATAATCAATATAAAAATAAGAATGATTTGGAATTTCTTTTCTAGAATCCTAGGTGAAAATAAAAGAATTTGTATAAGTAATATATAGATATAGAGTTATACTAACTAAATAAAATCGAAACAAGTATAATGGAAATCTGATTCCAGTCGCTAAATCTTGAAATGAGATATGCCCCAGAGTAAACAAAGAAAACTAGACGGTTCGATCAAAATAAAATTGTGACGCCCGAAAATTCTACCATAAATCTTTTTATAACTGATGCATATCTATTTGCGCATTTCTACGTGAATCATCTTTCTTGCTTAATTGTTTTTATTAGAGGTCACTATTCATAATATTTTCGACTGACCTTGAAAGTTAGATTTCATATTTTTCCTAGATCATATGACATTTAGGAGGAATCGAGACCTAGTTATTTTGGACTTTCGAGCTTGAGAGCGTGCGTTTAGAAAATAGATTTCATGTCATTTGAATAGTGTTACGTAAGAATAGTGTTAATTGCAACTAAAAACATTTAAAATTGCATTTTGGCCTTAGTTGATCAAGTTTTTGGGACTAATTAACTCAAATTAATAGACATACACATACATATAATTATATAAACTCATAAAATTAAAACAAAACACATAACTTGTCATCAAAAACAAAAGCAAAAATGTCATTCTTGTCCCCTCCCTTTGGCCGACCACCCTAAAGAGAAAAGAGAAGATTTTTGCTTTATCAATCTTGCATCTTGAGCTCTTGGCTTGGTCTAGGAAGGTTTCGTGGCATCTAGGAGCTCCTACTTCGCATCTTTGCTTTCTAAATTGTGAGGGAGTTCATTTTTTTTGTGAAATTAAAGTTTATGCATCTTTTATGAATTTCTTAAATTGTTGATTATAGCTCTAATACTTGTTATGAATGCTTATTATATGCTTAATAGATACTATAGAGTTAACTTTTGAAGCTTATTATCAATGTTTATGATTGAAAGTTGAGATTGAATAAAAGAGATGATGAATAGTGCTCATTTTAGGGTTTTGAATAAAAATTGCTAATTAGCTTGAATTGAGACTTCAATTAGATGCTCTAGGCCCTAGTGAAGCTAGTTGAAAAGCCACGTGAAGTTGAATCAACCAAAACCGAGCTAAATTGCGTAGTTAGTCAACTTTAAAAAGGGGACTTTTCTCGTTGAGCAATCCGGGCAAGTTTGGGCTATGGTTTGGGTATCCTTGGGGTAAGGAAGCACTTTTGGTGCTTTCGTTACGTGAAAATGGGGTTCGGTTAGTATAGTTGTAGTTCAAACCCGTTCAGAGCCTTTCCGAACTTTTGCTTCTAAAATGAGTTTTTATGATTTTAATAGATGTCTTTGGGCTTAATTAAGAATATAGAAGGATTAGGGTATGGTTTGGAAACCTTGAAACACACATAGGAGAAAGAAATCTTAGTTAAAGAAAGGGAAAAAGTAGTTTTTAGCCATTTTTGTTGCATTTGGAACTTCTTGTGGAATTGTCTTGTCTTGTATTGAACATCTAAGATATAACTAAGCTATTTGAGTAGCTCATGGGAAATATTTATGTTGATTGCTTCTTTTGGGATCTTAAAGCTATTTTCGTGCTTGTGTGTGCTTATGTCGTGCTTATATGTGAGGGCGGCCTACTTTGTCGACCCTCTTACGTGTTATGTGATATTGTGATTGCTTGTGACTTGTCTCGGGGTTGCGCAACCTTTTCGGACATGGTAGCGTCGAGAAACACGGGCGGCATCGGGCTTGCCGTGCTCTCTCGAATACCATGGTGCCTATTCCCTTCTCGCTGAGGCATACTTCACTACCACAGAGGCGTGGTTCACCTGCTGGGCATGGACCTACTTCAGGAGAAAGGGTCATAGGATTAGGATACATCCGGAGTATCCCAACTTGTTGGTGTTTGGGGTTTGCCGGCATGTTCGTGAAGTTCGTGGTTTGTGGCTCGTGATTGAAGACTTGAAGTGGAACCGTATCCTTTTTAAAGTGGTTAATTACTTGGCTTTCTATATTGCTGGTTTATGTTGTATATATATGTTCTTGTGTTTGCATATCATATTACACGCCGGTATGTTGCATCACCTCCCTCGCTGGGCAACATTGTTGCTCATTCCTCAATTGTCATGTTTCAAGAGAAGCAGAAGTAGAAGAAGAAGAAGAAGTTCACATAGATCAGAATCCGTGACTTTGTGTGCTAAGGTGGATCTTATGTGTAGTTTGCGTAGAGTTCATGTTAAATGTTGTATTTTGAGACCTTGGGGTCTTGTTTATATGTTTAGTAGTTGAAGTCTTGTATGTTAGAGAAAGATGTTGGATTGTTATAATGGATTCTAGATTTCATCTTCTCTTGCATGCTTGGAGTGTTTATTATCCTACTTATAGAACTTAAAATTATAATTGTATCTAACTACTTTTGGTTAAAACCAACTTACCTCGCATGCTTGTGTGCTTAAGAAGATTGTTGTTGCTCCAAGGCTCGGATGGCCTTGTGAATTTGACTTGGTTTTGGAGATATTAGAAGATAGGTTGTATAAGTTATTGTTTATAGTTCAAATGTTATAAGTGACTATTCGCAGGTAACAGTTTTGTCCATGGTACAGATGAGACTCTGTCCGAGTGACGGGTCCAAGATTGACCTTTAGCGTGGGGTTGGGTTCGGGGCGTTACACTTTAGGTGGTATCAGAGCTACTTGAATGCATGAAGCCGGGTTAACTTCCTTGGCATGTGGGTAGTGGTCTATATGTGAAAGTGAATCATGTGAATATGTGATTTTTTAATTGTTTAAGTACTTGGATAAAAGACATGCTAGCATGAAAAGGAATGATAAAGCATGATATGATAAGAATAGGAAAAGTTTAGTGTTTAATGTTGTTAAGAGTTTTATATGTTTCTTATGTGAGTAAAATGTTTGAAAACAATGTGTACATTATCTTTGCATAGTTTATTTGCCTATTATAATATTATGTTCTTCTAGCATTGAAATGAGGAGACGGGGTAGACCAAGGAGAGAGCCAGAGGAAGCCCCTAGACAGGATGTACCGGGGCAAGATGCAGGGGCAGCCGGGGATGTACCGCAGGGTCAGGAACCGAGTAATGCCCAGATTTTGGCCACAATGGCCACCGTAATGAATACCATAGCTCAGTTTGTGGTTCAGCAGGGAACAACAGGCGTCGGCAGGGGTAATCAGGCTGCCAGAGCAGAGGGAAGTGGTACTGCAGGGGGTAACTTGTTTGATAAATTCTTGCATCACGGGGCATATAGTTTTTATGGCGAACCTGATGACATGAAAGCAGAGATGTGGTTAAGTAAGTTCGAGAAAGTTGCTGCGATACTTGAGTGCAACGATGAAAGAAAGATTTCCTATGTTGCCTTTTTAATGGAGGGTGACACTGAGGAGTGGTGGCGCACTATTAGAGAGAAATGGGATGCAGAGAGGGTCCAGCATGTATGGGCTGACTTTGTTCGTGAGTTTCGGGATAAATATGTATCGGTTGTAGCTCGCGAGAGACATCAGGATGAATTCATAGCTTTGAAACAGGGGAACATGACTGTAGACCAGTATGAGGCTACCTTTACTAGACTATCTCGATATGTGCCAGCTTTAGTTCAGCCGGAGGATGTGAAGATCCAGAGATTTATTACAGGGTTGAGGAGTGACATCATGCTTAATTTGTCTTCGCAAGATTATTTGAGCTATGCTGCAGTAGTCAGGGCCGCATCGAGATATGAGCAATGTAAGGCAGATGTGTTAGCTCAGTCTAGTCAGTCAAGCAAACGTTAGTTTCAGTCTCAGAGTCAGGGTTATCAGAGGCAGTATCAGCAGCCTGTTCAGACTCAGCAGCCTAGGCAGACCCAGAACTATCCAGGACCAGTTCAGGTATAGTCACAGCCGAGACCAGCTCAGAGCCAGCCACAGGGACAGTCACAGACCCGACCAGTGACTGCTAGATCTCAGCAGGGTAGTTCTGCTACATCTACTTATAGGGCCCCTACAAGAGGTGCTGCTGCTAAGAAGAACCTACAGTGTACTCATTGCAACCGCAAAGGCCACACGGAGGCTGAGTGTTGGAGAAAATTGGGCCGTTGCACAGGTTGTGGCAGTGATCAGCATAGAGTTAGAGATTGTCCCAAGTTTAAATATGGTCAAGGTCAGACTTCAGGCTAGGGTGCCCAGACTAGAGCTTCAGGAGCAGCCACTGTACCGCGAGGTCAAGCACGGGTATTTGCACTCGATCAGGAGGAGCTTCCAGAGACGACGGTGGTGGTGGAAGGTACCTTTCTTATTAATAGCCAGCCGATAGTAGTTTTGATTGACATCGGGGCTACACATTCATTTTTTAGTCCTGCATGTGCACAGTCTGCTACATTAAAAGTTGATAAACTACTGTATGTGATTGAAGTAGGTAATCCTATGGGTTCTAAATTTGTTACGGAGTCTGTGTGTAAAGATTGTAATATTTGCATTGAGGGTCGCATGTATCCTTTATGGTTGAAAGTTGAGATCGAATAAAAGAGATGATGAATAGTGCTCATTTTAGGGTTTTGAATAAAAATTGCTAATTAGCTTGAATTGAGACTTCAATTAGATGCTCTAGGCTCTAGTGAAGCTAGTTGAAAAGCAACATGAGTTGAATCAACCAAAATCGAGCTAAATTGCGTAGTTAGTCAACTTTAAAAAGGGGACTTTTCTTGTTGAGCAATCCGGGCAAGTTTGGGCTATGGTTTGGGTATCCTTGGGGTAAGGAAGCACTTTTGGTGCTTTCGTTACGCGAAAATGGGGTTCGGTTAGTATAGTTGTAGTTCAAACCCGTTCGGGGGCCTTCCCGAACTTTTGCTTCTAAAATGAGTTTTTATGATTTTAATAGATGTCTTTGGTCTTAATTAAGAATATAGAAGGATTAGGCTATGGTTTGGAAACCTTGAAACATGCATAGGAGAAAGAAATCTTGGTTAAAGAAAGGGAAAAAGTAGTTTTTAGCCATTTTGTTGCATTTGGAACTTGTTGTGGAATTGTCTTGTCTTGTACTGAACATCTAAGATATAACTAAGCTATTTGAGTAGCTCGTGGGAAATATTTATGTTGATTTCTTCTTTTGGGATCTTAAAGCTATTTGTATGCTTGTGTGAGCTTATATCGTGCTCATATGTAAGGGCGGCCTACTTTGTCGACCCTCTTACGTGTTATGTGATATCGTGATTTCTTGTGACTTGTCTCGGGGTTGCACAACCTTTTCGGACATGGTAGCGTCGAGAAACACGGGCGGCATCGGGCTTGCCGTGCTCCCTCGACTATCATGATGCCTATTCCCTTCTCGCTGAGGCATACTCCACTACCCCAGAGGCGTGGTTCACATGCTGGGCATGGACCTACCTCAGGAGAAAGGGTTGTAGGATCGGGATACATCCGGAGTATCCCAACTTGTTGGTATTCAGGGTTTGCCGGCATGTTCGTGAAGTTCGTGGTTCGTGGCTCGTGATTGAAGACTTGAAGTGGAACCGTATCTTTTTTAAAGTGGTTAATTACTTGGCTTTCTATCTTGCTGGTTTATGTTGTATATATATGTTCTTGTGTTTGCATATCATATTACACGCTGGTATGTTGCATCACCTTCCTCGCTGGGCAACATTGTTGCTCATTCCTCAATTGTCAAGTTTCAGGAAAAGCTGAGGTGAATCCCTAGCTGTTAGAAGTAGAAGAAGAAGAAGAAATTCACGTAGATCAGAATCAGTGACTTTGTGTGGTAAGGTGGATCTTATGTGCAGTTTGCGTGGAGTTCATGTTAAATGTTGTATTTTGAGACCTTGGGGTCTTTTTTATATGTTTAGTAGTTGAAGTCTTGTATGTTAGAGAAAGATGTTGGATTGTAATAATGGATTCTAGATTTCATCTTCTCTTGCATGCTTGGAGTGTTTATTATCCTACTTATAGAACTTAAAATTATAATTGTATCTAACTACTTTTGGTTAAAACCAACTTACCTTGCATGCTTGTGTGCTTAAGAAGATTGTTGTTGCTCCAAGGCTCGGATGGCCTTGTGAATTTGACTTGGTTTTGGAGATATTAGAAGATAGGTTGTATAAGTTGTTGTTTATAGTTCAAATGTTATAAGTGACTATTCGCAGGTAACAGTTTTGTCCTTGGTACAGAGGAGACTCTGTCCGAGTGACGAGTCCGAGCTTGACCTTTAGCGTGGGGTTGGGTTCGGGGCGTTACAAAAATGAATTCTTGTTTTGGATAAAAAGTTATGGATGACTTGACAATTCCAATTATTCCAATTCGAATCGACCAGTCGGGTATATTTTCCACATTCATAGGAGTGTGTCTATGTTTCTGGTCTACAAATATTATATTTTTTGTGCATTTTTAATAATATCAAATCTTATTCCTATTTTGGGAGTTTTGATTTCTGGAGTTTTAGCCCCGACTAGCAAAGGACCAGAGAAACTTTCTAGTTATGAATCAGGTATAGAACCAATGGGTGATGCTTGGTTACAATTTTGAATCCGTTTTTATATGTTTGCTTTAGTTTTTGTTGTTTTTCATGTTGAAACTGTTTTTCTTTATCCATGGGCAATGAGTTTCGATGTATTAGGTGTATCTGTATTTATAGAAGCTTTAATTTTCGTGCTTATCTTAATTGTTGGTTTTGTTTATGCATGGCGAAAGGGGGCAATGGAATGGTCTTAGCTCCTGAATGTTCAGACAATAAAAAGAAAAAAGGAAAAAAAAGATTGAGACAGTTATGAATTCCATTGAGTTACCTTTACTTGATCGAACAACCCCAAATTTAGTTATTTCAACTACATTAAATGATCTTTTAAATTTGTCAAAACTCTCTAGTTTATGGCCGTTTCTCTATAGTACCAGTTGTTGCTTCATTAAATTTGCTTCACTAATAGGCTCGCGATTCGACTTTGATCATTATGGACTAGTACCAAGATCGAGTCCTAGACAAGCGAATCTAATTTTAACAGCCGAAACAGTAACAATGAAAATGGCCCCATCTTTAGTGAGATTATATGAACAAATGCCAGAACCAAAATATGTTATTACTATGGGAGCGCGTACAATTACAGGGGAGATGTTCAGTACCGATTCTTATAGTACTGTTCGGGGGGTCGATAAGCTAATTTCTGTAAATGTCTATTTGTCTGGCTGTCCACCTAAACCGGAAGCAGTTATAGATGCTATAACAAAACTTCGTAAGAAAATATCTCGAGAAATCTATGAAGATAGATAGAATTAGGTCTCAACGAGCGAATCGATGTTTTACTACCACTCACAAGTTTCATGTTGGACGTAATATTCATATTGGAAATTATGATCAAAGATTCCTTTATCAACCGTCATCTACTTCAAAGATCCCTACTGAAACTTTTTTCAAATACAAAAGTTCAGCATCTTCCCACGAATTAGTGAATTAGACAGAATTCGTTTGTTTTGTACAGAATAACAAGTATCAGGTCAATCTTCATAAATTTCATCGTAAACGTGAAATACTTATACAAATAAAAATGAGGGAGAGATAAAAAAAGATGCAGGGTCGTTTGTCTACTTGGCTAGTCAAGCATGGACTAATTCATAGATCTTTGGGCTTTGATTACCAAGGAATAGAGACTTTACAAATAAAGCCCGAGGATTGGCATTCCATTGTTGTCATTTTGTATGTATATGGTTACAATTATCTATGCTCCCAATGTGCCTATGATGTAGCACCCGGCGGACTATTAGCTAGTGTCTATCATCTTACGAGAATAGAGTATGGTATGGATCAACCAAAAGAGGTATGCATAAAAGTATTTGCCTCAAGGAGGAATCCGAGAATTCCGTCCATTTTCTGGGTTTGGAAAAGTGTGGATTTTCAAGAACAAGAATCTTATGATATGTTGGGAATCTCTTATGATAATCATCCACGCTTGAAACGTATCTTAATGCCTGAAAGTTGGATAGGATGGCCCCTACGTAAGGATTATATTGCCCCCAATTTTTATGAAATACAAGATGCTCATTGAATGATAAGAAACTAGTTTCCACTTATACAATTTCCAATTTTAGATATTCAAGGATTGTATGTTCGGTTCTAGATTAACCAGAATAATGGAAGTCTCATTTGTATTAGGGAATTCTGGATAGGCTAAAAAAAAGACAATTAGGGATTCATTGGATTCTCATATTTATTTGGAAGATACTTATTTTGGACGAACCGAACCAATAGGATGAGCCAAACGAATTCTGCATCATGAACTTTGTACTACGCACATTACTTAGATGTGTTCTAGAAATAGAAATTCATGTAGGGAGAAATGAAGAAATGGAATATGAAAGAGAATACAAAGAAATAAAAGGGTATCAGATTTTATTTA
This sequence comes from Ehretia macrophylla, assembly GCA_037974665.1. NCBI lineage: Eukaryota > Viridiplantae > Streptophyta > Magnoliopsida > Boraginales > Ehretiaceae > Ehretia > Ehretia macrophylla. The sequence goes on from CM075781.1 coordinate 9,525,196, forward strand.
TTTGTATTCTATCTGAACTGAATCTTGTCTATTTCAACTACTCTAGATTCGACTTTTGAGTTTTTCAACCAACTAAGTTAACCTTTCGAATATGTATAAAGTATTAACATTCTTTTTGAACAAGGGAATAAATAAAGAAATAGAATCTATTTCTTTTAGATAGTTTGTCTAATAAACTCTACCCATCTATTTTATAGATGGGGTATATCCGGCCGAAATGGATAAAAGTCTGTATTTTATGATCTAGACTAGAAATGAAAAGGTATGTCGATTCATATCTTCTAATTTTGAAAAGAAGCTCATACAAATTAATCATGTGCCAGGAACCAGATTTGAACTGGTGACACGAGCATTTTTAGTCCTCTGCTCTACCAACTGAGCTATGCCGACCATTCCGAATGTATCATCCTCATTTTATTAGATGACTTGGGTCTATGTCAATTAAAAGGATGAAAGAAGATTCCTTTTATCTAGGTCCTGGAATTTCTTGGATCTTCAATAAGACGACTTTGTAAGTTTTAGTATGAGAAATGATATCCATTGTGAATCATTCAAATGGGGAGTCCTTGTTCAAAGATGTTCATTTTTATGTGTATCATACGTGTCTCACAAGACTTGTGATAAGATAAATGCATTTTCACTCAGATTCGTTTGTAAAAGAATAGAGTGAATGAGAAAGCTAAGGAATTTGGAAGCGCTAACGAAAAGAGGGATAGGATAAATGGTTGGAAATCAAATAGGCTTTTTGGGGATAGAGGGACTTGAACCCTCACGATTTTTAAAGTCGACGGATTTTCCGCTTACTATAAATTTCATTTTTGCCGATATTGACATGTAGAACGGGACTCTATCTTTATTCTCATCCGATTAATCAGTTCTTCAAAAGATCTATCAGACTATGGAGTGAATGATTTGATCAATGAATATCGATTCTTTCTTCAATGTAGAATCGATTCACACCAACTCTTCCTTTTTTTTCATAAAAAAAATAGATTAGGGTTATCATTAATCATTTCATTTGATAGAGTATTGAATACATATGTATATACATTTATCCTTCATCCTTTCTCAAGTTTCGATGGAAAGATTCCTCGACCAACGCAGTCAAGTCCATTTGTTAAAACAGCTTCCATTGAGTCTCTGCACCTATCCTTTTTTTCGCTTTCTGAACTTTTCTTTGTTTTCAGAAAACAGGATTTGGCTCAGGATTGCCCATTTTTATTAATTCCAGGGTTTCTCTAAATTTGAAAGTTATCACTTAATAGGTTTCCATACCAAGGCTCAATCCAATTAAGTCCATAGCGTCTACCAATTTCTCCATATTCCCCTTTCCTTTTGTTTTGAGATTAGGATCTCATTGTGATGTCCTTCCTTTTTTTTCTTTCATTTCTCCTGGAACCATTGAATTCATTAGATACCCATTCCTATCTCGAAAAAGTGTTTTTTTCTCTTTTCTATCTTCTATAGGAGATCCATATTTGGTCCAATCAACTATGGTTTTATCATTTATATATCCGCAATTCAATATAGATGGATATATACCCCATAGTCAATATTATTAGATATTCAATATTAACTATTTTTAGCTAGTCAAATTTTCATTTTTGAATTCAAATGACATTTGAAATTCTTTTTCTTACACTTCTCTATTTTATTTGATTTTATTTAGATTTCTATTTAGTTTATTTCGAATTATTTAATAGAATGATTAGTTATAACTAATGAGACATTCCTCTTCTTTCATTCGTAAAGGTGGAAGTTAAGACAAAAAAAAAAAAAGAATCGACCATTCAAGTATTCCAAATTGCATGGGAAAAATGATAGGAAGAGAGACATATATATGGGGTATATATCCATCTATATTGAATTGCGGATACATAAATGATAAAATCATAGTTGATTGGACCAAATATGGATCTCTTATAGAAGATAGAAAAGAGAAAAAACACTTTTTTCGAGATAGGAATCGGTATCTAATGAATTTAATGATTCCGGGAGAAATGAAAGAAAAAAAAGGAAGGACATCACAATGAGATCCTAATCTCAAAACAAAAGGAAAGGGGGATATGGCGAAATTGGTAGACGTTACGGACTTAATTGGATTGAGCCTTGGTATGGAAACCTACTAAGTGATAACTTTCAAATTTAGAGAAACCCTGGAATTAATAAAAATGGGCAATCCTGAGCCAAATCCTGTTTTCCAAAAACAAAGAAAAGTTTAGAAAGCGAAAAAAAGGATAGGTGCAGAGACTTAATGGAAGTTGTTCTAACAAATGGAGTTGACTGCGTTGGTCGAGGAATCTTTCCATCGAAACTTTAGAAAGGATGAAGGATAAACGTATATACATATGTATTCAATACTCTATCAAATGAAATGATTAATGATAACCCTAATCTGTTTTTTTTTATGAAAAAAAAGATGGAGAGTTGGTATATGGGATTCTATTTAGCTTTATTATACGACATTGCCTACAGTGTTTGTGCTTCGGTCTTTTATTGGTATTTCTCGGCACTTCTAATTGGGAATTCTCCTATGGCCTTCTTAATATTCAGCGGGATTCTTATTCATATTTTTAAATGGTGTTTTCATTTGAGCCTCTAATTGGCCTATTTATTTGAGAGTTCTCAAATGGGTATAGTGGATTCTTCTTGAGTTCTTACTGGCATTTTTATTTAATACTCTTGCTCAGCAACTGTCAAAGAATATCAGAATTTGACTTCAGTTAATGCTGAGTTCTCTTGGAAGAAGAATTGCGTGGACGTAATTTGTTTAACAGGGAGAGGATGCAACGCCTGCGAATATCACCGTACACCTTATTAACAGTTACATCCACTATTTGTGCATTTTTTCTGTGCTTTACTTGTTATCTTCTTTGGTTACTATTCATTTCATTTTTCAACTACTTAATTACCTTGAATTAGCAATTTTCATAAATCATATGAATTGTTTTAGGAATGACAAAAAAGTGTGTTTGAGCTAAATGCATTAGGAGCCTTCGTTTAGGAAATGATTTGTTGAAACTAAGGAATAGTGTTACGTAACAAAACTATGTGTTTCAATTAACTATCATTAAATGACATATTAGGACTTGGTTCTAGCTAGGTAAACTCATCTTGGTAGTTGTGAAACCCCAAATTTTTGACCTTATCTCGCTTTGCGTGTTTTATTCTCGTTTTGCATTAATTGACCTGTCTATGTGCTATATGACTTAGAATGTGATAATTTTGATATCAATACTCTTAGAACATGCTAAATGTGCATTCATGAAATTTTCATAAAAAACGGAGTCAGAAATTTTATCGTCGATTTTTAGTGAATAGTGTTTTCGAAACACGTCCGCTAAAATTTTGAAACTGGTCTTTTTAACCCTTCTAGACCTAGTCCATGGACTTTAATAGACCTGTGTTTGATGAAAACGGTTTTAAAATCGGCTTAGGAATTTATTAGGGGTTTTACACCGAATTTTGCGAAAATCGAGTTTGAAGCCGACTCGGGTGAAATTGTTTGATTGTAAAACTTCTTGTCACCTAAAAATAACCTACTTGAGCTAGCTTGGGTGTTGCATAATTGTTTTGAACTTTGGTGATCAAGAAAATGCATTTAAAGACAAGAAAACACTAAAAATAATTAGTTTCCACTTTGACTTTCTTTTATTTATTTGACCTTTGCTTAATATATGATCAACACACATTAAAAACAAAGCAAAACACCACCAAAAATACACACAAAACTGTGGCTCCTTGGAGGAGAAAGATGAAGGCATTTTCAAAGTATTTTTCTCATAGATTTTGCATTTCAAAGCCGAATTGAGTGATTCAAAGCTTGAAATTGATTGTTTGGCATCCATTCTACACATTTCTTGCATCAAAACACATCAAAGGTGAGAGAAAAATTCTAGATCTCAAAATGTCATTTTTATGTTTTTGCGTATAAATGAAGATTGAACCGTTAGAATTGTAATCTGATGTTAGATTATTGCTCCTTGCATGCTAGGGATCGTTTAGTGGTAATACTACGAGTTTCTGTCGGATGTAGTATAATTTTTATTTTTCGGGTATTTAATTTTGATTAAAATGTTCAAAGTTGAATTAAATGAGTTGTGTTGATCGAAATTGATTGCCGTCAATTTCTAAATACTTGATAATTACGTGTTAGCACTGTTGTAATGCCGAATTTTCGATTACATTGTTCGTGTGAAAATTCAAAAAATCCAGCCAAGACATCCTAGGGTTTTAGGGTTATCGGGCATGATTTGGAGGTGTTATGGTGGATTTCCGAGATGGCTAATGTAGTAGGTTGAATGGGTGAGTGATAGAAACTGATTTGGAGTTGTTTGGATTAGTAAAATGTAAGATATGATTATTTGAAGTTTAGGTTGTCTTTCTTTAAATTGTTAAATTGAGCCTTTAGATGATTGGGTGGTATTTGAATGATTGAATTGTGAGTTGTTAATGGTTAGACTAGGGTTAGATTACGTGTTTTATGCATGTTAAGTTGGATGGCCTACTTTGTCATCTAACTTAGTTGTTTGTTGTTTAATTAAATATTGATGTTATATTGATGTTATACTGATGTTATATTGATTATTATTGAGTACGGGAATCGGGCACTTTTGTTGCTGATCTCCCAGATTATTGATTGATTATTGATTATGGGAATCGGGCACTTTTGTTGCTGATCTCCCAGTTTATTTATTTATTATTGAGTACGGGAATCGGGCACTTTTGTTGCTGATCTCCCAGTTTATTTATTTATTATTGAGTACGGGAATCGGGCACTTTTGTTGCTGATCTCCCTGTTTATTTATTTATTATTGAGTATGGGAATCGGGCACTTTTGTTGCTGATCTCCCAGTTTATTTATTGATTATTGATTACGGGAATCGGGCACTTTTGTTGCTGATCTCTCGGTTTATTTATGTTGAGTCTCATTGTTGTGAGTTTTGATAATGTTGTGTCACCTCGGGAGACATCCTGGGTTGCGGGCACAGTTATCATGGCTACTCCCTATCTCGCATGGGCGGAGAGACCATGGGGTGTGGGTCTAGGTCAAGGTACCTCAAGAATTGTGTCATTGAGTTTGAAGGGGTTGTTGAGCATAGAATTGGTGTATGGAGCTTCATCAGTAAACGTATTGTATCCTTATTGTATGTTTACAGTTATTACTATTGTTGCATTTATAATGATTATTGATGTTATTGTGTGTTTACTGACTCAAAGGATTATTTCTAAGGAGTTTAGTAAACCTTGTTCGAGATATATCGGATCCTCGCTGGGCTTATTTTATATAAGCTCACTCTCTATTATTGCATGCATACAGGTGTACTTTCGCAGGATTACGGGTACGTGCCTCCTAAAGAGGAAAATGTGCCTTACGTGGATGAGTCATATGTTCCAGAGTCTTATCCGTGATGTTGTATATGTTTTATTATCTTGTAAATTAACTTAGTCGACTTTTATATGCTTTGTAGTTCATAATGTAAAAGATGTTGAGAAGATAATGAATTAGTTGATGCTGTCTTAGTAGCCTTTCTTTGGTCTTTGATTAGGTTGCTAGATTGGCTCAATATGTTTTGTAATGTATATTAAGGTTTATGTATTATGTTGGAATGGAGGCGTATAACGAGAGATGATTATTGTATAATATGGTTATGATGTATGTTATTATTTTATTGAGGAGTTGTTAGATGTATGATGTTCTGTTGAGGTTGGTTTAGAGCCTTGGAGTCCTATATACTATCGTTATACTGCCGAAGTTCCGTTGCGTCCTGACTGATTATAGGAGGGGTTGAGTTGGGGCGTGACAGTAGTCAACTTATGCACCCAAACATAACCCCAACTTAATATATACTCACATAACACTTTATAACTTAAAAAAACACAAAAAAAAAGAGTGCAAAAGCTGAAAACACTGTAGCAGTGCCGAAAATCAGCATAGGAGTAGGATGAGAGATTTTTGCTCAACAAATCCTCATTCCAAGCCAAGCCAAGCTAGGTGCAAGTGGTTTAGGGTGTTTACTAGCCTCCTAGGAGCTCCTACGCGCAATAGGTGAGGGATTTCATACCTATTTTTGCATTTGAAAAATGTTGCTCTTTTCTTGAATTAATGGATTTGTTATCAAATGCTTATGTAATGCTTAAAGATGCTTATGTATGTTGTATATAAGTAGTAGAGACCTTATTTTCAGGTTCACCTCTTTTCTTAGGATTGGCTGCCCTGAGGTTCTTCTTTGAAGTCATTTGTTTATCACAGAACAAGTCCCCATTAGTCACTGCGATAGTTGACCTAGTATCAACCCTCTTTTCCAGATCCTTGCTTCTATGGGCCAAATCACTCTCCTCGGGAGTTATCTCCTTGACTACACCCTCCTCGGCTTTGTTACCCAGACACTTATCCTGAGCAATCTCTTCTGGTTCAGCAGTGTCCAGATCTGGCATCTTTGCCTCTTCTTGTTCAGGGTCCTCTTCACATGTTTCTAGTGATTCACATGGCATCATCAAATGATACAAGTCTTGGATAAGAATCTACAACGTACTAGAATGCCATTGTTGACGATCCTTTACTCCGACAGCATCTAAGGTTCCTCGAACAATGTGAAATCTCACACCGGGTAAATCTTTAACCCTTTCCTCTCTTACTAAGACTACATAATGTTCTTGTAAATTATGGCCAATACCGGGTATATAAGCAGTGATTTCAAATCCAGAGGTTAATCGTACTCTGGAAACTTTACGTAAGGTAGAGTTTGGTTTTTTGGGGGTGATAGTGGAAAAGTTGACAGATAAGTCATCCTTACTGCCACTCTACAGAATCGTACATGAGATTTTCACCTCATACGGCTCCTCGTTCAATTCTTTCGAATTCATTGGATAACGGGAATCGAACCCCCTCTACTGCTGGTGGGCGGATGGAGAATGAGCTACTTCGATCCAGCAACTTGTTAGGAGTGTTTTGGCTTGCCCCTCTCTTCTTATTAGGTTGATAGGTTTCGAACCCTTTCCCCTTTTAATAATAATAAGGTAAGCTTCCAAAGCCCCTTTCTTCAGCTGGTGCGTAGGAGCGCACTTTCGGTTTCCCCTTACTATACAAGGGGTGTAACGCCCCGATCCCTCACAAGACCAGGACTCCTATTTATCATGCTATTCTCACCCAATTCCAAACCTTGGGCACGAAATTTAGGAAAAAACGGACGAAATTTTCCCTATTTATAGGACTATTTGGAAACCTGTAAGCTACAACATACAACCACAATACCATAATCCACAACATCAATATGTTTCATCCCTATTAGCAAGCAAGTCAACTAAACATAAGAGTAAACAATTGAGGTTATTACAAACCACTAGTACCTAACTATCATCCAAGACTAAAACTTTAATATTACATTTATTAAGATATCACAAATACATATATGACCATAAGGTCTCAAATAGTATACAGGTATATAATGTGAAACCCCACTTTTTTTATCCTGTCTCGTTTTGCGTGCTTTATCTCGTTTTGCGTGAATTAACCTGTCTATGTGCTATATGACTTAGAATGTGGTAATTTTGATATCAATACTCCTAGAACATGCTAAATGTGCATTCATGAAATTTTCATAAAAAACGGAGTCATATCGTCGATTTTTAGTGAATAGTATTTTCGAAACACGTACGCTAAAATTTTGAAACTGGTCTTTTTAACCCTTCTAGACCTAGTCCACGGACTTTAATAGACCTGTGTTTGATTAAAACGGTTTTAAAATCGACTTAGGAATTTATTAGGATTTTTACACCGACTTTTGCGAAAATAGAGTTTTAAGCCGACTCGGGTGAAATTGTTTGATTGTAAAACTTGTTGTCCCCTAAAAATAACCTACTTGAACTATCTTTGGTGTTGAATAATTGTTTTGAACTTTGGTGATCAAGAAAATGCATTTAAAGTCAAGAAAACACAAAAATACTAAGTTAATTCAACTTTGACTTTATTTAAAATGTTAACCTTTAAGCTTATATCACCAACACACATTGCAAAAGCACAAAAACACCTTCCATTTCACACACATGGCCGAGAGTTCATGGGAGAATAAGCCAAGGAGTTTTCAAGGTTTTCAAAGCAAAATTTCAAAGAAAAACCTCGTTTTTGTCCGTAGAATTTCGGGCCGAGTTAGATTCCGCTTGTTGGGCATGCATTGCATGCATTCCTAGGCTTTTATCACATCAAAGATGAGAGAAAAATTCTAGATCGCAAAACTCATCTTTTGTTTTTTTGCGTAGAATTGATTATCGAACCGTTAGAATGTTAATCTGATGTTAGATTATTGCTCCATGCATGCTAGGGATTATTTATATGTAATCCTACGAGTTTTGAACCGTTGTAGCATAATTATTATTTTTCGGGTATTTAAAGTTGATTAATTTGCTAAATGTTGATTATTTTGAGTTGTGTTGATCGAAATCGATTGCCGTCGATTTCTAAAAGTTTATTAATTATGTGGTAGCGCCTTTGTAATGCCAAATTTTCGATTGTGATGTCCGTGCTAAAATCCGGAAATTTCAGCCATGACACACTAGGGTTTTAGGGTTATTGGGCATGATTTGGATGTGTTTTGGTTTGTTTCCAAGGGGGCTAATGTAGATGATTGAATGGGTGAGTGATAGAAACTGATTTGGAGTTGTTTGGATTAGTAGAATGTAAGATATGATTATTTGAAGTTTAGGTTGTCTTTCTTTAAAATGTTAGATTATGCCTTTAGTTGATTGGGTGTGGTTTGAGTGATTGAATTGTGAGTTGTTGATGGGTAAACTAGGGTTTGATTGTATGTTTAATGCATGTTCGGTTGGATGGCCTACTTTGTCATCTAACTTAGTTATTTGTTGTTAATTTGATTATTGATGTTATTATGATGATAATATGATTATTGATTGATTATTGATTGATGATTGATGCCGGGAGATAAGCAGTTATGCTAGACTGTCCTCCTGTGAATGATTGATATTTATTATTATTGCTGAGTCTTTGGTATGTGTGTGCTACCTCTCGGGCAGCATCGGGCTGTCGGGTTGATAACGGCATGACTACCAAAGACTGCCTCCAGCTCGCATGACGGAGGTGTCATGGAGGGAGAGGTTATTGGGGTACCTCGGGTGCGTGAGTTTATGGGAGTCATAAGAAGGCTGTTATGATCGTGATGGCATTTGGAGCTACACCAACTAGAGTATCCTTTATTGAATGGTCATTATAGATTATGTGATGATAGTATTATTGATGTTATTGTGTGTTTACTTGCTCAAAGGATTATTTCCAAGGAGTTTAGTAAACCTTGCTCGAGATCTATCGGATCTTCACTGGGCTTATTTTATATAAGCTCACTTTCTATTATTGCATGCCTACAAGTGTACTTTCGCAGGATTACGGGTATGTGCCTCCTTAAGAGAAAAATGTGCCTTACGTGGATGAGTCCTATGTTCTGGAGTCTTATCCTTGATGTTGTATTGTTTACTATCTTGTATATTAACTTAGTAGACTTTTATATGCTTTGTAGTTCATAATGTAAAAGATGTTGAAAAGATAATGGATTAGTTGATGCTGTCTTAGTAGCCTTTCCTTTGTTTATGATTAGGTTACTAGATTGGCTCAATATATTTTTGTAATGTATATTAAGGTTCATGTATTATGTTGGAACGGAGGCGTATAACGGGGAATGTTTATTGTATAATATGGTTATGATGTATGTTGTTATATTATTGAGGAGTTGTTTGTTGTATGATTTATGGAGTTGATGTATGATGTCCTATTGAGGTTGGTTTAGAGCCTCAGTATCCTATTCACTTTCGTTATACTGCCGAAATTCCGTTGCGTCATGACTGATTATAGGAGGGGTCGAGTTGGGGCGTGACATATAATGTACACATTCTTCCTTATTCTACACACTAATAGAGCAGGCAGGCCATACAGGAGGTGTAACGCACCGAACCAATACTCCTACGCCTACATGTAACACCCTGCCCTTAACGGTACGAGCGTGCACAAGAGGCCGATGCGAGTGGGCCCGAAAGCGCACTATGCACGAATTGTTCGCTCTAGGGCCCATACCCCTCACAATTTTGTCGCCTCCCAGCCACTGCTAGGAAAACACGCGTAATCGATTAACGACTATGTATTGTCCGCTCTGCGCAGGTACCACTGTAGGCCACACTCACTCACGGGTTTGTCGCTCCTTACTCGGCTAAGTGAATACCCCCATTTGGGAAGGCAGAGGTACACCAGCATGGGAAAGCACGTACACGATACAAGGATGTTACCCCTTATATCAAGCATCCCAAAGACCTTCGCATCCGATGTGGGATATTTCACTTGCCCCCCCTTGGGGACCTAATGTCCTCGCTGGCCATGCGGACACGTCAGCTCTGATACCACCTTTGGTAGGTGTTCGCTTAGTCGAGTGAGGAACGACAAACCCGTGAGTGCATGTGTATGGCCCACCACATCGTAGAGCGGACAATACATGGTCGTTAATCGATTACGCGTGTTTTCCTGACAGTGGCTGGGAGGCGACAAAACTGTGAGGGGTATGGGCCCCAAAGCAAACAATTCGTGCGTAGTGCACTTTCAGGCCTACTCGCCTCGACCTCTTGTGCACGTTCGTACCGTTAAGGGCGGGGTGTTACATGTAGGCGTGGGAGTGTTGCTTTCAAGACGTTACAAAAGTGGTATCAGAGTCGACGTGTCTGCATGGCCAGCGAGGACGTTGGGTCCCCAAGGAGGGGCAGGTGAAATATCCCACATCAGATGCGGAGATCTTTGGGCTGCTTGATATAAGGGGTAACATACTTGTATCGTGTACGCGTATTCCTGGTATGCCTTTGCCATGCCTTCATGGTAGGTATTCGCTTAACCGAGTAAGGAGCGATAAACCCGTAAATGCATGTGTGTGGCCCACCACGTCGCAGAGCGGACAATACGTGGTCGTTAATCGATTACGCACTTTTTCCTGGCAATGGCAAGAAGACGACAAAACTGTGAGGGGTATGGGCCCTAAAGCTGACAATTCGTGCATAGTGCGCTTTCGGGCCCACTCGCCTCGGCCTTTTGTGCACGCTCGTACCGTAAAGGGCGGGGTGTTACATGTAGGCGTGGGAGTATTGGTTTTGGGGCGTTACAAATGGTGAAATATCCCACATCAGATGCGGAGGTCTTTGGGCTGCTTCATATAAGGGGTAACATCCTTGTATCGTGTACGCGCGTTCCCATGCTGGTGTGCCTCTGCCTTCCCAAATGGGGGTATTCGCTTAACTGGGTGAGAAGCGACAAACCCGTGAGTGAGTGTGGCCCACAGTAGTACTTGCGCAGAGCGGACAATACGTGGTCGTTAATCGATTACGCGCATTTTCCTGGCAGTGGTTGGGAGACGACTAAACTATGAGGGGTATGGGCCCCAGAGCGGGCAATTCGTGCATAGTGCGCTTTCAGGCCCACTCGCATCTCCCTCTTGTGCACGCTCATACCGTTAAGGGCGGGGTGTTACATGTAGGTGTGGGAGTGTTGGTTTGGGGTGTTACAGAAGGTAATCTCATTTCCAGCTTATAGCACTGATCCTGAAAGGTGTTAGAAACGAGGGTGAGTATACAACATGTATACTTAGTGAGGGAGGTGATGCAGCAAACCGAGGGATGCTTTCATGAGATGCAACAAGAATAATAACATATACAACACAAAATAACAAAGTTAATTAGACAAGTATTTAACCACGTATAAAAAGGATACGGTTCCATGTTTGTCTTCAATCACGAGCCACGAGCCAAGATATTCAAGCAAATGCCGGCAAACCATTACTCCTCCAAATTGGGGTACTCCAGATGTACCCCGATCCTACGACCGTTTCTCCTAAGGTAGGTCCATATGCCCAGCAGGTAAACCACGCCTCTGGGGTAGTGGAGTATACTCAGCGAGAAAAGGAATAGGCACCATGGTAGTCGAGGGAGTATGGCAAGTCTGATGCCGCCCGTATTTCTCGATGCTACCATATCCGAAAAGGTTGCGCAACCCCGGGTCAAGATCACGAGAGCCTAGTATACCAAATATCACATAAGAGGAACGAAAAAGTAGGCCGTCCTCACAATTAATTATAGATAACACGCAAAGACACAAGATAGCAAGTAAATAACGCATATAAACTTTATCAATTACTAATGAATACAATCTAGAAACAATAAATTAAGTTAAGACGCACAAAAGAGATAAAGACTCCCTCACCTCGGTTTAGGCTAAGTATGCAAGAGAATAACTTAGATTTATTCCATCCTCCTCGAATTAGCTCAAAGTGCAACCCTAGCTTATTCATATAAGTATAATACTTAGCCATCAAAACTAGTATAATACTATGCAAGTAAATTAACATAACACCTTAACAATTGATTATACCAACTCCAACTTGACTATTATGCAAATTCAACACACAACAATAGAAGTTCCATAATCACTTATATATTTCATATTATCACATAGCCTAAGTAGTCATACAAATAACCAAACATTAGTAGGTGAAACAGTGGCACATATAAAATGACTAAAGTTAGCAACTAGTAGCAAAAGTTTAGCTATAACTATTGGCAACTAATTCTCTTCAATGACCAAGCTAGCTTTGCAAATAAACTGTAAGCTCACTAAAGCTCAATTATTCATACACTAAATCAACTATTGATAATCTAAACATAGAAAGGAGTATAACTAATAGCTCATAATAAGCTGACTACAACTATTTGGTAATTAAATTTTCATTTCAACAAGTGGCTATTTTTCAAGCCAAGATTTTGCTATGTTGATAGGTCCAACTTAAGTTAATTACACTTAACATTTGTTGGTCTACTATCTCTTGCACTTCTCTTATAAACACAACTCATTAATAACTCAAGTAAAGAATGTTCAAGTAACATTCACTAGCTACTGCAACTAAGGCTAATACAAGTTCAACTATTTCTTAATCTTGAAGTTTATTCAATCTCCCAATTTATTATGAATTAGATGTACCTTATACTACTTATACATTCTCTCTCTCTCCATAGTTAACATTCCTACAATTCAACTTCATTATTAATTCATTTCCAAACAAGAGCTTACCCAAGGCCTTACTAACACGCCTATCTTTATTCACTACCTAATAACTTTAGCTTAGTTATAGTTCAAACTAATTCTAAACTCTCATTACACAAAGACATATAGTAGTACATTTTAGTCTAGTCTAGTCCCATACTATCTAGGCTAACTTGCAACCAATACACACGAGGACAAGGGGAACGGAAAAAAAACGCTGGCAGGAACTGTCTAGCTCACGCCTATTCACATGCTTCTTGGAAATCATCCAAAAAAGAGTACTTAGAGATAGAATTTGGCCAAGCCTTAGAAATACACTTTCGTTCAAATGTGAGTCTACTACAACATATCCAAAATTCAGCTAATTTTGTCAATATTTGCTAGGTCAAATTGGTCCTACAACTTAGGCATGCAAATCTGTCCGATTTTTCCAGATTTTTCGTGACTCATGTTTTTGCAATAACTTCACTATAAAACTATTTTAAATCTCTACTACACATGAATCATCATATATACTCATATATAACATTTAAGACAAGGAAAATCTAGCATATAACATGTTATGTACACTTCATTAAACACCAACTAAATTCTTATCCATCAATTCTTTTCATAAAAGCAAGACAAGGTAGAAATTTAAGTAGAACCAATAACTATTTCAAGAATCCATGAAGGATAACTTCAACCTTTACTTAGGCATCACTTTAGCATGTACATGAGTCTAATTACTTTGATTATCTAAATGGCAAGTCACTATACATAATTAATCACATTAAACATTCACTCAACGCTCAACTTATTTAAACATTCAATGCACATGGTTCACGTTAGTCACATATTAAACATTTAATATTCAATGCAACTAATATTTATTTAACCCACCCTCAACTTAAGCACTCTCTCCAAACATGTAATTGTCACCCTCAAGCCTTCAACTACCTATAATCTACCATTATTCAGCTCAAATTAGCCTTTAGTGCAACATTAATCACTTAGCTATATAAACTGAAATTTCTGGCTGCATTTTCTTAATTTTACAGGTTCAATTAGCAGCTTTAATGACCTATAAAACTTCTGAAATTTCACAGGCACGTAGTTCATCAAGTGTATATGGGTTTAGCCTCAAACGGTTCCCAATTCAGAGTTAAACTGATCAAGTTATGCCCTTTAGAAAATCAGTGCGCAAAACTGCCCCTGCATCAACGGGTGAATCTGACCCTACTGTTTTGGCTCTATATATGCCCCTAAACGACAGAATTTAACATTCCACATAAAAGAGAAGTTGTTCCTTAAGGTCTTGGGCATATTGTAGAAAACAATCAGCTCATTCTGACTTCGTTTGCTGCCTCAAATCTGCTCTGAAGCTCAGTTGCTCAAATCTGTCCGAAAATCACATTTTGCACTCTTTGTTCTATTTTGATATTTTCATGCACTAAGCTAACTACAAGCAATATACTAGCATACATAGAACTTTCATTCCTCACTTAGAACTTATAGCAAACACATGATCTTCATCTAGTTGAGCAAGCTAGCAATGCAATATCTACAACATGATCAACTAGCAAAGCTTGATATTCACACACAAAATCATTTCTAGAACTTGTTTCATGCCATATATCATTTCTATTTGCATTCCTACATCCATGAATCATTCAACTACAACTAGCCAACATTTTATAAACAAGAATTAACACTAGAAATGCATAGAAGAATGAAATCCCTCACCTATTCTTGGCTAGAACAAGCTCAAACTCCTTCTTCTTCTCTTCTTTCTTCTCTTTTTTTTTTCTCTCTTTCTTTCTTCTCTTGTGTGTGTGTGTGTGTGTTTCAACCGTGTGTTAGTGTGTGTGTAGAGATCTGATTGTATGTGTGTGTTTGTGTGTTACTTGTTTTATATTTTGGTAGGTAGGATTTTAGGACAAGTTATTGACCAAAAGGCCCTCCTAGCTAAATGTTATCTAGTAGTTTGTCATTCCATTGAAATCTAACTAAGTTAATTGCTCTATTGTTTACCGGTAACATTTATTTATTTACTACTATTCGTAAATCGCCTAAATGTTTGTGAATGCAAATAAATGCACGTAAATCAAGGAATATGATATTTTATGCAAACAAGTACATGTAAATACTTAAATTAGACATATAAATACATGTCCATTAATAAAATAATTATATGCTCGGGCCAGGTTGTGACAAGGGGCTTTAATGAATAGAGATCTCCCACCAGCAGTTGTAAATCAGATCCAGAGTGATTCCTCACCTATCCTATTAAGGGCCCAATTGAACGCTCGAGTATAGATTCCCTATGCTCATGTGAACGACCGGGGTCGTAGATCTAAAATGATCCATCCATAGGCCTGACCGGATATCCTTTGTCCACAAACAAAAACAAAGTAGGTTGACCCGTCAGCTTGATGGGACAACCAAGGTCACAGGAATGAGTGAAAGCCATAGAGCAAATGTATGAAGTAACTCGACTGATAAGGAGAGGTTTAAAGATGCTCAACCGATAGGGAGAGGTTTGATGCTAGTCGGTAGCGCATTCGTTTTCCTATTTCACTGGGATCAGTCCTAAGGTGCGTGCTTCAATATATATAGGATCTATGAGGCAATTATTTAGAAGTACATTTTGTGCTACAACTCTTCCTATCTAATAGAAAAGGATCCCATGATCCTGAACCGATCTTACCTAGGATCGCAAATCCCAAGTTTGTCTATGAATAGCGGATCTAATTATATTAGTGTCTATAATTGATTTCTTCTGTGTAATACTAACCCTAGTACGAGAGGACTGGGTTGGGCCAACCTATGGTGTACCGGTTGTTATGTCAATAGCAGTGCCGGGCAGCTAAGTTGGTATGGAAGAACTGCTGCGCCGCGGGAAATCCTTCTCTATACAAGTTCTTGGATGAGGTTTTTGAACAGAACTTCGATAGGCGAGAGGTATAAGCACCGCGAGGTATGAAGCGATCTCGTACTAATTTCTTTTCTTTATAATCAGAGGAGAAGCTATCTTACTTTCCTGGTAGTGTGCCTTCTGGTTTCGGTGAGGAGTGAGGCGGAAAGAACAGATGATCTTGAAACAAGCTTCTTCTTCATTCAACAAAGCATCAGTAACTAATTTCAGACCAATCAGACATTTTAGAAAAGGGAAGGGAAGAGGATCCAATCGAGTAGGCATGTGGAAGACAAAAAGGTAAGGATCTAGAAATGACGTGTGGTATTTGTGTATAAGCTAAAGTTTGTTGAAAAGCTTTTTTCATCATCAGAAACAACCTGATTTCGCATTGCATTACCATAACGAAAAGCAAAAATCATTAAAAATAAAAAAAGAGATTGCTCTTGTGATTCGGAATGAACCTTTATCGGATGTAAACAAATAGCACGCCCCTCCACTAAAACAGGCTGGAATGCCTATATACCTAATCTATGCAGAGGCAGTTCTAGATTTGGTCCAAGACGAACTACTGTAGAGATTTTATTAAAACCGTTGAATTCGGAGTATGGTAAAGTAGTTCCTGGGTGGGGAACGACTCCATTGATGGGGGTTGCAATGGCTCTATTTGTGATATTTCTATCTATTATTTTGGAGATTTATAATTCTTCCGTTTTATTGGATGGAATTTCAATGAACTAGATCTATAAGAAGGAACTGCAAAGGTCTAGCTTTTGCATACAAGAAGAATCATTTAGAGCTCCGATTTATAGCTCATTCTATTTTGGTAGTTCGATCACGGAATTTATTTGTTTCTGTATTTCCGGAATATGAGTATGTGACTTGTTAGAATTGATCCTATTGATAGTATAGAGAGAGAATGGGTCTGTCATCTTGATAGAGATGGTTCTATTTCGTTAGATATTGGTTTCAGTATCTGGAACACGAAATATATGAAATACATTAAGAAATATTTGAACTATGATTCATACTTAATATTCAGACCTCATGTCCGGACTCCAAAAAATTTTCAAAGAATTCGAATTTAGAAATCGAGAGATTTTTCTTCTTTGAAATTAAAATTCCTATTTCTATTTTGACCAAAAGACAAATCTTTCTTTGAGTTTTTAGTCATTCTATTATTCATGGAATAGGTGATGATCCAATGGTTTTACTCAGGGAATCCTTGGTTTAGTTTATGAACTTTTTTATTGAATCATCGTGGTTCTAGTATGAATCTGAGGTTTTAATCGATTCATAGGGTCTTAACAAGATAATTCCTATCAATAATAAAGAAAACAAATACGATAATAAAAGCCACATTATACACAAAAACAAATTAAAGAAAGAAATAGGGAAAGAGAGGATTCAAGAGGCCCGTAGGGATCAACATATAAAGACGATTGAGCCAACTTGATATTTTGGTATTATCGCGACAAAGAAGAACTTTCGGAAGCAAGACACAATCAAGAACGAATAAAGGAATTAAAACCTAGACCTAGACTCACAGAATTAACCAAGAAAAAACAAGAAAAGGATAGGCAGACCTGATAAACTTAAGCTCTGATTATCAATTTATGCTCAGATCGTCGTTTTTCCTTCAGTAAAGTTTGGTCTTGCAAGCTAATTCTTCAAAAAAAAAATTTACTGTTCACTGTTTTGCTTTTTTCTTTCAGCTCTGACCTGTATTTTTTTTTCTCTCTTTTCTGATCTTTTCTTGACCTTTTTTTTTCTTGATGTTCTTTTTTTTTTAGATTTTCAAAAAAAACCACAATGAGTAAGTAACCAAGAACTTGAATTTAGAAGCACAAGAAACCCTAATTCAAGATTCTAGGGTTTGGCCAATTGAAAGCTAAACAAGAAACGAAATTGAAAGCAAGAAAATGGAATTGAAGACAAGACTCAAGAAACAAAATTATAAGAGCAAGAACAAAATCAAGATACAACCAAGAAAACGAATTGGAAGCAAGACACAATCAAGAACGAAGAAATGAATTAAAACCTAGACCTAGACTCATAGAATTAACCAAGAAAAAACAAGAAAAGGATAGACAAACCTGATAAACCTAAGCTCTGATTACCAATTTATGCTCAGATCGTCGTTTCCCTTCAGACAAGTTTGGCCTTGCAGGCTAATTCTCCAAAAAAAAAATTTTACTGTTAACTGTTTTGCTTTTTTTTTTTTCAACTTCGAACATTATTTTTTTTTCTCTTTTCTAATCTTTTCTTGACCTTTCTTTTATTTTCTTGATGTTCTTTTTTTTTTTTTTTCAGAAACAACCACAATTAGCAAGTAACCAAGAACTTGAATTTAGAAGCACAAGAAACCCTAATTCAAGATTCTAGGGTTTGGCCAATTGAAAGCTAAACAAGAAACGAAATTGAAAGCAAGAAAACGGAATTGAAGACACGACTCAAGAAACGGAAAACGAGACTCAAGAAATGAAATTATAGGAGCAAGAACGGAATCAAGACACAACCAAGAAAATGAATTGGAAGCAAGACACAATCAAGAACGAAGAAATGAATTAAAACCCAGACCTAGACTCACAGAATTAACCAAGAAAAAACAAGAAAATGATAGGCAGACCTGATAAACATAATCTCTGATTACCAATTTATACTCAGATCGTCGTTTCCCTTCAGAAAAGTTTTGCCTCGTAGGCTAATTCTCCAAATATTTTTTTTATTGTTCACTATTTTGCTCTTTTCTTTTAGCTCTGAACTGTATTTTTTTCTATTTTCTGATCTTTTCTTGACCTTTCTTTTTTTTTCCTGATGTTCTTTTTTTTTTGATTGTCAAAAACCACCACAATGAATAAGTAACCAAGAACTTGAATTTAGAAGCACAAGAAACCCTAATTCAAGATTCTAGGGTTTGGCCAATTGAAAGCTAAGCAAGAAATAAAATTGAAAGCAAGAAAATGGAATTGAAGACAAGACTCAAGAAACGAAATTATAAGAGCAAGAACGAAATCATGACACAACCAAGAAAACAAATTGGAAGCAAAACACAATCAAGAACGAAGAAATGAATTAAAACCTAGACCTAGACTCACAGAAATAACCAAGAAAAAACAAGAAAAGGATAGACAAACCTGATAAACCTAAGCTCGGATTACCAATTTATGCTCAGATCGTCGTTTCCCTTCAGACAAGTTTGGCCTCGCAGGCTAATTCTCCAATTTTTTTTTTACTGTTAACTGTTTTGCTTTTTTTTTTTTTTTCAGCTTCGAACGGTATTTTTTTTTCTCTTTTTTGATCTTTTCTTGACCTTTCATTTCTTTTCTTGATGTTCTTTTTTTTTTTTTTTTGATTTTCATAAACAACCACAATGAGCAAGTAACCAAGAACTTGAATTTAGAAGCACAAGAAACCCTAATTCAAGATTCTAGGGTTTGGCCAATTGAAAGCTAAACAAGAACTGAAATTGAAAGCAAGAAAACAGAATTGAAGACAGGACTCAAAAAACGGAAAACAAGACTCAATAAACGAAATTATAAGAGCAAGAACAGAATCAAGACAAAACCAAGAAAATGAATTGGAAGCAAGACACAATCAAGAACGAAGAAAGGAATTAAAACCTAGACCTAGACTCACAGAATTAACCAAGAAAAAACAAGAAAAGGATAGGCAAACCTGATAAACCTAAGCTCTAATTACCAATTTATGCTCAGATCGTCGTTTCCCTTCAGAAAAGTTTGGCCTCGCAGGCTAATTCTCCAAAAAAAAAAAATTTCACTGTTTACTATTTTGCTTTTTTTTTCAGCTCTGAACTGTATTTTTCTTTTTTTTTTTCTGATATTTTCTTGACATTTCTTTT
Source organism: Ehretia macrophylla (assembly GCA_037974665.1). Lineage (NCBI taxonomy): Eukaryota > Viridiplantae > Streptophyta > Magnoliopsida > Boraginales > Ehretiaceae > Ehretia > Ehretia macrophylla. Next base: position 9,545,029 of record CM075781.1, read on the forward strand.
CTTTTTTTGATGTTCTTTTATTATTTTTATTTTTAGAAACAACCACAATGAGCAAGTAACCAAGAACTTGAATTTAGAAACACAAGAAACCCCAATTCAAGATTCTAGGGTTTGGCCAATTGAAAGCTAAACAAGAAACAAAAATTGAAAGCAAGAAAACGGAATTGAAGACAAGACTCAAGAAACGGAAAACAAGACTCAAGAAACGAAATTATAAGAGCAAGAATGGAATCAACACACAACGAAGAAAAATGAATTGGAAGCAAGACACAATCAAGAACGAAGAAATAAATTAAAACCTAGACCTAGACTCACAGAATTAACCAAGAAAAAACATGAAAATGATAGGCAAACATGATAAACCTAAGTTCTGATTACCAATTTATGCTCAGATCGTCGTTTCCCTTCAGAAATGTTTGGCCTTGCAGTCTAATTCTCCAAAAAAAAACTTTTTATTGTTCACTATTTTTTTTTTTTCAGCTTCGAACCGTATTTTTTTTTCTCTTTTCTGGTCTTTTCTTGATGTTCTGTTTTACTTTTTATTTTCAGAAACAACCACAATGAGCAAGTAACCAAGAACTTGAATTTAGAACCACAAGAAACCATAATTCAATATTCTAAGGTTTGGCCAATTGAAAGCTAAATAAGAAACGAAATTGAAAGCAAGAAAACAAAATTGAAGACAAGACTCAAGAAATGAAATTATAAGAGCAAGAACGGAATCAAGACACAACCAAGAAAACGAATTGGAAGCAAGACACAATCAAGAACGAAGAAAGGAATTAAGATCTAGACCTAGACTCATAGAATTAACCAAGAAAAAACAAGAAAAGGATAGACAAACCTGATAAACCTAAGCTCTGATTACCAATTTTTGCTCAGATCATCGTTTCCCTTCAGAAAAGTTTGGCCTCGCACGCTAATTCTCCAAAAACAATTTTTTTTACTGTTCACTGTTTTGTTTTGTTTTTTTCAGCTTCGAACTGTAATTTTTTTTTTCTATTTTCTGATCTTTTCTTGACATTTCTTTTCTTTTCTTGATGTTCTTTTTTTTTGGTTTTTGATTTTCAGAAACAACCACAATGAGCAAGTAACCAAGAACTTGAATTTAGAAGCACAAGAAACCCTAATTCATGATTCTAGGGTTTGGCCTATTGAAAGCTAAACAAGAAACAAAATTGAAAGCAAGAAAACAGAATTGAAGACTAGACTCAAGAAATGAAATTATAAGAGTAAGAACGGAATCAAGACACAACCAAGAAAACAAATTGGAAGCAAGACACAATCAAGAACAAATAAAGGAATTAAAACCTAGACCTAGACTGACAAAATTAACCAAGAAAAAATAAGAAAATGATAGGCAAACCTGATAAACCTAAGTTCTGATTACCAATTTTTGCTCAGATCATCGTTTCCCTTCAAAAAAGTTTGGTCTCGCAAGCTAATTCTCCAAAAAAAAAAAATTTATTGTTCACAGTTTTGCTTTTTTCTTTCATCTCCGAACTGTATTTTTTATTTTTTTTCTATTTTCTGATCTTTTCTTGACCTTTCTTTTCTTTTTTTGATGTTCTTTCTTTTTTGATTTTCAGAAACAACCATAATGAGTAAGTAACCAAGAACTTGAGTTTAGAAGCACAAGAAACCGTAATTCAAGATTCTATGGTTTGGCCAATTGAAAGCTAAACAAGAAACGAAATTGGAAGCAAGAAAATGGATTTGAAGACAAGACTCAAGAAACGGAAAATAAGACTCAAGAAACGAAATTATAAGAGTAAGAACGGAATCTAGACACAACCAAGAAAATGAATTGGAAGCAAAACACAATCAAGAACGGAGAAAGGAATTAAAACCTAGACCTAGACTCACAGAACTAACCAAGAAAAAATAAGAAAAGGATAGGCAAACCTGATAAACTTAAGCTCTGATTACCAATTTATGCTCAGATCATCGTTTCCCTTCAGAAAAGTTGGCCTCGCAGGCTAATTCTCCAAAAAAAAATTTGTTACTGTTAACTATTTTGCTTTTTTTTTTCTACTCCGAACTGTATTTTTTTTTTCTCTTTTTTGATCTTTACTTGACCTTCTTTTTTCTTTTCTTGATGTTCTTTCTTTTTTTGATTTTCAGAAAGAACCACAATGAGCAAGTAACAAAGAACTTGAATTTAGAAACACAAGAAACCCTAATTCAAGATTCTAGGGTTTGGCCAATTGAAAGATAAACAAGAAACGAAATTGAAAGCAAGAAAACAGAATTGAAGACATGACTCAAGAAACGGAAAACAAGACTCAAAGAATGAAATTATAAGAGCAAGAACGGAATCAAGACACAACCAAGAAAACGAATTGGAAGCAAGACACAATCAAGAACGAAGAAAGCAATTAAAACCTAGACCTAGACTCACCGAATTAACCAAGAAAAAATAAGAAAAGGATAGGCAAACCTGATAAACCTAAGCTCTGATTACCAATTTTTGCTCAGATCGTCGTTTCCTTCATAAAAGTTTGGCCTCACAAGCTAATTCTCCAAAAAAAAATTTTTTAATGTTCACTGTTTTGCTTTTTTTTTTTCAGCTCCGAACAATATTTTGTTTTTCTCTTTTCTGATCTTTTCTTGACCTTTCTTTTCTTTTCTTGATGACCTTTTTTTTTTTCAAAAACAACCACAATGAGCAAGTATCCAAGAACTTGAATTTAGAAACACAAGAAACCTTAATTCAAGATTCTAGGGCTTGGCCAATTGAAAGCTAAACAAGAAATGAAATTGAAAACAAGAAAACGGAATTGAAGACAAGACTCAAGAAACGGAAAACAGGACTCAAGAAACGAAATTATAAGAGCAAGAACGGAATCAAGATACAACCAAGAAAACGAATTAGAAGCAAGACACAATCAAGAACGAAGAAAGCAATTAAAACCTAGTCCTAGACTCCCCGAATTAACCAAGAAAAAACAAGAAAAGGATAGGCAGACCTGATAAACCTAAGCTCTGATTACCAATTTATGCTCAGATCATCGTTTTTCCTTCAGTAAAGTTTGGCCTTGCAAGCTAATTCTTCAAAAAAAAAATTTACTATTCACTGTTTTGCTTTTCTCTTTCAGCTCTGACCTGTATTTTTTTTCTCTCTTTTCTGATCTTTTCTTGACCTTTTTTTTCTTGATGTTCTTTTTTTTTGATTTTCAAAAAACACCACAATGAGTAAGTAACCAAGAACTTGAATTTAGAAGCACAAGAAACCCTAATTCAAGATTCTAGGGTTTGGCGAATTGAAAGCTAAACAAGAAACGAAATTGAAAGCAAGAAAATGAAATTGAAGACAAGACTCAAGAAACGAAATTATAAGAGCAAGAACAAAATCAAGACACAACTAAGAATACGAATTGGAAGCAAGACACAATCAAGAACGAAGAAATGAATTAAAACCTAGACCTAGACTCATAGATTTAACCAAGAAAAAACAAGAAAAGGATAGACAAACCTGATAAACCTAAGCTCTGATTACCAATTTATGCTTAGATCGTCGTTTCCCTTCAGAGAAGTTTGGCCTCGCAGACTAATTCTCCAAATATTTTTTTTTTTACTGTTAACTGTTTTGCTTCTTTTTTTTTTTTTATAGCTTCGAACAGTATTTTTTTTTCTCTTTTCTAATCTTTTCTTGACCTTTCTTTTCTTTTCTTGATGTTCTTTTTTTTTTCTTTCAGAAACAACCACAATAAGCAAGTAACCAAGATCTTGAATTTAGAACCACAAGAAACCCTAATTCAAGATTCTAGGGTTTGGCCAATTGAAAGCTAAACAAGAAACAAAATTGAAAGCAAGAAAATGGAATTGAAGACACAACTCAAGAAACGGAAAACAAGACTCAAGAAAATAAATTATAAGAGCAAGAACGGAATCAAGACACAACCAAGAAAAAGAATTGGAAGCAAGACACAATCAAGAACGAAGAAATGAATTAAAACCCAGTCCTAGACTCAAAGAATTAACCATGAAAAAACAAGAAAAAGATAGGCAGACCTGATAAACCTAAGCTCTGATTACCAATTTATACTCAGATCGTCGTTTCCCTTCAGAAAAGTTTGCCCTCGTAGGCTAATTCTCCAATTTTTTTTTATTGTTCACTGTTTTGCTTTTTTCTTTTAGCTCTGAACTGTATTTTTTTTTCTCTTTTTTGATCTTTTCTTGACCTTTCTTTTTTTTCCTGATGTTCTTTTTTTTTTATTGTCAAAAACCACCACAATGAATAAGTAACCAAGAACTTGAATTTAGAAGCACAAGAAACCCTAATTCAAGATTCTAGGGTTTGGCCAATTGAAAGCTAAGCAAGAAACAAAATTGAAAGCAAGAAAATGGAATTGAAGACAATACTCAAGAAATGAAATTATAAGAGCAAGAACGAAATCAAGACACAACCAAGAAAACAAATTGGAAGCAAAACACAATCAAGAACGAAGAAATGAATTAAAACCTAGACCTAGACTCACAGAAATAACCAAGAAAAAACAAGAAAAGGATAGACAAACCTGATTAACCTAAGTTCGGATTACCAATTTATGCTCAGATCGTCGTTTCCCTTCAGACAAGTTTGGCCTCGCAGGCTAATTCTCCAATTTTTTTTTTTACTGTTAACTGTTTTGCCTTTTTTTTTTCAGCGTCGAACGGTATTTTTTTTTCTCTTTTTTGATCTTTTCTTGACCTTTCTTTTCTTTTTCTTGATGTTCTTTTTTTTTTTTTTTTGATTTTCAAAAACAACCATAATGAGCAAGTAACCAAGAACTTGAATTTAGTAGCACAAGAAACCCTAATTCAAGATTCTAGGGTTTGGCGAATTGAAAGCTAAACAAGAAACGAAATTGAAAGCAAGAAAATAGAATTGAAGACAGGACTCAAAAAACGGAAAACAAGACTCAAGAAATGAAATTATAAGAGCAAGAACGGAATCAAGACAAAACCAAGAAAACGAATTGGAAGCAAGACACAATCAAGAACGAAGAAAGGAATTAAAACCTAGACCTAGACTCACAGAATTAACCAAGAAAAAACAAGAAAATGATAGGCAAACCTGATAAACCTAAGCTCTAATTACCAATTTATGCTCAGATCGTCGTTTCCCTTCAGAAAAGTTTGGCCTCACAGGTTAATTCTCCAAAAAAAAAAAATTTCACTGTTTACTATTTTGCTTTTTTTTTCAGCTCTGAACTGTATTTTTCTATTTTTTTTCTTTTCTGATCTTTTCTTGACATTTCTTTTCTTTTTTTGATGTTCTTTTTTTATTTTTATTTTTAGAAACAACCACAATGAGCAAGTAACCAAGAACTTGAATTTAGAAACACAAGAAACCCCAATTCAAGATTCTAGGGTTTGGCCAATTGAAAGCTAAACAATAAACAAAAATTGAAAGCAAGAAAATGGAATTGAAGACAAGACTCAAGAAACGGAAAACAAGACTCAAGAAACGAATTTATAAGAGCAAGAATGGAATCAACACACAACGAAGAAAAATGAATTAGAAGCAAGACACAATCAAGAACGAAGAAATAAATTAAAACCTAGACCTAGACTCACAGAATTAACCAAGAAAAAACAAGAAAAGGATAGGCAAACCTGATAAACCTAAGTTCTGATTACCAATTTATGCTCAGATTGTCGATTCCCTTCAGAAAAGTTTGGCCTCGCAGGCTAATTCTCCAAAAAAAATTTTTTTACTGTTCACTATTTTGTTTTTTTTTTTTTCAGCTTCGAACTGTATTTTTTTTCTATTTTCTGATCTTTTCTTGACCTTTCTTTTCTTTTCTTGATGTTCTGTTTTTTTTTTTCAGAAATAACCACAATGAGCAAGTAACCAAGAACTTGAATTTAGAAGCACAAGAAACCATAATTCAATATTCTAGGGTTTGGCCGATTGAAAGCTAAACAAGAAACGAAATTGAAAGCAAGAAAACGAAATTGAAGACAAGACTTAAGAAACGAAATTATAAGAGCAAGAACGGAATCAAGACACAACCAAGAAAATGAATTGGAAGCAAGACACAATCAAGATGAAAGAAGGGAATTAAGATCTAGACCTAGACTCATAGAATTAACCAAGAAAAAACAGGAAAAGGATAGACAACCATGATAAACCTAAGCTCTGATTACCAATTTTTGCTCAGATCATCATTTCCCTTCAGAAAAGTTTGGCCTCGCACGCTAATTCTCCAAAAAATTTTTTTTACTGTTCACTATTTTGTTTTGGTTTTTTCAGCTTCGAACTGTATTTTTTTTTCTCTTGTATGATCTTTTCTTGACATTTCTTTTCTTTTCTTGATGTTCTTTTTTTTTTTTTTTTTTTCATAAACAACCACAATGAGCAAGTAACCAAGAACTTGAATTTAGAAGCACAAGAAACCCTAATTCATGATTCTAGGGTTTGGCCAGTTGAAAGCTAAACAAGAAACAAAATTGAAAGCAAGAAAACAGAATTGAAGACTAGACTCAAGAAATGAAATTATAAGAGTAAGAACGGAATCAAGACAGAACCAAGAAAACAAATTGGAAGCAAGACACAATCAAGAACGAATAAAGGAATTAAAACCTAGACCTAGACTGACAAAATTAACCAAGAAAAAATAAGAAAATGATAGGCAAACCTGATAAACCTAAGCTCTGATTACCAATTTTTGCTCAGATCGTCGTTTCCCTTCAAAAAAATTTTATTGTTCACAGTTTTGCTTTTTTCTTTCATCTCCAAACTGTATTTTTTATTTTTGTTCTCTTTTCTGATCTTTTCTTGACCTTTCTTTTCTTTTTTTGATGTTCTTTCTTGTTTGATTTTCAGAAACGACCATAATGAGTAAGTAACCAAGAACTTGAATTTAGAAGCACAAGAAACCGTAATTCTAGATTCTATGGTTTGGCCAATTGAAAGCTAAACAAGAAACGAAATTAGAAGCAAGAAAATGGAATTGCAGACAAGACTCAAGAAACGGAAAATAAGACTCAAAAAACGAAATTATAAGAGTAAGAACGGAATCAAGACACAACCAAGAAAACGATTGGAAGCAAAACACAATCAAGAACGGAGAAAGGATTTAAAACCTAGACCTAGACTCACATAACCAACCAAGAAAAAATAAGAAAAGGATAGGAAAACCTGATAAACTTAAGCTCTGATTACCAATTTATGCTCAGATCATGGTTTCCCTTCAGAAAAGTTTGGCCTCGCAGGCTAATTCTCTAAAAAAAATTTTGTTACTGTTAACTGTTTTGCTGTTTTTTTTTCTCTTTTTTGATCTTTACTTGACCTTCTTTTTTCTTTTCTTGATGTTCTTTCTTTTTTTGATTTTCAGAAAGAACCACAATGAGCAAGTAACCAAGAACTTGAATTTATAAACACAAGAAACCCTAATTCAAGATTCTAGGGTTTGGCCAATTGAAAGATAAACAAGAAACAAAATTGAAAGCAAGAAAACGGAATTGAAGACATGACTCAAGAAACGGAAAACAAGACTCAAATAATGAAATTATAAGAGCAAGAACGGAATCAAGACACAACCAAGAAAACGAATTGGAAGCAAGACACAATCAAGAACGAAGAAAGCAATTAAAACCTAGACCTAGACTCACCGAATTAACCAAGAAAAAACAAGAAAAGGATAGGTAAACCTGATAAACCTAAGCTCTGATTACCAATTTTTGCTCAGATCGTCGTTTCCTTCATAAAAGTTTGGCCTCGCAGGCTAATTCTCCAAAAAAAAATTTTTACTGTTCACTGTTTTGCTTTTTTTTTTTCAGCTCCGAACAGTATTTTGTTTATCTCGTTTCTGATCTTTTCTTGACCTTTCTTTTCTTTTCTTGATGACCTTTTTTTTTTTCAAAAACAACTACAATGAGCAAGTAACCAAGAACTTGAATTTAGAAAAACAAGAAACCTTAATTCAAGATCTAGGGTTTGGCCAATTGAAAGCTAAACAAGAAATGAAATTGAAAGCAAGAAAACAGAATCAAAGACAAGACTCAAGAAATGGAAAACAAGACTCAAGAAACGAAATTATAAGAGCAAGAACGGAATCAAGACATAACCAAGAAAACGAATTGGAAGCAAGACACAATCAAGAACGAAGAAAGCAAATAAAACCTAGACATAGACTCACCGAATTAACCAAGAAAAAACTGGAAAAGGATAGGCAGACCTGATAAACCTAAGCTCTGATTACCAATTTATGCTCAGATCGTCGTTTTTCCTTCAGTAAAGTTTGGCCTTGCAAGCTAATTCTTCAAAAAAAAAAAATACTATTCATTGTTTTGCATTTTACTTTTAGCTCTGACCTGTATTTTTTTTCTCTCTTTTCTGATCTTTTCTTGACCTTTTTTTTTCCTGATGTTCTTTTTTTTTGATTTTCAAAAAACACCACAATGAGTAAGTAACCAAGAACTTGAATTTAGAAGCACAAGAAACCTTAATTCAAGATTCTAGGGTTTGGACAATTGAAAGCTAAACAAGAAACGAAATTGAAAGCAAGAAAATGGAATTGAAGACAAGACTCAAGAAACGAAATTATATGAGCAAGAACAAAATCAAGACACAACCAAGAAAACGAATTGGAAGCAAGACACAATCAAGAACGAAGAAATGAATTAAAACCTAGACCTAGACTCATAGAATTAACCAAGAAAAAACAAGAAAAGGATAGACAAACCTGATAAACCTAAGCTCTGATTACCAATTTATGCTCAGATCGTCGTTTCCCTTCAGACAAGTTTGGCCTTGCAGACTAATTCTCCAAAATTTTTTTTTTACTGTTAACTGTTTTGCTTCTTTTTTTTCAGCTTCGAACAGTATTTTTTTTTCTCTTTTCGAATCTTTTCTTGACCTTTCTTTTCTTTTCTTGATGTTCCTTTTTTTTTTTTCAGAAACAACCACAATGAGCAAGTAACCAAGAACTTGAATTTAGAAGCACAAGAAACCCTAATTCAAGATTCTAGGGTTTGGCCAATTGAAAGCTAAACAAGAAACGAAATTGAAAGCAAGAAAACGGAATTGAAGACACGACTCAAGAAACGGAAAACAAGACTCAAGAAATGAAATTATAAGAGCAAGAACGGAATCAAGACACAACCAAGAAAACGAATTGGAAGCAAGACACAATCAAGAACGAAGAAATGAATTAAAACCCAGACCTAGACTCATAGAATTAACCAAGAAAAAACAAGAAAATGATAGGCAGACCTGATAAACCTAAGCTCTGATTACCAATTTATACTCAGATCGTCGTTTCCCTTCAGAAAAGTTTGGCCTCGTAGGCTAATTCTCCAAAAAAAATTTACTGTTCACTGTTTTGCTTTTTTCTTTTAGCTCTAAACTGTATTTATTTTCTCTTTTCTGATCTTTTCTTGACCTTTCTTTTTTTTTTCCTGATGTTCTTTTTTTTTTTGATTGTCAAAAACCACCACAATGACTAAGTAACCAAGAACTTGAATTTAGAAGCACCAGAAACCCTAATTCAAGATTCTAGGGTTTGGCCAATTGAAAACTAAGCAAGAAACAAAATTGAAAGCAAGAAAATGGAATTGAAGACAATACTCAAGAAACAAAATTATAAGAGCAAGAACGAAATCAATACACAACCAAGAAAACAAATTGTAAGCAAAACACAATCAAGAACGAAGAAATGAATTAAAACCTAGACCTAGACTCACAGAAATAACCAAGAAAAAACAAGAAAAGGATAGACAAACCAGATAAACCTAAGCTCGGATTACCAATTTATGCTCAGATCGTCATTTCCCTTCAGACAAGTTTGGCCTCGTAGGCTAATTCTCCAAAAAAAAATTTTACTGTTAACTGTTTTGCTTTTTTTTTTTTCAGCTTCGAACGGTATTTGTTTTTCTCTTTTCTAATCTTTTCTTGACCTTTCTTTTCTTTTCTTGATGTTCTTTTTTTTTTTTTGATTTTCAGAAACAACCACAATGAGCAAGTAACCAAGAACTTGAATTTAGAAGCACAAGAAACCCTAATTCAAGAATCGGGGGTTTGGCCAATTGAAAGCTAAACAAGAAACGAAATTGAAAGCAAGAAAACAGAATTGAAGACAGGACTCAAAAAACAGAAAACAAGACTCAAGAAACTAAATTATAAGAGTAAGAACGGAATCAAGACAAAACCAAGAAAACGAATTGGAAGCAAGATACAATCTTGAACGAAGAAAGGAATTAAAACCTAGACCTAGACTCACAGAATTAACCAAGAAAAAACAAGAAAATGATTGGCAAACCTGATAAGCCTAAGCTCTAATTACCAATTTCTGCTCAGATCGTCGTTTCCCTTCAGAAAAGTTTGGCCTCGCAGGCTAATTCTCCAAAAAAAAAAATTTCACTGTTTACTATTTTGCTTTTTTTTCTTCAGCTCTAAACTGTATTTTTCTATTTTTTTTTCTTTTCTGATCTTTTCTTGACATTTCTTTTCTTTTTTTGATGGTCTTTTTTTATTTTTATTTTTAGAAAGAACCACAATGAGCAAGTAACCAAGAACTTGAATTTAGAAACACAAGAAACCCCAATTCAAGATTCTAGGGTTTGGCCAATTGAAAGCTAAACAAGAAACAAAAATTGAAAGCAAGAAAACGGAATTGAAGACAAGATTCAAGAAACAGAAAACAAGACTCAAGAAACGAAATTATAAGAGCAAGAATGGAATCAACACACAACCAAGAAAAATGAATTGGAAGCAAGACACAATCAAGAACGAAGAAATAAATTAAAACCTAGACCTAGACTCACAGAATTAACCAAGAAAAAACAAGAAAAGGATAGGCAAACCTGATAAACCTAAGTTCTGATTACCAATTTATGCTCAGATCGTCGTTTCCCTTCAGACAAGTTTGGCCTCGCAGGCTAATTCTCCAAAAAAAAATTTTTTACTGTTCGCTGTTTTGTTTTTTTTTTTTCCAGCTTCGAACTGTATTTTTTTTTCTCTTTTCTGATCTTTTCTTGACCTTTCTTTTCTTTTCTTGATGTTCTGTTTTTTTTTTTTTTCAGAAATAACCACAATGAGCAAGTAACCAAGAACCTGAATTTAGAAGCACAAGAAACCATAATTCAATATTCTAGGGTTTGGCCAATTGAAAGCTAAATAAGAAACGAAATTGAAAGCAAGAAAACAAATTGAAGACAAGACTCAAGAAATGAAATTATAAGAGCAAGAACAGAATCAAGACACAACCAAGAAAACGAATTGGAAGCAAGACACAATCAAGAACGAAGAAAGGAATTAAGATCTAGACCTAGACTCATGGAATTAACCAAGAAAAAACAAGAAAAGGATAGACAAACATGATAAACCTAAGCTCTGATTACCAATTTTTGCTCATATCATCGTTTCCATTCAGAAAAGTTTGGCATCGCACGCTAATTCTCCAAAAAAAAATATTTTACTGTTCACTATTTTGTTTTGTTTTTTTCAGCTTCGAACTGTATTTTTTTTCTCTTTTATGATCTTTTCTTGACATTTCTTTTCTTTTCTTGATGTTCTTTTTTTTTTGATTTTCAGAAACAACCACAATGAGCAAGTAACCAAGAACTTGAATTTAGAAGCACAAGAAACCCTAATTCATGATTCTAGGGTTTGGCCAATTGAAAGCTAAACAAGAAACAAAATTGAAAGCAAGAAAACAGAATTGAAGACTAGACTCAAGAAATGAAATTATAAGAGTAAGAACGGAATCAAGACACAACCAAGAAAACAAATTGGAAGCAAGACACAATCAAGAACGAATAAAGGAATTAAAACCTAGACCTAGACTGACAAAATTAACCAAGAAAAAATAAGAAAATAATAGGCAAACCTGATAAACCTAAGCTCTGATTACCAATTTTTGCTCAGATCGTCGTTTCCCTTCAAAAAAGTTTGGTCTTGCAAGCTAATTCTCCAAAAAAAAATTTTTATTGTTCACAGTTTTGCTTTTTTCTTTCATCTCTGAACTGTATTTTTTATTTTTTTTTTCTCTTTTCTGATCTTTTCTTGACCTTTCTTTTCTTTTTTTGATGTTCTTTCTTTTTGATTTTCAGAAACGACCATAATGAGTAAGTAACCAAGAACTTGAATTTAGAAGCACAAGAAACCATAATTCAAGATTCTATGGTTTAGCCAATTGAAAGCTAAACAAGAAACGAAATTGGAAGCAAGAAAATAGAATTGAAGACAAGACTCAAGAAACGGAAAATAAGACTCAAGAAATGAAATTATAAGAGTAAGAACGGAATCAAAACACAACCAAGAAAACGAATTGGAAGCAAAACACAATCAAGAACGGAGAAAGGAATTAAAACCTAGACCTAGACTCACAGAACTAACCAAGAAAAAATAAGAAAAGGATAGTTAAACCTGATAAACTTAAGCTCTGATTACCAATTTATGCTCAGATCATGGTTTCCCTTCAGAAAAGTTTGGCCTCGTAGGCTAATTCTCCAAAAAAAAATTTGTTACTGTTAACTGTTTTGCTTTTTTTTTTCTACTCCGAACTGTATTTTTTTTCTCTTTTTTGATCTTTACTTGAGCTTCTTTTTTCTTTTCTTGATGTTCTTTCTTTTTTTGATTTTCAGAAAGAACCACAATGAGCAAGTAACCAAGAACTTGAATTTAGAAACACAAGAAACCCTAATTCAAGATTCTAGGGTTTGGCCAATTGAAAGATAAACAAGAAACAAAATTGAAAGCAAGAAAATGGAATTGAAGACATGACTCAAGAAACGGAAAACAAGACTCAAAAAATGAAATTATAAGAGCAAGAATGGAATCAAGACACAACCAAGAAAACAAATTGGAAACCAGACACAATCAAGAACGAAGAAAGCAATTAAAACCTCGACCTAGACTCACCGAATTAACCAAGAAAAAACAAGAAAAGGATAGGCAAACCTGGTAAACCTAAGCTCTGATTACCAATTTTTGCTCAGATCGTCGTTTCCTTTAGAAAAGTTTGGCCTTGCAGGCTAATTCTCAAAAAAAAAAAAATTTACTGCTCACTGTTTTGCTTTTTTTTTTTCAGCTCCGAACAGTATTTTGTTTTTCTCTTTTCTGATCTTTTCTTGACCTTTCTTTTCTTTTCTTGATGACCTTTTTTTTTTCAAAAACAACCACAATGAGCAAGTAACCAAGAACTTGAATTTAGAAACACAAGAAACCTTAATTCAAGATTCTAGGGTTTGGCCAATTGAAAGCAAAACAAGAAATGAAATTGAAAGTAAGAAAACGGAATTGAAGACAAGACTCAAGAAACGGAAAATAGGACTCAAGAAACGAAATTATAAGAGCAAGAACGGAATCAAGACACAACGAAGAAAACGAATTGGAAGCAAGACACAATCAAGAACGAAGAAAGCAATTAAAACCTAGACCTAGACTCACCGAATTAACCAAGAAAAAACAAGAAAAGGATAGGCAAACTGTAACACCCCGACCCGTGCATATAATTATTTTATTGATGTGCGTATATTTATATGTCTGCTTTAATTATTTACGTATATTCATTTACATAAAATATCAAATTTTTGGGTTACTTGCATCTATTTCATTTAATGTGCATTTATCTCAAACAATGTGCATGTAATGCCCCGATCCCTTACGAGACCAGAGTCCCGATCCCAAACCCAAAGCACAAAAAATTAGGGGAAACGGATGGAGTCTCCCCTGTTTATAGGACTAATAAAAAACCTGCGAATAATAGAATACAACAACAAAAACCATAATCCAACATTCTCATATACTTCAAATGCAACCACTGAGCTATGCCTCATCTCAAGGCCATCTAAGCCTTAGACTCAACAAAATAGGTACACAAGCATGCATAGGCCTCAAATATTGAAATACTATATTATAAAGTCACTTATCATACCATTTTAACTTTATCTCTTCAATTGACTTTTCTATTAACCCAGCCAACTAACTCTATTAACCCAAGCAAGCATGCACGACCATTAAACAATAACATAGTCCATTAAGCTATTACAGGCCACCTACGAACCAAATACAAACAAGATCCAATACAATTACTAGCCGAGTTTCTATAGTTCCAATCAAATTACAATTCAAACCACTTCACTGATTCACATGGATTTGCAGGTATTAATAATGAAAGCCAACACAACCAAACACGGTAACTCTCGAGCTTTCCATGTATCATCTTGCGAAGATGCTGAACCTAAAAGGTGTTAGAGACGAGGGTGAGTATACAACTGGTATACTCAGTGAGGGAGGTGATGCAATATACCAGGCATGCAACATGATATGCAATAGGATAAAAGCATATTCAACATCAAATAACACAACCAAGTAAACAAGTAAGTAACCACATATTAAAAGGATACGGTTTCACTTCAAGACTTCAATCTCATACCACGAACTTCACGCAAGTGCCGGCAAACCCTTACTCCTCCAAATTGGGGTACTCCGGATGTACCCCGTTCCTATGACCCATATCTCCCGAGGTAGGTCCGTATGCCCCTAACGAGGTGAACCATGCCTCTGGGGTAGGGGAGTATGCCTCAGCGAGAAGGGACTGTGAAACCATGGTAGCCAAGGGAGCACGGCAAGCCCAACGCTGCCCGTGTTTGTGATAACCCGAACCTGGCATGCATTTAATGGCATTTAATTGCATTTAACTAAGTGACATCTTAAATGTTAGCATTGGATTTGTGTTTTGTTTTAGTTAAACATTTATTTGAAGCTTTATTTTCATATTTCTTTTAGAAGTAATTAGAATAATACTTGAGCTAAATATTTTAACGGAATATCAACTATTTTTCATATTGATGTCAATCGGTTTTATTTTTCTTGCACTTAAAGGCTCGATTTTCAATTAAATGAAAAGTAGCTTCGAGCCGGAGTAAATTTTGAACCATGATTACTTTTCAAAAATTATATTTTCTTAAATTCTTTGAGATTTAGTTGTTATTCTTTTATTGACGCAAAATGCATAGCATATCGAGAGAGATAGTTAGGAAGCGATTTCCAATCCTCAGCAAATAGTGAAAACTAGCATTTAGTGTTTTAATTTTAGTGTTTTAAGTTGTATTTAACTAGAATTGGATTTATGTTAGTTGTTTTAGCTTTAAAATGCATGAAATAAGCCTATTTGACCAAGTTTAAGTTAGTTTGACCAAAGCCTTGACCATTTGACCATTGTCATTCTTTATTTAAGCATGAAATAAGAAATAAAAGAAGCAAAACCAGAAAAATAAAGAGCCATGGCCGAAACCATGGAGGAAAAAGAAAAAGAAAAAAAAATATTTCAACTTCAAATCTTCATTTCGTCGCGTGAGCTTGTGCGGGGTGGTTTCTGAGGCATCCAGCGTGGTTTCCCTAGCATCTAGGAGCATCTAAGGTAAGGGTTTCATCGTTATTTGCGCATTTGAAATATTTGTATCTAAACTTTGATTTTTAGATTTTATGCGTAGATC
The DNA here is from genome assembly GCA_037974665.1 of Ehretia macrophylla. Lineage (NCBI taxonomy): Eukaryota > Viridiplantae > Streptophyta > Magnoliopsida > Boraginales > Ehretiaceae > Ehretia > Ehretia macrophylla. The sequence continues at coordinate 9,560,461 of CM075781.1, forward strand.
GTTAGTTTAATCGTTTTAATGCTTAAAGAATGTTCCTTGTTAATTGTAGAACATGTATTTATAGCTTTTTAACATTTTCTGCGGTTGAATATCGAATTTGAAATATAAATTGTGTAATGAATAGTAAACCCCCGTTTCGATGAAGTTGCTCCGTTACGCGTTTTGTTGATGTAGGAAGATGCTAGATATGCTAGAATGCCTAAATGTGTGGTTTAATTGGAATGTGTAATGGAAAAACGGAGAAAAATGCCTTGGTGAAAGTCGGGGTCGTTTAGGTCGAGTTTAGTATTTTCTCGTTTTGTGTGATGGCATTGTTTCGGGAGGCCATGGAAGCACTTTTGGTGCGATTATGGCATTGGTTGGGTGATCGGTTGAGGTAGCGGTAGTTCAAACGAGCAAAGGGGGAAATCAGGACTTTGCGTGAATTCTATGGTAAAGTAGGGTTTCGGGGTTTTTAGACGTGCCTTATGGTGACCTAGGAGGATTGGTGAAGTCAGTTTCCAAAGCTTGTGGCTCGTTTGAAAGTAGTAGCATTTTGAAAGTTGGGGACATTTTTGGGATTTTGTGTGTTTTCATAGTATAATGCTTGTAGAATGTTTATAATGCTTATAGAATGTCTATAATGCTTATAGAATGTCTATAATATTTATAGAATGCTTATAATGCCTATAGAATACTTGTTATTGCTTGATAATGTTAGTTGGTGTTCTTCTTGTTACTTGTTTGATTGCAAATGCTTGTTAATGCTTATTACGCTTGTTAGAGTTGATTATTGATTAAAATGTTTATCAATTGTTGAATAATGCTTGATATCTCGTTTATCTCCTCTATCTGTGTTGTTGTGTTATCGCTCGTTTATCGCATTGTATCGAGTCTTGCATTGCATAGTGTTCCACGCGTGAGTGATGGGCCTCTCTGGGTAGCCTCGGGTTGCCAGTGTTGGTTGCTCTAGCTCCGTAGCTATTCCCTCTTCTCGCTTGGGTTGCCTCCCAAGGAGATTTGGGTCGTAGAATTGATGGTTACTCCCGGGGTATTCCAAACTGGTGTTATAAGGTGGTTGCGCGCTTATTGTCATTGTTGTCAACATCAAGCTCGAGATTGATGTATCGCTCGTGAAATGGTATATTGCTCGTAAGAGTGAACCGTAGCCTTCAGAGTGTGGTATAGCTTTGAATGGTTGTGTTAATGCTTTCTTGAATGTTTATTATATTGTCGTTTGTATTGAATGTTTTCTTATTGACTTTATTGCTTAATTGTGTCTATCTGCATTGCACGACTTTCTTTCTCTCTACCTCGATATCTGTCTCGCCCTCACTGAGTATACGTGTTGTGTATACTCACTCCTCACCACCACATTTCAGGAAATGTCATATTAGCTGGAAAGTTCGTGATTTCGTGAAAGTTCGTTGCATGAAGAGTTGTCTTGCGTGCCTATGTGGCTTGAGTGTCGAAGTTTGTAATGATATATGCTTTCATATGTTGTATGTATTTATTGTTAAAAGAAATGTAATTTAAACCTAGCTAGGTAGTTGAGGTAAATTGATAAGCTAGTTTCTGTAATCAGTTAGCATAGCTTAACTTCAATGCATGTTTGTAATGTCCAAAGGAAAAGAGTTAGAATGGCATGATAGTTTATTTTATGCAGTAGCTTAGTATGGTTTAATTGTCTAGTTTGAATGTACTTGTCAAAAATGTAAAAAGATAGGTTAGCTTTTAAATTGGAAATGTATGTATATTTGCTTGTGGTTGCTTGTTAAGAACAAGGCTCGGATGGCCTTGAGGTGGTTGAATGTTTGGACATGGTATTGGTCCACTTATATGCTGTCGCAGGTTTTACATTTCGCCTAGAAACAGGGGAGACTCAGTCCGTTTTCCATGAAAATTTTGCCCGGGTTTGGAATTGGGTTGTGATTAGATTGATTGATAGAACTCCCGGTCTCGAGAGGGATCGGGGTGTCACAGTGTTACTCAACACTACCATGCCCAAAAAGGTTGCGCAACCCCAAGTCAAGTCATGAGAGCCAAGATTATCAAATAACACATAAGAGGGACGACAAAGTAGGCCACCCTCACAATTAGTCACAAAAACACGAAAAGACCCAAGAGAACAAGTAAAATAATGCATATAAGCTTTAACAATTGCTAAATAATTCAATTTAGAAACAATAACTCAAGTTAAATACACAGAAGATATGAAAACTCCCTCACCTTTACCAAGCTCCAAAATGAAGATTGGCTTCACATCACTCTCAATCACCTTGAACATAAAGTCAAACATTACTTCAATTACTATTTAACTACAACATTCATTAATTATCCAACTAGGTTAGTTAACTTATAGTTTCACTTATTTAGCATACAATATCTATTAGAATTCTATTTTTAACAAAATACTACTTTTATATACTTTAACTTAACATATATTCCAAGTAGTCATTGCCCACAACATAACTCATATAATTATAAGCAACACGGCATTATAAACAAGATACAAACATATTTTAATGAAGTAGCTATACAACCTATTTCATGAAACTTCTCCAAAAAACAACATATTACATAACAATACCATTTAAACTCTTATTTAAATAATTTAAATGTGAATTATAATAACTACATCAATTTAAATAACCAACTATGCATCAAGCTCAACTAGTTCACATAAAATCCAACTAAAACATATCCACATGCTTAGTATTTAGGTCATAAACTTCACACTTCTACAACATATAACTCAATCATGATCAATTAGAGCTATTATTACAATAATAACTACTAGTGCAACTAATTCAAGTAATTCACAAGAATCCAACAAATCTCCTTCTAAATGCCTACAAAACAAGCTCTAAACTTCACACATGAGAACAAATTCTAAACCTAACTTTACTGCTCTCATATAGTCACATTATGATGCATACAAATGCAATAAAACCACCATTTAGGTCATGTTAACATAAAACTCCGAAAATCCCTTTAAGTGATTTGAACTACAACTATCTAATTCGATTATCTAAACCACGCCATAAATACATCTTAGAGGCTTCCTAACACATCTAAGATCATATACTTCTTCGAACAAGCCATCGCTAACACTTCGCTTCAAAGACCCCTTCGTCTACTAAAACAATTTGACACCCAAATGAAATACAATTTACAAGATCCACAAGTAAGTTATTCCACACTTTTAATGACACCTTATGATACCAATTAGAACCACAAGACCTCACTTTATGCTATATCCAACATAAAAGTCCCAAAATCCCCTTTTTATGTGTTTTAACTACAAGTAGTCTAACCAAACCCTAATTTGGCACCATAAAGGCACATTAAGCACTACCACACCTAATAAAGACTATCTACATCATTATATTCATCCGGATTCACTTTTCGGATAAAGCCCCTTTGAATTCTAAGCCAATTATGCAAATTTCCTAAAGTTCCAATCAAGCCAATCAGGTCTAATCACAAATCTATGCTCATTAGTGCCTATATTACGTATAGATAGCATCAAATCAATCCTAGAATCAACTTTGCACAAAACCCTAAATATTACTAAAACATTTTTCATTTTCTCCAACAGAGGCTTAAATTAATCAATTCAGTTACCTATGCTATAGACCTCTAAATTGACTGATTTTTATGTATAAACGTAGCTCTTTGAGTGTAGATGACTTTAGCCTCAAGTGGAACTCAATTCCGATCTAAATTCCACAAATTGACCTTTTCCGTACAGCTGCGCGAACTGCCTCCTACACCAGCGAGTTTCAGACACATTTTAGAAATAGCTAAATCGCGAGATCAAAACGTTAGAATTTGCCTTAGCTCTAGAAATCCACATTTGTTCTAAACTGTCTAATCTAGCTTCCATATATATTTTGTTCAATTCTAAGCCCTTTTGCTATACCAAAACTACTTCGGAATTCAGGGGCAGTGCAGTGTCCAAATCCGAATTTTGCTTGCTTATCATCTTCTTGTTATTTTTTTGCATTTGAGCCAACAATAACTATTACTTTTGTAACGCCCCGAACCCAACCCCACGTTAATAGTCAGGCTCGGACCCGTCACTCGGACAGAGTCTCCTCTGTACCAAGGACAAACTGATACCTGCAAACATTCATTCAAGACATCTGAACTAAAAGCAACAACTTATCCACAATAACTCCAAAGCCAAAACACAATCACAAGGCCATCCGAGCCTTGGAGCAACAATTTTCTACTAAAGCACACAAGCATGCGAGATAAGTTGGTTTTAGTCATAAGTAATTAAATACAATAAACTTCTAAGTTTCATATGAAGATTAACAAACACTCCAAGCATGCAAGGGAAAATTAAAGTCTAGAATTCATTATTACAATCCAACAACTTTCTTTAACATCCTAATACACATCTACTAGACATATATATACAAGACTCTAAAGTCTCAAAATACATTAACAACAAGAACTCCACGTAAGAAGCACATAAAATCCACCTCAGCACACAAGATCACTGATTCTGATCTACTTGAACTTCTTCTTCTTCTCCTACTTCTAACAACTGGGGATTCACCTCAGCTTCTCCTGAAACAATTCAATGAGGAGTGAGCAACAAAGTTGCCCAGCGAGGGAGGTGATGCAGCATGTAAACGTGCAATATGATATGCAACACAAGTAAACATATATACAAGACACATAAACCATCAAGACAATAAATCAAACTATTACTCACTTTAAAAAGGATACGGTTCCGCTTCCAAGTCTTCGATCACGAGCCACGAACCACGAGTATCACGAATATGCCGGCAAACCCCAAACACCAACAATTGGGATACTCCGGATGTATCCCGATCCTACGACCCTTTCTCCCGAGGTAGGTCCATGCCCAGCAGGTGAACCACGCCTCTGGGGTAGTGGAGTATGCCTCAGTGAGAAGGGAATAGGCACCATGGTAGTCGAGGGAGCACGGCAAGCCCGATGCCGCCCGTGTTTCTCGACGCTACCATGTCCGATATAGGTTGCGCAACCCAATACAAGTCACAAGCAATCAATAATATCACACAACACGTAAGAGGGACGACAAAGTAGGCCGCCCTCACATATATGCACGATAAAAGTTCATATATGCAAGATATTAACTAATAGATGCCAAAAGAAAACAATCAACACAATTAATTCCAATAATCTACTCAAATAACTTAAATACATCCTAAATATTCTATGCAAGGCACTACTAACACACAACAAGTTCCAATTGCAACTAAAAAGGCTAAAAACTACTTTTCCCCTTTCTTTAATCGAGCTTTCTTTCTCCTAAGAATAGTTCGAGATTCTCAATCCTACCCTAGCCTTTCTATATTCCTAATTAAGCTTAAAGGTACCCTTTAAAGTCATAAAAACTCATTTTTGAAGCAAAAGTTCGGGAAGACCCCGAACGGTTTTGAACTATAGCCATACTAACCGAACCCCAATTTCGCAAAACGAAAGCACCAAAGGTGCTTCCTTAGCTCAAGGATACCCAAATCGATGCCCAAATTTGCCCGGATTGCCTAACATGCAAAACCCCCTTTTTAAAGTAAGCGTTTTATGCACTAAAGTTCAAATTCGGGTGATTCAACCTAACGTGGCTTTTCAATTACCTTCCCTAGGGTCTAGAGCACCTAATTGAGGCATCAATTCAAGCAAATTATCCAATTTTCTCAAAACCCTAGTTTTAGGCACTATTCATCACATCTTTGATCAATCTCAACATTCAACCATTAAATTTGTTATCACACCACAAAAGTTAGCTCTAGAGACTTTAAATAACTCATAGAAAGCATTCATAACAAGATATATAGCTATAATTGACAATTCAATAAACTTGAACATGTGCATATAAACTTTAACTCAAGCAAATAAGACTCCCTCACAATTTTGAAGATGTAGAAGCTTTGTTGAAGGTCCTAAGTTGCTCCAAAATCCTCCCAAGATCACTCTAAGAGCTCAAGTGCATGGATGAAGAAGCAAAATTCTCTCCTTTCCTCTCTTGAAGTGGACGGCCAAATGGAGGACATAGAGGGAATTTTTGGAATTGTTTTTATGAGTAATATGTTATGTGGCTTTTAATTGATGAGTTAGTTGTTTTATGTGATGTATATAATTAATATTCTAAGCTAATTAATCTCAAAAACTTAATCAAAGTAGGCCAAAATGCAATTTCAATTATTTTTTAGTTGCAAATGTTACTATTCTTACGTAACACTATTCAAAGCTCACGGAAAATATTTTTCAAACGCATACTCCTAAGCTCGAAAGTTCAAAACGAAAATTTCTTGGTTCCTTTTAAATGTCGAGTGACCTAGGAAAAATTTAAAATCAAGCTTTCGAAACAGTCGAAAATATTATGAATAGTAACCTACAACAAAAACAATTAAACAAGAAAAATGATGCACGTAGAAATGCGCACATAAGTATGCAACGATTATAATAAATTTAGGGTGAAATTCTCGGGTGTCACACCCTCTCCCCCTTAAACTAATTGCGTCCTCGCAATTCTTACATGATTCGGCAAAGAGCTGCGGATCCTTCTCTCTGATCTGATCTTCTCGCTCCCAAGTGGCATCCTCAACCCCATGATGATCCCAGAGAACTTTTACCATAGGAATATTTTTAGTCCTAAGTTCCTGAATTTTTCGGTCAACCACTCGAAGAGGCTTCTCAACATAAGCTAAGGACTCATCAATTTCCAACGGCTCCGGCTCAATGATATGCGACGGATCAGGATTATACTTTCTCAATAGTGACACATGAAAAACATCATGAATCCGACCCAAACTCGGAGGTAAGGCCAATCTGTAAGCTAAATCCCCAACTTTCTCAGTGATCTCAAATGGTCCCACGTATCTAGGACTAAGTTTACCTCCTTTGCCGTGCCGAATCAAACCTTTTCGCGGAGAGACTTTCAAGAAAACATGATCACCCTTAGAAAATACTAAGTCCCGTCGACGTCTATCAGCATAATTCTTCTGTCGACTTTGAGCTGTAAGCATCCTTTTCTTTATAAGTCTCACATTATCCACCATTTTAATCATCTCCGGAAGAATAGAGGGATCAACTGTTTTCATCTCACCTACCTCATCCCAATACAACGGAGACCGACATTTTCGCCCATAAAGTGCCTCGTAGGGTGCCATGCCAATAGTGGCCTGATAACTGTTATTGTAAGCAAACTCTGCTAGAGGCAGATATTTCTCCCAATTCTTGCCAAAATCCAGAACACAGGCTCTCAACATATCCTCCAGTATCCTGATAGTCCTCTCCGACTGACCATCCGTCTGCGGGTGATAAGCAGTACTAAAACTCAAATTAGTCCCCAAAGCCTTTTGTTGTTTCTGCCAGAACTGTGATGTAAACCTGGGATCCCTGTCTGACACTATCTGGGATGGAACTCCATGCAGTCTCACAATATTTTCAACATAAAGCTCAGCCAATTTATCGAGAGAATCTGTTTTCTTTGTAGCAATAAAATGCGAACTCTTTGTCAACCTGTCTACTACAACCCACACCGAATCATTACCTCGTGGTGATCTCGGTAAATCCGACACAAGATCCATAGTAACCTGATCCCATTTCCAAACCGGAATCTCCAACGGCTGCAACAATCCTGCCGGCCTCTGATGCTCTGCCTTAACTTTCTGACAAGTTAAACATTTAGCTACATACTCAGCTATCTCTCTCTTCATGTTGTTCCACCAGAAATTCTGTTTCAAATCTCTATACATTTTTGTGCTTCCAGGATGAATTGTGTATTTAGAAGCATGAGCCTCAGCAAGAATCTCTTCTTTCACAGTCGAATTACTAGGAATGCAAATTATGTTCCTGTACCTGAGAAGTCCATCATCATGCATCTTAAAGTCGGACTCTCCCCTTTTTGACCTCTCTAAAAGCTTCAACAGCTGAGAATCTGATTGTTGCGCTTCTCTGATTCTAGATAGCAATAAAAATTTGATTTGTAAACTAGCAAATTGAATACCTAATCTAGAAGCTTTCGGTTTCCATAAGCACAGTTCTTCCACAATCTCCCAATCCTTGATTATCAAACTAGACACAAAAGCTTTCCGGCTCAGTGCATCTGCAACAGTATTAGCTTTTCCCGGCAAATAGCTAATGGTACAGTTATAATCATTTAACAATTCTAGCCAACACCTTTGCCTCATATTCAGATCTTTTTGAGAAAACAAATATTTCAAACTTTTATGATCAGTAAATATTTCAAATTTGTCGCCCCACAAATAATGCCGCCATTTCTTCAAAGCAAAGACAACAGCTGCAAGCTCCAAATCATGTGTAGGATAATTGAGTTCATATGGTTTCAATTTCCTAGAGGCATATGCTATGACTTTACCATTTTGCATCAAAACACAACCTAACCCTTCTTTCGAAGCGTCACTATAAATCACCAAGTTCTCGGTTCCCTCAGGCAAGGCAAGGATAGGTGCAGTGGTAAGTCGCTTTTTCAACTCCTGGAAACTAGCTTCACATTTATCATCCCAATTAAACACAGTTTTCTTCTGAGTTAAAGTAGTCAAAGGTCCTACAATCTTTGAAAAATCTTTAACAAATCGCCTATAATAGCCCGCTAATCCCAAGAAACTACGGACTTCCGTGACAGTTTCAGGTCTCTTCCACGACATAACTACATCAATTTTAGAAGGATCAACAGATATTCCCTCCTGGGAAATGATATGACCTAAAAAGGCAACCTGTTTCAACCAGAATTCGCATTTGCTAAATTTGGCAAACAACTTGTGTTCTTGCAAGGTTTGAAGTACAATCCTCAAATGCTCTTCATGCTCTGACTCAGACTTAGAGTATACTAAGATATCATCAATAAAAATCACAACAAACTGATCAAGATAGGGTCGAAATACCCTCTGCATCAAATCCATAAAAGCGACTGGAGCATTTGTCAACCCGAATGGTAAAACAACAAACTCATAATGGCCGTACCTGGTTCTAAATGCAGTCTTAGGTACATCCTCTTTCCTGATCCTCAACTGATAATAACCCTGCCTCAAATCAAATTTTGAAAACACAACAGCACCCTGTAGCTGATCAAACAACTCCTCAATTAAAGGCAAAGGATATTTGTTTTTCACCGTTACCTGATTCAGACCCCGATAATCTATACACAAACGCAGAGTACCGTCCTTCTTTTTCACAAATAACACGGGAGCACCCCACGGTGACGAACTAGGCTGAATAAAACCTTTCTCAAGCAAACCCTGAAGCTGAATTTTCAATTCTTGTAACTCAGGGGGAGACATTCTATACGGGGTTCTCGAAATAGGACTAGTTCCCGGCAGCAGGTCAATCACAAATTCAATCTCCCTATCAGGTGGTAACCCAGGCAACTCCTCAGGGAAAACCCCCGGAAACTCTTTTATAATAGGTACTTCACTCAATTTCAATTTATCTCCAGGCTGATTAATTAAATAAGCTAAGTATGCATCATAGCCTTTACTCAACATTTTAGTAGCTTTAATGGATGATATAATACGAGTCCCAGTAGACTTCCGACTCCCAATTACTTTAATAATAGGTTGGTTAGGTACTTCTAAAGTCAAAACTTTCCTCCTACAGTCCAAACATGCATAATATCGCCCCAACCAATCCATCCCTAAGATAACCTCAAAGTCTCGAAATGGCATGATAATCAAATCAATAGGATACATGCAACCCTCAATGCAAATATTACAATCCTTACATACAGACTCCGTAACAAATTTAGTTCCCATAGGATTACCTACTTCAATCACATACGGCAGTTTATCAACTTTTAATGTAGTAGACTGTGCACATGCAGGTGTAATGAATGAATGTGTAGCCCCGGTGTCAATCAAAACTACTACCGGCTGACTATTAATAAGAAAAGTACCTTCCACCACCACTGTCGTCTCTGGAAGCTCCTCCTGGTCAAGTGCAAATACCCGAGCCTGACCTCGCGGTACGGTAGCTGCTCCGGAAGCTCTAGTCTGACCACCCTGGCCTGAAGTCTGACCCGGACCAAATTTAAACTTGGGACAATCCCTAACTCTGTGCTGATCACTGCCACAACCTGTGCAACGGCCTAGTTTCCTCCAACACTCAGCCTCTGTGTGACCCTTACGATTGCAATGAGTACACTGTAGATTCTTCCTAGCAGCAGCTCCTCCTGTAGGGGTCCTATAAGTAGATGTGGCAGAATTGCCCTGCTGAGATCTAGCAGTCACTGGTCGGGTTTGTCACTGTCCCTGTGGCTGGCTCTGAGCTGGTCTCGGCTGTGACTGTACCTGAACTGGTCCTGGGTAGCTCTGGTCTGCCTAGGCTGCTGAGTTTGCCTCTGATAACCCTGACTCTGAGACTGAAACTGCCATTTGCTTGACTGACTAGACTGAGCTAACACATCTTCCTTACGTTTCTCATATCTCGATGCAGCCCGAACTACTGCAGCATAGCTCGGATAATCTTGTGAGGACAAGTTAAGCATGATGTCACTCTTCAACCCTGTAATAAATCTCTGAATTTTCACATCCTCCGGCTGAACTAAAGCTGGCACATATCGAGATAGTCTCGTAAAGGTAGCCTCATACTGGTCTACAGTCATGTTCCCCTGTTTCAAAGCTATAAACTCATCCTGATGCCTCTCACGGGCTACAACCGATACATATTTATCTCGAAACTCACGAACAAAATCAGCCCATACATGCTGAACCCTCTCAGCATCCCATTTTTCTCTAATAGTGCGCCACCAAGCCTCGGCATCTCCCTCCATTAAAAATGTAGCACAGTTGATCTTTCTTTCATCGTCACACTCAAGTATTGCAGCAACTTTCTCGAATTTGCTCAGCCACAACTCTGCTTTCATATCATCTGGCTCACCATAAAAACTATATGCTCCATGATGTAGAAATTTATCAAATAAGTTACCTCCTGCAGTACCACTGCCCTCTGCTCTGGCAGTCTGATTACCTCTGTCGGCACCTGCTGTACCGTGCTGAACCACAAACTGTGCTATGGTATTCATCGCAGTAGCCATAGTAGCTAAAATCTGGGCAGTGCTCGGCTCCTGACCCTGCTGTACATTCCCGGCTGCCCCAGCATCCTACCCCGGTACATTCTGCCTAGGAGCCTCCTCCGGCTCACCCCGTGGTCTACCCCGTGTCCTCATCACAATGCTAGAAGAACATCATATTATAATAGGCAAATAAACTATGCAAGATAATTTACACATTGTTTTCAAACATTTTACTCACACAAGAACACATAAAACACTTAACAACATTCAATACTAACTTTTCATATTCTTATCATATTAAGCTTTATCATTCTTTTTCATGCTAGCATGTCTTATATCTAAGTACTTAAACAATTAAACATTTACATATTCACATAATTCACTTCCACATATAGATCTCTACCCACATGCCAAGGAATTTAACCCGGCTTCAAGCATTCTAGTAGCTCTGATACCACTTAAGGTGTAACGCCCCGAACCCAACCCCACGTTAATAGTCAGGCTCGGACCCGTCACTCGGACAGAGTCTCCTCTGTACCAAGGACAAACTGATACCTGCAAACATTCATTCAAGACATCTGAACTAAAAGCAACAACTTATCCACAATAACTCCAAAGCCAAAACACAATCACAAGGCCATCCGAGCCTTGGAGCAACAATTTTCTACTAAAGCACACAAGCATGCGAGATAAGTTGGTTTTAGTCATAAGTAATTAAATACAATAAACTTCTAAGTTTCATATGAAGATTAACAAACACTCCAAGCATGCAAGGGAAAATTAAAGTCTAGAATTCATTATTACAATCCAACAACTTTCTTTAACATCCTAATACACATCTACTAGACATATATATACAAGACTCTAAAGTCTCAAAATACATTAACAACAAGAACTCCACGTAAGAAGCACATAAAATCCACCTCAGCAAACAAGATCACTGATTCTGATCTACTTGAACTTCTTCTTCTTCTCCTACTTCTAACAGCTGGGGATTCACCTCAGCTTCTCCTGAAACAATTCAATGAGGAGTGAGCAACAAAGTTGCCCAGCGAGGGAGGTGATGCAGCATGTAAACGTGCAATATGATATGCAACACAAGTAAACATATATACAAGACACATAAACCATCAAGACAATAAATCAAACTATTAATCACTTTAAAAAGGATACGGTTCCGCTTCCAAGTCTTCGATCACGAGCCACGAACCACGAGTATCACGAATATGCCGGCAAACCCCAAACACCAACAATTGGGATACTCCGGATGTATCCCGATCCTACGACCCTTTCTCCCGAGGTAGGTCCATGCCCAGCAGGTGAACCACGCCACTGGGGTAGTGGAGTATGCCTCAGCGAGAAGGGAATAGGCACCATGGTAGTCGAGGGAGCACGGCAAGCCCGATGCCGCCCGTGTTTCTCGACGCTACCATGTCCGATATAGGTTGCGCAACCCAATACAAGTCACAAGCAATCAATAATATCACACAACACGTAAGAGGGACGACAAAGTAGGCCGCCCTCACATATATGCACGATAAAAGTTCATATATGCAAGATATTAACTAATAGATGCCAAAAGAAAACAATCAACACAATTAATTCCAATAATCTACTCAAATAACTTAAATACATCCTAAATATTCTATGCAAGGCACTACTAACACACAACAAGTTCCAATTGCAACTAAAAAGGCTAAAAACTACTTTTCCCCTTTCTTTAATCGAGCTTTCTTTCTCCTAAGAATAGTTCGAGATTCTCAATCCTACCCTAGCCTTTCTATATTCCTAATTAAGCTTAAAGGTACCCTTTAAAGTCATAAAAACTCATTTTTGAAGCAAAAGTTCGGGAAGGCCCCGAACGATTTTGAACTATAGCCATACTAACCGAACCCCAATTTCGCAAAACGAAAGCACCAAAGGTGCTTCCTTAGCTCAAGGATACCCAAATCGATGCCCAAATTTGCCCGGATTGCCTAACGTGCAAAACCCCCTTTTTAAAGTAAGCGTTTTATGCACTAAAGTTCAAATTCGGGTGATTCAACCTAACGTGGCTTTTCAATTACCTTCCCTAGGGTCTAGAGCACCTAATTGAGGCATCAATTCAAGCAAATTATCCAATTTTCTCAAAACCCTAGTTTTAGGCACTATTCATCACCTCTTTGATCAATCTCAACATTCAACCATTAAATTTGTTATCACACCACAAAAGTTAGCTCTAGAGACTTTAAATAACTCATAGAAAGCATTCATAACAAGATATATAGCTATAATTGACAATTCAATAAAATTGAACATGTGCATATAAACTTTAACTCAAGCAAATAAGACTCCCTCACAATTTTGAAGATGTAGAAGCTTTGTTGAAGGTCCTAAGTTGCTCCAAAATCCTCCCAAGATCACTCTAAGAGCTCAAGTGCATGGATGAAGAAGCAAAATTCTCTCCTTTCCTCTCTTGAAGTGGACGGCCAAATGGAGGACATAGAGGGAATTTTTGGAATTGTTTTTATGAGTAATATGTTATGTGGCTTTTAATTGATGAGTTAGTTGTTTTATGTGATGTATATAATTAATATTCTAAGCTAATTAATCTCAAAAACTTAATCAAAGTAGGCCAAAATGCAATTTCAATTATTTTTTAGTTGCAAATGTTACTATTCTTACGTAACACTATTCAAAGCTCACGGAAAATATTTTTCAAACGCATACTCCTAAGCTCGAAAGTTCAAAACGAAAATTTCTTGGTTCCTTTTAAATGTCGAGTGACCTAGGAAAAATTTAAAATCAAGCTTTCGAAACAGTCGAAAATATTATGAATAGTAACCTACAACAAAAACAATTAAACAAGAAAAATGATGCACGTAGAAATGCGCACATAAGTATGCAACGATTATAATAAATTTAGGGTGAAATTCTCGGGTGTCACACCCTCTCCCCCTTAAACTAATTGCGTCCTCGCAATTCTTACATGATTCGGCAAAGAGCTCCGGATACTTCTCTCTGATCTGATCTTCTCGCTCCCAAGTGGCATCCTCAACCCCATGATGATCCCAGAGAACTTTTACCATAGGAATATTTTTAGTCCTAAGTTCCTGAATTTTTCGGTCAACCACTCGAAGAGGCTTCTCAACATAAGCTAAGGACTCATCAATTTCCAACGGCTCCGGCTCAATGATATGCGACGGATCAGGATTATACTTTCTCAACAGTGACACATGAAAAACATCATGAATCCGACCCAAACTCGGAGGTAAGGCCAATCTGTAAGCTAAATCCCCAACTTTCTCAGTGATCTCAAATGGTCCCACGTATCTAGGACTAAGTTTACCTCCTTTGCCGTGCCGAATCAAACCTTTTCGCGGAGAGACTTTCAAGAAAACATGATCACCCTTAGAAAATACTAAGTCCCGTCGACGTCTATCAGCATAATTCTTCTGTCGACTCTGAGCTGTAAGCATCCTTTTCTTTATAAGTCTCACATTATCCACCATTTTAATCATCTCCGGAAGAATAGAGGGATCAACTGTTTTCATCTCACCTACCTCATCCCAATACAACGGAGACCGACATTTTCGCCCATAAAGTGCCTCGTAGGGTGCCATGCCAATAGTGGCCTGATAACTGTTATTGTAAGCAAACTCTGCTAGAGGCAGATATTTCTCCCAATTCTTGCCAAAATCCAGAACACAGGCTCTCAACATATCCTCCAGTATCCTGATAGTCCTCTCCGACTGACCATCCGTCTGCGGGTGATAAGCAGTACTAAAACTCAAATTAGTCCCCAAAGCCTTTTGTTGTTTCTGCCAGAACTGTGATGTAAACCTGGGATCCCTGTCTGACACTATCTGGGATGGAACTCCATGCAGTCTCACAATATTTTCAACATAAAGCTCAGCCAATTTATCGAGAGAATCTGTTTTCTTTGTAGCAATAAAATGCGAACTCTTTGTCAACCTGTCTACTACAACCCACACCGAATCATTACCTCATGGTGATCTCGGTAAATCCGACACAAGATCCATAGTAACCTGATCCCATTTCCAAACCGGAATCTCCAACGGCTGCAACAATCCTGCCGGCCTCTGATGCTCTGCCTTAACTTTCTGACAAGTTAAACATTTAGCTACATACTCAGCTATCTCTCTCTTCATGTTGTTCCACCAGAAATTCTGTTTCAAATCTCTATACATTTTTGTGCTTCCAGGATGAATTGTGTATTTAGAAGCATGAGCCTCAGCAAGAATCTCTTCTTTCACAGTCGAATTACTAGGAATGCAAATTATGTTCCTGTACCTGAGAAGTCCATCATCATGCATCTTAAAGTCGGACTCTCCCCTTTTTGACCTCTCTAAAAGCTTCAACAGCTGAGAATCTGATTGTTGCGCTTCTCTGATTCTAGATAGCAATAAAAATTTGATTTGTAAACTAGCAAATTGAATACCTAATCTAGAAGCTTTCGGTTTCCATAAGCACAGTTCTTCCACAATCTCCCAATCCTTGATTATCAAACTAGACACAAAAGCTTTCCGGCTCAGTGCATCTGCAACAGTATTAGCTTTTCCCGGCAAATAGCTAATGGTACAGTTATAATCATTTAACAATTCTAGCCAACACCTTTGCCTCATATTCAGATCTTTTTGAGAAAACAAATATTTCAAACTTTTATGATCAGTAAATATTTCAAATTTGTCGCCCCACAAATAATGCCGCCATTTCTTCAAAGCAAAGACAACAGCTGCAAGCTCCAAATCATGTGTAGGATAATTGAGTTCATATGGTTTCAATTTCCTAGAGGCATATGCTATGACTTTACCATTTTGCATCAAAACACAACCTAACCCTTCTTTCGAAGCGTCACTATAAATCACCAAGTTCTCGGTTCCCTCAGGCAAGGCAAGGATAGGTGCAGTGGTAAGTCTCTTTTTCAACTCCTGGAAACTAGCTTCACATTTATCATCCCAATTAAACACAGTTTTCTTCTGAGTTAAAGTAGTCAAAGGTCCTACAATCTTTGAAAAATCTTTAACAAATCGCCTATAATAGCCCGCTAATCCCAAGAAACTACGGACTTCCGTGACAGTTTCAGGTCTCTTCCACGACATAACTACATCAATTTTAGAAGGATCAATAGATATTCCCTCCTGGGAAATGATATGACCTAAAAAGGCAACCTGTTTCAACCAGAATTCGCATTTGCTAAATTTGGCAAACAACTTGTGTTCTTGCAAGGTTTGAAGTACAATCCTCAAATGCTCTTCATGCTCTGACTCAGACTTAGAGTATACTAAGATATCATCAATAAAAATCACAACAAACTGATCAAGATAGGATCGAAATACTCTCTGCATCAAATCCATAAAAGCGGCTGGAGCATTTGTCAACCCGAATGGTAAAACAACAAACTCATAATGGTCGTACCTGGTTCTAAATGCAGTCTTAGGTACATCCTCTTTCCTGATCCTCAACTGATAATAACCCTGCCTCAAATCAAATTTTGAAAACACAACAGCACCCTGTAGCTGATCAAACAACTCTTCAATTAAAGGCAAATGATACTTGTTTTTCACCGTTACCTGATTCAGACCCCGATAGTCTATACACAAACGCAGAGTACCGTCTTTCTTTTTCACAAATAACACGGGAGCACCCCACGGTGACGAACTAGGCTGAATAAAACCTTTCTCAAGCAAACCCTGAAGCTGAATTTTCAATTCTTGTAACTCAGGGGGAGACATTCTATACGGGGTTCTCGAAATAGGACTAGTTCCCGGCAGCAGGTCAATCACAAATTCAATCTCCCTATCAGGTGGTAACCCAGGCAACTCCTCAGGGAAAACCCCCGGAAACTCTTTTATAATAGGTACTTCACTCAATTTCAATTTATCTCCAGGCTGATTAATTAAATAAGCTAAGTATGCATCATAGCCTTTACTCAACATTTTAGTAGCTTTAATGGATGATATAATACGAGTCCCAGTAGACTTCCGACTCCCAATTACTTTAATAATAGGTTGGTTAGGTACTTCTAAAGTCAAAACTTTCCTCCTACAGTCCAAACATGCATAATATCGCCCCAACCAATCCATCCCTAAGATAACCTCAAAGTCTCAAAATGGCATGATAATCAAATCAATAGGATACATGCAACCCTCAATGCAAATATTACAATCCTTACATACAGACTCCGTAACAAATTTAGTTCCCATAGGATTACCTACTTCAATCACATACGGCAGTTTATCAACTTTTAATGTAGTAGACTGTGCACATGCAGGTGTAATGAATGAATGTGTAGCCCCGGTGTCAATCAAAACTACTACCGGCTGACTATTAATAAGAAAAGTACCTTCCACTACCACTGTCGTCTCTGGAAGCTCCTCCTGGTCAAGTGCAAATACCCGAGCCTGACCTCGCGGTACGGCAGCTGCTCCGGAAGCTCTAGTCTGACCACCCTGGCCTGAAGTCTGACCCGGACCAAATTTAAACTTGGGACAATCCCTAACTCTGTGCTGATCACTGCCACAACCTGTGCAACGGCCTAGTTTCCTCCAACACTCAGCCTCTGTGTGACCCTTACGATTGCAATGAGTACACTGTAGATTCTTCCTAGCAGCAGCTCTTCCTGTAGGGGTCCTATAAGTAGATGTGGCAGAATTGCCCTGCTGAGATCTAGCAGTCACTGGTCGGGTCTGTCACTGTCCCTGTGGCTGGCTCTGAGCTGGTCTCGGCTGTGACTGTACCTGAACTGGTCCTGGGTAGCTCTGAGTCTGCCTAGGCTGCTGAGTTTGCCTCTGATAACCCTGACTCTGAGACTAAATCTGCCAATTGCTTGACTGACTAGACTGAGCTAACACATCTGCCTTACGTTTCTCATATCTCGATGCAGCCCGAACTACTGCAGCATAGCTCGGATAATCTTGTGAGGACAAGTTAAGCATGATGTCACTCTTCAACCCTGTAATAAATCTCTGAATTTTCACATCCTCCGGCTGAACTAAAGCTGGCACATATCGAGATAGTCTCGTAAAGGTAGCCTCATACTGGTCTACAGTCATGTTCCCCTGTTTCAAAGCTATAAACTCATCCTGATGCCTCTCACGGGCTACAACCGATACATATTTATCTCGAAACTCACGAACAAAATCAGCCCATACATGCTGAACCCTCTCAGCATCCCATTTTTCTCTAATAGTGAGCCACCAAGCCTCGGCATCTCCCTCCATTAAAAATGTAGCACAGTTGATCTTTCTTTCATCGTCACACTCAAGTATTGCAGCAACTTTCTCGAATTTGCTCAGCCACAACTCTGCTTTCATATCATCTGGCTCACCATAAAAACTATATGCTCCATGATGCAGAAATTTATCAAATAAGTTACCTCCTGCAGTACCACTGCCCTCTGCTCTGGCAGTCTGATTACCTCTGTCGGCACCTGCTGTACCCTACTGAACGACAAACTGTGCTATGGTATTCATCGCAGTAGCCATAGTAGCCAAAATCTGGGCAGTGCTCGGCTCCTGACCCTGCTGTACATTCCCGGCTGCCCCAGCATCCTGCCCCGGTACATTCTGCCTAGGAGCCTCCTCTGGCTCACCCCGTGGTCTACCCCGTGTCCTCATCACAATGCTAGAAGAACATCATATTATAATAGGCAAATAAACTATGCAAGATAATTTACACATTGTTTTCAAACATTTTACTCACACAAGAACACATAAAACACTTAACAACATTCAATACTAACTTTTCATATTCTTATCATATTAAGCTTTATCATTCTTTTTCATGCTTGCATGTCTTATATCTAAGTACTTAAACAATTAAACATTTACATATTCACATAATTCACTTCCACATATAGATCTCTACCCACATGCCAAGGAATTTAACCCGGCTTCAAGCATTCTAGTAGCTCTGATACCACTTAAGGTGTAACGCCCCGAACCCAACCCCACGTTAATAGTCAGGCTCGGACCCGTCACTCGGACAGAGTCTCCTCTGTACCAAGGACAAACTGATACCTGCAAACATTCATTCAAGACATCTGAACTAAAAGCAACAACTTATCCACAATAACTCCAAAGCCAAAACACAATCACAAGGCCATCCGAGCCTTGGAGCAACAATTTTCTACTAAAGCACACAAGCATGCGAGATAAGTTGGTTTTAGTCATAAGTAATTAAATACAATAAACTTCTAAGTTTCATATGAAGATTAACAAACACTCCAAGCATGCAAGGGAAAATTAAAGTCTAGAATTCATTATTACAATCCAACAACTTTCTTTAACATCCTAATACACATCTACTAGACATATATATACAAGACTCTAAAGTCTCAAAATACATTAACAACAAGAACTCCACGTAAGAAGCACATAAAATCCACCTCAGCACACAAGATCACTGATTCTAATTTACTTGAACTTCTTCTTCTTCTCCTACTTCTAACAGCTGGGGATTCACCTCAGCTTCTCCTGAAACAATTCAATGAGGAGTGAGCAACAAAGTTGCCCAGCGAGGGAGGTGATGCAGCATGTAAACGTGCAATATGATATGTAACACAAGTAAACATATATACAAGACACATAAACCATCAAGACAATAAATCAAACTATTAATCACTTTAAAAAGGATACGGTTCCGCTTCCAAGTCTTCAATCATGAGCCACGAACCACGAGTATCACGAATATGCCGGCAAACCCCAAACACTAACAATTGGGATACTCCGGATGTATCCCGATCCTACGACCCTTTCTCCCGAGGTAGGTCCATGCCCAGCAGGTGAACCACGCCTCTGGGGTAGTGGAGTATGCCTCAGCGAGAAGGGAATAGGCACCATGGTAGTCGAGGGAGCACGGCAAGCCCGATGCCGCCCGTGTTTCTCGACGCTACCATGTCCGATATAGGTTGCGCAACCCAATACAAGTCACAAGCAATCAATAATATCACACAACACGTAAGAGGGACGACAAAGTAGGCCGCCCTCACATATATGCACGATAAAAGTTCATATATGCAAGATATTAACTAATAGATGCCAAAAGAAAACAATCAACACAATTAATTCCAATAATCTACTCAAATAACTTAAATACATCCTAAATATTCTATGCAAGGCACTACTAACACACAACAAGTTCCAATTGCAACTAAAAAGGCTAAAAACTACTTTTCCCCTTTCTTTAATCGAGCTTTCTTTCTCCTAAGCATAGTTCGAGATTCTCAATCCTACCCTAGTCTTTCTATATTCCTAATTAAGCTTAAAGGTACCCTTTAAAGTCATAAAAACTCATTTTTGAAGCAAAAGTTCGAGAAGACCCCGAACGGTTTTGAACTATAGCCATACTAACCGAACCCCAATTTCGCAAAACGAAAGCACCAAAGGTGCTTCCTTAGCTCAAGGATACCCAAATCGATGCCCAAATTTGCCCGGATTGCCTAACGTGCAAAACCCCCTTTTTAAAGTAAGCGTTTTATGCACTAAAGTTCAAATTCTGGTGATTCAACCTAACGTGGCTTTTCAATTACCTTCCCTAGGGTCTAGAGCACCTAATTGAGGCATCAATTCAAGCAAATTATCCAATTTTCTCAAAACCCTAGTTTTAGGCACTATTCATCACCTTTTTGATCAATCTCAACATTCAACCATTAAATTTGTTATCACACCAAAAAAGTTAGCTCTAGAGACTTTAAATAACTCATAGAAAGCATTCATAACAAGATATATAGCTATAATTGACAATTCAATAAAATTGAACATGTGCATATAAACTTTAACTCAAGCAAATAAGACTCCCTCACAATTTTGAAGATGTAGAAGCTTTGTTGAAGGTCCTAAGTTGCTCCAAAATCCTCCCAAGATCACTCTAAGAGCTCAAGTGCATGGATGAAGAAGCAAAATTCTCTCCTTTTCTCTCTTGAAGTGGACGGCCAAATGGAGGACATAGAGGGAATTTTTGGAATTGTTTTTATGAGTAATATGTTATGTGGCTTTTAATTGATGAGTTAGTTGTTTTATGTGATGTATATAATTAATATTCTAAGCTAATTAATCTCAAAAACTTAATCAAAGTAGGCCAAAATGCAATTTCAATTATTTTTTAGTTGCAAATGTTACTATTCTTACGTAACACTATTCAAAGCTCACGGAAAATATTTTTCAAACGCATACTCCTAAGCTCGAAAGTTCAAAACGAAAATTTCTTGGTTCCTTTTAAATGTCGAGTGACCTAGGAAAAATTTAAAATCAAGCTTTCGAAACAGTCGAAAATATTATGAATAGTAACCTAAAACAAAAACAATTAAACAAGAAAAATGATGCACGTAGAAATGCGCACATAAGTATGCAACGATTATAATAAATTTAGGGTGAAATTCTCGGGTGTCACAACTTTAGCCTATATAACATTCCTACACTTCATTTAGGACATTTAACAAACACCTAAACTACACAATTACACTTAGTTAACAAAGCAACTCTACAACTAAAGATAGCATGCAAGAATTCATTCTATGAGCACTAGAGAGTTCCTACAACCTTTAGCATACTAATTCTTTAGCTAAACATACATTTCCAACATCTTTGAACACTTACATAAAACATAGAATGCATACATATAGCTGAATAATCCAAATAGAATGCAAATAATATGAATTCTCTCTCCTAGACATGAAGAATGACATGAAAATTGACCTTACAAAGCTAATTTCTTCTTCTTCCTCCTTATTTTCTTCTTCTCTTCTTCTTTCCTTTCTATCGTGTGTTGTGTGTGTGTGCTGAATTTGTGTGTGTGTGTGTGGAGATCTGATTTTTGTGTGTCTTTTGTGTGTTGTAGTATATTAGTAGGTGTAAATAATAAAAGAAAAAACCCAAATGACCAACATGCCCCTCAACTAAATGCTATTAACTAGTTTGTCATTCTAGTTTAATTCTAACTAATTTAGTTGCTCCAATTCCTAATTCTCTGCGTTAATTATTTTCTACGGTTCCTACAATTTTTTTTTCCAAAGTGTTCGTGAAGTCCCGAAATTGTATGTAAAATGAGAATTATGCACGTTAACCAATTAAACGTGCCTACCTACATAAGAATGCATTTATATTGATGCAATATATGTTAATAGATGAAATTTCTTGTTAAATTACATGTATGCACATAGTTTGAGATAAATGCACGTTAAACAAAATAGATGCACGTAACCCAAAAAATATGATATTTTATGCTAACGAATATACATAAATAATTAAAGTAGACATATAAATATATGCACATCAATAAAATAATTATATGCACGGGTCGGGGTGTTACACTCTCCCCTCCTTCAAACAATTGCGTCCTCGCAATTCCTTCTTTCAAGAGAACTCCACATGTTCATCTTGAACACCCTGAACAAGAATCTCGAATGTGAACATCGCAGAAAATACTTATAAGAATGCCCACAACAATACTGCTGAGAAATCTAATAAGAATGTCTGAAGAACTTCACAAAGAATTCCTGAATAAGGTAGCCAAATAAAGGCTCCTAAGAAAATACTTATTAGAAGTCCGAATACGAATACCATATACATGCCACCGAGTAATGTCGAATGAAAATGATGAAAAAATATACCATATGTGAAGTCCCAAATAAGAAATCCAAATAAGGAATACCGAGAAAATACCAAGAAGAATTCCAAAGAAGAGACCATGTGAATTCCAAAGGTGAGTGACAAGGCTCCAGTAGATATCTTGATCAATTGCTCCCTCCTTTGTTGATCCATATCCTCGGAGACCCACTGTTGGCCATCTCTTCATAAGGGAGAGTTTGCTTACCAATTCAAATGAGATTATATGTATGCATGCAATAGATAGTATGTGAAGTACATATACTAACAAATATACCACATAGAAGTAACATATTTGTTCGTCTATTACAATCATCATATTTCACATAATCAAGTCACGTAGAAACACATTTCCACTTAAGTCACACATAATCACATAGTTAGACATATCACAAAATCTTCCTATTTCACACAAATGTAACCTATAGAACATATTTTCACTTAAGCAAACGCAAGTCTACATACAAGAACATACCTATTCAAAACACACTTCATATGCACGCACTCGAGGTTCACTACCTACCAAATCGAGAACCCTGTCCCGGCTAAGAGCTAACTAAGCTCTGATACCACTACTGTAACGCCCCGATCCCTCACGAGACCGAAGTCCCGATTCCAAACCCAAAGTACAAAAATTTAGGGGAAACGGACGGAGTCTCCCCTGTTTATAAGACTAATCAAAAACCTGCGAATAATAGAATACAACTACAAAATCCATAATCCAACATTCTCATATACTTCAAATTCAACCACTAAGCTATGCCTCATCTCAAGGCCATCCAAGCCTTAGACTCAACAAAATAGGTACACAAGCATGCATAGGCCTCAAATATTGAAATACTATATTATAAAGTCACTTATCATACCATTTTAACTTTATCTCTTCAATTGACTTGTCTATTAACCCAGCCTACTAACTCCATTAACCCAAGCAAGCATGCACGACCTTTAAACAATAACATAGTCCATTAAGCTATTACAGGCCACCTACGAACCAAATACAAACAAGATCCAATACAATTATAAGCCGAGTTTTTATAGTTCCAATCAAATTACAATTCAAACCACTTTACTAATTCACATGGATTCGCAGGTATTAATAATGAAAGCCAACACAACCAAACACGGTAACTCGCAAGCTTTCCCTGTATCACCTTGCGAAGATGCTGAACCTAAAAGGTGTTAGAGACGAGGGTGAGTATACAACTGGTATACTCAGTGAGGGAGGTGATGCAACATACCAGGTATGCAACATGATATGCAATAGGATAAAATCATATTCAACATCAAATAACATAACCAAGTAAACAAGTAATTAACCACATACTAAAAGGATAAGGTTCCACTTCAAGTCTTCAATCTCGTACCACGAACTTCACGCAAGTGCCAGCAAACCCTTACTCTTCCAAATTGGGATACTCCGGATATACCCCGATCCTACGACCCATATCTCCCGAGGTAGGTCCGTATGCCCCAACGAGGTGAACTACACCTCTAGGGTAGGGGAGTATGCCTCAGCGAGAAGGGACTGGGAAACCATGATAGCCGAGGGAGCACGACAAGCCTGACGCTGCCCGTGTTACTCGACACTACCATGCCCGAAAAGGTTGCGCAACCCCAAGTCAAGTCATGAGAGCCAAGATTATCAAATAACACATAAGAGGGACGACAAAGTAGGCCGCCCTCACAATTAGTCACAATAACACGAAAAGACTCAAGAAAACAAGTAAAATAATGCATATAAACTTTAACAATTACTAAATAATTCAATTTAGAAATAATAACTCAAGTTAAGATACACAAAAGAGACGAAAACTCTCTCACCTCTACCAAGCTCCAAAATGAGGATTGGCTTCACATCACTCTCAATCACCTTGAACATAAAGTCAAACATTACTTCAATTACTCTTTAACTACAACATTCATTAATTACCCAACTAGGTTAGTTAACTTATAGTTTCACTTATTTAGCATACAATATATATTAGAATTCTATTTTTAACAAAATATTACTTTTATATACTTTAACTTAGCATATATTCCAAGTAGTCATTTCCCACAACATAACTCATAAAATTATAAGCAACACGGCATTATAAACAAGATACAAACATATTTTAATGAAGTAGCTATACAACCTATTTCATGAAACTTCTCCAAAAAACTACATATTACATAACAATACCATTTAAACTCTTATTTAAATCATTTAAATGTCAATTATAATAACTACATCAATTCAAATAACCAACTATGCATCAACCTCAACTAGTTCACATAAAATTCGACTAAAACCTTTCCACATGCTTTGTAACGCCCCGATCCCTCACGAGACCGGAGGCTCTAATGACCATGCTATTCTCAACCCAATACCAAGCCCGGTCACAAATTTTTTCCTAATGGTTAAGTCCGGACCCGACACACGGACAGAGTCTCCCCTGTACCGTGGACATTCTAAAAACCTGTAAACACTCAAACAAAGACCCAACAATACAATACAAGCTTTTCTTAATTAAACATCAAAGTTCT
This sequence comes from Ehretia macrophylla, assembly GCA_037974665.1. Taxonomy (NCBI): domain Eukaryota; kingdom Viridiplantae; phylum Streptophyta; class Magnoliopsida; order Boraginales; family Ehretiaceae; genus Ehretia; species Ehretia macrophylla. The sequence goes on from CM075781.1 coordinate 9,585,610, forward strand.
AAGGCCATCCGAGCCTTATAGTACACAATAGTTCCAAAACACACAAGCATGCGAGAACTTATTATCAACATAGTTTTATAATCATGACATTCTAGGAAATCAATTAAACATAATTGAAAGATCAAACATTTCTACTTTAAGCCATTCACTCCCAAGCATGCGAAGAAACTAATAGCAGAAATATAAGTTATTACATGCCATGGTTCTAAATCTACCACTACAACATCTATCCCTCAATTTGCAAACTATATAATATACACATATCACTTAGGTTACAAAATAGAACATAAAGTAAAGAAAACAAGTCCTACTCTCATCAACAAGAACATAGTCCACCTCAAGCAACTAGACACAGCAACTAATGCAACTCCTCCAACTGCGCCACCTGAAACATGTTAGCGAGGTATGAGCAACCACTGTTGCCCAGTGAGGGATAAGGTCCCGGGGCGTGCAATGCGACAAGTAATACAGTTAACAACAATAACAATTGAGCAAATCAAGAAACAATGATAGCTTAAATAACCACATATTTGAAAGGATACATTTCTCATAACCCCTATACACCAATCTTCACTGGTCTTCATTCACGATCCACGAACCACGATCACGATCACGATAAGCCGGCATAACCCCAAACACTCCAGTGGGTGTACTCCGGATGTACCCCGATAATCCTACGACCCAACATTCCCTGGCAATCTCCGGACCAGGCGAATGAGGGACTAGGGCACGGAGTTTGAATATCCACCGGCAAGCCCTCTGCCGCCTAGCCGATATTCAACACATCCGCCCCTGACACTATGGTTGCGCAACCACTATGCAATGCACTTAACAATAGCAAGTTAATAGCAATAATATAAGCATTAACACATAGGAGGATCAACAAAGTAGGTTGACCTCGAGGCAGTTAGAATAGAAGCAATTATATAAGCTAATAAGCAGTTTTACAAAGGGACATTTACAAAATAAGCATAGAATCATACCAAAAGCTCCAAATCAACTTGAAACCACATATAAACACTCAAGAAGTCATGCCATGGGTTTAGAAGTGTGAGTCAACCGAAATTGCATCTAAACCCCTTTATTTTTCAAACTATTTCTCTTCCAAACCAAGGTTAATGATTCCATTTTCAAGGAAAACTCTCCCAACCTTCTAACTAACCCTCAAGGTACCCTCTCAACCCTCTAACTCATTCAAACGCTCGCGATTACCCCGAAAGCCCCAAATTCCCTCTTATGGCTTTAAACTACACATACCTTATCCGGGCTTCAAACAAGGGTTATCAAAGCTTCTATAGCACCTAGGTAGCCTAAGAATACTAGAAGTGAAACCCGAATCCACCCGGATTCGCATGAACCCCGAAACTCCTTTGTTAAAGTCGGCTATTTCACGTTTTATGCGATTCTAGAGCAATTCAAGTGCACGGGACTATTAGACTACCTTCATTAGCACCTAAGGCATCGATTAGGAGTGTTGAATCAAGCTAATACGTGCAATTACATAAAACCCTAGAAAAATGTCACTATTCACCTCATAAATTCAAATGACGATTCCAACCGTTTAAAATGCGAACTAATAGCTCAAATGTGTTCTCTAGCACTTATATACAAGGTATAATAGCATAGATAAGCTTTGCAATAGCATTTGATAACATTTTCAACAAATCAAGAAAAATGTAACATTTTAGATATGCATAAAAAGTCATGAAAACCCTCAGCAATTGCGTGTAGGAACTCTCGGGAGGCTAGCAAACACCCTAAACTACTTGCTTCTAGCTTGGCTTGGCTTGGCTTGAAGATTTGATGAGCAAAATCCTCTCATTCTCCTCCTACACTATTCTCGGATTTGCTACAGTGATTTTTCAGCATTTTTTTGTTTTGTTCTTTGCTAGTTATGGGCTAAGGTGGGTAATATAGGGTGCATAGTTGGGTGGGGTCAAGTTTGGGTATTTAAAAGGTCACTTATAATGCGCGTAGTAAGCTTAAAACGAGCCTAAAGTGAAGCATGTGTGCTAGTTAATTAAAACTCTAAGTTAGTTACGTAACACTATTCATTGAACTACTAAAATCATTTTCTAAACGAGTGCTCCTATTGCTCCTTGCTCAATTGCACAATTTTCACATTCCTTTAACAATTAATATGATTTAATAAAAATGCTAATTCACTAATATAATGCAGTTTAAAAATTGAATGAATAGTGACCAAGAAAGACAACAGGTCAAGCACATAATTTAATGCACAATTAATGGATGCAACATTTAAAAATGTGTACGGTAGAATCTCGGGCGTCACATCCTCTCCCCCTTAAACTAATTGCGTCCACGTAATTCTTCTTCACAAGAGAACTCCACAACAACTGAAAACCAACTCCGATTACTCGTCATCAGTTGCTAAGCAAGAATACCATATACGAACTCTCGTGGGAGCTCATTAAGAAATCCCAGTAGTATTGCCTGCGAACCTCATGTAATAAGGCCAAATAAAGGCTCCAATAGAGATGCTACTTCGAAATCCAAATAAGAATCATGCTGGCACGAATACCATAGAAGAATAGAATCCCAACTAACAGTGGCGAGAAAATACCAATAAGAATTTAGAGTACAAATACAGAAGATAATTCCATATAATAAGGCTGATTAGAATCCCAAACTAAGTCTTCCGAGTAATACCAGCAAGAAAATACTAGAAGGATACTCAATAAGAAAACCGAGAGAACGGTCATATAGAAATCCCAAAGGAAGCCATTCATTTCTGACTACTGAGCGTAGAAGAATGCCTTGGAAGAAATCCCAATAACTGAGCTCCGCTTACAACATTCTCATTCCCGCTAATCCATACAACTTGGAGGGCTTGTTGCTAATCACTTCTCTTCAGGGGGAGGAAGAAGTCTTTCTTACCATTTCAACGGGACATGTATGAATGCCAAGATATCACATTTACACATATATGTTTTAAACTATTATGCAAACATGTTTATATAAGAGTTTATGAAACAGTGTAATCATCAAAGTCATTCAAGCACGACAATCAAGTCCATCATAACACAACTCAATCAAAGACTTTCAAATGCACACATTACAAGCAACAGTTCAAGCAATTAACAATTTACGAGGTCAATTTGATGCATAACCAGCCACTTTACTTCACTTAGCACACATTTAGCACGTAACACATAATTATATCACATAGGTGCACACATTCAATACAAGACACACAATCACACATGCAGGCATACACTTTCAAGACACACTCTTAACAAGCACACACGCAAGGGTTACTACCCGACAGGCCGAGGACCCTGTCCCGGCTTAGAGCTAACTAAGCTCTGATACCACCTGTAACGCCCCGATCCCTCACGAGACCGGAGGCTCTAATGACCATGCTATTCTCAACCCAATACCAAGCCCGGTCACAAATTTTTTCCGAATGGTTAAGTCCGGACCCGACACACGGACAGAGTCTCCCCTGTACCGTGGACATTCTAAAAACCTGTAAACACTCAAACAAAGTCCCAACAATACAATACAAGCTTTTCTTAATTAAACATCAAAGTTCTAAGGCCATCCGAGCCTTATAGTACATAATAGTTCCAAAACACACAAGCATGCGAGAACTTATTATCAACATAGTTTTATAATCATGACATTCTAGGAAATCAATTAAACATAATTGAAAGATCAAACATTTCTACTTTAAGCCATTCACTCCCAAGCATGCGAAGAAACTAATAGCAGAAATATAAGTTATTACATGCCATGGTTCTAAATCTACCACTACAACATCTATCCCTCAATTTGCAAACTATATAATATACACATATCACTTAGGTTACAAAATAGAACATAAAGTAAAGAAAACAAGTCCTACTCTCATCAACAAGAACATAGTCCACCTCAAGCAACTAGACACAGCAACTAATGCAACTCCTCCAACTGCGCCACCTGAAACATGTTAGCGAGGTATGAGCAACCACTGTTGCCCAGTGAGGGATAAGGTCCCGGGGCGTGCAATGTGACAAGTAATACAGTTAACAACAATAACAATTGAGCAAATCAAGAAACAATGATAGCTTAAATAACCACATATTTGAAAGGATACATTTCTCATAACCCCTATACACCAATCTTCACTGGTCTTCATTCACGATCCACGAACCACGATCACGATCACGATAAGCCGGCATAACCCCAAACACTCCAGTGGGTGTACTCCGGATGTACCCCTATAATACTACGACCCAACATTCCCTGGAAATCTCTGAACCAGGCGAATGAGGGACTAGGGCACGGAGTTTGAATATCCACCGGCAAGCCCTCTACCGCCTAGCCGATATTCAACACATCCGCCCCTGACACTATGGTTGCGCAACCACTATGCAATGCACTTAACAATAGCAAGTTAATAGCAATAATATAAGCATTAACACATAGGAGGATCAACAAAGTAGGTTGACCTCGAGGCAGTTAGAATAGAAGCAATTATATAAGCTAATAAGCAGTTTTACAAAGGGACATTTACAAAATAAGCATAGAATCATACCAAAAGCTCCAAATCAACTTGAAACCACATATAAACACTCAAGAAGTCATGCCATGGGTTTAGAAGTGTGAGTCAACCGAAATTGCACCTAAACCCCTTTATTTTTCAAACTATTTCTCTTCCAAACCAAGGTTAATGATTCCATTTTCAAGGAAAACTCTCTCAACCTTCTAACTAACCCTCAAGGTACCCTCTCAACCCTCTAACTCATTCAAACGCTCGCGATTACCCCGAAAGCTCCAAATTCCCTCTTATGGCTTTAAACTACACATACCTTATCCGGGCTTCAAACAAGGGTTATCAAAGCTTCTATAGCACCTAGGTAGCCTAAGAATACTAGAAGTGAAGCCCGAATCCACCCGGATTCGTATGAACCCCGAAACTCCTTTGTTAAAGTCGGCTATTTCACGTTTTATGCGATTCTAGAGCAATTCAAGTGCACGGGACTATTAGACTACCTTCATTAGCACCTAAGGCATCTATTAGGAGTGTTGAATCAAGCTAATACGTGCAATTACATAAAACTCTAGAAAAATGTCACTATTCACCTCATAAATTCAAATGACGATTCCAACCGTTTAAAATGCGAACTAATAGCTGAAATGTGTTCTCTAGCACTTATATACAAGTTATAATAGCATAGATAAGCTTTGCAATAGCATTTGATAACATTTTCAACAAATCAAGAAAAATGTAACATTTTAGATATGCATAAAAAGTCATGAAAACCCTCACCAATTGCGTGTAGGAACTCTCGGGAGGCTAGCAAACACCCTAAACTACTTGCTTCTAGCTTGGCTTGGCTTGGCTTGAAGATTTGATGAGCAAAATCCTCTCATTCTCCTCCTACACTATTCTCGGATTTGCTACAGTGATTTTTCAGCGTTTTTTTGTTTTGTTCTTTGCTAGTTATGGGCTAAGGTGGGTAATATAGGGTGCATAGTTGGGTGGGGTCAAGTTTGGGTATTTAAAAGGTCACTTATAATGCGCGTAGTAAGCTTAAAACGAGCCTAAAGTGAAGCATGTGTGCTAGTTAATTAAAACTCTAAGTTAGTTACGTAACACTATTCATTGAACTACTAAAATCATTTTCTAAACGAGTGCTCCTATTGCTCCTAGCTCAATTGCACAATTTTCACATTCCTTTAACAATTAATATGATTTAATAAAAATGCTAATTCACTAATATAATGCAGTTTAAAAATTGAATGAATAGTGACCAAGAAAGACAACAGGTCAAGCACATAATTTAATGCACAATTAATGGATGCAACATTTAAAAATGTGTACGGTAGAATCTCGGGCGTCACATGCTTGGTATTTAGGTCATAAACTTCACACTTATACAATATATAACTCAACCATGATCAATTAGAGCTATTATAACAATAATTACTACTAGTGCAACTAATTCAAGTAATTCACAAGAATCCAACAAATTTCCTTCTAAATGCCTACAAAACAAGCTCTAAACTTCACACATGAGAACGAATTCTAAACCTAACTTTACTACTCTCATATAGTCATATTATGATGCATACAAATGCAACAAAACCACCATTTAGGTCATGTTAACATAAAACTCCGAAAAGCCCTTTAAGTGATTTGAACTACAACTATCTAATTCGATTATCTAAACCACGCCATAAATACATCTTAGAGGCTTCCTAACACATCTAAGATCATATACTTATTCAAACAAGCCATCGCTAACACTTCGCTTATAAAACCCTTTCGTCTACTAAAACAATTTGACACCCAAATGAAATACAAGGTACAAGATCCACAAGTAAGTTATTCCACTCTTCTAATGACACCTTATGACACCAAATAGAATCACAAGACCTCACTTTATACTATATCCAACATAAAAGTCCCAAAATCCTCTTTTTATGCGTGTTAACTACAAGTACTCTAACCAAACCCCAATCTGGCGCCATAAAGGCACATTAAGCACTACCACACCTAATAAAGACTATCTACATCATTATATTCATCCGGATTCACTTTTCGGATAAATCCCCTTTGAATTCTAAGCCAATTATGCAAATTTCCTAAAGTTCCAATGAAGCCAATCAGGTCTAATCACAAATCTATGCTCATTAGTGCCTATATTACCTATAGATAGCATCAAATCAATCCTAGAATCAACTTTGCACAAAACCCTAAAAATTACTAAAATATTTTTCATTTTCTCCAACAGAGGCTTAAATTAATCAATTCAGTTACCTATGCTATACACCTCCAAACTGACTGATTTTAATGTATAAACGTAGCTCTTTGAGTTTAGATGACTTTAGCCTCAAGTGGAACTCAATTCCGATCTAAATTCCACAAATTGACCTTTTTCCGTACAACTGCGCGAACTGCCCCCTGCACCAGTGATTTTCAGACACATTTTGGAAATAGCTAAATCGCGGGATCAAAACGTTAGAATTTGCCTTAGCTCTATAACTCCACATTTGTTCTAAACTGTCTAATCTAGCGGCCATATAAATTTAGTTCAATTCTAAGCACGTTTGCTATACCAAAACTACTTCGGAATTCAAGGGCAGTGCAGTGTCCAAATCTGAATTTTGCTTGCTTATAATCTTCTTGTTATTTCTTGCATTTGAGCCAACAATAACCATTACTTTAGCCTATATAACATTCCTACACTTCATTTAGGACATTTAACAAACACCAAAACTACACAATTACACTTAGTTAACAAAGCAACTCTACAACTAAAGATAGCATGCAAGAATTCATTCTATGAGCACTAGAGAATTCCTACAACCTTTAGCATACTAATACTTTAGCTAAACATACATTTCCAACATCTTTGAACACTTACATAAAACATAGCATGCATACATATAGCTGAATAATCCAAATAGAATGTAAATAATATGAATTCTCTCACCTAGACATGAAAATTGACGTTACAAAGCTGATTTCTTCTTCTTCTTCCTTATTTTCTTCTTCTCTTCTTCTTTCCTTTCTATCGTGTGTTGTGTGTGTGTACTGAATTTGTGTGTGTATGTGTGTAGAGATCTAATTTTTGAGTGTCTTTTGTGTGTTTGTGTGTGTTGTAATATATTAGTAGGTATAAATAATAAAAGAAAAAACCCAAATGACCAACATGCCCTTCAACTAAATGCTATTAACTAGTTTGTCATTCTAGTTTAATTCTAACTAATTTAGTTGCTCCAATTCCTAATGGTCTGCGTTAATTATTTTCTACAGTTCCTACAATTTTTTCCAAAGTGTTCGTGAAGTCCCGAAATTGCATGTAAAATCAGAATTATGCATAATAACCAATTAAACGTGCCTACCTACATAAGAATGCATTTATATTGATGCAATATTTGTTAATAGATGAAATTTCTTGTTAAATTAGATGTATGCACATAGTTTGAGATAAATGCACGTTAAACGAAATAGATGCACGTAACCCAAAAATTATGATATTTTATGCAAACGAATATACGTAAATAATTAAAGTGGACATATAAATATATGCACATCAATAAAATAATTATATGCACAGGTCGGGGTGTTACAGTGCATACATCTAATTTAACAAGAAATTTCATCTATTAACATATATTGCATCATTATAAATGCATTCTTATATAGGTAAGCATGTTTAATTGGTTAATGTGCATAATTCTCATTTTACATGCAATTTCGGGACTTCACGAACACTTTGAAAAAAATTGTAGGAACTGTAGAAAATAATTAACGCTGGCAATTAGGAATTGGAGCAACTAAATTAGTTAGAATTAAACTAGAATGACAAATTAGTTAATAGCATTTAGTTGAAGGGCATGTTGGTCATTTGGGTTTTTTCTTTTATTATTTACACCTACTAATATACTACAACATACACAAACACACAAAAGACACACAAAAATCAGATCTCCACACACATACACACAAATTCAGCACACACACACAACACACAATAGAAAGGAAAGAAGAAGAGAAGAAGAAAATAAGGAAGAAGAAGAAGAAATCAGCTTTGTAAGGTCAACTTTCATGTCATTCTTCATGTCTTGGTGAGAGAATTCATATTATTTGCATTCTATTTGGATTATTCAGCTATATGTATGGATGTTATGTTTTATGTAAGTGTTCAAAGATGTTGGAAATGTATGTTTAGCTAAAGTATTAGTATGCTAAAGGTTGTAGGAACTCTCTAGTGCTCATAGAATGAATTCTTGCATGCTATCTTTAGTTGTAGAGTTGCTTTGTTAACTAAGTGTAATTGTGTAGTTTAGGTGTTTGTTAAATGTCCTAAATGAAGTGTAGGAATGTTATATAGGCTAAAGTAATGGTTATTGTTGGCTCAAATGCAAGAAATAACAAGAAGATGATAAGCAAGCAAAATTCGGATTTGGACACTGCACTGCCCCTGACTTTCGAAGTCGTTTTGGTATAGCAAACGTGCTTAGAATTGAACGAATTTATATAGCAACTAAATTAGACAGTTTAGAACAAATGTGGATTTCTAGAGATAAGGAAAATTCTAACGTTTTGACCCTGTGATTTAGCTATTCCCGAAATGTGTCTGAAAATCGCTAGTGTAGGGGCAGTTCGCGCAGTTGTACGGAAAAGGTCATAACTTGTGGAATTTAGATCAGAATTGAGTTCCGCTTGAGGCTAAAGTCATATAAACTCAAAGAGCTACGTTTATACATAAAAATTAGACAGTTTGGAGGACTATAGAATAGGTAACTAAATTGATTAATTTAATCCTATGTTGGAGAAAATGAAAAAATGTTTTAGTGATATTTAGGGTTTTGTGCAAAGTTGATTCTAGGATTGATTTGATGCTATCTATAGGTAATATAGGCACTAATGAGCATAGATTAGTGATTATACGTGATTGGCTTGATTGGAACTTCAGGAAATTTGCATAATTGGCTTAGAATTCAAAGGGGCTTTATCCGAAAAGTGAATCCGGATGGAATATAATGATGTAGATAGTCTTTATTAGGTGTGGTAGTGCTTAATGTGCCTTTATGGCGCCAAATTGAGGTTTGGTTAGAGTACTTGTAGTTAAAATGCATAAAAAGGGGATTTTGGGACTTTTATGTTGGATATAATATAAAGCGAGGTCTTGTGGTTCTAATTAGTACCATAAGGTGTCATTAGAAGTGTGGAATAACTTACTTGTGGATCTTGTACCTTGTGTTTCATTTGGGTGTCAAATTATTTTAGTAGACGAAGGGTTCTTTGAAGCGAAGTGTTAGCGATGACTTGTTTGAATAAGTATATGATCTTAGATGTGTTAGAAAGCCTCTAAAATGTATTTATGGCGTGGTTTAGATAATCGAATTAGATAGTTGTAGTTCAAATCACTTAAAGGGCTTTTCAGACTTTTATGTTAACATGACCTAAATGGTGGTTTTGTTGCATTTGTATGCATCATAATGTGACTATATGAGAGTAGTAAAGTTAGGTTTAGAATTCCTTCTCATGTGTGAAGTTTAGAGCTTGTTTTGTAGGCATTTAGAAGGAGATTTGTTGGATTCTTGTGAATTACTTGAATTAGTTGCACTAGTAGTTATTATTGTTATAATAGCTCTAATTGATCATGATTGAGTTATAAGTTGTATAAGTGTGAAGTTTATGACCTAAATACTAAGCATGTGGAAAGGTTTTAGTTGGATTTTATGTGAACTAGTTGAGCTTGATGGATAGTTGGTTATTTGAATTGATGTAGTTATTATAATTGACTTTTAAATGAATTAAATAAGAGTTTAAATGGTTTTGGTATGTAATATGTAGTTTTTTGGAGAAGTTTCATGAAATAAGTTGTATAGCTACTTCATTAAAATATGTTTGTATCTTGTTTATAATACCGTGTTGCTTATAATTATGAGTTATGTTGTGGGAAATGACTACTTGGAATATATGTTAAGTTAAAGTATATAAAAGTAATATTTTGTTAAAAATAGAATTCTAATAGATATTGTATGCTAAATAAGTGAAACTATAAGTTAACTAACCTAGTTGGGTAATTAATGAATGTTGTAGTTAAAGTGTAATTCAAGTAATGTTTGAGTTTATGTTCAAGGTGATTGAGAGTAATGTGAAGCCAATCCTCATTTTGGAGCTTGGTAGAGGTGAGAGAGTTTTCATCTCTTCTATGCATCTTAATTTGATTTATTGTTTCTAAATTGAATTATTTAGTAATTGTTAAAGTTTATATGTATTATTTTACTTGTTCTCTTGAGTCTTTTCGTGTTATTGTGATTAATTATTAGGGCGGCCTACTTTGTCGTCCCTCTTATGTGTTATTCAATAATCTTGGCTCTCATGACTTGACTTGGGGTTGCGCAACCTTTTCGGCCATGGTAGTGTTGAGTAACACGGGCGGCGTTGGGCTTGCTGTGCTCCCTCGACTACCATGGTTTCCCAATCTTTTCTCGCTGAGGCATACTCCCCTACCCCAGAGGTGTGGTTCACCTCGTTGGGGCATACGGGCCTACCTCGGGAGATATGGGTCATAGGATCGGGGTACATTTGGAGTATCCCAATTTGGAGGAGTAAGGGTTTGCCGGCATTTGCGTGAAGTTCGTGGTATGAGATTGAAGACTTGAAATGGAACCGTATCCTTTTAATATGTGGTTAATTACTTGTTTACTTGGTTGTGTTATTTGATGTTGAATATGCTTTTATCATGTTGCATGTAACGCCCCGAACCCAACCCCACGCTAATAGTCAGGCTCGGACCCGTCACTCGGACAGAGTCTCCTCTGTACCAAGGACAAAACTGTTACCTGAAAACATTCACTCAAGACATTTGAACTAAAACAACAACTTATCTACTAATATCTCCAAAGCCAAAACACAATCACAAGGCCATCCGAGCCTTGGAACAACAACATTCTACTAAAACACACAAGCATGCAAATAAGTTGGTTTTAGTCATAAGTAGTTAAATACAATAAAATTCTAAGTTCCATATGAAGATCAACAAACACTCCAAGCATGCAAGGGAAATTAAAGTCTAGAATTCATTATTACAATCCAATTGTGATAACCCGAACCCGGCATGCATTTAATAGCACTTGACTGCATTTGATTAAATGTTTCATTAGTTAAATCATCTAATTATCACTGTTTTGCTATTTCTTTTAGAAGAATTCGAAAAGGATTTATATTAATTGATTAAAAGATTATTACCTATTTCTAATAATTGTAGTAATTGAATTTATTTACTTGTGATTAATTAAGTGTCATCTTAAATGTTAATATTTAATTGCACTTGATTACATGTTTATATTTATTTGTTCATTTGTAACTTAATATTAACTTCATAATTCTTTAAAATATTCTAGGAATAATTAAATTATTTGATTTTAAATGAATATTGATTACTTTGACTATTTTGATTATTTTAAAAATCGGTTTTAATTTTCTTGCATTAAATTACTCAGTTTTCAATTAAATGAGAAAAGTAACTCCGAGCCGGAGTTAATTTTAAACTATTCTACTATTCTACTTTTCAAAGAATTAGAGTTTTATATTATTTTTCATCACTTTATTAGCGATCGATTAGTGACCGTTCGATCGTAGAATTTCAAAAATAAGAGTTAGAGAAATATTTTTCGGATTTAGTGAAAAAATGTTTTTAGCTTAATTTAACTAGTTTTGGTTATTTTTCATTTAATTGCATTGTTTTAACTGGAATTAGATTTAATGGCATCAAAATAAGCTTATTTGATTATTTTTAACTAAAGTTTGATTTTGCAAAAGACCAAAATGCCCTTTGTCACCTAATAAATAATAAAACAATGCTAAAATCAATAAAAACGAATTGCAAAATGCCACCCATGTCCCCCCCTTGGCCGAAGCATTTCATGAAGAAAAGAAAAGAATTTTCTTGCATTTTTCTTCTACAATCGTGCATGGAACTGCTCGGGGGTCGTGGCTCGGGTCCTTGCGGGTCTTGGTCTTCAATCTCTGTAAGGGTTTTCATGCTTTTGTGCATTTTAATCTGAATTTGATTTTTGAGTCAATTTTTCAGATTTGATATTTATCGCGTTATAATGCCTGTTATTGCTTGAAATAGCTTACTTAGGGTTCGTAGAGCATTGCTTGTTAGTTATTTAGCAATTTTTACGGTTGAAACTGCGTAATTGAAATTGGGGAAGAACATGAATAGTGAATTATGAATAGTAAACCCTAGAATTTCGGATTTCGATCCGAATTGCGATTGTTTGATTTGGATAGGTGCCATTAGTGATAGAAAGCTAAAATGTGAAATAAAAACGGATCGGCTTTTGTTAAAATTGGAAATTAGACGAAGAAACGTAAAGGGGCCGTTTGACCAAAAGTTGACCGTGCTCGAATTGAGTTGGGGGTTTTGCAATTGAGGGCATGGAAGCACTTTTGGTGCTGTTGTGGCGTTGATTGAGTGACCGGTTAACATAGTTGTAGTTCAAACGCAGTAGGTGGACTTTTGGGTCTCGGGTGAGAAAGTGAAGTTTAGTGACATAGAAACGTGTCTTGTAGTGCCTGAGTGAATGTAGTGAAATCGGTTTCCTAATCCCGTAGCTCGTTTGCTCGTAATTGTCCTTGGAAGTTGGGGTTGAATAGTATTATTTGTTGTTTTCGTGTTTGAACTGCCGTTACTTGTTTAATTGTTGTTATTGTTGCTTATTATTGCTTGTTATGCTTGAAAAGTTAGTTGAATGTTAGTATTGATTGTGATTGCTTGTTATCTCGTTTGTTGTCACTAGTTTGTATTATTGTGCTATCGCTCGTTTATCGCCTTGTATCGAGTCTTGCATTGCATAATGTCTCGCGCGTGAGTGATGGGCCTCTCTGGGTAGCCTCGGGTTGCCAGTGTTGGTTGCTCTAGCTCCGCTGCTATTCCCTTTCTCGCTTGGGTTGCCTCCCAGGGAGATTTGGGTCGTAGATTGATGGATACTTCCGGGGTATTCCAAACTGGTGTTATAAGGTGGTTGCGCGCTTATTGTCATCGTTGTCAAACATCAAGCTCGAGATTGATGTATCGCTCGTAAAATGGTATATTGCTCGTATGAGTGAACCACAGCCTTCAGAGTGTGGTATAGCTTTAAAGGGCTGTGTTAATGCTTTCTTGATTGCTTATAGTATTGTTGTTTGTATTGAATGTTTCCTTATTGTCTTTATTGCTTAACTGTGATTATTTGCATTGCACGATCTTCTTTCTCTCCAACTCGATATCTGTCTCGCCCTCACTGAGTATACGTGTTGTGTATACTCACTCCTCACCACCACATTTCAGGAAATGCCTTGTTAGCTAAAAAGTTCGTGGATATGTGTTAGTTCGTGCCTGAGGAGTTGTCTTGCGTGCTTTGTGGCTTGAGCTGTCAAAGATGTAAAGATGTATGTTCATATGTTGTATGTATTTATTGTTAAAAGAAATGTAATTTAATCTAGCTAAGTAGTTGAGGTAGTGTAACGCCCCGAACCCAACCCCACGCTAAGTCAGGCTCGGACCCGTCACTCGGACAGAGTCTCCTCTGTACCAAGGACAAACTGATACCTGCAAACATTCATTCAAGACATCTGAACTAAAAGCAACAACTTATCCACAATAACTCCAAAGCCAAAACACAATCACAAGGCCATCCGAGCCTTGGAGCAACAATATTCTACTAAAGCACACAAGCATGCAAGATAAGTTGGTTTTAGTCATAAGTAATTAAACACAATAAACTTCTAAGTTCCATATGAAGATTTACAAACACTCCAAGCATGCAAGAGAAAATTAAAGTCTAGAATTCATTATTACAATCCAACAACTTTCTTAAACTCTTAATACACATCTACTAGACATATATATACAAGACTCTAAGGTCTCAAAATACATTAATAACAAGAACTCCACGTAAGAAGCACACAAAATCCACCTCAGCACACAAGATCACTGATTCTGGTCTACTTGAACTTCTTCCTCTTCTTCTACTTCTAATAGCTGGGGATTCACCTCAGCTTCTCCTGAAACAATTCAATGAGGAGTGAGCAACAAAGTTGCCCAGCGAGGGAGGTGATGCAGCATGTAAACGTGCAATATGATATGCAACACAAGTAAACATATATACAAGACACATAAACCATCAAGACAATAAATCAAACTATTAATCACTTTAAAAAGGATACGGTTCCACTTCCAAGTCTTCATCCACAATGTGAAACCCCACTTTCTTGCTTATCTCGTTTTACGTGTTTTACCTCGTTTTGCGTGCATATGATCTGTTTATGTGCTATAGGACCTAGAAAGTTATAATTTTGATTTCAATACTTCTAATACGTGCTAAATGTGCATTCATGAAATTTTCATCAAAAACAGAGTCAGAAATTTTATCGTCGATTTTCAGTGAATAGTGTTTTCGAAACACGTCCGCTATAATTTTGAAACTGGTCTTTTTAACCCTTCTAGACCTAGTCCACGGACTTTAATAGACCTGTGTTTGATGAAAACGGTTTTAAAATCGGCTTAAGAATTTATTAGGGTTTTTACACCGACTTTTGCGAAAATCGAGTTTTAAGCCGACTCGGGTGGAATTCTTTGAATGTAAAACTTCTTGTCACCTAAAAATAACTCACTTGAGATATCTTGGGGGTTGCATAATTAATTTTAACTTGGTGATCACTAAAATGCAATTAAAGACATTAAAAACACAAAAATACCTATTAAAATAACTTTGACTTTAATTAAAAAAAATTGACCTTATAAGCTATTGTCACCTACACACACTCACACAACACAAAAACACCACCACACACACACACATTGCCGAGGGGTTGAGGGAGAAAAGAGAAGAAAGAAAACTCAAGCTTTTCAAACAATTTTTCAAAGAAAAACCTAGTTTTTGTCCGTGAAACTTCGCACCGACTTGGATTCTGCTTGTTGGGCACGCATTGCACGCATTCCTAGGCTTATATCGCATCTAAGGTGAGAGAAAAATTCTAGATCTCAAAATGTCATTTTTGTGTTTTTGCGTATAAATGAAGATTGAACCGTTAGAATTGAAATCTGATGTTAGATTATTGCTCCTTGCATGCTAGGGATCATTATATACTAATACTACGAGTTTCTGTCGGATATAGCATAATTTTTATTTTCCGGGTATTTAATTTTGATTAAAATGTTCAAAGTTGATTTAATTGAGTTGCGTTGCTCGAAATCGATTGCCGTCGATTTCTAAATACTTGATAATTACGTGTTAGCGCTGTTGTAATGCCGAATTTTCGATTACATTGTTTGTGTGGAAATTCGGAAAATCCAGCCATGACGTCATAGGGTTTTAGGGTTATCGGGCATGTTTTGGAGGTGTTATGGTGGATTTCCGAGAGGGCTAATGTAGTAGGTTGAATGGGTGAGTGATAGGAACTGATTTGGCAATGTTTGGATTAGTAGATTGTAAATTATGAATTTTAGAAGTTAGGTTGTCATTCTTTAAATTTTTGAACGATGCCTTAGATGGTTGGGTAGTGTTCGAGTGATGAATGGTGAGTTGTTGTTGAGTAATTTAGAGTTTAATTATGAATATTATGCATGTCCGGTTAGATGGCCTACTTTGTCATCTAACTACGTTGTTTGATGTTTAATTTAATATTGATGTTATATTGATGTTATATTGATGTTATTGATTGATTATTATTGAATGCGGGAATCGGGCACTCTTGTTGCTGATCTCCCAATTGATTGATCGATTTATGCTTGCATGATGATTGATGAATATGGAGCCTTGGTATGTGTGTGCCACCTCTCGGGCAGCGTCGGGCTGTCGGGTTGATACCGGCATGACTGCCATAGGCTACCCCCAGCTCGCATGACGGAGATGTCATGGAGGGAAGGGGATAGTGAGGTACCTCGGGTGCGTGAGTAATGGGGAGTTATAAGAAGAACGGTTGAGATCGTGATGGCGTTTGGAGCTACACCAAATAGAGTATCCTTACTGAATGGTCATATAGTTATGTGATGATAGCTTTATTTATGTTATTATTGTTGTTGTGTGTTTACTTGCTCAAAGGACTAAATCCAAGGAGCGTAGTGAATACTGTCGAGATCTATCGGATCCTCACTGGGCTTATGTATATAAGCTCACTCTCTATTAATGCATGTTTCAGGTGTACTTTCACAAGATTACGGGTACGTGCCTCCTGAAGAGGAGAATGTGGAAAATGTGCCTTTTGTGGATGAGTCATATGTTCCCGAGTCTTATCCATGACTTTATGTTGTTAAATGTCTTGTATATTAGTTTAATAGACTTTATATGCTTTACGGTTCTTAATGTAATAGATATTGAAAAGATGATGAACCAAATGATGTTAACTTAGCGGTTTCCTTTTGTCTATGGTTAAATTGTAGTTGTGTCTCAACTTACTTTTGAAATGTATGATAAAGTTGAGGTTTTGTATATCATGTTGGAACGGAGGCGTATAACGAAGATGTTTTATTGTATAATATGGTTGTGTTGTACGTTGTTGTTGTATTGAGGAATTACTGGGTGTATGATGTTTAATGAGGTTGGTTTAGAACCTCGGAAATCTGTTTACTGTAGTTATGCCGCCGAAATTCCGTTGCGTCCTGACTGATCGTAGGTGGGGTCGAGTTGGGGCGTGACAGTTTAAGTGGTATCAGAGCTCATGTTAGTTGTCAGCCGGGGTATTCTCGGAATGTGGGTAATGGTCTTAGCATGAAATATGTATGAAAGGAAAGAAAAATGAAATATGTATTGGTATGATTAATTGATTAAGTGATTATGTGATTTAAGTGCTTATGTGATTATGTGATCAATTTGTTTATGTGTTTTATATGAGTTTGTTATTTATGTGTTAATAGTTGTTTATAACCTGTCTACGTGCTATAACTGTGCTAACTCTTTGATTAGTAGAATGGCCGGTCGACCGAGAACCAGAGGTAGGCCTGAGTTGACTGATGAGACTCCGAGTAACGTGGCACCGGGCCGTGACGGGGGTGATGACCGATTTGGAGCCGCTATGGAGCGGATTGCAGAGTTAGTGGCTAGTCAGGCACAGTTATTAGCAGGGCAGGCTGCCCAGAATCAGGCTATGCAGGCTCAGCTTCTGAATATTCAGGGTGGTAACCACGGGCGTGGTACCCTGAAGGACTTTTTAGGATATCACCCACCGAGATTTCAGGGGGAGCCGGATGATAGGAAGGCGGAGTTATGGATTAGCAAGTTGGAGAAGATTTATGATCCACTTGGCTATACTGATGAGCAGAAAGTCTCTTTTGCCGTGTATTTGTTAGATGACGAGGCAGAGGAGTGGTGGCGCACGGTAAGGACTAGTTGGGCGGCACAGGGTATTCCTTATATTTGGGGTACCTTTCTGATGGCTTTCCGGGCAAAGTATGTCCCGAGGATTTGCAGGGAACGGAGAGAGGCCGAGTTTCTAGCCTTGGTCCAGGGAGATGCTACAGTGGCTCAATATGAGGCCACATTTACTCGATTGTCCCGGTATGCACCGGAGTATGTGGTAGACGAGGAGCGGAGGACTCGCAGGTTTATGTTGGGGTTGCGGCCCGAGATTCAGGATGTGATGGCTCTGAATCGTTATGATATCTTCACTGAGGCTTTTGATGCAGCTTCTAGATTGGAGAAGAGGAAAGGGGATCAGATTGTCTCCAGTCAGCCTAGTAAGAGGCCGTATCAGCCGCAGGGCCAGCAGGTTTTATATAGGCCTCCAGTACAGCAGTTTGTCTACAGGCCACCAGCCCAGCAGCAGGGTTCTTTTAGGCCACAGAGTCAGCAGAGTTATTATCGGCCTCAGTTTCAGCAGAGGCCATATCAGGTTCAGACTCAGTTTAGGCCAGCCCAGTCTCAGGGTCAGTACAGGCCTAGTGTGGTGAGACCTCAGCAGCAGGCTGTATCAGCTGCTTCTTCAGCTTCTGGTTATTCTAGGGGCAGTGTTAGTGCCACATCATCGCAGTGTAATTACTGCAAGCGCTCAGGGCATGTAGAGTCCGACTGCAGGGCAAAGGCAGGGACATGTTTGGGTTGTGGTAGCATCGATCATAGGGCGAGGGATTGCCCTAAGTATGCGAGGACTGAGGGTCGGGCAGCGACTCAGGGTTATCAGGGTAGGCCTACGGGCAGTGTACCACAGCAGCAGCGGGTTCAGGCTCGGGCTTATGCAGTTGACTTAGAGGAGATGCCTGAGGAGACTGCAGTTGTGGAAGGTAACTTTCTTATATTTGATCAACTTGTTAAAGTGTTGATTGATTCTGGTGCTACGCATTCTTTCATTACTCCTGCTTGTGTGCAACGTGTTAAATTGCAACCTGAAAGATTGCCTTATGTGGTTGAAATTAGTACCTCTTTGACTGATAAGTATGTTAATGGCTTAGTATGTAAGGATTGTTTAATACATGTTAAGGGGCATAATTTTCCTTCGGACCTTATTTTATTTCCTATCCGGGGGTATGATGTTATCTTGGGTATGGATTGGCTTTCTAAGTATGATGCCCAGTTGAACTGTAGAACCAAGGTAGTACAGTTTCGTTTGCCAGATCAGCCAGTAGTTGAGGTAGCGGGTAACCGGGGTGCTAAGACGAGTTTTGTTATCTCAGCGACTAAAGCCGTTAAGTTGGTGAGTAAAGGGTGTTCGGGTTATCTAGCTTATTTGATCAACAAGCCATCTGTTAAGCTACAGCTAGAGGAAGTCCCTATTATCCGGGAATATCCTAATGTATTTCCCGAGGAGTTGCCAGGATTGCCGCCAGATAGGGATATAGAGTTTGTGATTAATCTTGTTCCCGGTACTCAACCTATTTCTAAATCGGCGTACCGGATGGCACCAGCTGAGTTGAAGGAGTTGAAGACTCAGTTACAGGAGTTGTTGGAGAAAGGATTTATTCAGCAGAGTTCTTCACCTTGGGGAGCTCCTGTTTTATTTGTGAAGAAGAAGGATGGTACCTTGAGGTTGTGTATAGATTACCGTGGTTTGAATCAGGTGACTATCAAGAATAAATATCCTTTGCCACTGATTGATGAGTTGTTTGATCAACTTCAGGGAGCCAAAGTCTACTCTAAGTTTGATTTGAGGCAGGGGTATTATCAGCTTCGGATTCGCTCAGACGATGTTCCGAAGTCTGCCTTCAGGACTCGGTACGGGCATTATGAGTTTGTTGTTATGCCCTTTGGATTGACTAATGCACCGGCAGCATTCATGGATCTTATGCATCGAGTCTTTCAGCCATACTTGGACCAGTTCGTGGTGATTTTTATTGATGATATCTTGGTCTATTCTAAATCTGAATTGGAGCACGAGCAACATCTACGGCTTGTATTAGAGAAGTTGCAGGAGCATCAGTTGTTTGCCAAGTTCAGCAAATGTGAATTTTGGCTGCAACGGATTTCTTTTCTTGGCCATGTTATTACACAGAGTGGTATTTCTGTAGATCCCACTAAGATTGAATCGGTGATGTCTTGGAAGCGGCCAGAGAGTGTTACTGATGTCCGTAGCTTTCTTGGCTTGGCGGGTTATTACCGTAGGTTTGTCAAGGACTTCTCAAAGATTGCGGGGCCACTATCTAAGTTGACTCAGAAACGGACTATCTTTAATTGGGACGAGAAGTGTGAGAGTGGATTTCAGGAGTTGAAAAAGAGGTTGACTACCGCTCCAGTACTTGCTCTACCAGAGGGGACCGATAATATGGTCATCTACAGCGATGCATCCAAGGAGGGCTTGGGATGTGTTCTTATGCAGGATGGCCGAGTTATTGCCTATGCTTCCAGGAAGTTGAAGCCTTATGAGGTGAATTATCCGACTCATGATCTTGAGTTGGCAGCAGTTGTCTTCACACTGAAAAAGTGGCATCATTATCTGTGGGGCAGTAAGTTCGAGATTTTCACTGATCATAAGAGTCTAAAGTATTTATTCTCACAGAAGGAGTTGAATATGCGCCAGCGGAGGTGGATGGAGCTTCTTGGAGATTATAATTGTTCTATCAATTATCTGCCTGGTAAGGCAAATGTTGTGGCAGATGCTCTCAGCCGGAAGGCTAGTATTTCTTGTTTGGCTGTCAAGAAGTGGGAGGTTCTTGAGGAGTTTAGTTATTGGAGACCAGAGTTCACTCAGGTTGGGGTGATGTGTTCACATCTCCGTATTCAGCCTTTATTGTTGTCTCAGATCAGGGAAGCTCAGCAGCTTGATGTTAAACTTCAGAAGATCAAGGATCAGATCACGGATGATCAGTCTGACTTCAAACTGCATGAGGACGGTATTCTTCGGTTTCGGAACAGGGTTTGTGTTCCCGATGAACCGGGCTTGAGACGAGGTATTCTGGAGGAAGCTCATAATTCTAAATATACTATTCATCCTGGTGGAACCAAGATGTATCGGGATTTGAAACAGCATTACTGGTGGAACAACATGAAGAGGGAGGTTGCTCAGTTTGTGTCTAGATGTTTGACTTGTCAGAGAGTGAAAGCCGAGCATCAACGACCAGCAGGTTTGCTTCAGCCGTTGGCTATACCAGAGTGGAAATGGGAGCATATTACGATGGACTTCGTCACTGGTTTGCCTAGATCACCGAGGGGTAATGATGCAGTTTGGGTTGTCGTGGATCGTTTGACGAAGATAGCTCATTTTATCTCGATGAGGTTAGGAGATGAGGTTACAAAGCTGACGGATCTCTATCTGGATCAGATTGTTAGACTTCACGGTATTCCATCTAGTATTGTCTCTGATCGAGATCCTCGATTTACTTCTCGTTTGTGGGAGAAACTTCAGGAGACTTTGGGTACTCAGTTGAACTTCAGTACAGCGTATCATCCATAGACCGACGGTCAGTCTGAGCGGACTATTCAGATTCTGGAAGATATGCTTAGGGCTTGTGTTCTGGACTTTGGGAAGAACTGGGAGAAACATCTACCACTTGCCGAGTTTGCCTATAACAATAGTTATCAAGCTACTATTGGGATGGCACCTTTTGCAGCTCTTTACGGTCGTAAGTGCCGTTCACCTTTGTATTGGGACGAGGTAGGAGAGATGAAGACTATTGATCCGACTATCATGCCAGAACTTCTTGAGAAGATCGAGAATGTTCAGTTGATCAGGCAGAGAATGCTTACAGCGCAGAGTAGATTCAAGAGTTATGCTGATAAGCGTCGTCGAGACTTGGAGTTTGCAGTTGGAGATCGGGTTTTCTTGAGATTGTCTCCTCGAAAGGGGTTTGTTCGTTATGGTAAAGGTGGTAAGCTGAGTCCGAGATTTGTTGGGCCGTTTGAGATTACTGGCAGGGTTGGTAAGTTAGCATATCGGTTGGCTTTACCAGAGAACTTCTCTAATGTCCACGATGTGTTTCACGTGTCTAATTTGCGGAAATATAATCCGGATCCTTCTCATATTCTTGAGCCAGAGCCGTTACAGCTTCGAGAGAATTTGACTTATGACGAGCGTCCGATTCGTATTCTAGATCAGATGGACCGAGAGTTGAGGTCGAAGAGGATTCCGATGGTTAAAGTGTTGTGGAAGCATCACGGCATTGAGGAAGCTACGTGGGAGAGACGAGATCAGATGCAGCAGCAATACCCAGATCTATTCCGTACATCAAGTAAGAATTTCGAGGACGAAATTTCTATAAGGGGGGGAGAATGTGAAACCCCACTTTCTTGCTTATCTCGTTTTACGTGTTTTATCTCGTTTTGCGTGCATATGATCTGTTTATGTGCTATAGGACCTAGAAAGTTATAATTTTGATTTCAATACTTCTAATACGTGCTAAATGTGCATTCATGAAATTTTCATAAAAAACGGAGTCAGAAATTTTATCGTCGATTTTTAGTGAATAGTGTTTTCGAAACACGTCCGCTATAATTTTGAAACTGGTCTTTTTAACCCTTCTAGACCTAGTCCATGGACTTTAATAGACCTGTGTTTGATGAAAACGGTTTTAAAATCGGCTTAAGAATTTATTAGGGTTTTTACACCGACTTTTGCGAAAATCGAGTTTTAAGCCGACTCGGGTGGAATTCTTTGAATGTAAAACTTCTTGTCACCTAAAAATAACTCACTTGAGATATCTTGGGGGTTGCATAATTAATTTTAACTTGGTGATCACTAAAATGCAATTAAAGACATTAAAAACACAAAAATACCTATTAAAATAACTTTGACTTTAATTAAAAAAAATTGACCTTATAAGCTATTGTCACCTACACACACTCACACAACACAAAAACACCACCACACACACACACATTGCCGAGGGGTTGAGGGAGAAAAGAGAAGAAAGAAAACTCAAGCTTTTCAAACAATTTTTCAAAGAAAAACCTAGTTTTTGTCCGTGAAACTTCGCACCGACTTGGATTCTGCTTGTTGGGCACGCATTGCACGCATTCCTAGGCTTATATCGCATCTAAGGTGAGAGAAAAATTCTAGATCTCAAAATGTCATTTTTGTGTTTTTGCGTATAAATGAAGATTGAACCGTTAGAATTGAAATCTGATGTTAGATTATTGCTCCTTGCATGCTAGGGATCATTATATACTAATACTACGAGTTTCTGTCGGATATAGCATAATTTTTATTTTCCGGGTATTTAATTTTGATTAAAATGTTCAAAGTTGATTTAATTGAGTTGCGTTGCTCGAAATCGATTGCCGTCGATTTCTAAATACTTGATAATTACGTGTTAGCGCTGTTGTAATGCCGAATTTTCGATTACATTGTTTGTGTGGAAATTCGGAAAATCCAGCCATGACGTCATAGGGTTTTAGGGTTATCGGGCATGTTTTGGAGGTGTTATGGTGGATTTCCGAGAGGGCTAATGTAGTAGGTTGAATGGGTGAGTGATAGGAACTGATTTGGCAATGTTTGGATTAGTAGATTGTAAATTATGAATTTTAGAAGTTAGGTTGTCATTCTTTAAATTCTTGAACGATGCCTTAGATGGTTGGGTAGTGTTCGAGTGATGAATGGTGAGTTGTTGTTGAGTAATTTAGAGTTTAATTATGAATATTATGCATGTCCGGTTAGATGGCCTACTTTGTCATCTAACTACGTTGTTTGATGTTTAATTTAATATTGATGTTATATTGATGTTATATTGATGTTATTGATTGATTATTATTGAATGCGGGAATCGGGCACTCTTGTTGCTGATCTCCCAATTGATTGATCGATTTATGCTTGCATGATGATTGATGAATATGGAGCCTTGGTATGTGTGTGCCACCTCTCGGGCAGCGTCGGGCTGTCGGGTTGATACCGGCATGACTGCCATAGGCTACCCCCAGCTCGCATGACGGAGATGTCATGGAGGGAAGGGGATAGTGAGGTACCTTGGGTGCGTGAGTAATGGGGAGTTATAAGAAGAACGGTTGAGATCGTGATGGCGTTTGGAGCTACACCAAATAGAGTATCCTTACTGAATGGTCATATAGTTATGTGATGATAGCTTTATTTATGTTATTATTGTTGTTGTGTGTTTACTTGCTCAAAGGACTAAATCCAAGGAGCGTAGTGAATACTGTCGAGATCTATCGGATCCTCACTGGGCTTATGTATATAAGCTCACTCTCTATTAATGCATGTTTCAGGTGTACTTTCACAAGATTACGGGTACGTGCCTCCTGAAGAGGAGAATGTGGAAAATGTGCCTTTTGTGGATGAGTCATATGTTCCCGAGTCTTATCCATGACTTTATGTTGTTAAATGTCTTGTATATTAGTTTAATAGACTTTATATGCTTTACGGTTCTTAATGTAATAGATATTGAAAAGATGATGAACCAAATGATGTTAACTTAGCGGTTTCCTTTTGTCTATGGTTAAATTGTAGTTGTGTCTCAACTTACTTTTGAAATGTATGATAAAGTTGAGGTTTTGTATATCATGTTGGAACGGAGGCGTATAACGAAGATGTTTTATTGTATAATATGGTTGTGTTGTACGTTGTTGTTGTATTGAGGAATTACTGGGTGTATGATGTTTAATGAGGTTGGTTTAGAACCTCGGAAATCTGTTTACTGTAGTTATGCCGCCGAAATTCCGTTGCGTCCTGACTGATCGTAGGTGGGGTCGAGTTGGGGCGTGACACACGAGCCACGAGCCACGATCCACGAGTATCACGAACATGCCGGCAAACCCCAAACACCACAATTGAGATACTCCGGATGTATCCCGATCCTACGACCCTTTCTCCCGAGGTAGGTCCATGCCCAGCAGGTGAACCACGCCTCTGGGGTAGTGGAGTATGCCTCAGCGAGAAGGGAATAGGCACCATGGTAGTCGAGGAAGCACGGCAAGCCCGATGCCGCCCGTGTTTCTCGACGCTACCATGTCCGATAAAGGTTGCGCAACCCGATATACAAGTCACAAGCAATCAATAATATCACATAACACGTAAAAGGGACGACAAAGTAGGCCGCCCTCACATATATGCACGATAAAAGTTCATATATGCAAGATATTAACTAGTAGATGCCAAAAGAAAAAAATCAACATAATTAATTCCAATAATCTACTCAAATAACTTAAATACATCCTAAATATTCTATGCAAGGCACTACTAACACACAACAAGTTCCAATTGCAACTAAAAAGGCTAAAAAACTACTTTTCCCCTTTCTTTAATCGAGCTTTCTTTCTCCTAAGTATAGTTCGAGATTCTCAATCCTACCCTAGTCTTTCTATATTCCTAATTAAGCTTAAAGGTACCCTTTAAAGTCATAAAAACTTATTTTTGAAGCAAAAGTTCGGGAAGGCCCCGAACGGGTTTGAACTATAGCCATACTAACCGAACCCCAATTTCGCGAAACGAAAGCACCAAAGGTGCTTCCTTAGCTCAAGGATACCCAAATCGATGCCCAAATTTGCCCGGATTGCCTAACGTGCAAAACCCCCTTTTTAAAGTAAGCTATTTATGCACTAAAGTTCAAATTCGGGTGATTCAACCTAACGTGGCTTTTCAATCACCTTCCCTAGGGTCTAGAGCACCTAATTGAGGCATCAATTCAAGCAAATTATCCAATTTTCTCAAAACCCTAGTTTTTGGCACTATTCATCACCTCTTTGATCAATCTCAACATTCAACCGTTAAATTTGTTATCACACCACAAAAGTTAGCTCTAGAGACTTTAAATAACTCATAGGAAGCATTCATAACAAGATATATAACTATAATTGACAATTCAATAAAATTGAACATGTGCATATAAACTTTAAACTCAAGCAAATAAGACTCCCTCACAATTTTGAAGATGTAGAAGCTTTGTTGAAGGTCCTAAGTTGCTCCAAAATCCTCCCAAGATCACTCTAAGAGCTCAAGTGCATGGATGAAGAAGCAAAATTCTCTCCTTTCCTCTCTTGAAGTGGACGGCCAAATGGAGGACATAGAGGGAATTTTTGGAATTGTTTTGAGAGCTAATATGTTATGTGTCTTTTAATTTTTATGAGTTAGTTGTTTTATATGTTGTAGATAATTAATTTCCTAAGCTTTGTAGTCTCAAATATTGATCAATTAAAGCTAGTTGTAATTACAAATGCTTTCTAATTAAATACTAGCACTATTCTAACGTAACACTATTCAAAGCTCACGGAAAATATTTTTCAAACGCATACTCCTAAGCTCGAAAGTTCAAAACAAAAATTTCTTGGTTCCTTTTAAATGTCGAGTGACCTAGGAAAAATTTAAAATCAAGCTTTCGAAACAGTCGAAAATATTATGAATAGTAACCTACAACAAAAACAATTAAATAAGAAAAATGATGCACGTAGAAATGCGCACATAAGTATGCAACGATTATAATAAATTTAGGGTGAAATTCTCGGGTGTCACACCCTCTCCCCCTTAAACTAATTGCGTCCTCGCAATTCTTACATGATTCGGCAAAGAGCTCCGGATACTTCTCTGTGATCTGATCTTCAACTGATAATTACCCTGCCTCAAATCAAATTTTGAAAACACAACAGCACCCTGTAGCTGATCAAACAACTCCTCAATTAAAGGCAAAGGATATTTGTTTTTCACCGTTACCTGATTCAGACCCCGATAATCTATACACAAACGTAGAGTACCGTCCTTCTTTTTCACAAATAACACGGGAGCACCCCATGGTGACGAACTAGGCTGAATAAAACCTTTCTCAAGCAAACCCTGAAGCTGAATTTTCAATTCTTGTAACTCAGGGGGAGACATTCTATACGGGGTTCTCGAGATAGGACTAGTTCCCGGCAACAGGTCAATCACAAATTCAATCTCCCTATCAGGTGGTAACCCAGGCAACTCCTCAGGGAAAACCCCCGGAAACTCTTTTATAATAGGTACTTCACTCAATTTCAATTTATCTCCAGGCTGATTAATTAAATAAGCTAAGTATGCATCATAGCCTTTACTCAACATTTTAGTAGCTTTAATGGATGATATAATACGAGTCCCAGTAGACTTCCGACTCCCAATTACTTTAATAATAGGTTGGTTAGGTACTTCTAAAGTCAAAACTTTCCTCCTACAGTCCAAACAAGCATAATATCGTCCCAACCAATCCATCCCCAAGATAACTTCAAAGTCCCGAAATGGCATGATAATCAAATCAATAGGATACATGCAACCCTCAATGCAAATATTACAATCCTTACATACAGACTCCGTAACAAATTTAGTTCCCATAGGATTACCTACTTCAATCACATACGGCAGTTTATCAACTTTTAATGTAGTAGACTGTGCACATGCAGGTGTAATGAATGAATGTGTAGCCCCGGTGTCAATCAAAACTACTACCGGCTGACTATTAATAAGAAAAGTACCTTCCACCACCACTGTCGTCTCTGGAAGCTCCTCCTGGTCAAGTGCAAATACCCGAGCCTGACCTCGCGGTACGGTAGCTGCTCCGGAAGCTCTAGTCTGACCACCCTGGCCTGAAGTCTGACCCGGACCAAATTTAAACTTGGGACAATCCCTAACTCTGTGCTGATCACTGCCACAACCTGTGCAACGGCCTAGTTTCCTCCAACACTCAGCCTCTGTGTGACCCTTACGATTGCAATGAGTACACTGTAGATTCTTCCTAGCAGCAGCTCCTCCTGTAGGGGTCCTATAAGTAGATGTGGCAGAACTGCCCTGCTGAGATCTAGCAGTCACTGGTCGGGTCTGTGACTGTCCCTGTGGCTGGCTTTGAGCTGGTCTCGGCTGTGACTGTACCTGAACTGGTCCTGGGTAGCTCTGAGTCTGCCTAGGCTGCTGAGTCTGCCTCTGATAACTCTGACTCTGAGACTGAAACTGCCGTTTGCTTGACTGACTAGACTGAGCTAACACATCTGCCTTACGTTTCTCATATCTCGATGCAGCCCGAACTACTGCAGCATAGCTCGGATAATCTTGTGAAGACAATTTAAGCATGATGTCACTCCTCAACCCTGTAATAAATCTCTGAATTTTCACATCCTCCGGCTGAACTAAAGCTGGCACATATCGAGATAGTCTCGTAAAGGTAGCCTCATACTGGTCTACAGTCATGTTCCCCTGTTTCAAAGCTATAAACTCATCCTGATGCCTCTCACGGGCTACAACCGATACATATTTATCTCGAAACTCACGAACAAAATCAGCCCATACATGCTGAACCCTCTCAGCATCCCATTTCTCTCTAATAGTGCGCCACCAAGCCTCGGCATCACCCTCCATTAAAAATGTAGCACAGTTGATCTTTCTTTCATCGTCACACTCAAGTATTGCAGCAACTTTCTCGAATTTGCTCAGCCACAACTCTGCTTTCATATCATCTGGCTCACCATAAAAACTATATGCTCCATGATGCAGAAATTTATCAAATAAGTTACCTCCTGCAGTACCACTGCCCTCTGCTCTGGCAGTCTGATTACCTTTGTCGGCACCTGCTGTACCCTGCTGAACCACAAACTGTGCTATGGTATTCATCGCAGTAGCCATAGTAGCTAAAATCTGGGCAGTGCTCGGCTCCTGACCCTGCTGTACATTCCCGGCTGCCCCAGCATCCTGCCCCGGTACATTCTGTCTAGGAGCCTCCTCCGGCTCACCCCGTGGTCTACCCCGTCTCCTCATCACAATGCTAGAAGAACATCATATTATAATAGGCAAATAAACTATGCAAGATAATTTACACATTGTTTTCAAACATTTTACTCACACAAGAACACATAAAACACTTAACAACATTCAATATTAACTTTTCATATTCTTATCATATTAAGCTTTATCATTCTTTTTCATGCTAGCATGTCTTATATCTAAGTACTTAAACAATTAAACATTTACATATTCACATAATTCACTTCCGCATATAGACCTCTACCCACATGCCAAGGAATTTAACCCGGCTTCAAGCATTCGAGTAGCTCTGATACCACTTAAGGTGTAACGCCCCGAACCCAACCCCACGCTAAGTCAGGCTCGGACCCGTCACTCGGACAGAGTCTCCTCTGTACCAAGGACAAACTGATACCTGCAAACATTCATTCAAGACATCTGAACTAAAAGCAACAACTTATCCACAATAACTCCAAAGCCAAAACACAATCACAAGGCCATCCGAGCCTTGGAGCAACAATATTCTACTAAAGCACACAAGCATGCGAGATAAGTTGGTTTTAGTCATAAGTAATTAAACACAATAAACTTCTAAGTTCCATATGAAGATTTACAAACACTCCAAGCATGCAAGAGAAAATTAAAGTCTAGAATTCATTATTACAATCCAACAACTTTCTTAAACTCTTAATACACATCTACTAGACATATATATACAAGACTCTAAGGTTTCAAAATACATTAATAACAAGAACTCCACGTAACAAGCACATAAAATCCACCTCAGCACACAAGATCACTGATTCTGGTCTACTTGAACTTCTTCCTCTTCTTCTACTTCTAATAGCTGGGGATTCACCTTAGCTTCTCCTGAAACAATTCAATGAGGAGTGAGCAACAAAGTTGCCCAGCGAGGGAGGTGATGCAGCATGTAAACGTGCAATATGATATGCAACACAAGTAAACATATATACAAGACACATAAACCATCAAGACAATAAATCAAACTATTAATCACTTTAAAAAGGATACGGTTCCACTTCCAAGTCTTCATCCACGAGCCACGATCCACGAGTATCACGAACATGCCGGCAAACCCCAAACACCACAATTGGGATACTCCGGATGTATCCCGATCCTACGACCCTTTCTCCCGAGGTAGGTCCATGCCCAGCAGGTGAACCACGCCTCTGGGGTAGTGGAGTATGCCTCAGCGAGAAGGGAATAGGCACCATGGTAGTCGAGGGAGCACGGCAAGCCCGATGCCGCCCGTGTTTCTCGACGCTACCATGTCCGATAAAGGTTGCGCAACCCGATATACAAGTCACAAGAAATCAATAATATCACATAACACGTAAGAGGGACGACAAAGTAGGCCGCCCTCACATATATGCACGATAAAAGTTCATATATGCAAGATATTAACTAGTAGATGCCAAAAGAAAACAATCAACATAATTAATTCCAATAATCTACTCAAATAACTTAAATACATCCTAAATATTCTATGCAAGGCACTACTAACACACAACAAGTTCCAATTGCAACTAAAAAGGCTAAAAAACTACTTTTCCCCTTTCTTTAATCGAGCTTTCTTTCTCCTAAGCATAGTTCGAGATTCTCAATCCTACCCTAGTCTTTCTATATTCCTAATTAAGCTTAAAGGTACCCTTTAAAGTCATAAAAACTCATTTTTGAAGCAAAAGTTCGGGAACGACCCGAACGGGTTTGAACTATAGCCATACTAACCGAACCCCAATTTCGCGAAACGAAAGCACCAAAGGTGCTTCCTTAGCTCAAGGATACCCAAATCGATGCCCAAATTTGCCCGGATTGCCTAACGTGCAAAACCCCCTTTTTAAAGTAAGCTATTTATGCACTAAAGTTCAAATTCGGGTGATTCAACCTAACGTGGCTTTTCAATCACCTTCCCTACGGTCTAGAGCACCTAATTGAGGCATCAATTCAAGCAAATTATCCAATTTTCTCAAAACCCTAGTTTTTGGCACTATTCATCACCTCTTTGATCAATCTCAACATTCAACCGTTAAATTTGTTATCACACCACAAAAGTTAGCTCTAGAGACTTTAAATAACTCATAGGAAGCATTCATAACAAGATATATAACTATAATTGACAATTCAATAAAATTGAACATGTGCATATAAACTTTAAACTCAAGCAAATAAGACTCCCTCACAATTTTGAAGATGTAGAAGCTTTGTTGAAGGTCCTAAGTTGCTCCAAAATCCTCCCAAGATCACTCTAAGAGCTCAAGTGCATGGATGAAGAAGCAAAATTCTCTCCTTTCCTCTCTTGAAGTGGACGGCCAAATGGAGGACATAGAGGAAATTTTTGGAATTGTTTTGAGAGCTAATATGTTATGTGTCTTTTAATTTTTATGAGTTAGTTGTTTTATATGTTGTAGATAATTAATTTCCTAAGCTTTGTAGTCTCAAATATTGATCAATTAAAGCTAGTTGTAATTACAAATGCTTTCTAATTAAATACTAGCACTATTCTAACGTAACACTATTCAAAGCTCACGGAAAATATTTTTCAAACGCATACTCCTAAGCTCAAAAGTTCAAAACAAAAATTTCTTGGTTCCTTTTAAATGTCGAGTGACCTAGGAAAAATTTAAAATCAAGCTTTCGAAACAGTCGAAAATATTATGAATAGTAACCTACAACAAAAACAATTAAACAAGAAAAATGATGCACGTAGAAATGCGCACATAAGTATGCAACGATTATAATAAATTTAGGGTGAAATTCTCGGGTGTCACAGGTAGATTGTTAAGTTAGTTATGTATTCAGTAGTATAGTTAACCCGATGCATGTTTGTAATTGTCTAAAGAAAAGAGTGAGAATGGTATGATAGTATATTTTGTGCAGTAGATTAGGATGGATTAAATGTCAAGCTTGAATGTTCTTGTAAAAGATGTAAAGAGATAGGTTAGTTTTAAACTGGAAATGTATATTTATATGCTGTGTTTAGTTGTTGAGAACCAAGGATCGGATGGCCTTGAGGTGGTTTTGAATGTTTGGAGATGGTATTGGTCCACTTATATGCTATCGCAGGTTTTACATTTTGCCTAGAAACAGGGGAGACTCCGTCCGTTTTCCCTGAAAATTATGTCCGGGTTTGGTTTGGGTTGTGATTAGATCGATTGATAGAACTCCCGGTCTCGAGAGGGATCGGGGTGTTACACCAACAACTTTCTTTAACATTCTAATCCACAATTACTAGACATATATATACAAGACTCCAAAGTCTCAAAATACATTAATAACAAGAACTCTACGCAAGAAGCACATAAAATCCACTTCAGCACACAAGGTCACGGATTCTGATCTACGTGAACTTCTTCCTCTTCTTCTACTTCTAATAGCTGGGGATTCACCTCAGCTTCTCCTGAAACATTTCAAATGAGGAGTGAGCAACAAAGTTGCCCAGCGAGGGAGGTGATGCAACATGCCAACGTGCAATATGATATGCAACACAAGTAAACATATACAAGCCACATAAACTAACAAGACAATAAGTCAAACTATTAATCACTTTAAAAAGGATACGGTTCCACTTCCAAGCCTTCATCCACGAGCCACGAACCACGAGCATCACGAATCATGCCGGCAACCCCAAACACCACAATTGGGATACTCCGGATGTATCCCGATCCTACGACCCTTTCTCCCGAGGTAGGTCCATGCCCAGCAGGTGAACCACGCCTCTGGGGTAGTGGAGTATGCCTCAGCGAGAAAGGGAATAGGCACCATGGTAGTCGAGGGAGCACAGCAAGCCCGACGCCGCCCGTGTTTCTTAACGCTACCATGTCCGATAAAGGTTGCGTAATCCAATACAAGTCACAAGCGATCAATATAACACATAACACATAAGAGGGACGACAAAGTAGGCCGCCCTCACATATGTGCACAATAAAAGTTCATATAAGCACGATATTAGCTTTAAGATACCAAAAGTAGCAGTCAACACAATTAATTCCATTAATCTACTCAAATAACTTAAATACATCCTAAATATTCAATGCAAGGCATTACTAACACACAACAAGCTCCAAATGCAACTAAAATGGCTAAAAACTACATTTTCCCTTTCTTTAACCGAGCTTTCTTTCTCCTAAGCATGGTTCGAGATTCCCAATCATACCCTAGTCTTTCTATATTCCTAATTAAGCTCAAAGGTATCTTTTAAAGTCACTAAAACTCATTTTTGAAGCAAAAGTTCGGGAAGGCCCCGAACGGGTTTGAACTACAACTACACTAACCAAATCCCATTTTCGCGAAACGAAAGCACCAAAGGTGCTTCCTTAGCTCAAGGACACCCAAATCAATGCCCAAACTTGCCCGGATTGATTAACGTATAAAACCCCCTTTTTAAAGTAAGCTAATTATGCAATTAAGTTCAAATTCGAGTGATTCAACCTAACGTGGCTTTTCAACTAACTCCCCTAGGGTCTAGAGCACCTAATTGAAGCATCAATTCAAGCCAATTAGCAAATTTTCTCAAAACCCTAATTCTAGGCACTATTCATCATCTCTTTGAGCAATCTCAAGTTTCAACCATTAACTTTGTTATCAAACCTCAAAAGTTAGCTCTATAGACATTAAATAACTCATAGGAAGCATTCATAACAAGTTATATAGCTATAATTGACAAATCAAGAAAATTAAACATATGCACATAAACTTTAAAATCAAGAAAATGAAACTCCCTCACAATTTTTTAAGATGAAGAAGCTTGTTGAAGTCCTTAGGTTGCTCAAAACCCTCTCAAAATCAATCTAAGAGCTCAATGTGCAAGATTGTGGAAGCAATTTTCTTCTCTTTTCTCCTTGGGTGGGTCGGCCAAGCTTAGGGACATGGAGGGAATTTTTGCAAATGTTTTGATGACAAGAATAAGCCTTTGTTTTAATTTAATGAGTTGGTTATTATTATATGTGGTGCATGACTAAATAATATAAGCTAATCAATCTCAAATATTGATCAATTAAGGCTAATTGCAATTACAAATGCTTTTTAATTTATAACTAGCACTATTCTAACGTAACACTATTCAAAAGTCACGAAAAATATTTTCCAAACGCACACTCCTAAGCTCGAAAGTTCAAAACGAAAATTTCTTGGTTCCTTTTAAATGTCAGGTGACCTAGGAAAAATTAAAAATCAAGCTTTTGAAACAGTCAAAAATATTATGAATAGTAACCCACAATAAAACAATTAAGCAAGAAAAATGATGCACGTAGAAATGCGCACATAGGTATGCAACGATCATAAATAAATTCTATGGTGAAATTCTCGGGTGTCACATTGCATATCATGTTGCATGCCTGGTATGTTGCATCACCTCTCTCACTGAGTATACCAATTGTATACTCACCCTCGTCTCTAACACCTTTCAGGTTCAGCATCTTCGCAAGGTGATATAGGGAAAGCTCGAGAGTTACCGTGTTTGGTTGTGTTGGCTTTCATTATTAATACCTGCGAATCCATGTGAATTAGTGAAGTGGTTTGAATTGTAATTTGATTGGAACTATAGAAACTCGGCTTGTAATTGTATTGGATCTTATTTGTATTTGGTTCGTAGGTGGCCTGTATTAGCTTAATGGACTATATTATTGTTTAATGGTCGTGCATGCTTGCTTGGGTTAACGAAGTTAGTAGGCTGGGTTAATAGACAAGTCAATTGAAGAGATAAAGTTAAAATGGTATGATAAGTGACTTTATAACATAGTATTGCAATATTTGAGGCCTATGCATGCTTGTGTACTTATTTTGTTGAGTCTAAGGCTTGGATGGCCTTGAGATGAGGCATAACTTAGTGGTTGAATTTGAAGTATATGAGAATGTTGGATTATGGTTTTGTAGTTGTATTCTATTATTCGCAAATTTTTGATTAGTCCTATAAATAGGGGATACTCCGTTTGTTTTTTCTAAATTTTTGTGCTTTGGGTTTGGGGTCGGGACCTCGGTCTCGTAAAGGATCGGGGCGTTACACATACCTGATAAACCTAAGCTCTGATTACCAATTCATGCTCAGATCATCGTTTCCCTTCAGAAAAGTTTGGCCTCGCTGGCTAATTCTCAAACAAAAAATTTTTACTGTTCACTATTTTACTTTTTTTTTTTCAGCTCCGAATTGTAATTTTTTTTTCTTTTTTCTGATCTTTTCTTGACCTTTCTTTTCTTTCTTGATGTTCTTTTTTTTTTTTTTCAGAAACAACCACAATGAACAAGTAACCAAGAACTTGAATTTAGAAGCACAAGAAACCCTAATTTAAGATTCTAGGGTTTGGCCAATTGAAAGCTAAACAAGAAACAAAATTGAAAGCAAGAAAACGGAATTGAAGACAAGACTCAAGAAACGGAAAACAAGACTCAAGAAATGAAATTATAAGAGCAAGAACGGAATCAAGACACAACCAAGAAAATGAATTGGAAGCAAGACACAATCAAGAACGAAGAAAGGAATTAAAACCTAGACCTAGACACACAGAATTAACCAAGGAAAAATAAGAAAATGATAGGCAAACCTGATAAACCTAAGCTCTGATTACCAATTTATGCTCAGATCGTCGTTTCCCTTCAGAAAAGTTTGGCCTCGCAGGCTAATTCTCCAAAAAAGTTTTTTTTACTGTTCACCGTTTTGCTTTTTTTTTCAGCTCCGAACTGTAATTTTTTTTTCTCTCTTTTCTGATCTTTTCTTGACCTTTCTTTTCTTTTCTTGATGTTCTTTTTTTTGATTTTCAGAAACAATCACAATGAGAAAGTAACCAAGAACTTGAATTTAGAAACACAAGAAACCCTAATTTAAGATTCTAGGGTTTGGCCAATTGAAAGCTAAACAAGAAACGAAATTGAAAGCATGAAAATGGAATTGAAGACAAGAATCAAGAAACGGAAAATAAGGCTCAAGAAACAAAATTATAAGAGTAAGAACGGAATCAAGACACAACCAAGAAAACAAATTGGAAGCAAGACACAATCAAGAATGAAGAAAGGAATTAAAACCTAGACCTAGACTCACAGAATTAACCAAGAAAAAACAAGAAAAGGATATGCAAACCTGATAAACCTAAGCTCTGATTACCAATTTATGCTCAGATCGTTGTTTCCCTTCAGAAAAGTTTGGCCTCACAGGCTAATTCTCCAAAAAAAATTTTTTTTACTGTTCACTGTTTTGCTTTTTTTTTTTCAGCTCCGAACTATATTTTTTTTTTCTCTTTTATGATCTTTTATTGACCTTTCTTTTCTTTTCTTGATGTTCTTTTTTTTTGTTTTTTCAGAAACAACCACAATGAGCAAGTAACCAAGAACTTGAATTTAGAAACACAAGAAACTATAATTCAAGATTCTAGGATTTGGCCAATTGAAAGCTAAACAAGAAACAAAATTGAAAGAAAGAAAACGGAATTGAAGACAAGCCTCTAGAAACGGAAAACAAGACTCAAGAAACGAAATTATAAGAGCAAGAACGGAATCGAGACACAACCAAGAAAAAAATTGGAAATAAGACACAATCAAGAACGAAGAAAGAAATTAAAACTTAGACCTAGACTCACAGAATTAACCAAGAAAAAACAAGAAAAGGATAGGCAAACCTTATAAACCTAAGCTCTGATTACCAATTGATGCTCAAATCGTCGTTTCACTTCAGAAAAGTTTGGCCTCGCAGGCTAATTCTCCAAAAAAAAATTTTTTACTGTTCACTGTATTGCTTTTTTTTTTTTTCAGCTCTGAACTTTATTTTTTTTTTTCTCTTTTTTGATCTTTTCTTGACCTTTCTTTTCTTTTCGTGGTGTTCTTTTTTTTTTTTTTCAGAAACAACCACAATGAGCATGTAACCAAGAACTTGAATTTAGAAGCACAAGAAACCATAATTCAAGATTCTAGGGTTTGGCCAATTGAAAGCTAAACAAGAAACGAAATTGAAAGCAAGAAAACGGAATTGAAGACAAAACTCAAGAAACGGAAAACAAGACTCAAGAAACGAAATTATAAGAGCAAGAACGGAATCAAGACACAACCAAGAAAACGAATTAGAAGCAAGACACAATCAAGAACAAAGAGCGGAATTAAAACCTAGACCTAGACTCATAGAATTAACCAAGAAAAAACAAGAAAATGATAGGCAAACCTGATAAACCTAAGCTCTGATTACCAATTTATGCTTAGATAGTCGTTTCTCTTTAGAAAAAGCTTGGCCTCACAGGCTAATTCTCCAAAAAAAAAAAAATTACTGTACACTGTTTTGCTTCTTTTTTTTTTCCAGCTCTTAACTATAATTGTTTTTTTTTCTCTTTTCTAATCTTTTCTTGACCTTTCATTACTTTTTTTGATGTTTTTTTCTTTTGATTTTCAGAAACAACCACAATGAGCAAGTAACCAAGAACTTGAATTTAGAAACACAAGAAACCCTAATTCAAGATTCTAGGTGTAACGCCCCAATCCCTCACGAGTTCGGAGGCTCTAATAACCAAGCTATTCTCAACCCAATTCCAACCCGGTCTCAAAATTTTAGGAAAAAACGAACAGAGTCTCCTCTATAACGTGGACATTTTGAAAACCTGTAAGCATTCAATAAGCTATTGAACAACAATAAAGCCATTTTCAAAATAAAGATCTCAACTTTAAGGCCATCTGAGCCTTAAGACATACAAACAGTTTAGATACACACAAGCATGTATTCATAACTTAACTTCTTTACAAAACCGCTTATCATGCCACTCCATGATAGCTTTTAAGCATTCTTAGAAATTGAAACAACCCGTGATTCACTCCCAAGCATGCAAATAAGCTAAGAGTATAAATATAAGTTATTACATGCCATAGTTCATATCTCCTACTACAATCAATATCTATCCTTCAATTTGCAAACTACATAACATACACATAGCACTTAGGCTACAAAATAGAACATAAAGTAAAGCAAACAAGTTCTACTCTCATCAACAAGAACATAATCCACCTCAGGTAACTAGACACAGCAACTAAGGCAACTCCTCCAACTGCGCCACCTGAAACATGTTTAGCGAGGTATGAGCAATTACAATTGCTCAGTGAGGGATAAGGTCTACCGGGGACGTGCAATGCAGCAGATAACTCAATAGGCATTTAAAACAACTAAGGAACAATCAAAATAACAAGTTACCACACATTAAAAAGGATACGGTTCACGTGTTCTTCAATCATGAGCCACGAGCCACGAACTGAAATCCCGATGTAATAATGACATTGATATCGATAAGCCGGCATCCCTTATAACTCCAAAATGGGTGTACTCCGGATTTACCCTGAAATCCTACGACCCAACTCTCCCTGGGCGGCATCCCAAGCAAGAGAGGGACTGGGCAACCATAGTAGCCGAGGTGGACCGGCAAGCCCGATGCCGCCCGGTTTTCCCAACACTACCACGCCCGAATAGTTGCGCAACCATGATGCAATGTACTCAAAATGATAACAATAGTATAAATCAATAAACACATGGGTGACAGAAAACAAAGTAGGTTGCCCTCACACACAATATATAGACAATAAGTGCACATAATCTAAGTACAAGTAAATAAACTATTATGCACATAAGGATGAAATCTCCCTCACCTCTACCGAGCTCCAAGATATAAGTTTGAATCACATCCTTTCCAGTTAGCTTGAACCTATGTGCAAACATTACTTCAATTACTCTTTAACTACAACATTCATTAATTATTAAGCTAGGTTAGCTAACTTATAACTTCACTTATTTGGCATACAATATCCATTAGAATTCTATCTTTAGCAACAACTACCTTTATATACTCTGGCTAAACATACCATCCAAGCAATCATTCTAGCAGCCCAATTACAAGTCTTAAGTATATCTTCACCCATACAACACAATATACAAGTAATGTAAACATTATACAAGATATAAGCATATTTACTCAATTCTTAACAAGTAATACATAAACAATATAAGCAATATACAAGCATATCACGAAATTAACCAAACGAACACAAAGGGTAAATTACATATTTTTAACAAAACATTACTAAAAGCTCACAATTAACTTAAAAGTGCATTTAAACACCTAAGAAACATTTACAAGGTCATAGAAGTGCAAAACAACCGATTTTCTACTTTTTCTCCTTTGTAACGTAAGTCATCTTTCTTCCAAACACAAGTTAATGTTCTAGTTAACCGAGCGGGCTATTCCATACTTCTAATTAACCCATAAAGTACCCTTACAACCCGCAAATACGTCCAATTACCCGCAATTACCCCAAAAGCCCTAATTTTCCTCTTATAGATTTGAACTACACCTACCTTAACCGGGCTTCAAACAAGAGTTAGCCAAGCTTCTATAGCACCTAGATAGCCTAAGAATACTATAAGTGAAGCCCGAATCCACCCGAATTAGCATTAACCCCAAAACCCCTTTTATAAAGTCGGCTATTTCATGTTTTATGCAAATTCGGAGCAATTCAAGTGCATGGGACTATTGGACTACCTTCACTAGCACCTAAGGCATCTATTAGAAGTATTGAATTAAGCTAATACGCACCATTACACAAAACCCTAGAAATCCCATCACTTTCACCTCAAAGATCAAAGTAACGATTCCAACCGTTTAAAATGCGAAGTAAAGGCTTAAATGTGTTCTCTATCACTTATATACAATGTATAATAGCATAGATAAGCTTTGCAATAGCATTTGATAGCATTTCTAACAAATCAAGAAATGAGCAACAATTTTAAAATGCGCAAACAAGCATGAAAACCCTTACCAATGCGTGTAGGAACTCTCGGGAGGCTAGCAAACACCCTAAACTACTTGCTCCTTGCTTGGCTTGGCTTGGCTTGAAGATTTGATGAGCAAAATCCTCTCATTCTCCTCCTATGTTGATTCTCGGATTTACTACAGTAATTCCTGCATCTTTTTTGTTTTGTTTTGTTTTGCTAGTTATGAGCTTATGTTGTGTGTTGTGTGAGTATATGTTTGGGTGAGCTATTTTAGTGAGAGGGTGTGGTTAAAATATGAGTTAAACTAGCAAAAACCAAGTCCTAAAGTGCAAATTAATGCTAGCTAATTAAAACACTAAGTTAAGTTACGTAACACTATTCATTAGATTGACAAAACATTTTCTAAACGAGTGCTCCTATCGATCTAAACTCAAATGCACATTTTTCTTATTCCTAAAACAATTAATATGATTTAATAAAAATGCTAATTCATTAAAATAATGCAGTTAAAAAATGGAATGAATAGTAACTAAGAAAGACAACAAGTAAAGCACAGAATTAAATACGCAATTAATAGATGCAACAGTAAAAAAATGTGTACGGTAGAATCTCGGGCGTCACACTAGGGTATGGCCAATTGAAAGCTAGACAAGAAACGAAATTGAAAGCAAGAAAACGGAATTGAAGATAAGACTCAAGAAATAGAAAACAAGACTCAAGAAACAAAATTATAAGAGCAAGAACGGAATCAAGAAACAACCAAGAAAACGAATTGGAAGCAAGACGCAATCAAGAACGAAGAAAGGAATTAAAATCTAGACCTAGACTCACAGAATTAACCAAGAAAAAACAAGAAAATGGTAGGCAAACCTGATAAACCTAAGCTGTGATTACCAATTTATGCTCAGATCGTCGTTTCCCTTCAGAAAAGTTTGGCCTCGCAGGCTAATTCTCAAAAAAAAAAAAAATTACTGTTCATTGTTTTGCTTTTTTTTTTCAGCTCTGAACTGTATTTTTTTTTCTCTTTTCTGATCTTTTCTTGACCTTTCTTTTTCTTTTCTTGATGTTCTTTTTTTTTATTTTCAGAAACAACCACAATGAGCAAGTAACCAAGAACTTGAATTTAGAAACACAAAAAACCCTAATTCAAGATTCTAGGGTTTGGTGAATTGAAAGCTAAACAAGAAACGAAATTGAAAGTAAGAAACGGAATTGAAGACAAGACTCAAGAAACGGAAAACAAGACTTAAGAAACGGAATTATAAGAGCAAAAACAGAATCAAGACATAACCAAGAAAATGAATTAGAAACAAGACACAATCAAGAACGAAGAGCGGAATTAAAACCTAGACCTAGACTCTCAGAATTAACCAAGAAAATAAGAAAAAGGATAGGCAAACCTGATTAACCTAAGCTCTGATTACCAATTTATGCTCAGATCGTCGTTTCACTTCAAAAAAGTTTGGCCTCGCAGGCTAATTCTCCAAAAAAATTTTTTTACTATTCACAGTTTTGCTTTTTTTTTTTTCAGCTCCGAACTGTATTTTTTTTCTCTTTTCTGATCTTTTCCTGGCCTTTCTTTTCTTTTCTTGATGTTCTTTTTTTTTTTTTCAGAAACAACCACAATGAGCAAGAAACCAAGAACTTGAATTTAGAAGCACAAGAAACCTTAATTCAAGATTCTAAGGTTTGGCCAATTGAAAACTAAACAAGAAACGAAATTGAAAGCAAGAAAACAGAATTGAAGACAAGACTCAAGAAATGGAAAACAAGACTCAAGAAATGAAATTATAAGAGCAAGAACGGAATCAAGACACAACCAAGAAAATGAATTGGAAGCAAGACACAATCAAGAACGAATAAAGGAATTAAAACCTAGACCTAGACTCATAGAATTAACCAAGAAAAAAAAAGAAAATGATAGGAAAACCTAATAAACCTAAGCTCTGATTACCAATTTCTGCTTAGATCGTCGTTTCCCTTCAGAAAAGTTTGGCCTCGCAGGCTAATTCTCCCAAAAAAAATTTTTTACTGTTCACTGTTTTGGTTTTTTTTTTCTGCTCCGAACAGTATAATTTTTTTTTCTCTTTTCTGATCTTTTTTTGACCTTTCTTTTCTTTTCTTGATGTTCTTTTCTTTTTTTATTTTTAGAAACAACCATAATGAGCAAGTAACCAAGAACTTGAATTTAGAAGCACAACAAACCCTAATTCAAGATTCTAGGGTTTGGCCAATTGAAAGTTAAACAAGAAACGAAATGGAAAGCAAGAAAATGGAATTGAAGACAAGACTCAAGAAATGGAAAACAAGACTCAAGAAACAAAATTATTAGAGCAAGAACGAAATCAAGACACAACCAAGAAAACGAATTGGAAGCAAGACACAATCAAGAATGAAGAAACGAATTAAAACCTAGACCTAGACTCACAGTAATAACCAAGAAAAAACAAGAAAATGATAGGCAAACCAGATAAACCTAAGCTCTGATTACCAATTTATGCTCAGATCGTCGTTTCCCTTCAAAAAAGTTTGGCCACGCAGGCTAAATCTCCAAAAAAAAAAATTTACTGTTCACTTTTTTGCTTTTTTTTTTTCAGCTCCGAACTATATTTTATTTTTCTCTTTTTGGATCTTTTCTTGACCTTTCTTTTCTTTTCTTGATGTTCTTTTTTTTTTTTTGATTTTCAGAAACAACCTCAATGGGTAAGTAACCAAGAACTTGAATTTAGAAGCACAAGAAACCCTAATTCAAGATTCTAGGGTTTGGCCAATTGAAAGCTAAACAAGAAACAAAATTGAAAGCAAGAAAACGGAATTGAAGACAAGACTCAAGAAACAGAAAACAAGACTCAAGAAACGAAATTATAAGAGCAAGAACGGAATCAAGACACAATCAAGAAAACGAATTGGAAGCAAGACACAATCAAGAATGAAGAAAGGAATTAAAACCTAAACCTGGACTCACCGAATTAACCAAGAAAAAATAAGAAAAGGATAGGCAAACCTGATAAATCTAAGCTCTGATTACCAATTTATGCTCAGATCGTCATTTCCCTTTAAAAAAGTTTGGCCTCGTAGGCTAATTCTCCAAAAAAAAAAAAATTTACAGTTAAATGTTTTGCTTTTTTTTTAAGCTCCGAATTGTATTTTTTTTTCTCTTTTCTGATCTTTTCTTGACCTTTCTTTTCTTTTCTTGATGTTCTTTTTTTTTTTTTGCTTTTTAGAAACAACCACAATGAACAAGTAACCAAGAACTTGAATTTAGAAGCACAAGAATCCCAAATTTAAGATTCTTGGGTTTGGCCAATTGAAAGCTAAACAAGAAACGAAATTGAAAGCAAGAAAACGGAATTGAAGACAAGACTCAAGAAAATGATAGGCAAACCTGATAAACCTAAGCTCTGATTACCAATTTATGCTTAGATCGTCGTTTCCCTTCAGAAAAGTTTGGCCTCGCAGGCTAATTCTGTAACGCCCTGATCTCTCACGAGACCAGAGGCTCTAATAGCCATGCTAATCACAACCCAATTCCAAACCCCATGCACGAAATTTAGGAAAAAACGGACGGAGTTTTCCCTATATATAGGACAATTCCAAACCTGTAAATAATATTTATAACCACAAAACTATGATCTAACTCCATTCCTTCATCCCCTCTACCATAACTATCTCATACAATAATTCATAAAGGCCATCCAAGCCTTGGATCCAACATTGAAGTCACACAAGCATGTATTCATTAACTGTTGAACATCTATAATTATAATTTCACTTATAATACCACTATAATAATATCTAGTTTTCTTTCTTATAATTTAAGTTCGTCAACCAGTCAAAAAATGCAAACATGCAGCTACCAGACAATAAAGTAAAGATTACAAGTTATTACAAGTCATTCATAACTATCAATACATTCAAAACTTAACTTTACAAATACAAAACTGAATTCAATGGAAATCTACGTAAGCCAGCATAATCAATGACAAAACTCTCGAGCCTTCTTTTCTATTCTTGATAGCACTGATCCTGAAAGGTGTTAGAAACGAGGGTGAGTATACAACATGTATACTCAGTGAGGGAGGTGATGCAGCATACCGAGGAATGCTTTCATGAAATGCACAAAGATAGCACATAAATATCACAATTAAGCAAGTTATTGAAACAAGTAATTAAACACTTTATAAAAGGATATGGTTCCACTACAAGTCTTCAAACTCGAACCACGAACCACGATCATCACTCAAGTGCCGGCAAACCCTTACTCCAACAAGTTGGGATACTCCGAATGTATCCCGATCCTACGACCCTTTCTCCTGAGGTAGGTCCATGCCCAGCAGGTGAACCACGCCTCTAAAGTAGTGGAGTATGCCTCAGCGAGAAGGGAATAGGCACCATGGTAGTCGAGGGAGCACGGCAAGCCCGACGCCACTCATGTTTCTCGACGCTACCATGTCCGAAAAGGTTGCGCAACCCCGAGACAAGATTACGAGAATCAAGAATATCAAAATCACATAAGAGGGACAACAAAGTAGGCCTCCCTCACAATTAAACACAAATAACACGAGAAAACACAAGATAGCGAGTAAATAGTACATATAAACTGTTTCAATTACTAATCATACAATCTATAACCAATAAAATAAATTAAGATGTACAAAAAAAAAAGATGAAGACTCCCTCACCTTCAGTAAGTCAAACCTGTAAGAGCATAGCTTAGGTTTACTCCAAACCTCTTTGAATCCACTCAAATGTGCAACCCCTAGTTATTCATATAACACTTTCATTATCCATTGTAATTCCATTATCATGATTAACTCTAATATACATATAGCCTAAATATACAACTTAACTCATAAGATAGCATGAATCACACAACCTTCAAGTTAAACACTTAATACACGCGATTACGCTTAAATACTAAGCATTAT
Organism: Ehretia macrophylla; assembly: GCA_037974665.1. NCBI lineage: Eukaryota > Viridiplantae > Streptophyta > Magnoliopsida > Boraginales > Ehretiaceae > Ehretia > Ehretia macrophylla. Next base: position 9,629,855 of record CM075781.1, read on the forward strand.
TCAATTACTAAGCATGTTAAAAGAACTCTAATATGCATTATCCAAAGTGAAATCATGTACAAGATTATCTATTCTCTCTAAGATCATTAAACATACACTAACTACTTTAGATTACAAGATATGTTAAAATGACACTCTTATTAACACTAAAACACCATAAGCAACAAATCCACATTCTTTAATCAAGTTACTATTCATTTCTTCTTCAATTCACTTATACACACAAACTCATTTTGCACATGTAATTAAGCTAGAAAGTTCACTCTACCACCTCATTAGTTAGCATAGAAGGCATTAGAAGCATCAAAATATCATTAAGTTGTGATTATAAGCTATAAATTTCAATTACTTTACTACAACAATCAATAATCATCTAACTAGATGAGCTAACTTTATAATTTACTTGATTAACAATCAAATGTAGCAACTATAGCAATTCAAATAACTAATTATGCAATAAGACTAACCATTTGACAAGAAGTCTAACATATCTCCTTCTAAATGCTCACAAAACAAGCTCTAAACTTCACACAAGATAATGAACCTCAAATCTAACTATACTACATCTCTAATGACACTTTATGGCACCATTTAAGCCCTTGAAATCTCACTTTAAAGTACAATTACCCCAAAAGTCCGAATTTGCCTCTTTATGCATTACACTACAAGTACTCTAATCGGAGCTCAACTAAGCGAAGCGAATACATGTCTAGCACCTCCTCACAAACTAGACACTAGCCCTAATACCCGAACGCACCCGGATTCACTTTCAACCCGAAACCCCTTTGTCAATCTTTGCTATTAAGCTCCAAACCAAAAGGCAAGGTTCAAGATTCCCAAACAAGTTATCCTATCCTTCAATCCACACCGTATGGCACCCCAAGGACCCTCGAGTTCACCCGTTAAACTTCGTTTACCATTAAATCTTCGATTTTCTCTTTGTGCGTTTATACTACAAGTACCAATTCCGGAACCCAAACAAGCGAAACGAATGCACTTCTAATGCTTCAATACTTAATAAAGACTAGCCATAGCCTCAAAACGTGTCCGGATTCGAGTTAATCCCGGAATTCCTAATTAAAGTAGCCTATTTTGATCAAAATTTCCAAAATTTTCACATGACAAATATAACGAATATTTTTCCCACGCTCAGGGACCTAATTAGCAACTACCAGAAGCATTGAATCAAATTAAATTGCTCAAATTTTCGGAATCCTAGAAATTACACTATTCATCATCTTCCTCAAGTGACACTTTGCTAAAAACTCAACATCAAGCTATAATATTGCATATGGATGTTCTCTAACATGTATACATACTATATAAAGCAAGAAACAAGCATGTTATAGCTTTATAATAGCAAAATCCGAAAAAAAAAACTTGGCATAAACTTTAAACCATAAAAATGATGCAACTCTCTCACCAAAAATGTGCAAGGATGCTAGGATAGGGCTTGAAGAAGCTTGGAACCACTTGGAGAAGACTTGATAAAGCTTGGAAGATCAAATTGAGCAAAATTGGAAAGAAAATAACTATTCCCGTAATGGCTTTTTTGGCTGATTTTTTGGCCTTTTTTGGCTTATTTTAGTATTTTTTGTGTTTTTTGTATTTTGTTTGGTATATAATGGGTTATAAGAGTTAAAATGGTTCATGGGTCAAGGGTTTGGGTTATTGGGTCAAATGGTTTGGTTAGGTAGTTTTAATCCAAGTCAAAGCAAGCTAAATGAAAAAAAAAAATCAAAATGCTGAATTTTTTTACTATTCATTACGACACACAAAATATTTTTTCTACCCGCCTTCCCGATGTGCTATGCAAGTAATTCAAATTTTCTCTTGCCTCTTAAATGACAAGTATCATGAAAAAATGCAAAACCATGTTAAAAACTCCTATAATTGCTAACTAATTAAAACTAATGTTTCACCTACGTAATACTATTCACACAAAGCTCAAATCATTTTTCAAATGCATGTTCCCGACCTCTAAAGTCTAAAACTACAAGTTTTCGATTCCTTTTGTAAGACATATTATCTAGAAAAAATATTAAACTAAGCAATTTAGACAGTAAATTTTCTTATGAATAGTGACCATCAAATAAACATATTTTAACTAGAAATAAAACACATTAAAATGCACAAAAGATATGCTACAATTATTTATTACTATGATGCAAATTCTCGGGCATCACAAATTCTCCAAAAAAAAAATTTACTATTCACTGTTTTGCTTTTTTTTTCAACTCCGAACTGTGTTTTTTCTTTTTTTCTCTTTTCTGATCTATTCTTGACCTTTCTTTTTCTTTTCTTGATGTTCTTTTTTTTTTTATTTTCAGAAACAACAAAAATGAGCAAGTAACCAAGAACTTGAATTTAGAAACACAAGAAACCCTAATTCACGATTCTAGGGTTTGGCCAATTGAAAGCTAAACAAGAAACGAGATTGAAAGCATGAAAATGGAATTGAAGACAAGACTCAAGAAACGGAAAACAAGACTCAAGAAATGAAATTATAAGAGCAAGAACGGAATCAAGACACAACCAAGAAAACGAATTGGAAGCAAGACACAATTAAGAATGAAGAAATGAATTAAAACCTAGACCTAGACTCACAGAATTAACCGAGAAAAAACAAGAAAAGGATATGCAAACCTGATAAACCTAAGCTCTGATTACCAATTTATGCTCAGATCGTTGTTTCCCTTCAGAAAAGTTTGGCCTCGCAGGCTAATTCTCCAAAAAAAAAAAATTTACTGCTCACTGTTTTGCTTTTTTTTTTTCATCTCCGAACTGTATTTTCTTTTTTTTTCTCTTTTCTGATCTTTTCTTGACCTTTCTTTTCTTTTCTTGATCTTCTTTTTTTTTGATTTTCAGAAACAACCACAATGAAAAAGTAACCAAGAACTTGAATTTAGAAACACAAGAAACCGTAATTCAAGATTCTAGGGTTTGGCCAATAGAAAGCTAAACAAGAAATGAAATTGAAAGCAAGAAAACGGAATTGAAGAAACGCCTCTAGAAACGAAAAACAAGACTCAAGAAACGAAATTATAAGAGCAAGAACGGAATCAAGGCACAACCAAGAAAATAATTTGGAAGCAAGACACAGTCAAGAATGAATAAAGGAATTAAATCCTAGACCTAGACTCACAGAATTAACCAAGAAAAAACAAGAAAAGGATAGGCAAACCTGATAAACCTAAGCTCTAATTACCAATTTATGCTTAAATCGTCGTTTTCCTTCAGAAAAGTTTGGCCTCGCAAGCTAATTCTCCCAAAAAAAAATTTTACTATTGACTGTTTTGCTTTTTTTTTTCTGCACCGAATTGTTTTTTTTTTCTTCTCTTTTTTGATCTTTTCTTGACCTTTCTTTTCTATTCTTGATGTTCTTTTTGTTTTTTGATTTTCAGAAACTACCACAATGAGCAAGTAACTAAGAACTTGAATTTAGAAACACAAGAAACCCTAATTTAAGATTCTAGGGTTTGGCAAATTGAAAGCTAAACAAGAAACGAAATTGAAAGCAAGCAAATGGAATTGAAGGCAAGACTCAAGAAACAGAAAACAAGACTCAAGAAATGAAATTATAAGAGCAAGAACGGAATCAAGACACAACCAAGAAAACGAATTGGTAGCAAAACACAATCAAGAATGAAGAAATGAATTAAAATCTAGACGTAGACTCACAGAATTAACCAAGAAAAAACAAGAAAAGGATAGGTAAACCTGATAAACCTAAGCTCTGATTACCAATTTATGCTCAGATTGTCGTTTCACTTCAGAAAAGTTTGGCCTTGTAGGCTAATTCTCCAAAAAAAATTTTTTTACTGTTCACAGTTTTGCTTTTTTTTTTTTTCAGTTCCGAACTGTATTTTTTTTTTTCTCTTTTCTGATCTTTTCTTGACCTTTCTTTTCTTTTCATGATGTTCTTCTTGTTTTGATTTTTAGAAACAACGACAATGAGCAAGTAACCAAGAACCTGAATTTAGAAGCACAAGAAACCCTAATTCAAGATTCTAAGGTTTAGCCAATTGAAAGCTAAACAATAAACGAAATTTAAAGCAAGAAAACAGAATTGAGACAAGACTCAAGAAACGGAAAATAAGAATCAAGAAATGAAATTATAAGAGCAAGAACGGAATCAAGACACAACCAAGAAAATGAATTGGAAGCAAGACACAATCAAGAACGAAGAAATGAATTAAAACCTACACCTAGACTCACAGAATTAACCAAGAAAAAACAAGAAAAGGATAGGCAAACCAGATAAACCTAAGCTCTGATTACCAATTTATTCTCAGATCGTCCTTTCCCTTCATAAAAGTTTGGCCTCACAGGCTAATTCTCCAAAAAAAAATTTACTGTTCACTGTTTTGCTTTTTTTTTTTTCAGCTCCGAACTGCATTTTTTTTCTCTTTTCTGATCTTTTCTTGACTTTTCTTTTCTATTTTCGATGTTCTTTTTTTTTTTTGATTTTCAGAAACAACCACAATGAGAAAGTGACCAAGAACTTGAATTTAGAAGCATAAAAACCCTAATTCAAGATTCTAGGGTTTGGCCAATTGAAAGCTAAACAAGAAACGAAATTGAAAGCAAGAAAATGGAATTGGAGACAAGTCTCAAGAAACGGAAAACAACAGTCAAGAAACGAAATTATAAGAGTAAGTACGGAATCAAGACACAACCAAGAAAACGAATTGGAAACAAGACACAATCAAGAACGAAGAAAGAAATTAAGACCTAGACCTAGACTCACATAATTAACCAAGAAAAAACAAGAAAAGGATATGCAAACCTGATAAACCTAAGCTCTGATAACCAATTTATGCTCAGATTGTTGTTTCCCTTCAGAAAAGTTTGGCCTCGCAGGCTAATTCTCCAAAAAAAAAAAAAATTTATTGTTCACTGTTTTGCTTTCTTTTTCTTTTTCAGCTCCGAACTGCATTTTTTTTTCTCTTTTCTGATCTTTTCTTGATTTTACTTTTCTTTTTTCGATGTTCTTTTTTTTTTTTGATTTTCAGAAACAACCACAATGAGAAAGTGACCAAGAACTGGAATTTAGAAGCATAAAAACCCTAATTCAAGATTCTAGGGTTTTGCCAATTGAAAGCTAAACAAGAAACGAAATTGAAAGCAAGAAAACGGAATTGAAGACAAGTCTCAAGAAATGGAAAACAACACTCAAGAAATGAAATTATAAGAGCAAGAACGGAATCAAGACACAACCAAGAAAACGAATTAGAAACAAGACACAATCAAGAACGAAGAAAGAAATTAAGACCTAGACCTAGACTCACAGAATTAACCAAGAAAAAACAGGAAAAGGATAGGCAAACCTGTAACGCCTCGGCTAAGCGAATACCCCAAAGGGTAGAGGCACACCAGCGACGCCACATAAGTTGATATTGTCTGCTCTGGTTGCACCGCGCACTTAACGTACGAGCGTGCCCTCATGGATTTGTTTCGCACAACCCAACTTAGACTGGAAAACGCGTCAACTCGAATATAAGGGAGAACTCTCCACTATATATTCAATGGTCCCAGTTCGTAACCTTCTGATGTGGGATGGGTCACCACATCCGCCTCCCCTTAAGGTGGCCCAGAGCCCTCGTGGGCCACTGGCGCAAAGGATGGCCCACTTTGATACCACTTCTGTAACGGCCCGGCTAAGCGTGTAACGCCCCGAACCAATACTCCCACGCCTGCAAAGGATACCCCCTGAGACTTGGGCCCAAGCGAGCACCGAGGCCATGGCGAGTAGGCCCAGAAGCGCACTATGCACGAATTGTCCGCTTTGGAGCCATACCTCTCACAGTTTTGTAATCTCCCAGCCACTGCCAGGAAAACGGCCGTGCACGAATATACGAGTTGCCTCTATATATTCAGTTGGCCTAGCTCCAAGCCTTCCGATGTGGGATGGGGTCACCACATTCGCCCCCCTTAAGGAGGCCCAGCGCCCTCGCGGGCCGCTGGTACAAAGGAAGGTCGGCTCTGATACCAATTTTGTAACGCCCATAACCAACACTCCCACGCCTGCAAAGGATACCCCTTGGGACTTGGGCCCAAGCGAGCACCGAGGCAATGGCGAGTGGGCCCAGAAGCGCACTATGCACGAATTGTCCACTTTGGAGCCCATACCCCTCACGGTTTTGTCGCCTCCCAGCCACTGCCAGGAAAACGGTCATGCACGAATATACGAGTTGCCTCTATATATTCAGTTGGCCCAGCTCCAAGCCTTCCGATGTGGGATGGGGTCACCACAAAGCGAATACCCCGAAGGGCATAGGCACATCAACGATGCCACATAAGTTGATATTGTTCGCTCTGGTTACACCCTGCACTTAACGTACGAGCGTACCCTCACGGATTTGTTTCTCACAGCCCAACATGGACTGGAAAACCCGTCAAATCGAATATAAAGGAGAACCCTCAACTATATATTCAATGGTCCCAGCTCGTAACCTTCCGATGTGGGATGGGGTCACCACAAAACCTTATAAACCTAAGATCTAATAACCAATTGATGCTCAGATCGTCGTTTCCCTTCAGAAAAGTTTGGCTTCGCAGGCTAATTCTCCAAAAAAAATTTATTTACTGTTCACTGTATTGCTTTTTTTTTCAGCTCCGAACTGTATTTTTTTTTCCTTCTTTTGTGATCTTTTCTTGACCTTTCTTTTCGTTTCTTGATTCTTTTTTTTTTTTTTGATTTTCAGAAACAACCACAATGAGCAAGTAACCAAGAACTTGAATTTAGAAGCACAAGAAACCCTAATTCAAGATTATAGGATTTGGCCAATTGAAAGCTAAACAAGAAACGAAATTGAAAGTAAGAAAATAGAATTGAAGATAAGACTCAAGAAAAGGAAAACAAGACTCAAGAAACGAAATTATAAAAGCAAGAACGGAATCAAGACACAACCAAGAAAATGACTTGGAAGCAAGACACAATCAAGAACGAAGAGCGGAATTAAAACCTAGACCTAAACTCACATAATTAACCAATAAAATTATAGGCAAACCTGATAAACCTAAGCTCGGATTACCAATTGATGCTCAGATCGTCATTTCCATTCAAAAAAGTGTGGCCACGCAGGCTAATTCTTCAAAAAAAAAAAAAATTACTGTTCACTATATTGTTTTTTTTTTTAGCTCCGAACTGTATATTTTTTTTCTCTTTTCTGATCTTTTCTTAACCTTTCTTTTCTTTTCTTGATGTTCTTTTTTTTTTATTTTCAGAAACAACCACAATGAGCAAGTAACAAAGAACTTGAATTTAGACGCACAAGAAACCCTAATTCAAGATTCTAAGGTATGGCCAATTGAAAGCTAAACAAGAAACGAAATTGAAAAAAACAAAATAGAATTGAAGACAAGACCCAAGAAATGGAAAACTAGACTCAAGAAACAAAATTATAAGAGTAAGAACGGAATCAAGACGCAACCAAGAAAACGAATTAGAAGCAAGACACAATCAAGAACGAAGAAAAGAATTAAAACCTACACCTAGACTCACAAAATTAACTAAGAAAAAACAAAAAAAGGATAGGCAAACCAGATAAACCTAAGCACTGATTACCAATTTATTCCCAGATCGTCCTTTCCCTTCAGAAAAGTTTGGCCTCGCAGGCTAATTCTCCAAAAAAAGTTTTTTACTATTCACTATTTTGCTTTTTTTTTCAGCTCCAAACCGCATTTTTTTTTCTCTTTTCTGATCTTTTCTTGACCTTTCTTTTCTTTTCTCAATGTTCTTTTTTTTTTTATTTTCATAAACAACCACAATGAGAAAGTAACCAAGAACTTGAATTTAGAAGCACGAAAACCCTAAATCAAGATTCTAGGGTTTGGCCAATTGAAAGCTAAACAAGAATCAAAATTGAAAACAAGAAAACGGAATTGAAGACAAGACTCAAGAAACGGAAAACAAGGCTCAAGAAATGAAATTATACGAGCTAGAACGGAATCAAGACACAACCAAGAAAATGAATTGGGAACAATTCACAATCAAGAACAAAGAAAGAAATTAAAACCTAGATCTAGACTCACATAATTAACCAAGAAAAAACAAGAAAATGATAGGCAAAGCTGATAAACCTAAGCTTTGATTACCAATTGATGCTTAGATCGTCATTTCCCTTCAGAAAAGTTTGGCCTCGCAGGTTAATTCTCCAAAAAAAAAAAATTTTACTGTTCACTAGATTGCTTTTTTTTCCAGCTCCGAACTGTTTTCTTTTTTTTTTTCTCTTTTCTGATCTTTTCTTCACCTTTCTTTTCATTTCTTGATGTTCTTTTTTTTTTGATTTTGAGAAACAACCACAATGAGCATGTAACCAAGAACATGAATTTAGAAGCACAAAAAACCCTAATACAGGATTCTAGGGTTTGGCCAATTGAAAGCTAACCAAGAAACGAAATTGAAAGCAAGAAAACAGAATTGAATACAAGACTCAAGAAACGGAAAATGAGACTCATGAAACGAAATTATACGAGCAAGAACAGAATCAAGACACAATCAAGAACGAAGTGCAGAATTAAAACCTAGACCTAGACTCACAGAATTAACCAAGAAAAAATAAGAAAATGATAGGCAAACCTGATAAACCTAAGCTCTGATTACCAGTTTATGCTCAGATTGTCGTTTTCCTTCAGAAAAGTTTGGCCTCGCAAGATAATTGTCCAAAAATTTTTTTTTTTACTGTTCACTGTATTGCTTTTTTATTCTTTCAGCTCCGAACTGTATATTTTTTTTTCACTTTTCTGATCTTTTCTTGACCTTTCTTTTCTTTCCTTGATGTTCTTTTTTTTTTGATTTTCAGTAACAACCACATTGAGTATGTAACCAAGAACTTGAATTTAGAAGCACAAGAAACCCTAATTCAAGGTTCTAGGATTTGGCCAATTGAAAGTTAAACGAGAAACAAAATTGAAAGCAAGAAAACGGAATTGAATACAAGACTCAAGAAACGGAAAACAAGACTCAAGAAACGAAATTATACGAGCAAGAACAGAATCAAAACACAACCAAGAAAGCGAATTGGAAGCAAGACACAATCAAGAACGAAGAAATGAATTAAAACCTACACCTAGACTCACAAAATTAACCAAGAAAAAACAAGAAACGGATAGGCAATCTTGATAAACCTAAGCTCTGATTACCAATTTATTCTCAGATCGTCGTTTCCCTTCAGAAAAGTTTGGCCTCGCAGGCTAATTCTCCAAAAAAAAAAAAATTTACTGGTCACTATATTGCTTTTTTTTAGCTCCAAACTGTATATTTTTTTTTCTATTTTCTGGTCTTTTCTTGACCTTTCTTTTCTTTTCTTGGTGGTCTTTTTTTTTTCTTTCAGAAACAACCACAATGAGCAAGTAACCAAGAACTTGAATTTAGAAACACAAAAAATCCTAATTCAAGATTCTAGGGTTTGGCTAATTGAAAGCTATACAAGAAATGAAATTGAAAGCAAGAAAACGGAATTGAAGACCAGACTCAAGAAACGGAAAACAAGACTCAAGAAATGAAATTATAAGAGCAAGAACGGAATCAAGACACATCCAAGAAAACGAATTGGAAGCAAGACACAATCAAGAACGAAAAGCGAAATTAAAACCTAGACCTAGACTCACAGAATTAACCAAGAAAAAACAAGAAAATGGTAGGCAAACTTGATAAACCTAAGCTCTGATTACCAATTTATGCTCAGATCATCGTTTCTCTTCAGAAAATCTTGGCCTCGCAGGTTAATTCTCCAAAAAAAAAAATTATTGTACACTGTCTTGCTTTTTTTTTTTTCCAGCTTCGAACTGTATTTTTTTTTTTTTCACTTTTCTGATCTTTTCTTGACCTTTCTTTTCTTTTCTTGATGTTCTTTTTTTTTTTTCAGAAACAACCACAATGGGCAAGTAACCAAGCACTTGAATTTAGAAGCACAAGAAACCTTAATTCAAGATTCTAGGGTCTGGCCAATTGAAAGCTAAACAAGAAACGAAATTAAAGACAAGAAAACGAAATTGAAGACAAAACTCAAGAAATGAAAACAATACTCAAGAAACGAAATTATAAGAGCAAGAACGGAATCAAGACACAACCAAGAAAATGAATTGGAAGCAAGACACAATCAAGAACGAATAAAGGAATTAAAACATAGACCTAGACTCGCATAATTAACAAAGAAAAAATAGGCAAAGGATAGGCAAACCTGATAAACCTAAGCTTTGATTACCAATTTATGCTCAGATAGTCTTTTCACTTCAGAAAAGTTTGGCCTCGCAGGCTAATTCTTCAAAAAAATTTATCTGTTCACAGTTTTCCTTTTTTTTTCAGTTCTGAACTTTATTTATTTTTTTCTCTTTTCGGGTCTTTTCTTGTCCTTTCTTTTCTTTTCTTGATGTTCTTTTTTTTTTTGATTTTTAGAAACAACCACAATGAGCAAGTAACCAAGAACTTGAATTTAGATGCACAAGAAACCCTAATTCAAGATTCTAAGGTATAGCCAATTGAAAGCTAAACAAGAAACGAAATTGAAAGCAACAAAACAGAATTGAAGAAAAGAATCAAGAAACGGAAAACTAGACTCAAGAAACAAAATTATAAGAGCAAGAACGGAATCAAGACACAACCAAGAAAATGAATTAGAAGCAAGACACAATCAAGAACGAAGAAAAGAATTAAAACCTACACCTAGACTCACAAAATTAACCAAGAAAAAACAAGAAAAGGATAGGCAAACAAGATAAACCTAAGCACATATTACCAATTTATTCCCATATCGTCCTTTTCCTTCAAAAAACTTTGGCCTCGCAGGCTAATTCTCCAAAAAAAGTTTTTTACTGTTCACTGTTTTGCTTTTTTTTTTTTCAGCTCCAAACCGCATTTTTTTTTTCAGCTCCAAACCGCATTTTTTTTTCTCTTTTATGATCTTTTCATGACCTTTCTTTTCTTTCTCGATGTTCTTTTTTTTTGATTTTCATAAACAACCACTGTAACACCCCGATCCCTCACGAGATCAGAGTCCCAAACCCAAACCCGAGGCACGAAAAATGAGGGAAAACGGGCAGAGTCTCCCCTGTTTATAGGATATTCCAACACCTATTTCCAGAGGAATTAACACACAAAACTACACAAATAACAAAAGTCATTGAAATTCCCAAGATAATGCTAATTATCTAGTCTTAGCAAAATAGTCTATATAGAGTTCTAGGTTAGTTAGCTAACAGTCTTAATGTCCTCCAAAAAATATTACAGACCGCTAGCCTAAGTGAACTTAAGCTTAGATACATATTTACATTTATCAAATATTTACAAGGCACACAGGCCTCAAAAGATTTCATATTAACCACTACATTTTCAAGAACTACCACGCAACATTGCACAGGAACTCAAAGAGACTCCCGAGCCTCCTCCATCTCCAGAGGAACTGAACCTGCCTCGCCTGAAATAGTTAAAGAGAAGAGGAATGAGTATACATTGTGAGTATACTCAGTGAGGGAGGTGCACAAATACCCGGAGAGGTTTTCGCAATATTCTCATGCAATGCAAATGAACAAGTGTATCAAGTAGCTCAAGTAACAATAAGATCAAGTGATAAAATCGATTGCAAGACTAAATGCTAACTCTAGGCAATAAAGCTATAAGCTTACTTTAGAAGTTTTAGCTTGGAAGCAAATCATAAACATCAGTAAAACATCTCACACATTAACCAACACTTTGGTAGGAATACAATTATAAGTAGCAATCATATTGAAAAGGATACGGTTCCACTTCCAAGTCTTTATTCACGAGCCACGAACCACGAGCATCACGAATATGCCGGCAAACCCCAAACACCACAATTGGGATACTTCGGATGTATCCCGATCCTACGACCCTTTCTCCCGAGGTAGGTCCATGCCCAGCAGGTGAACCACGCCTCTGGGGTAGTGAAGTATGCCTCAGCGAGAAGGGAATAGGCACCATGGTAGTCGAGGGAGCACGGCAAGCCCGACGCCGCCCGTGTTTCTCGACGCTACCATGTCCGAAGAGGTTGCGCAACCCCGAGACAATATCACGAGATAGCAAATAAGCAGTACATACAACCTTTATCTTTTACTAGGCACAGAAATGAGGACAACAAAGTAGGTTGTCCTCAATCATATAACAATAGAATCAGTTAATCATTGAATTTCAACTAAACACGTAACTCAACTATTCATGTAAACAATTAAGTATTACTGAGCAACAACAGCCACATAAAGTGTATGAGTCAAGTCAGCAGTAAAAAGGCAACTATAAGCTAGATGGCAACTAACTGACTGTAGGATTTAGGGTAGCTATTATCCACATTAGGGTGGTGATGATTCTTGAACTACTTTACTACTTAGGTCAAACGGCTTCCCAATGTCAATTAAATTCTACCTGCATAATCCAGTTAACATGTAATAGTCACCAACTTTATTTCAGCTTGTTAGAATTAATTCTTTAAGCATCTTACTCAATTCCTTAAGACAGTTTAGCATTGCTAATCCAATTACCAGTTAAAAGTATTAACTAGATAACACTAAACGCTCTAAACTACCCCGTAGTTCAACTCATATTTAGCTCCGATAGTACAAATAGTAACACCTTCGTGAAGATAATAGAAGTAGTAATCAATTTAATGTTATCGATAACTACTTAAAATTTCTTACTAATAGCAATGTTATTCATAACTACCCAAAAACTATATACCAGCCGCAACATTATTTATTGCTATGCAATCATTTCATGCAGTAGTATGAAATTCTTTAACTAGAACCAATAGACTTTAATCTAGAGCTTAACACAAGCTAACTATTTTAATGAGAGATATACAGTGAGTTAAGCCCTTCAGGCCACATCAATCGAGTAGCCCATTAACACCTAAAATCTTCATATTCTAACCATATTTGCTAATCAACTTTACGAGCTTGACTCAAATATAAACTCTTACGTTAAGTCTTACCTATGTAACAGTTTTCCTTCACTTATTTTAAAACCATCTTCTTAACCTTTATTTGTCCACCTAAGAGTTTCACACATGAGAAGAGAAAAAGTAAAGATGCAAGACTAGCTACGAAACACGATCTTTACATAATAGCCATAGAGTAATTGGGAAACAAGAAATTGAACAAGGAGATAACCTCCCAGCAGCTGCAAGCCGCTGGTAATGACTGTTCGTTGCTGGCGTAGGGACTGCCAACGCGGGGCAGTCTGCTATCCGCATTCCCACACCCCAAAATCCCATTCTTTAAAGCTTTTTGATGCAAGGTTATGTTTATAATGCATGGGTCTTTAGCTTGTAGGTCTGACCAAGTCTTAATTAGTTCATATAGAAGGTACTATAGGTTCTTTTTAGACATTCTAACATGCATATGATCTCCATTAAACTTCAGCCCAATAATCATTGAGTATTTCAAATCTTAAACCTAGCTAAGCAATTTCAGCACTTTGTTTCTCAAGAATCATAATCTTCATTATAATCAACTACCAACCACACCTATAAATAATTTAAATGCATGAAAACCAAGACTCCCTCACATGTTAACACCTAAAGAATTGCTTTACTACACTAATCTAGTTAATAAACCAAGTTTCTTGAAAGATTAAGCACACATATTACATACCCACTTACAATCAAGTTTATAGACACATTAACACATAAATATACACCAAGATAGCACAAGTCCCTCATATGAATTACGTCCCTGTCCACTACTTAACAATCTGCATAACAACTGAGAATCAATGAAAAATTTAAAGATTCACAGTGGCCTCAAGGGACTGCCCGCAGCAGCGCCGGCAGCCTCACAACCATCCACATCGGCGGCAAACAACCACACCAGCGCCGATACTCGGCGCCCACACACATAACAAAATCAATTAATGCAGTTTGCTTACGATAATATGAGGTAAAAATCTGAAATTTCAAGTTAGATTATAAATTAATTTCAATCAACAATTCAAGGCTTAACAAATCTATAATTCCAATTAAACAACAAGATGCAAATCCTCACTTGATTACGCTGCTCCAGATCTGATTTCTACCCCCAGCCGCGCGTAGAGAGACCTTGAGCCCTAGCTAGGAATTTTTTCTCCTCTTCTTTTTCGCCAAAGCTGCAGCCTCCCCTATTTCTCTCTCTCTCTCTCTCTCTCTCTCTGCCCGACGTGAAAATCGAACGAGAATGGTGAGGAGGGTTTCGATGTGTTGGTGAGGTGCCTGTGTGTGTGTCGCGTGAGAGAAAGGAAAAATCAGAAGTTGGTGGGTTTGCGTGGCTACGCGCGTGTGTGTGTAGTTGAGAGTAGGTGAGAGAAAAATTTTTATGTGGCTGAGTTGTTTTTTTGATGTTTATTAATATTATTATTGTTACTAATATTATTATTATTATTATTATTATTATTATTATTATTCTTATTCTTAGTGTTATTATTATTATTATTATTTCCTATTGAAGACCTCAAAATCAACTAATTAGAATTAGAAAATTGGGTGTCTCAGAAATTCGCTCAATCCTGACCCGGCTTCGCACTCAATTTAAAAACAACCGAATAAAAGTACCTAAGATAAATTTAAATAACAATACAATTTATTAGGAATAATTAATCCGGAGCCAATTATTCCTTAAATTAATTAAACAAAATTAATGGAATTAATAATTTATTAACTATTCTACGTAAATTTATTATTTATAACTCATATATATCTAAAGAATAATTTAATAACAATATAAGCATTCTCAAATTCGGGATTTCACACTAAATTAGAAATTTAAATTAATTATAATATTCACAAGGTGACTTTTAATAAATAAAATACTAAAGTAACAAAATAATTATTCTCGGCAAGTTAATTAAATACAGTTACAATAATTACAATAATAAAATATTAACTAATTGTTTCACCTAAATTAATAAAGTAATTGTTTCATGAAATTTTATTACTTAATTTAATTATCATAGTTAATAATGATAAGTAAAATTTTCGGATTAAAAATCTAATTAAAATGCAATTTAATAAAATAAATATGCAATTTAGAAAATTAAATATGCAAATTTCTAATTAAAAATCTATATGCCAGGTCTGGGCATCACAACCACAATGAGAAAGTAACCAAGAACTTGAATTTAGAAGCATAAAAACCCTAATTCAAGATTCTAGAGTTTGGCCAATTGAAAGCTAAACAAGAAACATAATTGAAAACAAGATAATAGAATTGAAGACAAGCCTCAAGAAACGGAGAACAAGACTCAAGAAACGAAATTATAAGTGATAGAACGGAATCAAGACACAACCAAGAAAATGAATTGGGAACAAGACACAATCAAGAACGAAGAAAGAAATTAAAACCTAGATCTAGACTCACAGAATTAACCAAGAAAAAACAAGAAAATAATAGGCAAACCTGATAAACCTAAGCTCTGATTACCAATTGATGCTTAGATCGTCGTTTCCCATCAGAAAAGTTTGGCCTCGCAGGCTAATTCTCCAAAAAAAAAGTTTTTATTGTTCACAGGATTGCTATTTTTTTCAGCTCCGAACTATTTTTTTGTTTCTCTTTTCCGATCTTTTCTTGACCTTTCTTTTCTTTTCTTGATGTTCTTTTTTTTTTTTTTTTGATTTTCAGAAACAACCACAATGGGCAAGTAACCAAGAACTTGAGTTTAGAAGCACAAGAAACCTTAATTCAAGATTCTAGGGTCTAGCCAATTGAAAGCTAAACAAGAAACGAAATTAAAGACAAGAAAACGGAATTGAAGACAAAACTCAAGAAATGGAAAACAATACTCAAGAAACGAAATTATAAGAGCAAGAACGGAATCAAGACACAACCAAGAAAACGAATTAGAATCAAGACACAATCAAGAACGAAGAAAAAGAATTAAAACTGACACCTATACTTACAAAATTAACCAAGAAAAAACAAGAAAAGGATAGGCAAACCAGATAAACCTAAGCACTGATTACCAATTTATTCCCAGATCGTCCTTTTCCTTCAGAAAAGTTTGGCCTCGCAGTCTAATTCTCCAAAAAAAGTTTCTTACTGTTCACTGTTTTGCTTTTTTTTTTTCATCTCCAAACTGCATTTTTTTTCTCTTTTCTGATCTTTTCTTGACCTTTCTTTTCTTTTCTCGATGTTCTTTTTTTTTTTGATTTTCATAACCAACCACAATGAGAAAGTAACCAAGAACTTGAATTTAGAAGCATAAAAACCCTAATTCAAGATTCTAGGGTTTGACCAATTGAAAGCTAAACAAGAAACAAAATTGAAAACAAGAAAATAGAATTGAAGACAAGCCTCAAGAAACGGAGAACAAGACTCAAGAAACGAAATTATAAGAGCTAGAACGGAATCAAGACACAACCAAGAAAACGAATTGGGAACAAGACACAATCAAGAACAAAGAAAGAAATTAAAACCTAGACCTAGACTCATAGAATTAAGCAAGAAAAAACAAGAAAATGATAGGCAAACCTGATAAACTTAAGCTCTAATTACCAATTGATGCTTAGATCGTCGTTTCCCTTCAGAAAAGTTTGGCCTCGCAGGCTAATTCTCCAAAATAAATTTTTTTACTGTTCACTGGATTCCTATTTTTTTAAGCTCCGAACTATTTTTTTTTTCTCTTTTCCGATCTTTTCTTGACCTTTCTTTTCTTTTCTTGATGTTCTTTTTTTTTTTGATTTTATGAAACAACCACAATGAGCATGTAACCAAGAACTTGAATTTAGAAGCATAAGAAACCCTAATTCAAGATTCTAGGGTTTGGCCAATTGAAAGCTAAACAAGAAACGAAATTGAAAGCAAGAAACCGGAATTGAAGACAAGACTCAAGAAATGAAAAACAAGACTGTAACGCCCCGAACCCAACCCCACGCTAAGTTAGGCTCGTACCCGTCACTCGGACAGAGTCTCCTCTATACCAAGGTCAAAACTGTTACCTGTAAACATTCACTCAAGACATTTGAACTAAAAACAACAACTTATCTACTAATATCTCCAAAGCCAAAACACAATCACAAGGCCATCCGAGCCTTGGAGCAACAACATTCTACTAAAGCACACAAGCATGCGAGATAAGTTGGTTTTAGCCATAAGTAGTTAGATACAATAAAATTCTAAGTTCCATATGTAGGGAAATAAATACTCCAAGCATGCAAGAGGAAATAAAGTCTAGATTCCATTATTACAATTCAACACCTTTCTCTAACATTCTAGTCCACAACTACTAAACATATACATAAGACCCCAAGGTCTCAAAATATATTATTAACAAGAACTCCACGCAAGTAGCACATAAAATCCACCTCAGCACACAAAGTCACGGATTCTGATCTACGTGAACTTCTTCTTCTTCTTCTACTTCTAACAGCTGGGGATTCATCTCAGCTTCTCCTGAAACATATCAAATGAGGAGTGAGCAACAAAGTTGCCCAGCGAGGGAGGTGATGCAATATGCCAACGTGCAACATGATATGCAACACAAGAAAACATATATAAGCCACGTAAACCAACAAGACAATAAACCAAGCAATTAATCACTTTTAAAAAGGATACGGTTCCACTTCCAAGTCTTCATTCACGAGCCACGAACCACGAGCATCACGAATATGCCGGCAAACCCCAAACTCCAACAATTGGGATACTCCGGATGTATCCCGATCCTACGACCCTTTCTCCCGAGGTAGGTCCATGCCCAGCAGGTAAACCACGCCTCTGGGGTAGTGAAGTATGCCTCAGCGAGAAAGAGAATAGGCACCATGGTAGTCGAGGGAGCACGGCAAGCCCGACGCCGCCCGTGTTTCTTGACGCTACCATGTTCGAAAAGGTTGCGCAACCCCGAGACAAGTCACAAGCAATCAATATATCATATAACACATAAGAGGGACAACAAAGTAGGCCGCCCTCACAAATAAGCACGATATTAGCTTAAAGAAATCAAAAGAAGCAATCAACACAATTAATTCCAATAATCTACTCAAATAGCTTAAATATATCCTAAATATTCAATGCAAGGCATTACAATCCCACAACAAGTTCCAAATGCAACTAAAATGGCTAAAAACTACATTTTCCCTTTCTTTAACCGAGTTTTCTTTCTCCTAAGCATGGTTCAAGATTCCCAAACCATATCCTAGTCTTTCTATATTCTTAATTAAGTCCAAAGGTACATTTTAAAGTCATCAAAACCCATTTTTGAAGCAAAAGTTCGGGAATGCCCCGAATGGTTTTGAACTACAACTACACTAACCGAATCTCATTTTCGCGAAACGAAAGCACCAAAAGGTGCTTCTTTAGCTCAAGGATACCCGAATCAATGCCCAAACTTGCCCAGATCGCTTAACGAGAAAAACCCCCTTTTAAAAGTCGGCTATTTATGCAATTAAGCTCGGTTTCGAGTGATTCAACCTCACGTGGCTTTTCAACTAACTTCCCTAGGGTCTAGAGCACCTAATTGAAGCATCAATTTTAGCTAATTAGCAATTTTTCTCAAAATCCTAATTCTAGGCACTATTCATCATCTCTTTGATCAATCTCAAATTTCAACCATTAACTTTGTTATCAAACCTCAAAAGTTAACTCTATAGGCATCAAATAACTCATAGAAAGCATTTATAACAAGTTCTATAGCTATAATCAACAAATTAATAAAATTCAACATAAGAGCATAAACTTTAAAAATCATGAAATGCATCTCCCTCATAATTTTGAAGACAAGGAAGCTTGTTGAAGTCCCTAGGATGCTCAAAACCCTCCCAAGATCAAGCTAGAAGCTCAAGATGCAAGGTTTTTGAAGCAATTTTCTCCTTTTTCTCCCTTGAGTGGGTCGGCCAAAAATGAGGACATAGAGGGCATTTTTGCTTTTGTTTTGATGACTAATATGTGTTATTGCTTTTAATTTCATGAGTTGGTTATTTTATATATTGTGCATAATTAATAATCTAAGCTAAATAGTCTCAAATCTTGATCAACTAAGGCTAATTGCAATTACAAATGTTTTTAGTTGAGACTAGCACTATTCTAACGTAACACTATTCAATGGTCACGGAAAACATTTTCCAAACGCACACTCCTAAGCTCGAAAGTTCAAAACGAAAATTTCTCGGCTCTTTTTAAATATCATATGACCTAGGAAAAATTTAAAATCAAACTTTTGAAACAGTCAAAAATATTATGAATAGTAACCCTAATAAAAAACAATTAAGCAAGAAAGATGATGCACGTAGAAATGCGCATATAGGTATGCAACAGGTATAAATAAATTTATGGAAAAAATTCTCGGGTGTCACAAAGACTCAAGAAACGAAATTATAAGAGCAAGAACGGAATCAAGACAAAACCAAGAAAACGAATTGGAAGCAAGACACAATCAAGAACGAAGAGCGAAATTAAAACCTAGACCTAGACTTACAGAATTAACCAAGAAAAAACAAGAAAATGGTAGGCAAACCTGATAAACCTAAGCTCTGATTACCAATTTATGCTCAGATCGTCGTTTCTCTTCATAAAAGCTTGGCCTCGCAGGCTAATTCTAAAAAAAATTATATTGTACACTGTCTTGCTTTTTTTTTCCAGCTCCGAACTGTATTTTTTTTTTCTCTTTTCTGATCTTTTCTTGACCTTCCTTTTCTTTTCTTGATGTTCTTTTTTTTTTTGGATTTTCATAAACAACCACAATGGGCAAGTAACCAAGAACTTGAATTTAGAAGCACAAGAAACCTTAATTCAAGATTCTAGGGTCTGGCCAATTGAAAGCTAAACAAGAAATGAAATTAAAGACAAGAAACAAAATTGAAGGCAAAACTCAAGAAATGGAAAACAAAACTCAAGAAATGAAATTATAAGAGCAAGAAAGGAATCAAGACATAAACAAGAAAATGAATTAGAAGCAAGACACAATCAAGAACGAAGAAAAGAATTAAAACCTACACCTAGACTCACAAAATTAACCAAGAAAAAACAAGAAAAGGATAGGCAAACCAGATAAACCTAAGCACTTATTACCAATTTATTCCTAGATCGTCCTTTTCCTTCAGAAAAGTTTGGCCTCGCAGGCTAATTCTCCAAAAAAAGTTTTTTACTCTTCACTATTTTGCATTTTTTTTTCCAGCTCCAAACCGCATTTTTTTTTCTCTTTTCTGATCTTTTCTTGACCTTTCTTTTCTTTTCTCGATGTTCTTTTTTTTTTTTGATTTTCATAAACAACCACAATGAGAAAGTAACCAAGAACTTGAATTTAGAAGCATAAAAACCCTAATTCAACATTCTAGGGTTTGGCCAATTGAAAGCTAAACAAGAAACAAAATTGAAAACAAGTAACTAGAATTGAAGACAAGCCTCAAGAAACGGAGAACAAGACTCAAGAAACAAAATTATAAGAGCTAGAACAGAATCAAGACAACCAAGAAAACGAATTGGGAACAAGACACAATCAAGAACGAAGAAAGAAATTAAAACCTAGACCTAGACTCACAGAATTAACAAAGAAAAAACAAGAAAATGATAGGCAAACCTGATAAACCTAAGCTCTGATTACAAATTGATGCTTAGATCGTCGTTTTCCTTCAGAAAAGTTTAGCCTCGCAGGCTAATTCTCCAAAAAAAATTTTTTTTACTGTTCACTGGATTGCTATTTTTTTCAGCTCCGAACTGTTTGTTTTTTTTTTCTCTTTTCCGATCTTTTCTTAACCTTTCTTTCCTTTTCTTGATGTTCTTTTTTTTTGGTTTTCATAAACAACCACAATGAGCATGTAACCAAGAACATGAATTTAGAAGCACAAGAAACCTTAATTCAAGATTCTAGGGTTTGGCCAATTGAAAGCTAAACAAGAAACGAAATTGAAAGTAAGAAAATGGAATTGAAGACAAGACTGAAGAAACGAAAAACAAGACTCAAGAAACGAAATTATAAGAGCAAGAACGGAATCAAGACACAACCAAGAAAACGAATTGGAAGCAAGACACAATCAAGAACAAAGTGCAAAATTAAAACCTAGACGTAGACTCACAGAATAAACCTAGAAAAAATAAGAAAATGATAGGCAAACCTGATAAACCTAAGCTATGATTACCAGTTGATGCTCAGATTGTCGTTTCCCTTCAGAAAAGTTTGGCCTCGCGAGATAATTCTCCCAAAAAATTTTTTTACTGTTCACTGTATTGCTTTTTTTTTTTTTCAGCTCCGAACTGTATATTTTTTTTTCACTTTTCTGATCTTTTCTTGACCTTTCTTTTCTTTTCTTGATGTTCTTTTTTTTTTTGATTTTCAGAAACAACCACAATGAGCATGTAACCAAGAACTTGATTTCAGAAGCACAAGAAACCCTAATTCAAGGTTCTAGGGTTTGTCCAATTGAAACTTAAACAAGAAACGAAATTTAAAGCAAGAAAACATAATTGAATACAAGACTCAAGAAACGGAAAACAAGACTCAAGAAACGAAATTATAAGAGTAAGAACGGAATCAAGACACAACCAAAAAAGAGAATTGGAAGCAAGACACAATCAAGAACGAAGAAAAATGAATTAAAACCTACACCTCGACTCACAGAATTAACCAAGAAAAAACAAGAAAAGGATAGGCAAACCTGATAAACCTAAGCTCTGATTACCAATTTATTCTCAGATCGTCGTTTCGCTTTAGAAAAGTTTGTCCTCGCAGGCTAATTCTCCAAAAAAAAAAAATTAACAGTTCACTATATTGCTTTTTTTTTATAGCTCCGAACTGTATTTTTTTTCCCTTTTCTGATCTTTTCTTGACCTTTCTTTTCTTTTCTTGATGTTCATTTTTTTTTTTTGATTTTCAGAATCAACCACAATGAGCAAGTAACCAAGAACTTGAAATTAGAAGCTCAAGAAACCCTAATTCAAGATTCTAGGGTTTGGCCAATTGAAAGCTAAACAAGAAATGAAATTGAAAGCAAGGAAACGGAATTGAAGACAAGACTCAAGAAACGGAAAACAAGACTCAAGAAACGAAATTATAAGAGCAAGAACGGAATCAAGACACAACCAAGAAAACGAATTGGAAGCAAGACACAATTAAGAACGAATAGCGGAATTAAAACCTAGACCTAGACTCACAGAATTAACCAAGAAAAAATAAGAAAATGATAGGCAAACCTGATAAACCTAAGCTCTGATTACCAATTTGTGCTCAGATCGTCGTTTCTCTTCAGAAAAGCTTGGCCTCGCAGGCTAATTCTCCAAAAAAAAAAAAATTACTGTACATTGTTTTGCTTTTTTTTTCCAGCTCTGAACTGTATTTTTTTTTCTCTTTTCTGATCCTTTCTTGAAGCTCTTTTTTTTTTGATTTTCAGAAACAACCACAATGGGCAAGTAACCAAGAACTTGAATTTAGAAGCACAAGAAACCTTAATTCAAGATTCTAGGGTCTGGCCAACTAAAAGCTAAACAAGAAACGAAATTAAAGACAAGAAAACTGAATTGAAGACAAGACTCAATATATGGAAAACAATACTCAAGAAACGAAATTATAAGAGCAAGAACGGAATCAAGACACAACCAAGAAAACGAATTGGGAACAAGACACAATCAAGAACGAAGAAAGAAATTAAAACCTAGACCTAGACTCAAGAATTAACCAAGAAAAAACAAGAAATTGATAGGCAAACCTGATAAACCTAAGCTCTGATTACCAATTGATGCTTAGATCGTCGTTTCCAGAAAAGTTTGGCCTCACATGTTAATTCTCCAAAAAAATTTTAAGCTCCGGACTGTTTTTTTTTCTCTTTTCCGTTCTTTTCTTGATGTTCTTTTTTTTTTTGATTTTCATAAACAACCACAATGAGCATGTAACCAAGAACTTGAATTTAGAAGCACAAGAAACCCTAATTCAAGATTCTAGGGTTTGGCCAATTGAAAGCTAAACAAGAAATGAAATTGAAAGCAAGAAAACGGAATTGAAGACAAGACTCAAGAAACGGAAAACAAGACTCAAGAAATGAAATTATAAGAGCAAGAACGGAATCAAGACACAACCAAGAAAACGAATTGGAAGTAAGACACAATCAAGAACGAAGTGCGGAATTAAAACCTAGACGTAGACTCATAGAATAAACCTAGAAAAAATAAGAAAATGATAGGCAAACCTGATAAACCTAAGCTCTGATTACCAGTTGATGCTCAAATTGTCGTTTCCCTTCAGAAAAGTTTTGCCTCGCAAGATAATTCTCCAAAAAAAAAAAAATTTATTGTTCACTGTATTGCATTTTTTTTCAGCTCCGAACTGTATTTTTTTTTTCACTTTTCTGATCTTTTCTTGACCTTTATTTTATTTTCTTGATGTTCTTTTTTTTTTTGATTTTCAGAAACAACCACAATGTGCATGTAACCAAGAACTTGATTTTAGAAGCACAAGAAACCCTAATTCAAGGTTCTAGGGTTTGGCCAATTGAAAGTTAAACAAGAAACGAAATTGAAAGCAAGAAAACGGAATTGAATCCAAGACTCAAGAAACAGAAAACAAGACTCAAGAAACGAAATTATAAGAGTAAGAACGGAATCAAGACACAACCAAGAAAGCGAATTGGAAGCAAGACACAATCAAGAAAGAAGAAATGAATTAAAACCTACACCTAGACTCACAGAATTAACCAAGAAAAAACAAGAAAAGGATAGGCAAACCTGTAACGCCCCGAACCCAACCCCACGCTAAGTCAGGCTCGGACCCGTCACTCGGACAGAGTCTCCTCTGTACCAAGGACAAACTGATACCTGCAAACATTCATTCAAGACATCTGAACTAAAAGCAACAACTTATCCACAATAACTCCAAAGCCAAAACACAATCACAAGGCCATCCGAGCCTTGGAGCAACAATTTTCTACTAAAGCACACAAGCATGCGAGATAAGTTGGTTTCAGTTATAAGTAGTTAATTACAATAAACTTCTAAGTTCCATATGAAGATTTACAAACACTCCAAGCATGCAAGAGAAAATAAAGTCTAGAATTCATTATTACAATCCAACAACTTTCTTAAACTCTTAATACACACTTACTAGACATATATATATACAAGACTCTATGGTCTCAAAATACATTAACAACAAGAACTCCACGTAGAAGCACATAAAATCCACCTCAGCACACAAGATCACTGATTCTGATCTACTTGAACTTCTTCCTCTTCTTCTACCTCTAATAGCTGGGGATTCACCTCAGCTTCTCCTGAAACATTTTAGATGAGGAGTGAGCAACAAAGTTGCCCAGCGAGGGAGGTGATGCAGCATGTAAACGTGCAATATGATATGCAACACAAGTAAACATATATACAAGACACATAACCATCAAGACAATAAATCAACTATTAATCACTTTAAAAAGGATACGGTTCCACTTCCAAGTCTTCGATCACGAGCCACGAACCACGAGTATCACGATTATGCCGGCAAAACCCAAACACCACACTTGGGATACTCCGGATGTATCCCGATCCTACGACCCTTTCTCCCGAGGTAGGTCCATGCCCAGCAGGTGAACCACGCCTCTGGGGTAGTGGAGTATGCCTCAGCGAGAAGGGAATAGGCACCATGGTAGTCGAGGGAGCACGGCAAGCCCGATGCCGCCCGTGTTTCTCGACGCTACCATGTCCGACATAGGTTGCGCAACCCAATACAAGTCACAAGCAATCAATAATATCACATAACACGTAAGAGGGACGACAAAGTAGGCCGCCCTCACATATGTGCACGATAAAAGCTCATATATGCAAGATATTAACTAATAGATGCCAAAAGAAAACAATCAACATAATTAATTCCAGTAATCTATTCAATTAACTTAAATACATCCTAAATATTCTATGCAAGACACTACTAACACACAACAAGTTCCAATTGCAACTAAAAGGGCTAAAAACTACTTTTCCCCTTTCTTTAATCGAGCTTTCTTTCTCCTAAGCATAGATCGAGATTCTCAAACCTACCCTAGTCTTTCTATATTCCTAATTAAGCTTAAAGGTACCCTTTAAAGTCATGAAAACTCATTTTCGAAGCAAAAGTTCGGGAAGGCCCCGAACGGGTTTGAACTATAGCCATACTAACCGAACCCCAATTTCGCGAAACGAAAGCACCAAAGGTGCTTCCTTAGCTCAAGGATACCCAAATCGATGCCCAAATTTGCCCGGATTGCCTAACGTGCAAAACCCCCTTTTTTAAAGTAAGCTATTTATGCACTAAAGTTCGAATTCGGGTGATTCAACCTAACGTGGCTTTTCAATTACCTTCCCTAGGGTCTAGAGCACCTAATCGAGGCATCAATTCAAGCCAATTATCAAATTTTCTCAAAACCCTAGTTTTAGGCACTATTCATCATCTCTTTGATCAATCTCAACATTCAACCGTTAAATTTGTTATCACACCACAAAAGTTAGCTCTAGAGGCTTTAAATAACTCATAGGAAGCATTCAACACAAGATATATAGCTATAATTGACAATTCAATAAAATTGAACATATGCATACAAACTTTAAACTCAAACAAATAAGACTCCCTCATAATTTTGAAGATGTAGAAGGTTTGTTGAAGGTGCTAAGTTGCTCAATAACCTCCCAAGATCAAACTAAGAGCTCAAAGTGCTTGGATGAAGAAGGAAAAATCTTGCTTTTCCTCTTTGAAGTGGACGGCCAGCAGGTGGGGACAAGGATGGAATTTCTGAATTTGTTTTTGATGACTAATGTGCTATGTGTCTTTTAATTTTTATGAGTTAGTTGTTTTATATGTTGCATATCATTAATTTCCTAAGCTTTGTAGTCTCAAATGTTGATCAATTAAGGCTAATTGCAATTACAATTGCTTTCTAATTAAATACTATCACTATTCTAACGTAACACTATTCAAAGCTCACGGAAAATATTTTTCAAACGCATACTCCTAAGCTCGAAAGTTCAAAACGAAAATTTCTTGGCTCCTTTTAAATGTCGAGTGACCTAGGAAAAATTTAAAATCAAGCTTTCGAAACAGTCAAAAATTTTATGAATAGTAACCCACAATAAAAACAATTAAACAAGAAAAATGATGCACGTAGAAATGCGCACATAAGTATGCAATGATTATAATAAATTTAGGGTGAAATTCTCGGGTGTCACATCCTCTCCCCCTTAAACTAATTGCGTCCTCGCAATTCTTACATGATTCGGCAAAGAGCTCCGGATACTTCTCTCTGATCTGATCTTCTCGCTCCCAAGTGGCATCCTCAACCCCATGATGATCCCAGAGAACTTTTACCATAGGAATATTTTTAGTCCTAAGTTCCTGAATCTTTCGGTCAACCACTCGAAGAGGCTTCTCAACATAAGCTAAGGACTCATCAATTTCCAACGGCTCCGGCTCAATGATATGCGACGGATCAGGATTATACTTTCTCAACAGTGACACATGGAAAACATCATGAATCCGACCCAAACTCGGAGGTAAGGCCAATCTGTAAGCTAAATCTCCAACCTTCTCAGTGATCTCAAAAGGTCCCACGTATCTAGGACTAAGTTTGCCTCCTTTGCCGTGCCGAATCAAACCTTTTCGCGGAGAGACTTTTAAGAAAACATGATCACCCTTAGAAAATGCTAAGTCCCGTCGACGTCTATCGGCATAATTTTTCTGTCGACTTTGAGCTGTAAGCATCCTCTTCTTTATAAGCCTCACGTTATCCACCATTTTAACCATCTCCGGAAGAATAGCAGGATCAACTGTTTTCATCTCATCTACCTCATCCCAATACAACGGAGACCGACATTTTCGCCCATAAAGTGCCTCGTAGGGTGCCATGCCAATAGTGGCCTGATAACTGTTATTGTAAGCGAACTCTGCTAGAGGCAGATATTTCTCCCAATTCTTGCCAAAATCCAGAACACAGGCTCTCAACATATCCTCCAGTATCCTGATAGTCCTCTCCGACTGACCATCCGTCTGCGGGTGATAAGCAGTACTAAAACTCAAATTAGTCCCCAAAGCCTTTTGTAGCTTCTGCCAGAACTGTGATGTAAACCTGGGATCCTTGTCTGACACTATCTGAGATGGAACTCCATGCAGTCTCACAATATTTTCAACATAAAGCTCAGCCAATTTATCTAGAGAATCTGTTTTCTTTGTAGCAATAAAATGCGAACTCTTCGTCAACCTGTCTACTACAACCCACACCGAATCATTACCTCGTGGTGATCTCGGTAAATCCGACACAAGATCCATAGTAACCTGATCCCATTTCCAGACCGGAATCTCCAATGGCTGCAACAATCCTGCTGGCCTCTGATGCTCTGCCTTAACTTTCTGACAAGTCAAACATTTAGCTACATACTCAGCTATCTCTCTCTTCATGTTGTTCCACCAGAAATTCTGTTTCAAATCTCTATACATTTTTGTGCTTCCTGGATGAATTGTATATTTAGAAGCATGAGCCTCAGCAAGAATCTCATCTTTCACAATCGAATTACTGGGAATGCAAATTCTATTCCTGTACCTGAGAAGCCCATCATCATGCATCTTAAAGTCGGACTCTCCCCCTTTTGAATTCTCTAAAAGCTTCAACAGCTGAGAATCTGATTGTTGCGCTTCTCTGATTCTAGATAGCAATAAAGATTTGATTTGTAAACTAGCAAATTGAATACCTGATTTAGAAGCTTTCGGTTTCCATAAACACAGCTCTTCCACAATCTCCCAATCCTTGATTATCAAACTAGACACAGAAGCTTTCCGGCTCAGTGCATCTGCAACAGTATTAGCTTTTCCCGGCAAATAGCTAATGGTACAGTTATAATCATTTAACAATTCTAGCCAACGCCTTTGCCTCATATTCAAATCTTTTTGAGAAAACAAATATTTCAAACTTTTATGGTCAGTAAATATTTCAAATTTGTTGCCCCACAAATAATGCCGCCATTTCTTCAAAGCAAAGACAACAGCTGCAAGCTCTAAATCATGTGTAGGATAATTGAGTTCATATGGTTTCAATTTCCTAGAGGCATATGCTATGACTTTACCATTTTGCATCAAAACACAACCTAACCCTTCTTTCGAAGCGTCACTATAAATCACCAAGTTCTCGGTTCCCTCAGGCAAGGCAAGGATAGGTGCAGTGGTAAGTCGCTTTTTCAACTCCTGGAAACTAGCTTCACATTTATCATCCCAATTAAACACAGTTTTCTTCTGAGTTAAAGTAGTCAAAGGCCCTGCAATCTTTGAAAAATCTTTAACAAATTGCCTATAATAGCCCGCTAATCCCAAGAAACTACGGACTTCCGTGACAGTTTCAGGTCTCTTCCACGACATAACTACATCAATTTTAGCAGGATCAACAGATATTCCCTCCTGGGAAATGATATGACCTAAAAAGGCAACCTGTTTCAACCAGAATTCGCATTTGCTAAATTTGGCAAACAACTTGTGTTCTTGCAAGGTTTGAAGTACAATTCTCAAATGCTCTTCATGCTCTGACTCAGACTTAGAGTATACTAAGATATCATCAATAAAAATCACAACAAACTGATCAAGATAGGGTCGAAATACTCTCTGCATCAAATCCATAAAAGCGGCTGGAGCATTTGTCAACCCGAATGGTAAAACAACAAACTCATAATGGCCGTACCTGGTTCTAAATGCAGTCTTAGGTACATCATCTTTCCTGATCCTCAACTGGTAATAACCCTGCCTCAAATCAAATTTTGAAAACACAACAGCACCCTGTAGCTGATCAAACAACTCCTCAATTAAGGGCAAGGGATATTTATTTTTCACCGTTACCTGATTCAGACCCCGATAATCTATACACAAACGCAGAGTACCGTCTTTCTTTTTCACAAATAACACGGGAGCACCCCACGGTGACGAACTAGGCTGAATAAAACCTTTCTCAAGCAAACCCTGAAGCTGAATTTTCAATTCTTGTAACTCAGGGGAAGACATTCTATACGGGGTTCTCGAGATAGGACTAGTTCCCGGCAACAGGTCAATCACAAATTCAATCTCCCTATCAGGTGGTAACCCAGGCAACTCTTCAGGGACAACCCCCGGAAACTCTTTTACAACAGGTACTTCATTCAATTTAAATTTATCTCCAGGCTGATTAATTAAATAAGCTAAGTATGCATCATAGCCTTTACTCAACATTTTAGTAGCTTTAATGGATGATATAATACGTGTCCCAGTAGACTTTCGACTCCCAGTTACTTTAATAACAGGTTGGTTAGGTACTTCTAAAGTCAAAACTTTCCTCCTACAGTCCAAACATGCATAATATCGCCCCAACCAATCCATCCCTAAGATAACCTCAAAGTCCCGAAATGGCATGATAATCAAATCAATAGGATACATGCAACCTTCAATGCAAATATTACAATCCTTACATACAGACTCCGTAACAAATTTAGTTCCCATAGGATTACCTACTTCAATCACATACGGCAGTTTATCAACTTTTAATGTAGCAGACTGTGCACATGCAGGTGTAATGAATGAATGTGTAGCCCCGGTGTCAATCAAAACTACTACCGGCTGATTATTAATAAGAAAAGTACCTTCCACCACCACTGTCGTCTCTGGAAGCTCCTCCTGGTCAAGTGCAAATACCCGTGCCTGACCTCGCGGTACGGTAGCTGCTCCTGAAGCGCTAGTCTGGGCACCCTGGCCTAAAGTCTGACCCTGACCACCTCTAAACTTGGGACAATCCCTAACTCTGTGTTGATCAATGCCACAGCCCGTGCAACGGCCTAGTTTTCTCCAACACTCAGCCTCTGTGTGACCCTTACGATTGCAATGAGTACACTGTAGATTCTTCCTAGCAGCAGCTCCTCCTGTAGGGGTCCTATAAGTAGATGTGGCAGAACTGCCCTGCTGAGATCTAGCAGTCACTGGTCGGGTCTGTGACTGTCCCTGTGGCTGCCTCTGAGCTGGTCTCGGTTGTGACTGTACCTGAACTGGTCCTGGGTAGCTCTGAGTCTGCCTAGGCTGCTGAGTCTGCCTCTGATAACCCTGACTCTGAGACTGAAACTGCCGTTTGCTTGACTGACTAGACTGAGCTAACACATCTGCCTTACGTTTCTCATATCTCGATGCAGCCCGAACTACTGCAGCATAGCTCGGATAATCTTGTGAAGACAAGTTAAGCATGATGTCACTCCTCAACCCTGTAATAAATCTCTGAATTTTCACATCCTCGGGCTGAACTAAAGCTGGCACATATCGAGATAGTCTCGTAAAGGTAGCCTCATACTGGTCTACAGTCATGTTCCCCTGTTTCAAAGCTATAAACTCATCCTGATGCCTCTCACGGGCTACAACCGATACATATTTATCCCGAAACTCACGAACAAAATCAGCCCATACATGCTGAACCCTCTCAGCATCCCATTTTTCTCTAATAGTGCGCCACCAAGCCTCGGCATCACCCTCCATTAAAAATGTAGCACAGTTGATCTTTCTTTCATCGTCACACTCAAGTATTGCAGCAACTTTCTCGAATTTACTCAGCCACAACTCTGCTTTCATATCATCTGGTTCACCATAAAAACTGTATGCTCCATGATGCAGAAATTTATCAAATAAGTTACCTCCCGCAGTACCACTGCCCTCTGCTCTGGCAGTCTGATCACCTCTGCCGGTACCTACTGTACCCTGCTGAACCACAAACTGTGCTATGGTATTCATCGCAGTAGCCATAGTAGCTAAAATCTGGGCAGTGCTCGACTCCTGACCTTGCTGTACATTCCCGGCTGCCCCAGCATCCTGCCCTGGTACGTTCTGTCTAGGAGCCTCCTCCGGCTCACCCCGTGGTCTACCCCGTCTCCTCATCACAATGCTAGAAGAACATCATATTATAATAGGCAAATAAACTATGCAAGATAATTTACACATGGTTTTCAAACATTTTACTCACACAAGAACACATAAAACACTTAACAACATTCAATACTAACTTTTCATATTCTTATCATATTAAGCTTTATCATTCTTTTTCATGCTAGCATGTCTTATATCTAAGTACTTAAACAATTAAACATTTACATATTCACATAATTCACTTCCGCATATAGACCTCTACCCACATGCCAAGGAATTTAACCCGGCTTCAAGCATTCTAGTAGCTCTGATACCACTTAAGGTGTAACGCCCCGAACCCAACCCCACGCTAAGTCAAGCTCGGACCCGTCACTCGGACAGAGTCTCCTCTGTACCAAGGACAAATTGATACCTGCAAACATTCATTCAAGACATCTGAACTAAAAGCAACAACTTATCCACAATAACTCCAAAGCCAAAACACAATCACAAGGCCATCCGAGCCTTGGAGCAACAATTTTCTACTAAAGCACACAAGCATGCGAGATAAGTTGGTTTCAGTTATAAGTAGTTAATTACAATAAACTTCTAAGTTCCATATGAAGATTTACAAACACTCCAAGCATGCAAGAGAAAATAAAGTCTAGAATTCATTATTACAATCCAACAACTTTCTTAAACTCTTAATACACACTTACTAGACATATATATACAAGACTCTATGGTCTCAAAATACATTAACAACAAGAACTCCACGTAGAAGCACATAAAATCCACCTCAGCACACAAGATCACTGATTCTGATCTACTTGAACTTCTTCCTCTTCTTCTACCTCTAATAGCTGGGGATTCACCTCAGCTTCTCCTGAAACATTTTAGATGAGGAGTGAGCAACAAAGTTGCCCAGCGAGGGAGGTGATGCAGCATGTAAACGTGCAATATGATATGCAACACAAGTAAACATGTATACAAGACACATAACCATCAAGACAATAAATCAACTATTAATCACTTTAAAAAGGATACGGTTCCACTTCCAAGTCTTCGATCACGAGCCACGAACCACGAGTATCACGATTATGCCGGCAAAACCCAAACACCACACTTGGGATACTCCGGATGTATCCCGATCCTACGACCCTTTCTCCCGAGGTAGGTCCATGCCCAGCAGGTGAACCACGCCTCTGGGGTAGTGGAGTATGCCTCAGCGGGAAGGGAATAGGCACCATGGTAGTCGAGGGAGCACGGCAAGCCCGATGCCGCCCGTGTTTCTCGACGCTACCATGTCCGACATAGGTTGCGCAACCCAATACAAGTCACAAGCAATCAATAATATCACATAACACGTAAGAGGGACGACAAAGTAGGCCGCCCTCACATATGTGCACGATAAAAGCTCATATATGCAAGATATTAACTAATAGATGCCAAAAGAAAACAATCAACATAATTAATTCCAGTAATCTATTCAATTAACTTAAATACATCCTAAATATTCTATGCAAGACACTACTAACACACAACAAGTTCCAATTGCAACTAAAAGGGCTAAAAACTACTTTTCCCCTTTCTTTAATCGAGCTTTCTTTCTCCTAAGCATAGATTGAGATTCTCAAACCTACCCTAGTCTTTCTATATTCCTAATTAAGCTTAAAGGTACCCTTTAAAGTCATGAAAACTCATTTTCGAAGCAAAAGTTCGGGAAGGCCCCGAACGGGTTTGAACTATAGCCATACTAACCGAACCCCAATTTCGCGAAACGAAAGCACCAAAGGTGCTTCCTTAGCTCAAGGATACCCAAATCGATGCCCAAATTTGCCCGGATTGCCTAACGTGCAAAACCCCCTTTTTTAAGTAAGCTATTTATGCACTAAAGTTCGAATTCGGGTGATTCAACCTAACGTGGCTTTTCAATTACCTTCCCTAGGGTCTAGAGCACCTAATCGAGGCATCAATTCAAGCCAATTATCAAATTTTCTCAAAACCCTAGTTTTAGGCACTATTCATCGTCTCTTTGATCAATCTCAACATTCAACCGTTAAATTTGTTATCACACCACAAAAGTTAGCTCTAGAGGCTTTAAATAACTCATAGGAAGCATTCAACACAAGATATATAGCTATAATTGACAATTCAATAAAATTGAACATATGCATACAAACTTTAAACTCAAACAAATAAGACTCTCTCACAATTTTGAAGATGTAGAAGCTTTGTTGAAGGTCCTAAGTTGCTCAATAACCTCCCAAGATCAAACTAAGAGCTCAAAGTGCTTGGATGAAGAAGCAAAAATCTCTCTTTTCCTCTTTGAAGTGGACGGCCAGCAGGTGGGGACAAGGATGGAATTTCTGAATTTGTTTTTGATGACTAATGTGCTATGTGTCTTTTAATTTTTATGAGTTAGTTGTTTTATATGTTGCATATCATTAATTTCCTAAGCTTTGTAGTCTCAAATGTTGATCAATTAAGGCTAATTGCAATTACAATTGCTTTCTAATTAAATACTATCACTATTCTAACGTAACACTATTCAAAGCTCACGGAAAATATTTTTCAAACGCATACTCCTAAGCTCGAAAGTTCAAAACGAAAATTTCTTGGCTCCTTTTAAATGTCGAGTGACCTAGGAAAAATTTAAAATCAAGCTTTCGAAACAGTCAAAAATTTTATGAATAGTGACCCACAATAAAAACAATTAAACAAGAAAAATGATGCACGTAGAAATGCGCACATAAGTATGCAACGATTATAATAAATTTAGGGTGAAATTCTCGGGTGTCACAAAACCTGATAAACCTAAGCTCTGATTACCAATTTATTCTCAGATCGTCGTTTCCCTTCAGAAAAGTTTGGCCTCGTAGGCTAATTCTCCAAAAAAAAAAAAAAAATTTAACTGTTCACTATATTGCTTTTTTTTTTATAGCTACGAACTGTAATTTTTTTTCCCTTTTCTGATCTTTTCTTGACCTTTCTTTTCTTTTCTTGATGTTCTTTTTTTTTTTTTGATTTTCAGAAACAACCACAATGAGCATGTAACCAAGAACTTGAATTTAGAAGCTCAAGAAACTCTAATTCAAGATTCTAGGGTTTGGCCAATTGAAAGCTAAACAAGAAATGAAATTGAAAGCAAGAAAACAGAATTGAAGACAAGACTCAAGAAACGGAAAACAAGACTCAAAAAGCGAAATTATAAAAGCAAGAACGGAATCAAGACACAACCAAGAAAACGAATTGGAAGCAAGACACAATTATGAACGAAGAGCGGAATTAAAACCTAGACCTAGACTCACAGAATTAACCAAGAAAAAATAAGAAAATGGTAGGCAAACCTGATAAACCTAAGCTCTGATTACCAATTTGTGCTCAGATCGTCGTTTCTCTTCAGAAAAGCTTGGCCTCGCAGGCTAATTCTCTAAAAAAAAAATTTTACTGTACACTGTTTTGCTTTTTTTTTTTTCCAGCTCCGAACTGTATTTTTTTTTTCTCTTTTCTGATCTTTTCTTGACCTTTCATTTCTTTTCTTGATGTTCTTTTTTTTTTTTGATTTTCAGAAACAACCACAATGGGCAAGTAACCAAGAACTTGAATTTAGAAGCACAAGAAACCTTAATTCTAGATTCTAGGGTCTGGCCATTTGAAAGCTAAACATGAAACGAAATTAAAGACAAGAAAACTGAATTGAAGACAAGACTCAATAAATGGAAAACAATGCTCAAGAAACGAAATTATAAGAGCAAGAACGAAATCAAGACACAACCAAGAAAACGAATTGGAAGCAAGACACAATTAACAACGGATAAAGGAATTAAAACATAGAGCTAGACTTGCAGAATTAACAAAGAAAAAACAAGAAAAGGATAGGCAAACCTGATAAACCTAAGCTTTGATTACCAATTTATGCTCAGATCGTCGTTTCACTTCGGAAAAGTTTGGCCTCGCAGGCTAATTCTCCAAAAAAAATTATTTTACTGTTCACAGTTTTGCTTTTTTTTTTTCAGTTCCGAACTTTTTATTTCTCTTTTCAGGTCTTTTCTTGACCTTTCTTTTCTTTTCTTGATGTTCATTTTTTTTTTTTTGATTTTTAGAAACAACCACAATGAGCAAGTAACCAAGAACTTGAATTTAGACGCACAAGAAACCCTAATTCAAGATTCTAAGGTATGGCCAATTGAAAGCTAAACAAGAAACGAAATTGAAAGCAACAAAACAGAATTGAAGACAAGATTCAAGAAACGGAAAACTAGACTCAAGAAAAAAAATTATAAGAGCAAGAACGGAATCAAGACACAACCAAGAAAACAAATTAGAAGCAAGACACAATCAAGAACGAAGAAAAGAATTAAAACCTACACCTAGACTCACAAAATTAACCAAGAAAAAACAAGAAAAGGATAGGCAAACAAGATAAACCTAAGCACTGATTACCAATTTATTCCCAGATTGTCCTTTCCCTTCAAAAAAGTTTGGCCTCGCAGGCTAATTCTCGAAAAAAAGTTTTTTACTGTTCACTGTTTTGCTTTTTTTTTTTTCAGCTCCAAACCGCATTTGTTTTTCTCTTTTCTGATCTTTTCTTGACCTTTCTTTTCTTTTCTCGATGTTTTTTTTTTTTTTGATTTTCATAAACAACCACAATGAGAAAGTAACCAAGAACTTGAATTTAGAAGCACAAAAACCCTAATTCAAGATTCTAGGGTTTGGCCAATTGAAAGCTAAACAAGAAACAAAATTGAAAACAAGAAAACGGAATTGAAGACCAGCCTCAAGAAACGGAAAACAAGACTCAAGAAATGAAATTATACGAGCTAGAACGGAATCAAGACACAACCAAAAAAACGAATTGGGAACAAGGCACAATCCAGAACGAAGAAAGAAATTAAAACCTAGACCTAGACTCACAAAATTAACCAAGAAAAAACAAGAAAATGATAGGCAAACCTGATAAACCTAAGCTCTGATTACCAATTGATGCTTAGATCATTGTTTCCCTTCAGAAAAGTTTGGCCTCGCAGGCTAATTCTCCAAAAAAAAAAATTTACTATTCACTGTAATGCTTTTTTTTCAGCTCCGAACTGTATTTTTTTTTTCTCTTTTCTTGACTTTTCTTGACTTTTCTTTTCTTTTCTTGATGTTCTTTTTTTTTTTTTTAGAAACAACCACAATGAGCAAGTAACCAAGAACTTGAATTTAGACGCACAAGAAACCCTAATTCAAGATTCTAAGGTATGGCCAATTGAAAGCTAAACAAGAAACGAAATTGAAAGCAACAAAACAGAATTGAAGACAAGATTCAAGAAACGGAAAACTAGACTCAAGAAACAAAATTATAAGAGCAAGAACGGAATCAAGACACAACCAAGAAAACAAATTAGAAGCAAGACACAATCAAGAACGAAGAAAAGAATTAAAACCTACACCTAGACTCACAAAATTAACCAAGAAAAAACAAGAAAAGGATAGGCAAACCAGATAAACCTAAGCACTGATTACCGATTTATTCCCAGATTGTCCTTTCCCTTCAGAAAAGTTTGGCCTCGCAGGCTAATTCTCTAAAAAAAGTTTTTTACTGTTCACTGTTTTGCTTTTTTTTTTTTCAGCTCCAAACCGCATTTGTTTTTCTCTTTTCTGATCTTTTCTTGACCTTTCTTTTCTTTTCTCGATGTTTTTTTTTTTTTTGATTTTCATAAACAACCACAATGAGAAAGTAACCAAGAACTTGAATTTAGAAGCACAAAAACCCTAATTCAAGATTCTAGGGTTTGGCCAATTGAAAGCTAAACAAGAAACAAAATTGAAAACAAGAAAACGGAATTGAAGACCAGCCTCAAGAAACGGAAAACAAGACTCAAGAAATGAAATTATACGAGCTAGAACGGAATCAAGACACAACCAAAAAAACGAATTGGGAACAAGGCACAATCAAGAACGAAGAAAGAAATTAAAACCTAGACCTAGACTCACAAAATTAACCAAGAAAAAACAAGAAAATGATAGGCAAACCTGATAAACCTAAGCTCTGATTACCAATTGATGCTTAGATCGTTGTTTCCCTTCAGAAAAGTTTGGCCTCGCAGGCTAATTCTCCAAAAAAAAAAATTTACTATTTACTGTAATGCTTTTTTTTCAGCTCCGAACTGTATTTTTTTTTCTCTTTTCTTGACTTTTCTTTTCTTTTCTTGATGTTCTTTTTTTTTTTTTATAGAAACAACCACAATGAGCAAGTAACCAAGAACTTGAATTTAGACGCACAAGAAACCCTAATTCAAGATTCTAAGGTATGGCCAATTGAAGGCTAAACAAGAAACGAAATTGAAAGCAACAAAATAGAATTGAAGACAAGATTCAAGAAACGGAAAACTAGACTCAAGAAACAAAATTATAAGAGCAAGAACGGAATCAAGACACAACCAAGAAAACAAATTAGAAGCAAGACACAATCAAGAACGAAGAAAAGAATTAAAACCTACACCTAGACTCACAAAATTAACCAAGAAAAAACAAGAAAAGGATAGGCAAACCAGATAAACCTAAGCACTGATTACCGATTTATTCCCAGATTGTCCTTTCCCTTCAGAAAAGTTTGGCCTCGCAGGCTAATTCTCTAAAAAAAGTTTTTTACCGTTCACTGTTTTCCTTTTTTTTTCAGCTCCAAACTGCATTTGTTTTTCTCTTTTCTAATCTTTTCTTGACCTTTCTTTTCTTTTCTCGATGTTTTTTTTTTTTGATTTTCATAAACAACCACAATGAGAAAGTAACCAAGAACTTGAATTTAGAAGCACAAAAACCATAATTCAAGATTCTAGGGTTTGGCCAATTGAAAGCTAAACAAGAAACAAAACTGAAAACAAGAAAACGGAATTGAAGACCAGCCTCAAGAAACGGAAGACAAGACTCAAGAAATGAAATTATACGAGCTAGAACGGAATCAAGACACAACCAAAAAAATGAATTGGGAACAAGACACAATCAAGAACGAAGAAAGAAATTAAAACTAGACCTAGACTCACAAAATTAACCAAGAAAAAACAAGAAAATGATAGGCAAACCTGATAAACCTAAGCTCTGATTACCAATTGATGCTTAGATCGTTGTTTCCCTTCAGAAAAGTTTGGCCTCGCAGGCTAATTCTCCAAAAAAAAAAATTTACTATTCACTGCAATGCTTTTTTTTTCAGCTCCGAACTGTCTTTTTTTTTCTCTTTTCTCGACTTTTCTTGACTTTTCTTTTCTTTTCTTGATGTTCTTTTTTTCTTATTTTCAAAAACACCCACAATGAGCATGTAACCAAGAACTTGAATTTAGAAGCACAAGAAACCCTAATTAAAGATTCTAGGGTTTGGCCAATTGAAAGCTAAACAAGAAACAAAATTGAAAGCAAAAAACGGAATTGAAGACAAGACTCAAGAAATGGAAAACAAGACTCAAGGAACGAAATTATAAGAGCAAGAATGGAATCAAGACACAACCAAGAAAACGAATTGGAAGCAAGACACAATCAAGAATGAAGTGTGGAATTAAAACCTAGACCTAGACTCACTGAACTAACCAAGAAAAAATAAGAAAATGATAGGCAAACCTGATAAACCTAAGCTCTGATTACCAGTTGATGCTCAGATTTTCGTTTCCCTTCAGAAAAGTTTGGCCTCGCAAGATAATTCTCCAAAAAAAAAAAATTTTACTGTTCACTGTATTGCTTTTTTTTTTCAGCTCCGAACTGTATATTTTTTTTCTCTTTTCTGATCTTTCCTTGACCTTTCTTTTCTTTTCTTGATGTTCTTTTTTTTTTTTTTGATTTTCAAAAACAACCACAATGAGCATGTAACTAAGAACTTAAATTTAGAAGCACAAGAAACCCTAATTCAAGGTTCTAGAGTTTGGCCAATTGAATGTTAAACAAGAAATGAAATTGAAAGCAAGAAAACGGAATTGAATACAAGACTCAAGAAACGGAAAACAAGACTCAAGAAACAAAATTATAAGAGCAAGAACAGAATCAAGACACAATCAAGAAAGTGAATTGGAAGCAAGACACAATCAAGAACGAAAAAATGAATTAAAACCTACACCTAGACTCACAGAATTAACCAAGAAAAAATAAGAAAATGATAGGCAAACCAGATAAACCTAAGCTCTGATTACCAATTTATTCTCAGATCGTCCTTTCCCTTCAGAAAAGTTTGGCCTCGTAGGCTAATTCTCCAAAAAAGTTTTTTTACTGTTCACTATTTTGCTTTTTTTTTTTTAGCACCAAACCGTATTTTTTTTTCCCTTTTCTGATCTTTTCTTGACCTTTCTTTTCTTTTCTCGATGTTCTTTTTTTTCATTTTTAGAAACAACCACAATGAGAATGTAACCAAGAACTTGAATTTAGAAGAACAAAAACCGTTATTCAAGATTCTTGTGTTTGGCCAATTGAAAGCTAAACAAGAAACAAAATTGAAAACAAGAAAACGGAATTGAAGACAAGCCTCAAGAAACGAAAAACAAGACTCAAGAAACGAAATTATAAGAAAAAGAACAGAATCAAGACACAACCAAGAAAACAAATTGGAATCAAGAACGAAGATAGAAATTAAAACCTAGACCTAGACTCACAGAATTAACCAAGAAAAAACAAGAAAATGATAGGCAAACCTGATAAACCTAAGCTCTGATTACGATTTGATGCTCAGATCGTCGTTTCCCTTCAGAAAAGTTTGACCTTGCAGGCTAATTCTCCAAAAAAAAAAAATTTACTGTTCATTGTATTGCATTTTTTTTCAGCTCCGAACTGTATTTTTTTTTCTCTTTTCTGATCTTTTCTTGTCCTTTCTTTTCTTTTCTTGATGTTCTTTTTTTATTTTATTTTCAGAAACAACCACAATGGGCATGTAACCAAGAACTTGAATTTAGAAGCACAAGAAACCCTAATTCAAGATTCTAGGGTTTGGCCAATTGAAAGCTAAACAAGAAACGAAATTGAAAGCAAGAAAACGGAATTGAAGACAAGACTCAAGAAACGGAAAACAAAACTCAAGAAACGAAATTATAAGAGCAAGAACGAAATCAAGACACAACCAAGAAAACGAATTAGAAGCAAGACATAATCAAGAACAAAGAGCGGAATTAAAACCTAGACCTAGACTATAATACCCCAGACCCAGCATATAGTATACAATACATATTTGCATATATTAATATGTTACTTCAAAATTTTATTTATAATTATGTGAATAACTTAATTCAATTCATTCATTAATTGCACTATTTATTATATTTTTGAAATACATGCAAATAGAGTTTAATAAAAATTAAATAAGGTAACTATCTTAATTTTATAATTGTTGAAATTTATTCTTTTGTATTTAAGTGATCTTTAGCTAATTTTCATCCATTCCTAGCTTGTGCAAGGTGAGGGAAGCTTTTAATGTGCATTTCTCTTGATTTCTAGTTGTAGAGAAATTTTGTAATTGTTGATATTTGATGATATAATGCTTCTAATACCTCAAATGCTTGCTAGAGATGGTGTAGAACAAACTTTTGAGCTTTGTTTACATGTGTAGTTGAAGATTAATTGGTAGTTGATAGGTTGAAGATGATGAATAGTAAAAAAAAATGTGAATAGTAAATCCTTATGTTCTAGCTTATTCTATTGCTTTATAAGTGTAATTTAGGAGTTGTTAAACCTAGACTAGAGCCTAAAATATTTTTATGGCGCTAAACTAATGTGCGGTTTTAGTAGTTGTAGTTGAAGTGAATGTTTGTTAGTAATAGTTAATTATGTAGGCCAAGTGTTTGATAGATGCTCTCAGTGAGGTTGATGAGTGGCATATGCTAACTATAAGTCAATATGACGCTTAATTTAACTCAAGAAGCAAGGAAATATAGCTAAAAGTAGAGTAGTGCAAAAGAGTAATTCTGAACTGTGCACTGCCAGTGACTTCTAGAGCACTTTTGACATAGTAAAACTGCTCAAAAATTAACGAAATTTGTACAGTAGCTATATTAGGCAGTTTAGAGAAAATGTGGATTTCTAGTGCTAAGCCTAATTCTAACTTTTTGACCATCCGATTTTGCCATTTTCGAAATTTGTCTGGGAAAAATCGCTGGTGCAGGGCAGATTGCGTGATGATTTTGTGGAGACCATATCTCATTGAATATAACTCCGAAATGAGATCCGTTTGAGGCTAAACCCATCTACATTTGATGAACTACATTTTTGTGGAGTTTCATAGTTTTTGGAGAACAATTATGCTGGTAACAAGAGCCACAAAGTCAAGCCAATGTAAACTAGAATTTCAACTTATCTTGCTATAGGTTTAAGATGGCTTGATGGTTGGCTTTAGTGAATAATGAGCAATTTTAGGTAGTAAGAAGCTTAATGGTGATAAATGGTGGTTATGTGTGAATGCTTAATTGAATTAGACATAGTTACTTGCCATCTAGTGAATCAAGAGAAAGAGAAGTTCCACGAATGCTAGTATTAGCTATGAAAGGGAGTTATTGCAAGTTAGGAAACTCAAGAATGTGGTCAAGTCTTGTAAATTAAGTTAAGTGATTTTAGTGCTTTGGATGGTTTAGCTTGGTAATCTTAGTTTAATGAATGTAAATACTGCTCCTAGTGAAGTTAAATGCTTTAGAACCCTGTATGTGTTTAATGAGATATTTGAGGCCGAATGCAAGATTCATGAATTAAGGAATGTCATAATAGTTATTTATGTAATTATAGTAGTTTAGTACAATGTTGTTAGAGGTTTGAACATGATTTAGTTGAGTTGTCATTGAGTAATTAGCATGTTATAACTTTGTAACTAAAGTGTAATATTAAAGCATACTATCCAGTGTCTTTAATGTATTTTGTGTTAAGCTTGGTTTGAATGCTATTTTCTTGAGTTTTAATTGTAGTTCATAGTTAATGAAATATAGTTAGATTGAGTAAAGTGTAAGTTGTCAACTAAAGCGCCTTAACTTATCTTTGTGCTTTATGTTAAAATAGAAAATGTTGCTTGAATGTGAATGATTATAATGTTAGAATTCTTGCTTTAACTTAGTGTAACTAGTGTTGCTTAGTGAATGTATATAGTTGGAACCCCGTGTATATTATATGGAATGTTCGATAGGGAATGCAAGCTAAGTGAATTAAGAAGCATTATCAAGATATGTTATGTAGTTAAGGTAATGTAGTGCATATTAGAGATCTTTAAGTAGGCTTAAAATTAACCTTAAAGAGTGTGTGCTAGTTTAACTGCAATCAAATCTAACTTGTTCTTAATTATGAATTCTATTTGAATTCTAACTATATTGCATGCAATTGGAGAAGGTATGTGTAACGCCCCGATCCCTCATGAGACCGTAGGCTCTAGTAACCATGCTATTCTCAACCGCATCCCAACCTGGGCACAGATTTTAGGAAAAACGGACAGAGTTTTCCCTGTACTGTGGACATTCTAAAAACCTGTAAGCATTCAAATAAAACACGAAGCAAAGGAACAACATTTCTAATTGAAATTCCAACTTCAAGGCCATCCGAGCCTTAAGCAACACAAGACAATATAAACGCATACAAGCATGCAACGTAGCTAGAAGCAGAAGCATAAGTTATTACATGCCACAATTCCATAACACTTACTACATCCACTTAGCTTCCAAATTGCAACCACTCAAATATATATACATAAGCCCTTAGGCTCCAAAATAGAACATAAAGTAGACAAGCAAGGTTTTCTACAGTTTAGCAAGCAATCACTCCAATCTCAAGTAATAGTACACAGCAACCAAGGCAACTCCTCCAACTGCTCTACCTGAAACATGTTTAGCGATGTATGAGCAATCACAATTGCTCAGTGAGGGATAAGGTCTACCGGAGACGTGCAATGAAGCAACTTAACACAATTAATACAATAGATAAACAGTGAATAACAATTCTAATACCACATTTTAAAAGGATACAATCGATAACCCTTATCACTCCAAATCTTCGATCCCCGATCCACGAACCACGATCTCAATCTCGATATGCCGGCATCCCTTACACCAATGGGTACTCCGGATGTACCCGATCCTACGACCCAACACCCCCTGGCAATCTCCGGACCAGGCGAGTGAGGGAATAGCTAAACGGAGCTAAGGCAACCAACATTGGCAAGCCCGATGCCGCCCAGCGAGGCCATCGCATCCGCCGCGACAATGAGGTTGTGCAACCACGATGCAATGCAATAATGATAACAATGACAATATAATCAGTAAACACATTCAAGGACAAAAAGTAGGTTGTCCTTGCACCAAGTTACAATTTAGCAACAATAAGCATATATCAATTACGCAATTATACTAAACAATATACTCTTTTAGCAAGAAAATAAACTATAATGCACGTAAAGATGCAGGTCCCTCACCTTTAGGAAGCCAAACATACAAAACTTAGCCAAACTCCCATTTGAACCTTCTCCCATGGCATCAATTCCCTTCAATTCCCAATTAGGCAGTTATGCAATAAAATCATTCTACATTCATCCGATTGACCATACACAAATAACATGAGTTAAGAATGCTAATCATGCAATTAATTAGCTAGTTCTACAAGTTCATGTCACAATATCAAACTTTAAAATCTCTAGACATGCATTATCTTAACTAACTTAGAGGATATGACAAGAAGCATTCTTTGATTTTTAGCATTAGCATGCACAAGGCCCTAATTCCATTTAGTTAGCTAAATGGCAGCCAATCACCTCCCATTTCAACTTACATATTCAACAAGCTAACCAATTGTCTAAACTCAACTCTAGCTAATTACAAGATAATTCAAGTTATCATACTCATTTTTTCCAATTTACATTTTATAACTCAATCAATAGACAAATATAGCAATTATAACAAGTATAACAATTCAAATAGCTACTTATGCAATAAGCTTAACTAATTCACATAAGCTTCATTTAGACACTTTTCACATGCTTGGTATTTAGGTCATAAACTTCACACTTATATAACATATAACTCTATCATGATCAATTAGAGCAAACATAACAATATAATAACTACTAATGCAACTAATTCAAGTAATTCACAAGAAATCTAACAAATCTCCTTCTAAATGCTAACAAAATAAGCTCTAAACTTCACACAAGATAACGAACCTCAAATCTAACTATACTAAATCTCTAATGACACTTAATGGCACCACTTAAGCCCTTGAAATCTCACTTTAAAGTACAATTACCCGAAAAATCCGAATTTGCCTCTTTATGCATTACATTACAAGTACTCTAATTGGAGCTCAACTAAGCGAAGCGAATACATTTCTAGCACCTCATCACTTACTAGACACTAGCCCTAATGCCCAAACACACCCGAATTCACTTTCAACCCGAAATCCCCTTTGTCAATCTTTGTTATTAAGCTTCAAATCAAAAGGCAAGGTTCAAGATTCCCAAACGAGTTATCATATCCCTTCAAACCACACCTTATGGCACCCCAAAGACCCTCGAGCTCACCCGTTAAACCTCATTTACCATTAAATTCCCGATTTTCTCTTTGTGCATTTACACTACAAGTACCAATTCCGAAATCCAAACAAGCAAAACGAAGGCACTTCTAAAGCTTCAATACTTAATAAAGACTAGCCATAACCTCGAAACGTGCCCGGATTTGAGTTAACCCCGAAACCCCTTATTAAAGTAGCTTAATTTGATCAAATTATTCAAATTTTGTACATGGAAAGTGCAACTAACATTTTTTCTACGCTCAAGGACCTAATTAGCAACTACTAGAAGCATTGAATCAAATTAGCAACTACGCCCCGATCCCTCACGAGACCGGAGGCTCTAATGACCATGCTATTCTCAACCCAATACCAACCCAGTCTCAAAATTTTAGGGAAAAACGGACAGAGTTTCCCCTGTACTAAGGACATTCTGAAAACCTGTAAACTCTCAAATAAGGTAACTACAAGGTAAACAAACTTTTTATGACTAAATATTTAAAGATTCAAGGCCATCCGAGCCCTGAAGCAAACAATAGTTCCAAAACCACACAAGCATGCAAGT
Source organism: Ehretia macrophylla (assembly GCA_037974665.1). Taxonomy (NCBI): domain Eukaryota; kingdom Viridiplantae; phylum Streptophyta; class Magnoliopsida; order Boraginales; family Ehretiaceae; genus Ehretia; species Ehretia macrophylla. The sequence goes on from CM075781.1 coordinate 9,674,650, forward strand.
AACATTGTTTACAACATAATCTAATAGCCATGACCTCCTAGGATAACATTAAAACATACTTAGAAGATAAAACATTCTACTTTAAGCCATTCACTCCCAAGCATGCAAAGTGAATAAAAGCAGAAACACAAGTTATTACAAGACATAGGTTCTCAAATCTACACCACAACCAACTATCCTTCAACTTATTACAGTAACCAATATAAACAAAGCCCTTAGGCCACAAATTAGATACACAAATACCAAATAGAAACAAGAAGGCACAGCCACTGCAGAACAACACACAGCAACTAGGGAAACTCCTCCAACTACGCCACCTGAAACATGTTAGCGAGGTATGAGCAACCACTGTTGCCCAGTGAGGGATAAGGTCCCGGGGCGTGCAATGCAACAGATAAAACAGTTATACAACAATAACACTTAACAATTAAAGAAACAATGATAACTTAAATAACCACACATTTAAAAGGATACATTTCACTCAATCCCCTATACACCAATCTTCACTGGTCTTCAATCACGATCCACGAACCACGAGCACGATCACGATGAGCCGGCATAACCCCAATCACTCCAGTGGGTGTACTCCGGATGTACCCCGAATCCTACGACCCAACATCCCCTGGCAATCTCCGAACCAGGCGAATGAGGGAATAGGGCACGGAGTTTGAATATCCACCGGCAAGCCCTCTGCCGCCCAGCCGATATTCAACACATCCGCCCCGACACTATGGTTGCGCAACCACTATGCAATGCACTCAACGATGGCAAGTTAATAACAATAATATAAGCATTAACACATATGAGGATCAACAAAGTAGGTTGACCTCGTTGCAATTAGGATAGAAGCAAATATAGAAGCTAATAAGCAGTTTACAAATGAACTTATACCAAATAAGCATAGAATCATTCCAAAAGCTCCAAATCAATTTAAAATCACATATAAACACTCAAGAAGTCCTGACATGGGTTTAGAAGTGTGAGACAACTTAAATTGCACCTAAACCCCTTTGTTTTTCGAACTATTTCTCTTCTAAACCAAAGTTAATGATTTCATTTTCAAAGGAAACTCTCCCAACCTTCTAACTAACCCCCAAGGTACCCTCTCAACCCTCTAACTCATTCAAATGCACGCGATTACCCCGAAAGCCCCAAATTCCCTCTTATGGCTTTAAACTACACATACCTTATCCGGGCTTCAAACAAGGGTTATCAAAGCTTCTATAGCACCTAGGTAGCCTAAGAATACTAGAAGTGAAGCCCGAATCCACCCGGATTCGCATGAACCCCGAAACTCCTTTGTTAAAGTCGGCTATTTCACGTTTTATGCGATTCTAGAGCAATTCAAGTGCACGGGGCTATTAGACTACCTTCATTAGCACCTAAGGCATCTATTAGAAGTGTTGAATCAAGCTAATACGTGCAATTACATAAAACCCTAGAAAAACGTCACTATTCATCTCATAAATTCAAATGACGATTCCAACCGTTTAAAATGCGAACTAATAGCTCAAATGTGTTCTCTAGCACTTATATACAAGGTATAATAGCATAGATAAGCTTTGCAATAGCATTTGATAACATTTTCAACAAATCAAGAAAAATGTAACATTTTAGATATGCATAAAAAGTCATGAAAACCCTCACCAATTGCGCGTAGGAACTCTCGGGAGGTTAGCAAACACCCTAAACTACTTGCTCCTAGCTTGGCTTGGCTTGGCTTGAAGATTTGATGAGCAAAATCCTCTCATTCTCCTCCTACACTATTCTCGGATTTGCTACAGTAAAATTCAGCACTTTTTTGTTTTGATTTTTGCTAGTTATGATATAAGGTGAGTTGTTTGAGGGGTATATAAGCTTAGGTGAGTTGTTTTAATTTAAGTGTATGGTCAAAATGTGAGTCAAGCTAGTTAGAAACAAGTCCTAAGCGTAATTTTAATGTTAGCTAATTAAACTCCAAGTTGGTTACGTAACACTATTCATTCAACTACAAAAATCATTTTCTAAACGAGCCCTCCTAACGCTTCTAGCTCAAATGCACATTTTTCTCATTACTTTGACAATTAATATGATTTAATAAAAATGCTAATTAACTAATAGAAAGTAGTTTAAAAACGGAGTGAATAGTAGTCACAAAGTCAGTTAATAAGGCATAGAAGTAAATGCGCAAACAAGGGATGCAACAGTAATTAAATGCATGGCTAAATCTCGGGCGTTACATCCTCTCCCCCTTAAACTAATTGCGTCCACGCAATTCTTCTTCACAAGAGAACATCTGCATCAACTGAAAACCAACTCTGATTATTCGTCATCAGTTGCTAAGCAAGAATACCATATACGAATTCTCGTGGAAGCTCATTAAGAAATCCCAGTAGTATTGTCTGTGAACCTCACGTAATAAGGCCAAATAAAGGCTCCAATAGAGACGCTACTTCGAAATCCAAATAAGAATCCCGCTGGTACGAATACCATAGAAGAATAGAATCCCAACTAAGAGCGGAGAGAAAATACCAATAAAAGTTCCGAGCAGGAGTATTGTAAATAATACCAGATAATAAGGCTAAAAGAATCCCATATACCAATTCTTCTGAGAGATGCCGACAAAAGAATACCAAATGAATAGCTGATAAGAAAATACCAAGAATATACTCCAGAGAACTGTCATATAGAAACCCCAAAAGAAGCTACTCATTTATGACCGCTAAGCACTGAAGAAGGCCTTAGAAGAATCCCAATAACTGAGCTCCAATTATATCCACCAATTCCCAAATAAAGGCTGATTAATTGCCTCTCATTTCTGCTAATCAACATAATTTGGAAGGCCTGCCACTAATCACCTCTCTTTAGGGGAGGAAGGAGTTTTTCTTACCATTCGACGGGTTATGTATGCATGCCAAACAATTGCATATGTATAATCATTCTTTAAACAATTACGCAAACATGTTAATAAAAAGAGTTTGTGAAACAGTGTAATCATCAAAGTCACTCAAGCACGATAATCAAGTCAAGCATAACACAACTCAATCAAAGACATTCAAATACACACATTACAAGCAACAGTTCAAGCATTTAATAATTCACAAAGTCAATTTGATGCATAACTAGCCACTTTGCTTCACCTTGCACACATTTAGCACGTAACATATAATTATATCACATAGGTGCACACATTCAATACCAGACACACAATCAAACATGCAGGCATACACTTTTAAGACACACACTTAATCAAGCACACACGCAAGGGTTACTACCCGACAGGCCGAGGACCCTGTCCCGGCTTAGAGCTAACTAAGCTCTGATACCACCTGTAACGCCCCGATCCCTCACGAGACCGGAGGCTCTAATGACCATGCTATTCTCAACCCAATACCAACCCAGTCTCAAAATTTTAGGGAAAAACGGACAGAGTTTCCCCTGTACTAAGGACATTCTGAAAACCTGTAAACTCTCAAATAAGGTAACTACAAGGTAAACAAACTTTTTATGACTAAATATTTAAAGATTCAAGGCCATCCGAGCCCTGAAGCAAACAATAGTTCCAAAACCACACAAGCATGCAAGTAACATTGTTTACAACATAATCTAATAGCCATGACCTCCTAGGATAACATTAAAACATACTTAGAAGATAAAACATTCTACTTTAAGCCATTCACTCCCAAGCATGCAAAGTGAATAAAAGCAGAAACACAAGTTATTACAAGACATAGGTTCTCAAATCTACACCACAACCAACTATCCTTCAACTTATTACAGTAACCAATATAAACAAAGCCCTTAGGCCACAAATTAGATACACAAATACCAAATAGAAACAAGAAGGCACAGCCACTGCAGAACAACACACAGCAACTAGGGAAACTCCTCCAACTACGCCACCTGAAACATGTTAGCGAGGTATGAGCAACCACTGTTGCCCAGTGAGGGATAAGGTCCCGGGGCGTGCAATGCAACAGATAAAACAGTTATACAACAATAACACTTAACAATTAAAGAAACAATGATAACTTAAATAACCACACATTTAAAAGGATACATTTCACTCAATCCCCTATACACCAATCTTCACTGGTCTTCAATCACGATCCACGAACCACGAGCACGATCACGATGAGCCGGCATAACCCCAATCACTCCAGTGGGTGTACTCCGGATGTACCCCGAATCCTACGACCCAACATCCCCTGGCAATCTCCGAACCAGGCGAATGAGGGAATAGGGCACGGAGTTTGAATATCCACCGGCAAGCCCTCTGCCGCCCAGCCGATATTCAACACATCCGCCCCGACACTATGGTTGCGCAACCACTATGCAATGCACTCAACGATGGCAAGTTAATAACAATAATATAAGCATTAACACATATGAGGATCAACAAAGTAGGTTGACCTCGTTGCAATTAGGATAGAAGCAAATATAGAAGCTAATAAGCAGTTTACAAATGAACTTATACCAAATAAGCATAGAATCATTCCAAAAGCTCCAAATCAATTTAAAATCACATATAAACACTCAAGAAGTCCTGACATGGGTTTAGAAGTGTGAGACAACTTAAATTGCACCTAAACCCCTTTGTTTTTCGAACTATTTCTCTTCTAAACCAAAGTTAATGATTTCATTTTCAAAGGAAACTCTCCCAACCTTCTAACTAACCCCCAAGGTACCCTCTCAACCCTCTAACTCATTCAAATGCACGCGATTACCCCGAAAGCCCCAAATTCCCTCTTATGGCTTTAAACTACACATACCTTATCCGGGCTTCAAACAAGGGTTATCAAAGCTTCTATAGCACCTAGGTAGCCTAAGAATACTAGAAGTGAAGCCCGAATCCACCCGGATTCGCATGAACCCCGAAACTCCTTTGTTAAAGTCGGCTATTTCACGTTTTATGCGATTCTAGAGCAATTCAAGTGCACGGGGCTATTAGACTACCTTCATTAGCACCTAAGGCATCTATTAGAAGTGTTGAATCAAGCTAATACGTGCAATTACATAAAACCCTAGAAAAACGTCACTATTCATCTCATAAATTCAAATGACGATTCCAACCGTTTAAAATGCGAACTAATAGCTCAAATGTGTTCTCTAGCACTTATATACAAGGTATAATAGCATAGATAAGCTTTGCAATAGCATTTGATAACATTTTCAACAAATCAAGAAAAATGTAACATTTTAGATATGCATAAAAAGTCATGAAAACCCTCACCAATTGCGCGTAGGAACTCTCGGGAGGTTAGCAAACACCCTAAACTACTTGCTCCTAGCTTGGCTTGGCTTGGCTTGAAGATTTGATGAGCAAAATCCTCTCATTCTCCTCCTACACTATTCTCGGATTTGCTACAGTAAAATTCAGCACTTTTTTGTTTTGATTTTTGCTAGTTATGATATAAGGTGAGTTGTTTGAGGGGTATATAAGCTTAGGTGAGTTGTTTTAATTTAAGTGTATGGTCAAAATGTGAGTCAAGCTAGTTAGAAACAAGTCCTAAGCGTAATTTTAATGTTAGCTAATTAAACTCCAAGTTGGTTACGTAACACTATTCATTCAACTACAAAAATCATTTTCTAAACGAGCCCTCCTAACGCTTCTAGCTCAAATGCACATTTTTCTCATTACTTTGACAATTAATATGATTTAATAAAAATGCTAATTAACTAATAGAAAGTAGTTTAAAAACGGAGTGAATAGTAGTCACAAAGTCAGTTAATAAGGCATAGAAGTAAATGCGCAAACAAGGGATGCAACAGTAATTAAATGCATGGCTAAATCTCGGGCGTTACAAATCCCAACTCTAACTGTCAAATAAAGGCTCAAGATTGCCAAATAAAGGCCTAATTAGATGTCCAGCTTGGGAATCCGAGAAAATACCACAAATAAATCTGATTAAGGATACCACATAAAGGCTCTGAATAAGTATACGAATCCAGAAGTTCGAATAAGAATCTCTCTAATTTTGAATCACCATATAAGAATCCCCAATATGCTCGTTATACTAGTAGTCTAGAGGAAATCCCAAATAATCTCTAGGCAAGAATACCAGGCAAAAATACTGAAGAAAATACCCAATAAAAATGTCAAGGTGGTACCATAGGTAAAATTCCGAACAAGAAATCCAAGTGGGAGTGTGCGCAAAGAATACTGACCAATACTCATAAACATGAATTCTTTTGAATAAGAGTATCGAATAAGACCTCCATATATGACGCCAACTAAAAAATCTATCCGAGATTCCCAAATAGGAATTCCAGCCAAGAAGTACCGTTTAAGAAGTGCCAAGAGAGTCCGGATTTTACCTCGGGGCATCAAATCCCTTCACTGATCCCATTAGACGGTTGAACCATTATTCTCTCACCAGTCAGCATTCCCAAATAGGAATTCCAGCCAAGAAGTACCGTTTAAGAAGTGCCAAGAGAGTCCGGATTTTACCTCGGGGCATCAAATCCCTTCACTGATCCCATTAGACGGTTGAACCATTATTCTCTCACCAGTCAGCATCAATGGCCATCTCTTTCAGGGGAGAATGCTTACTTACCGATTTAAGGGGACAATGCATGAATGCCAAGATATCACCTAATATAATTGATGTAATGTTCATATATCAGGAGATTATGACATATATCATACAAGCTATTATATAACCAGAAGTTTTATAACACAAAGTTAATCAACAAGATAGTTCAAATATGAGTCACATGCAATGAATACAATTCACAACACAACTATGCCGAGACACTCAAGTATATACGTTACAATCAATATTTCGAGCAAGTAGCGATTCATAAGATCAATTCGATTCATGATTAGCTATATCACAACACTTGACAAGTATTTAACACACAGTACATGTAACGCCCCGAACCCAACCCCACGTTAATAGTCAGGCTCGGACCCGTCACTCGGACAGAGTCTCCTCTGTACCAAGGACAAACTGATACCTGCAAACATTCATTCAAGACATCTGAACTAAAAGCAACAACTTATCCACAATAACTCCAAAGCCAAAACACAATCACAAGGCCATCCGAGCCTTGGAGCAACAATTTTCTACTAAAGCACACAAGCATGCAAGATAAGTTGGTTTTAGTCATAAGTAATTAAATACAATAAACTTCTAAGTTTCATATGAAGATTAACAAACACTCCAAGCATGCAAGGGAAAATTAAAGTCTAGAATTCATTGTTACAATCCAACAACTTTCTTAAACTCTTAGTACACATCTACTAGACATATATATACAAGACTCTAAGGTCTCAAAATACATTAATAACAAGAACTCCACGTAAGAAGCACATAAAATCCACCTCAGCACACAAGATCACTGATTCTGATCTACTTGAACTTCTTCTTCTTCTCCTACTTCTAACAGCTGGGGATTCACCTCAGCTTCTCCTGAAACAATTCAATGAGGAGTGAGCAACAAAGTTGCCCAGCGAGGGAGGTGATGCAGCATGCCAACGTGCAATATGATATGCAACACAAGTACACATATACAAGCCACATAAACCATCAAGACAATAAATCAAACTATTAATCACTTTAAAAAGGATACGGTTCCTCTTCCAAGTCTTCGATCACGAGCCACGAACCACGAGTATCACGAATATGTCGGCAAACCCCAAACACCAACAATTGGGATACTCCGGATGTATCCCGATCCTACGACCCTTTCTCCCGAGGTAGGTCCATGCCCAGCAGGTGAAGCACGCCTCTGGGGTAGTGGAGTATGCCTCAGCGAGAAGGGAATAGGCACCATGGTAGTCGAGGGAGCACGGCAAGCCCGATGCCGCCCGTGTTTCTCGACGCTACCATGTCCGATAAAGGTTGCGCAACCCAAAACAAGTCACAAGCAATCAATAATATCACATAACACGTAAGAGGGACGACAAAGTAGGCCGCCATCACATATATGCACGATAAAAGTTCATATATGCAAGATATTAACTAATAGATGCCAAAAGAAAACAATCAACACAATTAATTCCAATAATCTACTCAAATAACTTAAATACATCCTAAATATTCTATGCAAGGCACTACTAACATACAACAAGTTCCAATTGCAACTAAAAAGGCTAAAAACTACGTTTTCCCCTTTCTTTAACCGAGCTTTCTTTCTCCTAAGCATGGTTCGAGATTCCCAATCATACCCTAGTCTTTCTATATTCCTAATTAAGCTCAAAGGTACCCTTTAAAGTCATAAAAACTCATTTTTGAAGCAAAAGTTCGGGAAGGCCCCGAACGGGTTTGAACTATAGCCATACTAACCGAACCCCAATTTCGCGAAACGAAAGCACCAAAGGTGCTTCCTTAGCTCAAGGATACCCAAATCGATGCCCAAATTTGCCCGGATTGCCTAACGTGCAAAACCCCCTTTTTAAAGTAAGCTATTTATGCACTAAAGTTCAAATTCGAGCGATTCAACCTAACGTGGCTTTTCAATTACCTTCCCTAGGGTCTAGAGCATCTAATTGAGGCATCAATTCAAGCCAATTAGCAAATTTTCTCAAAACCCTAGTTTTAGGCACTATTCATCACCTCTTTGATCAATCTCAACATTCAACCGTTAAATTTGTTATCACACCACAAAAGTTAGCTCTAGAGACTTTAAATAACTCATAGGAAGCATTCACAACAAGATATATAGCTATAATTGACAATTCAATAAAATTGAACATGTGCATATAAACTTTAAACTCAAGCAAATAAGACTCCCTCACAATTTTGAAGATGTAGAAGCTTTGTTGAAGGTCCTAAGTTGCTCCAAAATCCTCCCAAGATCACTCTAAGAGCTCAAGTGCATGGATGAAGAAGCAAAATTCTCTCCTTTTTCCTCCTTGAAGTGGACGGCCAAGGCTTAGGACATGGAGGGAATTTTCTAAATTGTTTTGATGACTTATGAGCACTATTCTATTTAATTTCATGAGTAGTTGTTTTATGTGTAGTATATAATTAATATTCTAAGCTAATTAATCTCAAAAACTTAATCAATTAAAGCTAATTGTTATTACAAATGCTTTTTAATTAACAACTAGCATTATTCTAACGTAACACTATTTAAAGCTCACGGAAAATATTTTTCAAACGCATACTCCTAAGCTCGAAAGTTCAAAACAAAAATTTATTGGTTCCTTTTAAATGTCGAGTGACCTAGGAAAAATTTAAAATCAAGCTTTCGAAACAGTCGAAAATATTATGAATAGTAACCCACAATAAAAACAATTAAACAAGAAAAAAATGATGCACGTAGAAATGCGCACATAAGTATGCAACGATTATAATAAATTTAGGGTGAAATTCTCGGGTGTCACACCCTCTCCCCCTTAAACTAATTGCGTCCTCGCAATTCTTACATGATTCGGCAAAGAGCTCCGGATACTTCTCTCTGATCTGATCTTCTCGCTCCCAAGTGGCATCCTCAACCCCATGATGATCCCAGAGAACTTTTACCATAGGAATATTTTTAGTCCTAAGTTCCTGAATCTTTCGGTCAACCACTCGAAGAGGTTTCTCAACATAAGCTAAGGACTCATCAATTTCCAACGGCTCCGGCTCAATGATATGCGACGGATCAGGATTATACTTTCTCAACAGTGACACATGAAAAACATCATGAATCCGACCCAAACTCGGAGGTAAGGCCAATCTGTAAGCTAAATCCCCAACTTTCTCAGTGATCTCAAATGGTCCCACGTATCTAGGACTAAGTTTACCTCCTTTGCCGTGCCGAATCAAACCTTTTCGCGGAGAGACTTTCAAGAAAACATGATCACCCTTAGAAAATACTAAGTCCCGTCGACGTCTATCAGCATAATTCTTCTGTCGACTCTGAGCTGTAAGCATCCTTTTCTTTATAAGTCTCACATTATCCACCATTTTAATCATCTCCGGAAGAATAGCGGGATCAACTGATTTTATCTCACCTACCTCATCCCAATACAACGGAGACCGACATTTTCGCCCATAAAGTGCCTCGTAGGGTGCCATGCCAATAGTGGCCTAATAACTGTTATTGTAAGCAAACTCTGCTAAAGGCAAATATTTCTCCCAATTCTTGCCAAAATCCTGAACACAGGCTCTCAACATATCTTCCAGTATCCTGATAGTCCTCTCTGACTGACCATCCGTCTGCGGGTGATAAGCAGTACTAAAACTCAAATTAGTCCCCAAAGCCTTTTGTAGTTTCTGCCAGAACTGTGATGTAAACCTGGGATCCCTGTCTGACACTATCTGGGATGGAACTCCATGCAGTCTCACAATATTTTCAACATAAAGCTCAGCCAATTTATCGAGAGAATCTGTTTTCTTTGTAGCAATAAAATGCGAACTCTTCGTCAACCTGTCTACTACAACCCACACAGAATCATTACCTCGTGGTGATCTCGGTAAATCCGACACAAGATCCATAGTAACCTGATCCCATTTCCAAACCGGAATCTCCAACGGTTGCAACAATCCCGCTGGACTCTGATGTTTTGCCTTAACTTTCTGACAAGTTAAACATTTAGCTACATACTCAGCTATCTCTCTCTTCATGTTGTTCCACCAGAAATTCTGTTTCAAATCCCTATACATTTTTGTGCTTCCAGGATGAATTGTGTATTTAGAAGCATGAGCCTCAGCAAGAATCTCTTCTTTCACAGTCGAATTACTAGGAATGCAAATTCTGTTCCTGTACCTGAGAAGTCCATCATCATGCATCTTAAAGTCAGACTCTCCCCCTTTTGACTTCTCTAAAAGCTTCAATAGCAGAGAATCTGATTGTTGCGCTTCTCTGATTCTAGATAGCAATAAAGATTTGATTTGTAAACTAGCAAATTGAATACCTGATCTAGAAGCTTTCGGTTTCCATAAACACAGTTCTTCCACAATCTCCCAATCCTTGATTATCAAACTAGACACAGAAGCTTTCCGGCTCAGTGCATCTGCAACAGTATTAGCTTTTCCCGGCAAATAGCTAATGGTACAGTTATAATCATTTAACAATTCTAGCCAACGCCTTTGACTCATATTCAAATCTTTTTGAGAAAACAAATATTTCATACTTTTATGATCAGTAAATATTTCAAATTTGTTGCCCCACAAATAATGCCGCCATTTCTTCAAAGCAAAGACAACAGCTGCAAGCTCCAAATCATGTGTAGGATAATTGAGTTCATATGGTTTCAATTTCCTAGAGGCATATGCTATGACTTTACCATTTTGCATCAAAACACAACCTAACCCTTCTTTCGAAGCGTCACTATAAATCACCAAGTTCTCGGTTCCCTCAGGCAAGGCAAGGATAGGTGCAGTGGTAAGTCGCTTTTTCAACTCCTGGAAACTAGCTTCACATTTGCCATCCCAATTAAACACAGTTTTCTTCTGAGTTAAAGTAGTCAAAGGTCCTGCAATCTTTGAAAAATCTTTAACAAATCGCCTATAATAGCCCGCTAATCCCAAGAAACTACGGACTTCCGTGACAGTTTCAGGTCTCTTCCACGACATAACTACATCAATTTTAGCAGGATCAACAGATATTCCCTCCTGGGAAATGATATGACCTAAAAAGGCAACCTGTTTCAACCAGAATTCGCATTTGCTAAATTTGGCAAACAACTTGTGTTCTTGCAAGGTTTGAAGTACAATCCTCAAATGCTCTTCATGCTCTGACTCAGACTTAGAGTATACTAAGATATCATCAATAAAAATCACAACAAACTGATCAAGATAGGGTCGAAATACCCTCTGCATCAAATCCATAAAAGCGGCTGGAGCATTTGTCAACCCGAATGGTAAAACAACAAACTCATAATGGCCGTACCTGGTTCTAAATGCAGTCTTAGGTACATCCTCTTTCCTGATCCTCAACTGATAATAACCCTGCCTCAAATCAAATTTTGAAAACACAACAGCACCCTGTAGCTGATCAAACAACTCCTCAATTAAAGGCAAAGGATATTTGTTTTTCACCGTTACCTGATTCAGACCCCGATAATCTATACACAAACGCAGAGTACCGTCTTTCTTTTTCACAAATAACATGGGAGCACCCCACGGTGACGAACTAGGCTGAATAAAACCTTTCTCAAGCAAACCCTGAAGCTGAATTTTCAATTCTTGTAACTCAGGGGAAGACATTCTATACGGGGTTCTCGAGATAGGACTAGTTCCCGGCAACAGGTCAATCACAAACTCAATCTCCCTATCAGGTGGTAACCCAGTCAACTCTTCAGGGAAAACCCCCGGAAACTTTTTTATAATAGGTACTTCACTCAATTTCAATTTATCTCCAGGCTGATTAATTAAATAAGCTAAGTATGCATCATAGCCTTTACTCAAAATTTTAGTAGCTTTAATGGATGATATAATACGAGTCCCAGTAGACTTCCGACTCCCAATTACTTTAATAATAGGTTGGTTAGGTACTTCTAAAGTCAAAACTTTCCTCCTACAGTCCAAACATGCATAATATTGCCCCAACCAATCCATCCCTAAGATAACCTCAAAGTCTCGAAATGGCATGATAATCAAATCAATAGGATACATGCAACCCTCAATGCAAATATTACAATCCTTACATACAGACTCCGTAACAAATTTAGTTCCCATAGGATTACCTACTTCAATCACATACGGCAGTTTATCAACTTTTAATATAGTAGACTGTGCACATGCAGGTGTAATGAATGAATGTGTAGCCCTGGTGTCAATCAAAACTACTACCGGCTGACTATTAATAAGAAAAGTACCTTCCACCACCACTGTCGTCTCCGGAAGCTCCTCCTGGTCAAGTGCAAATACCCGAGCCTGACCTCGCGGTATGGTAGCTGCTCCTGAAGCTCTAGTCTGGGCACCCTGGCCTGAAGTCTGACCCTGACCACCTCTAAACTTGGAACAATCTCTAACTCTGTGCTGATCACTGCCACAACCTATGCAACGACCCAGTTTCCTCCAACACTCAGCCTCTGTGTGACCCTTACGGTTGCAATGAGTACACTGGAGATTCTTCCTAGCAGCAGCTCCTCCTGTAGGGGTCCTATAAGTAGATGTGGCAGAACTGCCCTGCTGAGATCTAGCAGTCACTGGTCGGGTCTGTGACTGTCCCTGTGGCTGGCTCTGAGCTGGTCTCGGCTGTGACTGTACCTAAACTGGTCCTGGGTAGCTCTGAGTCTGCCTAGGCTGCTGAGTCTGCCTCTGATAACCCTGGCTCTGAGACTGAAACTGACGTTTGCTTGACTGACTAGACTGAGCTAACACGTCTGCCTTACGTTTCTCATATCTCGATGCAGCCCGAACTACTGCAGCATAGCTCGGATAATCTTGTGAGGACAAGTTAAGCATGATGTCACTCCTCAACCCTGTAATAAATCTCTAAATTTTCACATCCTCCGGCTGAACTAAAGCTGGCACATATCGAGATAGTCTCGTAAAGGTAGCCTCATACTGGTCTACAGTCATGTTCCCCTGTTTCAAAGCTATAAACTCATCCTGATGCCTCTCACGGGCTACAACCGATACATATTTATATCGAAACTCACGAACAAAATCAGCCCATACATGCTGAACCCTCTCAGCATCCCATTTTTCTCTAATAGTGCGCCACCAAGCCTCGGCATCACCCTCCATTAAAAATGTAGCACTGTTGATCTTTCTTTCATCGTCACACTCAAGTATTGCAGCAACTTTCTCGAATTTGCTCAGCCACAACTCTGCTTTCATATCATCTGGCTCACCATAAAAACTATATGCTCCATGATGCAGAAATTTATCAAATAAGTTACCTCCTGCAGTACCACTGCCCTCTGCTCTGGCAGTCTGATTACCTCTGCCGGCACCTGCTGTACCCTGCTGAACCACAAACTGTGCTATGGTATTCATCGCAGTAGCCATAGTAGCTAAAATCTGGGCAGTGCTCGGCTCCTGACCCTGCTGTACATTCCCGGCTGCCCCAGCATCCTGCCCCGGTACATTCTGCCTAGGAGCCTCCTCCGGCTCACCCCGTGGTCTACCCCGTCTCCTCATCACAATGCTAGAAGAACATCATATTATAATAGGCAAATAAACTATGCAAGATAATTTACACATTGTTTTCAAACATTTTACTCACACAAGAACACATAAAACACTTAACAACATTCAATACTAACTTTTCATATTCTTATCATATTAAGCTTTATCATACTTTTTCATGCTAGCATGTCTTATATCTAAGTACTTAAATAATTAAACATTTACATATTCACATAATTCACTTCCACATATAGACCTCTACCCACATGCCAAGGAATTTAACCCGGCTTCAAGCATTCTAGTAGCTCTGATACCACTTAAGGTGTAACGCCCCGAACCCAACCCCACGTTAATAGTCAGGCTCGGACCCGTCACTCGGACAGAGTCTCCTCTGTACCAAGGACAAACTGATACCTGCAAACATTCATTCAAGACATCTGAACTAAAAGCAACAACTTATCCACAATAACTCCAAAGCCAAAACACAATCACAAGGCCATCCGAGCCTTGGAGCAACAATTTTCTACTAAAGCACACAAGCATGCGAGATAAGTTGGTTTTAGTCATAAGTAATTAAATACAATAAACTTCTAAGTTTCATATGAAGATTAACAAACACTCCAAGCATGCAAGGGAAAATTAAAGTCTAGAATTCATTGTTACAATCCAACAACTTTCTTAAACTCTTAGTACACATCTACTAGACATATATATACAAGACTCTAAGGTCTCAAAATACATTAATAACAAGAACTCCACGTAAGAAGCACATAAAATCCACCTCAGCACACAAGATCACTGATTCTGATCTACTTGAACTTCTTCTTCTTCTCCTACTTCTAACAGCTGGGGATTCACCTCAGCTTCTCCTGAAACAATTCAATGAGGAGTGAGCAACAAAGTTGCCCAGCGAGGGAGGTGATGCAGCATGCCAACGTGCAATATGATATGCAACACAAGTACACATATACAAGCCACATAAACCATCAAGACAATAAATCAAACTATTAATCACTTTAAAAAGGATACGGTTCCGCTTCCAAGTCTTCGATCACGAGCCACGAACCACGAGTATCACGAATATGCCGGCAAACCCCAAACACCAGCAATTGGGATACTTCGGATGTATCCCGATCCTACAACCCTTTCTCCCGAGGTAGGTCCATGCCCAGCAGGTGAACCACGCCTCTGGGGTAGTGGAGTATGCCTCAGCGAGAAGGGAATAGGCACCATGGTAGTCGAGGGAGCACGGCAAGCCCGATGCCGCCCGTGTTTCTCGATGCTACCATGTCCGATAAAGGTTGCGCAACCCAAAACAAGTCACAAGCAATCAATAATATCACATAACACGTAAGAGGGACGACAAAGTAGGCCGCCCTCACATATATGCACGATAAAAGTTCATATATGCAAGATATTAACTAATAGATGCCAAAAGAAAACAATCAACACAATTAATTCCAATAATCTACTCAAATAACTTAAATACATCCTAAATATTCTATGCAAGGCACTACTAACACACAACAAGTTCCAATTGCAACTAAAAAGGCTAAAAACTACGTTTTCCCCTTTCTTTAACCGAGCTTTCTTTCTCCTAAGCATGGTTCGAGATTCCCAATCATACCCTAGTCTTTCTATATTCCTAATTAAGCTCAAAGGTACCCTTTAAAGTCATAAAAACTCATTTTTGAAGCAAAAGTTCGGGAAGGCCCCGAACGGGTTTGAACTATAGCCATACTAACCGAACCCCAATTTCGCGAAACGAAAGCACCAAAGGTGCTTCCTTAGCTCAAGGATACCCAAATCGATGCCCAAATTTGCCCGGATTGCCTAACGTGCAAAACCCCCTTTTTAAAGTAAGCTATTTATGCACTAAAGTTCAAATTCGAGCAATTCAACCTAACGTGGCTTTTCAATTACCTTCCCTAGGGTCTAGAGCATCTAATTGAGGCATCAATTCAAGCCAATTAGTAAATTTTCTTAAAACCCTAATTTTAGGCACTATTCATCACCTCTTTGATCAATCTCAACATTCAACCGTTAAATTTGTTATCACACCACAAAAGTTAGCTCTAGAGACTTTAAATAACTCATAGGAAGCATTCACAACAAGATATATAGCTATAATTGACAATTCAATAAAATTGAACATGTGCATATAAACTTTAAACTCAAGCAAATAAGACTCCCTCACAATTTTGAAGATGTAGAAGCTTTGTTGAAGGTCCTAAGTTGCTCCAAAATCCTCCCAAGATCACTCTAAGAGCTCAAGTGCATGGATGAAGAAGCAAAATTCTCTCCTTTTTCCTCCTTGAAGTGGACGGCCAAGGCTTAGGACATGGAGGGAATTTTCTAAATTGTTTTGATGACTTATGAGCACTATTCTATTTAATTTCATGAGTAGTTGTTTTATGTGTAGTATATAATTAATATTCTAAGCTAATTAATCTCAAAAACTTAATCAATTAAAGCTAATTGTTATTACAAATGCTTTTTAATTAACAACTAGCACTATTCTAACGTAACACTATTTAAAGCTCACGGAAAATATTTTTCAAACGCATACTCCTAAGCTCGAAAGTTCAAGACAAAAATTTCTTGGTTCCTTTTAAATGTCGAGTGACCTAGGAAAAATTTAAAATCAAGCTTTCGAAACAGTCGAAAATATTATGAATAGTAACCCACAATAAAAACAATTAAACAAGAAAAAAATGATGCACGTAGAAATGCGCACATAAGTATGCAACGATTATAATAAATTTAGGGTGAAATTCTCGGGTGTCACAGTACACATCACTATCACATAGATCACATATTAAGTTCAGGATACAAGATTGCACAAAAGACACTCACATTCTCAAGGCACACGAAGCATACACCTAATCAAGATATATTTCACAAGCACGCACTCGAGATTCACTACCCAGCAGTCCGAGGACCCTATCCCGGCTGAGAGCATCTAAGCTCTGATACCACCTGTAACGCCCCGATCCCTCACGAGACCGGAGGCTCTAGTAACCATGCTATTCTCAACCGCATCCCAACCCGGGCACAGATTTTAGGAAAAACGGACACAGTTTTCCCTGTACCGTGGACATTCTGAAAACCTGTAAGCATTCAAATAAAACACGAAGCAAAGGAAAAACATTTCTAATTGAAATCCCAACTTCAGGGCCATCCGTGTAACGCCCCGATCCCTCACGAGACTGGGACTCCTATTTATCATGCTATTCTCACCCAATTCCAAACCCCAGGCACAAAATTTAGGGGAAACGGACGGAGTCTCCCCTGTTTATAGGACTAAACTGGTACCTGCACAAAGACACCCATGATGCTAGATCCACAAACAGCAACTCTTATAACCAATCCTCCAAGATTTTTATGGGCCACCAGCGATCACAAGGCCATCCGAGCCTTGGAACAACAATTACATATAACACACAAGCAAGCAAAGCACTTCTAATTTTAACTATAGGTAGTTAGATACAACAATAGCCAAGTTCTACTTCCAAGTTTGTTAATCACACAAGCATGCAAAAGAATAAGTTTACTATGGATTATTACATGTCATTCCACTTTATATCCAACATACAAGATTACAAATTATTACATTCACCATTTATACTCAAGACCCCAAGGTCACAAAAAGGCAATCAACAACAACTCCACGCAAGCTTCTCATTTTAGACAACCTTATAACACAAGAAGTCATCGAAATTGCTTAACTAGCACTTCTTCCTCTTCTTCTATCAGCTGAGGATTCACCTCAGCTTCACCTGAAACATATTAAATGAGGAATGAGCAACAATGTTGCCCAGCGAGGGAGGTGATGCAACATGCCAACGTGCAATGTGATATGCGAACACAAGAAAATATATATAAGCCACATAAACCAACAAGACAATAAGCCAAGCAATTAATCACTTTTAAAAAGGATACGGTTCCACTTCCAAGTTTTCGATCACGAGCCACGAATCACGAGCATCACGAACATGCCGGCAAACCCCAAACACCAACAATTGGGATACTCCGGATGTATCCCGATCCTACGACCCTTTCTCCCGAGGTAGGTCCATGCCCAGCAGGTGAACCACGCCTCTGGGGTAGTGGAGTATGCCTCAGCGAGAAAGGGAATAGGCACCATGGTAGTCGAGGGAGCACGGCAAGCCCGACGCCGCCCGTGTTTCTCGACGCTACCATGTCCGATAAAGGTTGCGCAACCCAAAACAAGTCACAAGCAATCAATATAACACATAACACATAAGAGGGACAACAAAGTAGGCCGCCCTCACATATATGCACGATAAAAGTTCATATAAGCACGATATTAGCTAATAGATGTCAAAAGAAGCAATCAACACAATTAATTCTAATAATCTACTCAAATAACTTAAATACATCCTAAATATTCAAGGCAAGGCATTGCTAACACACAACAAGTTCCAAATGCAACTAAAATGGCTAAAAACTACATTTCCCCTTTCTTTAACCGAGCTTTCTTTCTCCTAAGCATAGTTCGAGATTCCCAATCATACCCTAGTCTTTCTATATTCCTAATTAAGCTCAAAGGTACCTTTTAAAGTCACTAAAACTCATTTTTGAAGCAAAAGTTCGGGAAGGCCCCGAATGGGTTTGAACTATAGCCATACTAACCGAACCCCATTTTCGCGAAACGAAAGCACCAAAGGTGCTTCCTTAGCTCAAGGATACCCAAATCGATGCCCAAACTTGCCCGGATTGCTTAACGTATAAAACCCCCTTTTTAAAGTAAGCTAATTATGCAATTAAGTTCAAATTCGAGTGATTCAACCTAACATGGCTTTTCAACTAACTTCCCTAGGGTCTAGAGCACCTAATTGAGGCATCAATTCAAGCCAATTAGCAAATTTTCTCAAAACCCTAGTTCTAGGCACTATTTATCATCTCTTTGATCAAATTCAACATTCAACCATTAACTTTGTTATCAACCCTCAAAAGTTAGCTCTAGAGACATTAAATAACTCATAGGAAGCATTCATAACAAGTTATATAGCTATAATTGACAATTCAAGAAAATTAACATATGCACATAAACTTTAAAATCAAGAAAATGAAACTCCCTCACAATTTTTGAAGATGATGAAGCTTGTAGAAGTCCCTAGGTTGCTCAAAACCCTCCCAAGATCAATCTAGAAGCTCAAGATGCAAGGTTGTTGAAGCAAAATCTCCTCTTTTCCTTCTCCTATGCAATTCTCGGATTTGCTACAGTGTTTTCAGCATGCTCTTTTTTTTTTTTTTTTTTGCTAAGTTATGAGCTAATGTGTGTGTTGTGTGAGTTATATATTAAATGGGGCTAAGTTGCTTGCTTAAATGGTTCACTAAATGCGCTTAGTTAGCTTAAAACGAGCCTAGATAGTAAAATGAATGCTAGCTAATTCATTCCCTAAATTATGTTACATAACACTATTCATACAACTACAAAAATCATTTTCTAAACGAGCTCTCCTATCGCCTCTAGCTCAAATGCACATTTTTCCCACTACTCTAACAATTAATATGATTTAATAAAAATGCAAATTTGCTAATAGCATGAAGTTAAAAACATAGTGAATAGTAATCTAAGAAGACAGTTAATACTGCACAGAAGGAAATGCGCAAACAAGGGATGCAACAGTAATTGAATGCACGGCTAAAATCTCGGACGTCACAATCCGAGCCTTAAGCAACACAAGACAATATAAACACATACAAGCATGCAACGTAGCTAGAAGCAGAAGCATAAGTTATTACATGCCACAATTCCATAACACTTACTACATCCACTTAGCTTTCAAATTGCAACCACTCAAATATATATACATAAGCCCTTAGGCTCCAAAATAGAACATAAAGTAGACAAGCAAGGTCTTTTACAGTTTAGCAAGCAATCACTCCAATCTCAAGTAATAGTACACAGCAACCAAGGCAACTCCTCCAACTGCACCACCAGAAACATGTTTAGCGAGGCATGAGCAATCACAATTGCTCAGTGAGGGATAAGGTCTACCGGGGACGTGCAATGAAGCAACTTAACACAATTAATACAATAGATAAACAGTGAATAACAATTCTAATACCACATTTTAAAAGGATACAATCGATAACCCTTATCACTCCAAATCTTCGATCCCCGATCCACAAACCACGATCTCAATCTCGATATGCCGGCATCCCTTACACCAATGGGTACTCCGGATGTACCCGATCCTATGACCCAACACCCCCTGGCAATCTCCGGACCAGGCGAGTGAGGGAATAGCAGACAGAGCTAAGGCAACCAACACTAGCAAGCCCGATACCGCCCAGCGAGGCCATCGCATCCGCCGCAACAATGAGGTTGCGCAACCACGATGCAATGCAATAATGATATCAATGACAATATAATCAGTAAACACATTTAAGGACAAAATGTAGGTTGTCCTTGCACCAAGTTACAATTTAGCAACAATAAGCATATATCAATTATGCAATTATACTAAACAATATACTCTTTTAGCATGAAAATAAACTATAATGCACGTAAAGATGCAGGTCCCTCACCTTTAGGAAGCCAAACATATAAAACTTAGCCAAACTCCCATTTGAACCTTCTCCCATGGCATCAATTCCCTTCAATTCCCAATTAGGCAGTTATGCAATAAAATCATTCTACATTCATCCGATTGACCATACACAAATAATGTGACGCCCAGACCTGGCATATAGATTTTTAATTAGAAATTTGCATATTTATTTTTCTAAATTGCATATTTATTTTATTGAATTGCATTTTAATTAGATTTTTAATCCGAAAATTTTACTTATCATTATTAACTATAATTATTAAATTAAGTAATAAAATTTCATGAAACAACTACTTTATTATTTTAGGAGAAAAAATTAGTTAATATTTTGTTATTGTAATTATTTTAATTATTTTTAAACGATTTGTCGTGATATTTATTATTCAATTTGTTTAAACTTATTCTACATATCTTTAAATTAACTTGTTTTACTATTAAATGCAAGTTAGGCCCGGAAATTGAATAAACTATTCTAATTGATTTATTTTATGATCTATTTATCTAGACTATGTTTAATGTTTTACATAGAATAATCAATCTAGTAGTTTTATTAATTATGAGTATCTTAATTTTAATTAAGTGATTGTTGTCTATTAACTGAATTGCTAAAACTATAAGATTAAACTTGATTGGCTTGATTTAATTATACTTATATATATATATAAAAAAAAGAGAAAACGACTCACACACACACGGCTGCATATCAAACCACACAAAAATTTTATCTCACCCACTCTCAACTACTCACACACGCATAGCCACACAAAACCACCAACTCTGATTCTTCATCTCTCTCACGCGACACACACACACAGGTGCCTCACCAACAGATCAAAACCTCTCTTCACCACTAGTATACCATCGGGCAGAGAGAGAGAGAGCAGGGAACCAGTGTTAGTCGCGGTAAGGAGAAGGAAGTTTAGGCAGATTTGTAGCAGCCGCGGGCAGAGAGAGAGAGAGAGAGAGAGGGGGGCTGCAGCTTTGGCGAAGAAACAGAAGAGAAAATAACAATTTTTATTTAGGGAACGGAGCCTCTCGTCCGACGGCAAGCTCGACGTAAGGGCAGAAATCAGATCTGAAACGGGGACTTAATTCATGTGAGGGATTTGTGTATTTTAGCATTCATTTCGTGCATATAATTTGCTATTCTAAAAATCATAATTTAATATACAATTCCTAAATTCAATGTTGTAAGAATGTGTGAATTACAATTTGATATGTGTTTCGGAAGTGAAATTTTGAATGGGTAACATCTTTATTGAAAATTGATGTTGTTTGGTTAAAAGGTAGGACTGCATGTTAAGTGTTTGAGATTAAGTCTCAAAGAAGTTGTTGTATAAACTAACCAAAGGTGCTAAGTTGCTAAAATTTAAGCAGGCAAGTTGGTGTTTTGTTTTGTGGAAGTGTGTAAGAATATTAGCGGCCTTCGGCCAATCTGAATCAGCGCCGACAGTGGGCCGGCGCTGGACAGCTCCGGCAGGCCACCGCTAGCAGTGGACTACCGATGTTAGACCTTCCGTTTGGCTTGTGTTGTACGTATATAATCTATGATTATAGGGAGGATGGTCAAGCATGTTATAAGTGTGATATTATTTGAATTCCAAGCTTCTTGATTTAGTATATTACTGTGAATCACATGATTATAATAAAACTAGTTGAATTGCTGGGTATTGTTATGAATCAATTAGTTGTAATGTAGTCAGTAGGAGTTGGAAGGTCTTGGCTTAAGGGGAAATATGTCACCTTGACATTTGTTATTGATCCAAGATATGTTTTGAGATATGAAAGCTTAGACTTATGCTCATGTAATGAAATTAGTTGAAATATGATTAATGTGTTGAGCCTTATTATGAATTAACAATGTGAGAGTTTTATTAAAATGCTTAGTTTAATTATTTCGTTAAAATTGGATGTCAAGTACTAGTCTAGGATATGTTTAAGATGTGAAGGTTTAAATTCATTCATGTTTCAAGTAGGTAGTTGAGATAGGGCTAATTAGTTAAACCTACTTATGTGTCAGAAATGTTAAACCTTCTTAAGTGCTTAGCTTAACTAATTTGGCTAGTGAGTGAATATTTGGAGTTAAGGAAGAGTTTGATCTTCGCACATGACAGTGACCTTAGGATCAAGTGCAGAATTTGGATTAAGGTTACTATAACATGAATTGTGAAGTAAGGGACCAAACGTGTTACTAATCCATATCATCCTAAAGTAAAATATGTTATATGAGATTATTCCAACTTTATAAAAGTGTAGCATATTAATAAATGTAATATGTGTCAAAAGGTATTATATGTTATCTATGTGCTTAAAAGGGTCGAATTCTAAATTAAGTCTATGCCTAGCCATTCAAGAATAAGTTAAGTTATGAGAACACGAAGTATACCGGAACATATCTTCCAACTTTATAATAAAGTATATTTAAAATAGTGAAACTTTGAAAGAATAATAGCTAATGTAAAGATAATGATTATTACATGCTAATTGAGCTATAAAGAGTAGTTTAAGGTAGTGGTTAAACTTGAGATTAATTATCATGTAAATAAAGTCGGTGACTGTTGAATAGTTAGGCTAAAATGATATCTGTTGCTGAAAACTTTGCTTCTTTATCCTTTCATGGGCTAAAGCTTAAATTAATAACATTTGTTCATGTATATAATTAATAAGGGACTTAGTGAACCTTAGTTTAAAAAGGCATGGTTACTTTAATCCTACAAACAATTAGTTGCCATCTAGCTCACAGTTGCCTTTCTACTGTTGACTTGATTCATACGCTTCACGTAAGCTGTTGTTGCTCAATAATACTTAATTGTTACATGAATAGTTGAGTTACGTGTTTAGTTGAAAATCAATGACTAATTGATTCTATTGTTATATATTTGAGGACAACCTACTTTGTTGTCCTCATTTCTATGCCTTTTGAAATAAATGTTTTATGTGCTATCTTGAGTGGTTTGATTTCGGGGTTGCGCAACCTCTTCGGACATGGTAGCGTCGAGAAACACGGGCGGCATCGGGCTTGCCGTGCTCCCTCGACTACCATGGTGCCTATTCCCTTCTCGCTGAGGCATACTCCACTACCCCAGAGGCGTGGTTCACCTGCTGGGCATAGACCTACCTCGGGAGAAAGGGTCGTAGGATCGGGATACATCCGGAGTATCCCAATTGTGGTGTTTGGGGTTTGTCGGCATGTTCGTGATGCTCGTGGTTCGCGGCTCGTGAATAAAGACTTGGAAGTAGAACCGTATCCTTTTCAATATGATTGCTACTTATAATTGTATTCCTACCAAAGTGTTGGTTAATGTGTGAGATGTTTTACTGATGTTTATGATTTGCTTCCGAGCTAAAACTTCTAAAGTAAGCTTATAGCTTTATTGCCTTGAGTTAGCATTTAGTCTTGCAATCGATTTTATCACTTGATCTTATTGTTACTTGAGCTACTTGATACACTTGTTCATTTGCATTGCATGAGAATATTGCGAAAACCTCTCCGGGTATTTGTGTACCTCCCTCACTGAGTGTACTCACAATGTATACTCATTCCTCTTCTCTTTAACTATTTCAGGCGAGGCAGGTTCAGTTCCTCTGGAGATGGAGGAGGCTCGGGAGTCTCTTTGAGTTCCTGTGCAATGTTGCGTGGTAGTTCTTGAAAATGTAGTGGTTAATATGAAATCTTTTGAGGCCTGTGTGCCTTGTAAATATTTGATAAATGTAAATATGTATCTAAGCTTAAGTTCACTTAGGCTAGCGGTCTGTAATATTTTTGGAGGACATTAAGACTGTTAGCTAACTAACCTAGAACTCTATATAGACTATTTTGCTAAGACTAGATAATTAGCGTTATCTTGGGAACTTCAATGACTTATGTTATTTGTGTAGTTTTGTGTGTTAATTCCTCTGGAAACAGGTGTTAGAATATCCTATAAACAGGGGAGACTCTGCCCGTTTTCCCTCGTTTTTCGTACCCCGGGTTTGGGTTCGGGACTCTGATCTCGTGAGGGATCGGGGTGTTACAGTTGTGGTATCAGAGCTTCTTTAGTTAGCTCTCAGCCGGGACAGGGTCCTTGGGCTGTTGGGTAGCAACCCCTGAATGTGCGCATATAGTCATGACTCGAATGAGTGTATGTGTTTGTATATGAGGCTTGTGTGTTTTTTAATACAAGTGTGCTCTACGTGTCGTAATTGTGTATATGTGAAGATTGTATGATACTTATATTTATGTGATTAAATGCTTCTCCAAATGATTCTACGAATAACTACTTGACTCAAATATTAGTAATGATATGCGTGATTGAATTCTGTGAACTAAGTTGTTACAAATAGCATGATAACTTGCTAATTCCACTAAGAGTTATTAGCCTTCAGTATGGTTGATAATTGCATAATAGACTAAGGCATTAATTGTGCATATGAAATAATTGTTTAGCATGTGAAATTCTATCACATATAATATGAGCATCTTATGAGAAATCTAATATAAATTACATCAACTGCATACATATATCACCCTTAAACTGGTAAGTAACCTCTTCCCCTCTGTAGAGCAAAGATGGAAGAAGGCAAGCTACCGGGGGATGAGGGGTCATCAAGAGAGGAGACAGGTTATCATACCTCTATTGCTGAGCAAGTTCGGGTGCTGGTTCAAGTAGCAGAAACTATGTTGAGAGTGGTACGGGGCCTTGAAATTCAGATCTTGCAGGAGTCATTTGGAGGTGTAACTAAGGGAGAGAAGAGGCAACATGACCCAGAAACGGGGCCTAGTCAGACTGCCAAGAGGTCATTTCAGCTTGTGCGCTGTAGTTATTGCAAACGCCAGGGGCATTCTGTTGTAAATTGTTGGAAACGAACGGGACGTTGTACAGGTTGTGGAAGTCACTTACATCAGGTGAAATACTGTCCTAAATGGGAGACAGGAGTGAGTGGTACTACCCAGGGCAGTGCTGCAGATGGGGCTTCTACCCACAGGGATCTGGCTGTGGTATACTTTGTGGACCCGCAGGGAGTACTTCAGGGATTTGGTAAGAATCAAAAGAGTCTCTTTTATATTTAAATAATTACTGTTGGCATGCATTCATACTAATCTATAAGGAGTTAAAAGCATCCATATACATGACTGGTTTTCTACGGAGAGGTGACGATTGCAGTGGAGTTTCTTGTGGGATATTCCTTTGGTATTTTATTGGGGAGAAATTATTTAATGTCAGTCGACCTTTAACAGCATCTTCATTAGTAATATCACATGGAAAACTCGGTTGGCCTTCTTGTTTGATATTGCATTTGGAATTCTTGTGTGGCATTTCTATTTACAGAAGCATGATAGCTGGTGCTCCTTATAGGGACCTTTATTTGGTACCCTTATTCTGAATTTTCAATATGGAATTCTTGCGGCATTCTTATGAAAATTCTTCGGGGATTCTTAATCAATAATTAGAACTAGTGGTATTCTTTGAGACGGGGTTTATGATTCATATTATTTACTTGCATCTTCGCATTTACTTGGGATTCAGAATTTTAGAATGGGTTTCTTGTTCGACTCTTTTATCGGGAATTCATATGTGGAGTTCTTTTGGCATTCTTGGACGATGATTCTCTTCAGCAACAATTTCGACATGGGTTGTCATGGTTGTTGTGGAGATCTCTTCTGAGAGTAAGGAATTGCGAGGACGTAATTCTTTGTAGGGGGGAAGAGTGTGACGCCCAGACCTGGCATATAGATTTTTAATTAGAAATTTGCATATTTATTTTTCTAAATTGCATATTTATTTTATTGAATTGCATTTTAATTAGATTTTTAATCCGAAAATTTTACTTATCATTATTAACTATAATTATTAAATTAAGTAATAAAATTTCATGAAACAACTACTTTATTATTTTAGGAGAAACAATTAGTTAATATTTTGTTATTGTAATTATTTTAATTATTTTTAAACGATTTGTCGTGATATTTATTATTCAATTTGTTTAAACTTATTCTACATATCTTTAAATTAACTTGTTTTACTATTAAATGCAAGTTAGGCCCGGAAATTGAATAAACTATTCTAATTGATTTATTTTATGATCTATTTATCTAGACTATGTTTAATGTTTTACATAGAATAATCAATCTAGTAGTTTTATTAATTATGAGTATCTTAATTTTAATTAAGTGATTGTTGTCTATTAACTGAATTGCTAAAACTATAAGATTAAACTTGATTGGCTTGATTTAATTATACTTATATATATTTAAAAAAAAAAAAAAAGAGAAAACGACTCACACACACACGACTGCATATCAAACCACACAAAAATTTTATCTCACCCACTCTTAACTACTCACACACGCATAGCCACACAAAACCACCAACTCTGATTCTTCATCTCTCTCACGCGACACACATATACAGGTGCCTCACCAACAGATCAAAACCTCTCTTCACCACTAGTATACCATTGGGCAGAGAGAGAGAGAGCAGGGAACCAGTGTTAGTCGCGGTAAGGAGAAGGAAGTTTAGGCAGATTTGTAGCAGCCGCAGGCAGAGAGAGAGAGAGAGAGAGAGAGAAAGAGAGAGAGAGAGGGGCTGCAGCTTTGGCGAAGAAACAGAAGAGAAAATAACAATTTTTATTTAGGGAACGGAGCCTCTCGTCCGACGGCAAGCTCGACGTAAGGGCAGAAATCAGATCTGAAACGGGGACTTAATTCATGTGAGGGATTTGTGTATTTTAGCATTCATTTCGTGCATATAATTTGCTATTCTGAAAATCATAATTTAATATACAATTCCTAAATTCAATGTTGTAAGAATGTGTGAATTACAATTTGATATGTGTTTCGGAAGTGAAATTTTGAATGGGTAACATCTTTATTGAAAATTGATGTTGTTTGGTTAAAAGGTAGGACTGCATGTTAAGTGTTTGAGATTAAGTCTCAAAGAAGTTGTTGTATAAACTAACCAAAGGTGCTAAGTTGCTAAAATTTAAGCAGGCAAGTTGGTGTTTTGTTTTGTGGAAGTGTGTAAGAATATTAGCGGCCTTCGGCCAATCTGAATCAGCGTCGACAGTGGGCCGGCGCTGGACAGCTCCGGCAGGCCACCGCTAGCAGTGGACTGCCGATGTTAGACCTTCCGTTTGGCTTGTGTTGTACGTATATAATCTATGATTATAGGGAGGATGGTCAAGCATGTTATAAGTGTGATATTATTTGAATTACAAGCTTCTTGATTTAGTATATTACTGTGAATCACATGATTATAATAAAACTAGTTGAATTGCTGGGTATTGTTATGAATCAATTAGTTGTAATGTAGTCAGTAGGAGTTGGAAGGTCTTGGCTTAAGGGGAAATATGTCACCTTGACATTTGTTATTGATCCAAGATATGTTTTGAGATATGAAAGCTTAGACTTATGCTCATGTAATGAAATTAGTTGAAATATGATTAATGTGTTGAGCCTTATTATGAATTAACAATGTGAGAGTTTTATTAAAATGCTTAGTTTAATTATTTCGTTAAAATTGGATGTCAAGTACTAGTCTAGGATATGTTTAAGATGTGAAGGTTTAAATTCATTCATGTTTCAAGTAGGTAGTTGAGATAGGGCTAATTAGTTAAACCTACTTATGTGTCAGAAATGTTAAACCTTCTTAAGTGCTTAGCTTAACTAATTTGGCTAGTGAGTGAATATTTGGAGTTAAGGAAGAGTTTGATCTTCGCACATGACAGTGACCTTAGGATCAAGTGCAGAATTTGGATTAAGGTTACTATAACATGAATTGTGAAGTAAGGGACCAAACGTGTTACTAATCCATATCATCCTAAAGTAAAATATGTTATATGAGATGATTCCAACTTTATAAAAGTGTAGCATATTAATAAATGTAATATGTGTCAAAAGGTATTATATGTTATCTATGTGCTTAAAAGGGTCGAATTCTAAATTAAGTCTATGCCTAGCCATTCAAGAATAAGCTAAGTTATGAGAACACGAAGTATACCGGAACATATCTTCCAACTTTATAATAAAGTATATTTAAAATAGTAAAACTTTGAAAGAATAATAGCTAATGTAAAGATAATGATTATTACATGCTAATTGAGCTATAAAGAGTAGTTTAAGGTAGTGGTTAAACTTGAGAGTAATTATCATGTAAATAAAGTCGGTGACTGTTGAATAGTTAGGCTAAAATGATATCCGTTGCTGAAAACTTTGCTTCTTTATCCTTTCATGGGCTAAAGCTTAAATTAATAACATTTGTTCATGTATATAATTAATAAGGGACTTAGTGAACCTTAGTTTAAAAAGGCATGGTTACTTTAATCCTACAAACAATTAGTTGCCATCTAGCTCACAGTTGCCTTTCTACTGTTGACTTGATTCATACGCTTCACGTAAGCTGTTGTTGCTCAATAATACTTAATTGTTACATGAATAGTTGAGTTACGTGTTTAGTTGAAAATCAATGACTAATTGATTCTATTGTTATATATTTGAGGACAACCTACTTTGTTGTCCTCATTTCTATGCCTTTTGAAATAAATGTTTTATGTGCTATCTTGAGTGGTTTGATTTCAGGGTTGCGCAACCTCTTCGGACATGGTAGCGTCGAGAAACACGGGCGGCATCGGGCTTGCCGTGCTCCCTCGACTACCATGGTGCCTATTCCCTTCTCGCTGAGGCATACTCCACTACCCCAGAGGCGTGGTTCACCTGCTGGGCATGGACCTACCTCGGGAGAAAGGGTCGTAGGATCGGGATACATCCGGAGTATCCCAATTGTGGTGTTTGGGGTTTGCCGGCATGTTCGTGATGCTCATGGTTCGCGGCTCGTGAATAAAGACTTGGAAGTGGAACCGTATCCTTTTCAATATGATTGCTACTTATAATTGTATTCCTACCAAAGTGTTGGTTAATGTGTGAGATGTTTTACTGATGTTTATGATTTGCTTCCGAGCTAAAACTTCTAAAGGAAGCTTATAGCTTTATTGCCTTGAGTTAGCATTTAGTCTTGCAATCGATTTTATCACTTGATCTTATTGTTACTTGAGCTACTTGATACACTTGTTCATTTGCATTGCATGAGAATATTGCGAAAACCTCTCCGGGTATTTGTGCACCTCCCTCACTGAGTATACTCACAATGTATACTCATTCCTCTTCTCTTTAACTATTTCAGGCAAGGCAGGTTCAGTTCCTCTGGAGATGGAGGAGGCTCGGGAGTCTCTTTGAGTTCCTGTGCAATGTTGCGTGGTAGTTCTTGAAAATGTAGTGGTTAATATGAAATCTTTTGAGGCCTGTGTGCCTTGTAAATATTTGATAAATGTAAATATGTATCTAAGCTTAAGTTCACTTAGGCTAGCGGTCTGTAATATTTTTGGAGGACATTAAGACTGTTAGCTAACTAACCTAGAACTCTATATAGACTATTTTGCTAAGACTAGATAATTAGCGTTATCTTGGGAACTTCAATGACTTATGTTATTTGTGTAGTTTTGTGTGTTAATTCCTCTGGAAACAGGTGTTGGAATATCCTATAAACAGGGGAGACTCTGCCCGTTTTCCCTCGTTTTTCGTACCCCGGGTTTGGGTTCGGGACTCTGATCTCGTGAGGGATCGGGGTGTTACAAATAACATGAGTTAAGAATGCTAATCATGCAATTAATTAGCTAGTTCTACAAGTTCATGTCACAATATCAAACTCTAAAATCTCTAGACATGCATTATCTTAACTAACTTAGAGGATATGACAAGAAGCATTCTTTGCTTTTTAGCATTAGCATGCACAAGGCCCTAATTCCATTTAGTTAGCTAAATGGCAGCCAATTACCTCCCATTTCAACTTACATGTTCAACAAGCTAACCATTTGTCTAAACTCAACTCTAGCTAATTACAAGATAATTCGAGTTATCATACTCATTTTTTCCAATTTACATTTTATAACTCAATCAATAGACAAATATAGCAATTATAACAAGTATAATAATTCAAATAGCTACTTATGCAATAAGCTTAACTAATTCACATAAGCTTCATTTAGACACTTTTCACATGCTTGGTATTTAGGTCATAAACTTCACACTTATATAACATATAACTCTATCATGATCAATTAGAGCAAACATAACAATATAATAACTACTAATGCAACTAATTCAAGTAATTCACAAGAAATCTAACAAATCTCCTTCTAAATGCTAACAAAATAAGCTCTAAACTTCACACAAGATAACGAACCTCAAATCTAACTATACTAAATCTCTAATGACACTTAATGACACCACTTAAGCCCTTGAAATCTCACTTTAAAGTACAATTACCCGAAAAGTCCGAATTTGCCTCTTTATTAATTACATTACAAGTACTCTAATCGAAGCGAATACATTTCTAGCACCTCATCACTTACTAGACACTAGCCCTAATGCCCAAACGCACCCGGATTCACTTTCAACCCGAAATCCCCTTTGTCAATCTTTGCTATTAAGCTTCAAATCAAAAGGCAAGATTCAAGATTCCCAAACGAGTTATCCTATCCTTCAAACCACACCTTATGGCACCCCAAAGACCCTCGAGCTCACCCGTTAAACCTCATTTATCATTAAATCCCCGATTTTCTCTTTGTGCGTTTATACTACAAGTACTAATTCCGAAATCCAAACAAGCAAAACGAAGGCACTTCTAAAGCTTCAATACTTAATAAAGACTAGCCATAACCTCGAAACGTGCCCGGATTTGAGTTAACCCCGAAACCCCTTATTAAAGTAGCTTAATTTGATCAAATTATTCAAATTTTGTACATAGCAAGTGCAACTAACATTTTTTCCGCGCTCAAAGACCTAATTAGCAACTACTAGAAGCATTGAATCAAATTAAATTGCACAAATTTTTGGAACCCTAGAAATTTCACTATTTATCATCTTCCCCAAAGCTCCAACTCCATTTTCAACCATTCAAAATGCTATCTAACCACAAAATTATGCTCTATGATCATTAATAAGAGTAATTTAAGCATAACCAAGCATAACCAAGTAATATCTCAACAAATCCCAAAAAAAAATAAAGTTTAGGTGCAAAATTTTCAAATACAAAAATAAGATGAAATTCTTATCACACAATGCTAGAGAAGCTTGAAGAATGTGTAAACATGTTCAAGAACTCAAGATTCAAGCTTGGAATGGATGTAAATGACCAACTATAACAATTTTGCAAGAAAAAGTTACTATTCCTGTAACTATTTTTTGGCCATTTTTTTGACTTTTTTTTTTGTTCTTAGCTTATATTATTCTAATGAGAAGGTCAAATGGTAGGTCAAATAATTAAGGCATTTTAGTAAGGGCAAAAGGGTCATTTGGGTGATCAAATTTCAGCAAAACAAATGCCAAAAATCTGAAAAAAATCTGGAAAAAAAAAATCCCGCTGGTACTATTCATCAGACATTTCGCGAATTTTTTTCCCGTTGATCCCGATATGCAATGCACGCACGGTCAGGGGCTGTAGTCCCCTAAAAATATGTAGTATTTTATAAAAATATAAAATGCATGAAAAGAAACAATTGAATTTATGAAAATATGGAAAATAAAAAAAAAAGTAATTAGCTAAATTACATCAAAATTAACCATTTAATGAATGCAATTAATTAAGTGCTAGGTTCGGGGTGTCACAGTATGAGGGGATTCTTGGCTTAATCCAAGGTGAGGGAGTTTTCATCTCTTCTTTGCATCTTAACTTGATTTATTGTTTCTAAATTGAATTATTTAGTAATTGTTAAAGTTTATATGTATTATTTTACTTGTTCTCTTGAGTCTTTTCGTATTATTGTGACTAATTGTAAGGGCAGCCTACTTTGTCGTCCCTCTTATGTGTTATTTGATAATCTTGGCTCTCATGACATGACTTGGGGTTGTGCAACCGTTTTGGGCATGGTAGTGTCGAGTAACACGGGCGGCGCCGGGCTTGCCGTGCTCCTTCGGCTACTATGGTTTCCCAGTCCCTTCTCGCTGAGGCATACTCCCCTACCCCAGAGGCGTGGTTCACCTCGTTGGGGCATACGGACCTACCTCGGGAGATATAGGTCGTAGGATCGGGGTACATCCGGAGTACCACAATTTGGAGGAGTAAGGGTTTGCCGGCACTTGTTTGAAGATCTTGGCTCGTGGCTTGTGATTGAAGACAAAGTAGAACCATATCCTTTTTATATGTGGTTAAATACTTGTCTATCTAGTCTTGTTACTTTGTGTTATATATATGACTATCCTTGTTGCATATCATGTTGCATCACCTCCTTCACTGAGTAACTTTGGTTACTCATTCCTCATTTTAAAATGTTACAGGAGCAGTTAGAATAACTATCTTGTGTGCCGTGTTGTTGGTTGCTTATCCTGCTGTGGTTGGAAGCTGTTTGTGAAGATGAAACTTGGTGTATTTTTGTTCTGTTTTGAAACCCCTTGAAGTCTTGTATGTATTTTGTACTACTTGTTGGATTGTAAACCAATTTAAAGGATTTATGTGATTTGATAGAGTAGAGATATGTAATAGCTAAAGATAGACTTTATTGTATTTTGATTACATGCTCGTGTGATTATATTTGCTGCTTGCAGGATTTTGATTAGTCCTATAAATAGGGAAAACTCTATATGTTTTCCCCTAATTTCATGCCCGGAGTTTGGAATTGGGTTGAGAATAGTTTGAATAATAGAAGTCCCAGTTCCATGAGGGATTGGGGCATTACAGAAGTGGTATCATAGCTTAGTAGCTCACAACCGGGACAAGGTCCTCGGTCTTCTGGGTAGCGACCTTGAGTGCGTGCATGTGAAATGTGTTTTGGATAGTCAAGTGCTTGCATGTTGGATTGTATTTGCCAGAACGAAAATGTGTTCTTATGTGTTATATTTGTGTAAAATATAAAGATTGTGTGATGTGCATAAATATGTGATCATGTGTGTAACTACACGCCTTAATTGTATAACAAGTGAAAAATAGTTGAAATGTACAAATATGTGATAAGAGTTGAATCGGTGTGTATACTTGCATGTGATACTTATGTGTCTTAAAAGATTATGTGCATCTATATGATTATTTGTGCAATAAATGGAAATTATGTGATATGTGTATTGTGTAATGTAAGTATGGGTGCACTTATGTGTTCTAATTGTATAATATGTAAGGGTTGTGTGATAAGTGCATTTATGTGATTAATTGTGCATCTAAGTGATATCTTGAGTGATTATTTACCTTAGTTGCTTGTAATAATATGCTTTAAATGCTTATCTTATCTGAACACACCATATACATGCATTCTCCTTTGAAATGGTAAGTAAACTCTCTCCCCTATAAAGAGTGACAAATGATGGCTTACTCGAAGATGGGAACCAGTGAAAAAGGGAGTAGTGGATCAATTGGCTGACGGCAGTTAGAGAAAGGAAATTTGTGCTCGGTAGGTAAAATCCATAGTCAGTCCTTGGAGTTCATCCTCAATATTCTTCTTCAGTATTCACCTATGGAATTCCTACACGGTATTATTTCTGGTATTCTCCCCGAGATTCTTATTGGTATTTCCATATAGGGATTTTCAATTGGTGTATTCCTAGTAGGCTTCTTATTTGGTGCTCCTGTTGAATTCTTATTTGGATTTCATTGTCAGGTTACATGAAAATTATACTATGAGATTCTTAATAGTATTCTTATTCGGCAAAAATGATTGATGGTCTATCTTGGGATTCTTATTTGCTATTATTTTGGTATTTTTGTTTAGAGAATCCCAGTCGGGCTCCTCGTTTAACAACTATCTTTTGGGTTCTTATTTGGTGTTCGGGTCAGAGAGATTCTTACTGAACTCTAGATCGGTATTCTTAACTGGAGCCTTTATTTGGCCTCCTTGCTCGGGATTCTATGTATATATATGGTATTTTCTTAATATTCTAAAGGAGATTCTTATTGGTCCTCTTACCCGACATGCAAATTTGATAGACTTCTTTTGGGAGTTTCTACTTGAAAGATTCCATTGAATGAAATCCGCTGTCAGAATACATGTGGGGTCTCTCAACATTATTCTTGTGTAATGCTATTGCTCGGTTACTGACAGAGATTAATCTGGGTTGGTGTTAGCATAGTGCTTTTGTCTTTTATGACTGGACCAGAATCGTTGCAATGTGATACAAAGATCCATTAAAAAAGAGAATTGCGAGGACACAATTGTTTGAAGAGGGGAAGAGTATAATAGCCCAGACCCAGCATATAGTATACAGTACATATTTGCATATATTAATATGTTACTTCAAAATTTTATTTATAATTATGTGAATAACTTGATTCAATTCATTCATTAATTGCACTATTTATTATATTTTTGAAATACATGCAAATAGAGTTTAATAAAAATTAAATAAGGTAACTATCTTAATTTTATAATTGTTGAAATTTATTCTTTTGTATTTAAGTGCTAGATTCTATTATTTTCTATTAATTGCTTAAATAACTCAAGCCCGAACATGAAAATTTTATGTTTCTATTTTTTTTTTTTGAATTACTTATTTTTCTTATATTCCATATCATTTATATAATCGTTCGATCATCGTGCTATGTGCATAGCATATCGGGAGTATCAGGAAATTAATTATCTTTAGTATCCCCGAGTGAATAGTAATATTTTAGTTGTTTTGGGCCTTTAGTTTTTTTAAATTAGATTTCTACCTTGTTGTTCAGCCCAATTGTAATGCCCCGATCTCTCACGAGACTGGAGGCTCTAAAAACTAAGTTATTCTCAACCTAATTCTAACCCCGTCTCAAAATTTTAAGGAAAACAGACAGAGTCTCCTCTGTACCATGGACATTCTGAAAACCTGTAAACATTCAAATAAGCTATAGAACAACACTAAAGCCATTTCCAAAATAAAAATCCCAACTTTTAGGCCATCCGAGCCTTAAGACATGCAAACAGTTTAGATACACACAAGCA
This sequence comes from Ehretia macrophylla, assembly GCA_037974665.1. Lineage (NCBI taxonomy): Eukaryota > Viridiplantae > Streptophyta > Magnoliopsida > Boraginales > Ehretiaceae > Ehretia > Ehretia macrophylla. The sequence goes on from CM075781.1 coordinate 9,710,162, forward strand.
TGCATTCATAACTTAACTTTTTTACAAAACCGCTTATTATGCCACTCCATGATAGCTTTTAAGCATTCTTAGAAATTGAAAACAACCTGTCATTCACTCCCAAGCATGCAAAGAAGCTAAGAGTAGAAATATAAGTTATTACATGCCACAATTCCATAGCACTTACTACATCTACTTAACTTTCAAACTTGCAACTACTCAATTATATATACATAAGCCCTTAGGCTCCAAAATAGAATATAAAGTAGAACAATTAAGGTCTTCCACAGTTTAAAGGCAATCACTCAAATCTCAAGTAATAGCACACAACAATCAGGTCAACTCCTCCAACTGCACCACCTGAAACATGTATAGTGAGGTATGAGCAATCACAATTGCCCAGTGAGAAATAAGGTCTACCGGGGACATGCAATGCAGCAGTTAGTACAAATAAAGCATTTTACAAACAAAGAAAAATTGAAACAAGAAGTTACCACACATTAAAAAGGATACGATTCACTTGTTCTTCAATCACGAACCACGAGCCACGAACTAAAATCCCGATGTAATAATGACACTATTATCGATAAGCCGACATCCTCTTATAACTCCAAAATGGGTGTACTCCGGATGTACCCTGAAATCCTACGACCCAACTCTCCCTAGGCGACATCCCAAGCGAGAGAAGGACTGGGTAACCATGGTAGCCGAGGTATACCGGCAAGCCCGATGCCGCCCGGTTTCCACGACACTACCATGCCCAAATGGTTGCGCAACCACAATGCAATGCACTCAAAATGATAACATTAGAATACATCAATAAACACATGATTGAGGGACAACAAAGTAGGTTGCCCTCACATACAATATATAGACAATAAGTGCACATAATCTAAGTACAAGTAAATAAACTATTATGCACATAAGGATGAAGTCTCCCTCACCTCTATCAAGCTCCACAATGCAAGATTGGCTTCAAATCACTCTCAATCACCTAAAACACTAGAACAAACCAATTGTCCTAAATGTCTCTCTTTATGTTCTAGTCATTCTAACCAACTTATAGCCATCTTTTAATGGGTTTAAGCAAACATTTAAGCCATCTAGCATTAATGGCACCTAATAGAAACACTAAAACTATCAATTGAGCAAAAGTCACAAAACACAATATAATACTATTCTTTTCTCTAACTTTCTCAAGCTATCACATCCCAACGAGCTATGATAATAGAAATCCGTTTTCACCACGCAAACCTATCCATATTATGATCCATTTAAATACAAAGAAAACCCATTTAAACTATAAAAATCATAAAACTCCATTCGTCCCCTTAGTTGATTTATACTACAACTAAGTTAACCAATCACCCAACTAATGTCATAACCATACCAAAAGTGCTTCCATGACCTCCCAAGACAATGCCAACACTCAAACCGAGCAAATTCCACACTTGGTCAAAACATCCTTTTTGCAATTCAAGGCTAATTTGCTTCCAAATGTAATACGAAGTTCAAGGCATGCAACCAAGCTATACTATCTTCCTAATGACACTTAATGACACTACTTAGGACCTCAAAGTCACGCAATTACCCACATCTAGCCCGAAAGCCCCAAATTCCCTCTTTTGACTTTATACTACACGTACCTCAACCAGGACTCAAATAGGAGCTAGAAAAGCTTAGTTAGGTCCTAAATAGCCTAGGATTACTAAATGTGGAGCCCAATTCAACCCGGATTTGTGATAACCCCGAAACCCCTTTCTAAAAGTCGGCTATTTCCTTCTTTCGTTAGGTTATGGGCAATTAAACCCTACGGGGCCTTTACACTACTTTCATTAACATCTAAAGCACCTATTAGAACCATTAATTCAAGCTATAAAGTCCGATTACACAAAACCCTAACAATCCCATCACTATTCATGTCAAATAATCAACGAGCAATTTCAACAGTTTAAACTACGAAACAATAGCATAAATTAGGTATCTACCACTTATATACAACATACATAAGCATATTTAGGCATTGCAATAGCATTTGACAACAAATCTAAGAATTCAAGAAAGTTGACTTATTTTTCAAATGCAAAAATAGCATGCAAAACCCTCACCAATGCGCATAGGAACTCTCGGGAGGTTAGCAAACACCTTAAACTACTTGCTCCTAGCTTGGCTTGGCTTGGTTTGAAGATTTGGTGAGCAAAAATTCCTTCTTGGATGCACAAAGGGCTAATCGGATTTGCTACAATAATTCATGCATATTTTTTGTTTTTGTTTTGCTAGTTATGCTTTTTTTTTCAGCTCCAAACTGTATTTTTTTTTCTCTTTTCTGATCTTTTCTTGACCTTTCTTTTCTTTTCTTGATGTTCTTTTTTTTTATTTTCAAAAACAACCACAATGTGCAAGTAACCAACAACTTCAATTTAGAAGCACAAGAAACCCTAATTCAAGATTCTAGAGTCTGGCCAATTGAAAGCTAAACAAGAAATGAAATTGAAAGCAAGAAAACGGAAAACAAGACTCAAGAAACGAAATTATAAGAGCAAGAACGGAATTAAGACACAACCAAGAAAACGAATTGGAAGCAAGACACAATTTAGAATGAAGAAAGGAATTAAAACCTAGACTTAGACTCACAGAATTAACCAAGAAAAAACAAGAAAAGGATAGGCAAACCTGATAAACCTAAGCTCTGATTACCAATTTATGCGCAAATCGTCGTTTCCCTTCAGAAAAGTTTGTCCTCACAGGCTAATTCTCCAAAAAAAAAAAAAATTTACTGTTCGCTGCTTTGCTTTTTTTTTTTTTTTCAGCTCCGAACTGTATTTTTTTTTTCTCTTTTCTGATCTTTCCTTGACCTCTCTTTTCTTTTCTTCATGTTCTTTTTTTTTTTGGATTTGTAGAAACAACCACAATGAGCAAGTAACCAATGTCGCGCCCAAATCCGGTCTTAGGGAAACCAGTTCATAACGCGACGACACACGGACATTATAACGGCTGTAATATGGACGTCCAACAAAAGAATAGAAAACACTCAAATACATTTATATAAAGTCTACATCCAAGTAGACACAATTCTCAAACTATGTTCTCAACGAGCATAAATAAAACCCAAACGTGATCATAAATCCAATCATGATCACCTACATATACAATCAAAACAAGCTAGACTTCAAAATAGATAAGTTATCAAATATACCAAACATATATTAAAACAAAACCTCATTACAACAAACTACTAAAAGCCACTAAACATTGTTTCAACTCTATCACAAGCTAAACATAGTTCACGTTCCATGGTTCCTCAATAGTCTCCTCGTGCACATACTCAACGTCATGTACACCTGTAGCATGCATCACAGAGGGGTGAGTTTATTTATAACAAAGCTCAGTGGGGAGGGGAAACAGTTAAGGGGACTTTTAAAGCCACAACCTGTAAACCAGTTGATCATATTAGAAACAACATATAGCATGAGCAATAAAGCCATAAACCACGTTATGAGGATACTACTCATTGTTTGTTGATGTCGTCACTTATAGCCTCTACATGAACTCATCACGTTCACTTTTCACATCTTCTTATCACTCCCACATATTGGTACTCCGGATGTACCCACCTAGACACCCCACTCCCCATGGCCTTACACCGACCACACGAGAATGGTGTCAGACTATGGTAGTTGTGCAATTACCTGCAAGCCTTATGATGCCCGGCACGACACGACGATACCAAGCCCCGCATAAGTTTGGAACCTTTTGAACATGGGTATCTACCCAACACATTCACATTCATATAAGGGTATCCACCCAACGCCTTCACATTCGCATAAGGGTATCCACCCAACGCATTCACATTCGCATAAACCATTTAACTCATATTCATGACAAATAAAGGAGATCAACAAAGTATGTTGAACTCCCGAGCATATTCACGTATCATGTTCATTTGACAAACTCTCAACCATATACCCGAGCAATCGTGCCACATTTAACATACATCAATATACTCACATTTAAAGGCAACACATTCTTTAATTCAACCAAACTTTATTAAACATATATCCAACACATTAGTACCAATATTCAACTATCAAAGAATATGATCTTTTCAACATATTAACATCACCTAAGTACATAAAAACATGACATTTACACTTTAACACCAATTAAACCTTGAAAGAATATAATCACTACAAATCAACTCTAACCTTCTAACAAGATTAAACCATCATATGAATCTCTACAACACATAACTTCAACACAATCAATATAGCAACTAACTATAATGCATTATGAACACATTGCAACAACAAAACCAAGCATTAAACAAGCTAAACTAACAAATCTATAAAATTGCATAGTTGCTGGAATTCTATGAAATTAATCAAAATAAACCCCTAAATTCACCAAACTCTCACTAAAGCCCTGAAATCATATACCAATCACATATATATAATCATAAACACCAAATCTAACTCAAATTCTCAACTTCTATTTAATAAAGTTAACACATAATCACCTATTTCATCTCCAATAAATTCATATGTATGTATTAAGCTCTCACATTACTACTACAACATAAAATCATCTATACAAGCACTTATACCACACTTATACATGATTTCTACGGATTGAAGTAAACATACGCAACAATACATTTGTATTTATCAATAACACATTCGACAATTGATATCTCACATTTGGATAATAAAGTAGATCACCCAACCCATAGTAAACATTTACAACATGCTTGACAAGGACTCTACAACACTCAATTAACAAACTAGTTAAGACACTTCTAATTTCTAATCCAGCGGAAGCTTAAATTAATCAAATTGTATGTCTATGTTAACAATCTCTAAATACCCTGTTTTAAATTTAGAAACGAAGCTTATCGAATGTAGATAGTTCTAGATTCAAACGGAACTCAATTCCGAGTTCAATTCATTGAGTTATAATCATTTTAGTGCAAGTACTACCAACTGTCTAGTTGCAACGTTTTTCTGCCATATCTCGGAAATGGAAAAATCGGAAGGTCTAAACGTTGGAATCTGACTTTCTGTAAAACACAAAGTTTGGTCCTAACTGCCTAATCTAGCTACTGTAAAAATTTCGTTCAATTCTGAGGTCGTTTACTATTTTTAAAATGTAATAGAAGTTAGAGGCAGTGAGCTGTCCAATAAATGATTGATAGCTTTCATGGGAAATTCACTTCCTATCTTGCTTCTACAACATCACAAACCTCAAATACAAGCATAAACAAGATCACACAATACTACAACAACCTAGATCTATAAACCCTAGCATTTATCTTCAAAAATACAAAATAAATACAAGATATAACAACAAGAACACAACAAGCCCAAAAGTCTACTCCTAACACATATATCTAGCATTATGAATCAAGATAACAACATTTTTTCAAACTAAATTTAATTTTCAGAATTTAAATCATGCAAGAACATAACCTCCCTCACCTTAAATTAGCAACTAAGGCAAGAAATGAAGATGAAATAGCAAGGAACAACTTTTCTATGGATCAAACTTTGCTCAAATCTACCAAGAAATGAAGAATCAAGCTTGGAATGATTTTTTCTTCTCTTTTCTCTTATGGCAGAATTTTGTAGGTGATCGAGGTGTTGTGTGTGTGTTTTTTTTTTTTTTCTGCAAAATGAAACTTGGTTGTAATAAATAGGCTAAGTCCAATGGTCAACTAACTAAATAAGATAAGTCAAATAACACTTGTTTGGTCAAACCCGTATATACAAATCAGTTTTGACACCTTTTACTAAAACGATCATAACTTATGCTAGAGAACTCCGATTTGCGAACGGTTTGAAACGTTAAAAAATAGGCTCGTAGAGCTTTCTAACCATATATAATTTGCCACCTAAATCTTTCCAAATTGTGCAGTGAATATGTTTTATCTTGCAAGAATGATGTTAGGTTGCCATAAGCAAAGTCAACAAGTCAAAGATGACAACTTTGAAGACTAAGGATAAAATTACCTAAGAACCAAAGCTATTTCACATAATTACAAGTTTGTCATTCTAGACAAAATAGTAGAAGTCAAAGTCAAAAGTCAACCGAAAATCAAATAAAGTCAAATACCACTTAAAATGCAAATAAAGACTTCTAATTAGATGATTAAAGCATTTAAATATGCAATGCATGTTCGGGGTCTCACAACCAAGAACTTGAATTTAGAAGCACAAGAAACCCTAATTCAAGATTCTAGGGTTTGGCCAATTGATAGCTAAACAAGAAACGAAATTGAAAGCAAGAAAACGGAATTGAAGACAAGACTCAAGAAACGAAATTAAAAGTGCAAGAACGGAATCAAGACACCACCAAGAAAACGAATTGGAAGCAAGACACAATCAAAAAAGAAGAAAGGTATTAAAACCAAGAAAAAACAAGAAAATGATAGGCAAATCTAATAAACCTAAGCTCTGATTTCCAATTTATGCTCAGATCGTCGTTTTCCTTCAGAAAAGTTTAGCCTCGCAGGCTAATTCTCCAAAAAAAAAAAATTTACTGTTCACTGTTTTGCTTTTTTTTAAGCTCCGGACTGTATTTTTTTTTTCTCTTTTCTGATCTTTTCTTGACCTTTCTTTTCTTTACTTGATGTCCTTTTTTTTTGATTTTTCAAAAACAACCACAATGAGCAAGTAACCAAGAACTTGAATTTAGAAGCACAAGAAACCCGAATTTAAGATTCTAGGGTTTGGCCAATTGAAAGCTAAACAAGAAACGAAATTGAAAGCAAGAAAATGGAATTGAAGACAAGACTCAAGAAACGGAAAACAATACTTAAGAAACAAAATTATACGAGCATGAACGGAATCAAGAAACAACCAAGAAAATGAATTGGAAGCAAGACACAATCAAAAACAAAGAAAGGAGTATTGATCGATTGATTATCAGCAGTTAGAGAAAGGAATTCAGTCTCGGAACGTTACAATTAGTAGTCAGCCTTGAAGTTCGTTCTCAATATTTTTCTTCGATATTTTCATACGGAAATTCCTACATGGTATTATCTGCAATATTCTTCCCGGGATCCTTATTGGTATTTCCATACGGAATTTTCTAGCAGTACTCTTATTGGAACTCTGGTTGGCATTCTTACTTGGTATTTATATATGCATGACCTTCTTCAGGATTTCTATATGAAGATTCTTATTTGGTGTATTCTTTGGCATTCTTCGTGGTGTTTTCTATGGTATTCACTTGGATTTTGTATTGGTATTTTCTCGATACTTCTAACTAATATTCTTAATTGGACTTCAGAATGGCATTCATAAGTAAAACCTTATTTGGCGACCTTGTTCAAGAATTATTATATGGAATTCTCTTAGGCTATTTGCTGGAATTCTATTTGAAGGTTCTAGCAGCTGTGGATCCTTGATACTCCCTCTTAGTATCTTCTATGGTATTCGCATTCATGGTCCTTTTCCATAAGGTTCAGGATGCTTATGTGGAGTTTTCTTGTGAAAAAGAAATTGCGAGGATGCAATTTGTTTGAAGGAGTGGAGAGTGTGACACCCCAACTCGTGCATATAATTATTTTATTAATGTGCATATATTTATATGTCTACTTTAATTATTTACATATATTTGTTTACATAAAATATCATATTTTTGGTTTACGTGCATCTATTTTGTTTAACGTGTATTTATGTGTATTCACGAATATTTAGGTGATTTAAAAATTTTAGTAAATAAATAAATGTATTGATAAACAGTAAAGTAACTAAATTAGTTAGAATTAAACTAGAATGACAAACCAGTTAATAGCATTTAGTTGAGGGGCATATTGGTCATTTGGGCCTTTTGTCTTTTATTATTTACACATGCTAAAATACTACAACACACACAAGCTCACAAAAAACACACAAAAATCAGACACACACACACACACAAGAAAGAAGAAGAAGAAAAGAAGGAAGAAAATGTGATTTTGAGCTTGTTTGTGTGCAAATTCTTCAACTTAAGGTGAGGTTTCATCCATGCTTGCATCTTTGGCTGATTTCTTGTTGTTATATACATGTATGTCATGTGTAGATAAGTGAACATGAAGCTTGTAATACATGTTTAATGATGTATTTAGTGTATGAAATGTAGTGGTAGCTTTCTAATGCATGAATTGCTAGCCTTGGTGTTTTGGCTTTGGTTGTAGTTGAAGTTGGCTTCTTTGATTAATTTTTGAAGACCAAGTGTTTGTATATATGTCAAAGAGAGTGGTTTACATCATATACATAGTGAGTAATGGTGGTAGTATGCCAAGGAAGCAAGAAATAGCTAAAACATGAGTAGTGCAAAATTCTGAATTTTCTATTAGATTGTGTGACTGGATTACAGAGACAGTTTGACCTAGCAAACGTTGTCAAAAATGGCTGAATTTTGGATATGTTGTAGAGAAGACCTGGGGGAACAATTTCTCTTTTAGTCTCAAGATTTAATTATGTTGTTAAGGGGCAGTTATAGGGCGATTATAGTAGCATTTGGATTCTCGCGCTGGTGTAGGGCAGATTGTGTGATGATTTTGTAGAGGACATATCTCATTGAATATAACTCTGAATTGAGATCTGTTTGAGGCTAAACCCATCTACATTCGATGAACTACATTTCTGTGGAGTTTCAGAGTTTTTGGAGAACAATTAGACTGATAACCGAAGCAGAAACTTCAAGCCAATGTAGACTAAAATTTCAACTAATCTTGCTACAGGTTTAAGATGCCTTGATGGTTGGTTCTAGTGAATAATGAGCAATTTTAGGTAGTAGGAAGCTTAATGGTGATGAATGGTGGTTATATGTGAATGCTTAATTGAATTAGAGATAGTTACTTGCCATCTAGTGAATCAAGAGAAAGAATAGTTCTATGAATGCTAGTATTAGCTATGAAAATGAGTTATTTGCAAGTTAGGAAACTCAAGAATGTGGTCAAGTCTTGTAAATTAAGTTAAGTGATTTTAGTGCTTTGGATGGTTTTGCTTGGTAATCTTAGTTTAATGAATGTAAATAATGCTCCTAGCGAAGTTAAATGCTTTAGAACCCCGTATGTGCTTAATGAGATATTTGAAAACGAATGCAAGATTCCTGAATTAAGGAGTGTCATAATAGTTATTTATGTAGTTAAAGTAGTTTAGTGCAATGTTGTTAGAAGTTTGAACATGATTTAGTTGAGTTGTCATTGAGTAATTAGCATGTTATAACTTAGTAACTAAAGTGTAATATTAAAGCATACTATCTAGTGCCTTTAATGTATTTTGTGTTAAGCTTGGTTTGAATGATATTTTCTTGAGTTTTAATTGTAGTTAAGAGTTAATGAAATATAGTTAGATTGAGTAAAGTGTAAGTTGTCAACTAAAGCGCCTTAACTTATCTTTGTGCTTTATGTTAAACTAGAAAATGTTGCTTGAATGTGGATGATTGTAATGCTAGAATTCTTGCTTTAACTTAGTGTAACTAGTGTTGCTTAGTGAATGTAGATAGTTGGAACCCCGTGCATGTTATGTGGAATGTTCGATAGGGAATGCAAGCTAAGTGAATTAAGAAGCATTATCAAGATATGTTATGTAGCTAAGGTAATGTAGTGCATATTAGAGATCTTAAAGTAGGCTTAAAATTAACCTTAAAGAGTGTGTGCTAGTTTAACTGCAATCAAATCTAACTTGTTCTTAATTATGAATTCTATTTGAATTCTAGCTTTAATGCATACAATTGGAGAAAATATGAGAGGATTCTTGGCTTAATCCAAGGTAAGGGAGTCTTTATCTCTTATGTGCATCTTAACTTAATTTATTGTTCCTAAATTGAATTATTCAGTAGTTGATAAAGCTTATATGTATTATTTTACTTGCTATCTTGAGTCTTTTCATGTTATTTGTGATTAACTGCGAGGGCGGCCTACTTTGTCGTTTCTCTTATGTGTTATTTGATATACTTGGCTCTCGTGATCTTGTCTCGGGGTTGCGCAACCTTTTCGGACATGGTAGCATCGAGAAACATGGGCGGCATCGGGCTTGCCGTGTTCCCTCGACTACCATGGTGCCTATTCCCTTTCTCTCACTGAGTATACTCCACTACCCCAGAGGCGTGGTTCACCTGCTGGGCATATAGACCTACCTCAGGAAAAAGGGTCATGGGATCGGGGTACATCCGGAGTACCCCATTTTGGGGGAATAAGGGTTTGCCGGCACTTGTTGAAGATCTTGGCTCGTGGCTCATGATTGAAGACAAACATGGAACCATATCGTTTTTATACGTGGTTAAATACTTGTCTGACTAGCTTTGTTATTTTGTGTTGTATATGTTATTATCCTTGTTGCATCTCATGAAAGCATTTCTTGGTATGCTGCATCACTTCCCTCATTGAGTATACCAGTTGTATACTTACCCTCGTTTCTAACACCATTCAGGTTCAGCACATTCGCAAAGTGATACAGGGAAAGCTCGAGAGTTACCGTGTTTGGTTGTGTTGGCTTCCATTATTAGTACCTGCGAATCCATGTGAATTAGTAAAATGGTTTGAATTGTAATTTGATTGGAACTATAGAAACCCAGCTTGTAATTGTATTAGATCTTGTTTGTATTTGATTTGTAGGTGGCCGTAATAGCTTAATGGACTATGTTATTGTTTAATGGTCGTGCATGCTTGCTTAGGTTAGTGGAGTTAATAGGCTGGATTAATAGACAAGACAATTGAAGAGATAAAGTTATAATGGTTTGATAAGTGACTTTATAACATAGTATTTCAATATTTGAGGCCTATGCATGCTTGTGTACCTATTTTGTTGAGTCTAAGGCTTGGATGGCCTTGAGACGGGGCATAGCTTAATGGTTGAAGTTGGAGAGTATGAGAATGTTGGATTATGGTTTTGTAATTGTATTTTGTTATTCACAGGTTATTGGATAGTCCTTTAAACAGGGGAGACTCCGTCTATTTTTTCCTAAATTTCGTGCTCGGGGTTTGGATTTGGGTTGAGGATAGTATGATCAGTTCCATGAGGGATCGGGGCGTTACATAGACTCACAGAATTAACCAAGAAAAAAAAGAAAATGATAGGCCAACCTGATAAACCTAAGCTCTAATTACAATTTATGCTCAGATCGTCGTTTCCTTTCAGAAAAGTTTGGCCTCGCAGGCTAATTCTCCAAAAAACTTTTTTTTTACTGTTTACTGTTTTTTTTTTTTTTTTTTTTTTAGCTCCGAACTATTTTTTTTTCTCTTTTCTAATCTTTTCTTGACCTTTCTTTTCTTTTCTTGATGTTCTTTTTGTTTTTTATTTTCAAAAATAACCACAATGAGTAAGTAACCCAGAACTTGAATTTTGAAGCACAAAAAACAGAAAACAAGACTCAAGAAACGTAATTATAAGAGCAAGAATGGAATCAAGGCACAACCAAGAAAACGAATTGGAAGCAAGATTGTAATACCCCGACCCTAAGCATATAGTTATTTTATTTACTTGCGTATATTAATATCCTTATTTTAATCATTTGCGTACATTTACATGTTACCTTAATTGTTTGCATATAATTATTAGCATTACTTTTTATATTTCTTGAAAAATGTGCATTCGTTTCATTTAGTGTACATTCACATGTATTTTTTTAAATATATTCTAAGTATTGTAATCATATCGTAGGCAATAAATCAATTACACTACACTACACTAGCTAATTAGATTAGTCAAAATACTATAAGGTGGCAAACTAGAAATATACACTTAGTGAAGGGGGCAATTTTGTCTTTGGAGCCACCTAGATATTTCTACCTCACATAAAACACACACAACACACCCTACACACATACAAAATACTGCAACACACACACACACACACATCAGATCACACACAACACACACCAATCGATCAAAAGAAGAAAGAGGAGAAGAAGAAGAAATAAACAACCCCAAGCCAATTTTCTCGCATTTTCGTGCATTAGCTCGCGTTCCTAGCGTGTATAAGGTGAGGGGAATCTTTTAAAAACTGATTTCAGAACTTATATTGCATATATATGTGTTTTTGAGTAATAAATTATTGTATTAGAGAAGTTTATACATGTATATGTTTGCAGGATTTTGATGTAGCTGCTGTAGTTTGTGAATTGTTTGAGCAATTAATTATTTTGGGGAAAATCTAGAAAAATCACATATTAATCTAGACTTGGAGAGGTACAACTTTCGTTTTGAACGAATTGTGAAGAAAAATCGTTTGTTTGCTTGTAATTGCTGAAATCAGTGAAGTTTTGTAGTTGACTGGAACTGGACAGTTTTACATGCCTGAATTTCGTGGAGTTTTTGACCTAGTTAGATAACTTTGAAAATTATGAAAATTTTACAGGACCTAGATAAGCTAGTTTAGAACAAGTTCTATTGAGGTTTAGTTGGCCAATTCCTCTATCTAGTGTCTCTAAGAAAATAAAAACCAAAACCTGACAGAAATCGTGACCAATCTGGACTGCTTTGCGCCCTTGAGTTGTTTTAGTCATATCTTGATGAATTTAACTCAGAATCAAGTTTTGTTTGATTCTAGAGTTATCTACTTTCGAAGAGCTTTTCATACACATAAAAATCAGTTTCATAGGAATTCGTTTGCTTAGGTAAGTTTACAGCCAAAGTTGGGTTACTACTAAAATTTTGAAACTGTTGAACTTGTTCATTTGTGCAATAGTTGATTATTGTTGTTTAATTATGTGCTATATGACTAAGATTGAGTACATAACATGTTATATGCTAGATTTTCCTTGTTTTAAATGTTGTAGTATCTTGTTATTATGTTGTATATGAGTATATATGATGATTCAGGTGTAGTAGAGCCTTAAAAATTTGTGTTTATAATGAAATAATTGCAAAAGCATGATTTATGTAAAATCTGGAAAATTAGACAGATTTTCGTGTCTGAGTTGTAGAACCAATTTTACCTAGCAAACATTGATGAAATTAGCTGAATTTTGGATATGTTGTAGTAGACTCCTAGTAGAACAAAAGTGTATTTCTAAGGCTTGACCGAATTCCAACTCTAGGTACTCGTTTTTGGGTGATTTCTGAGAGGCATGTGAGTAGGTGGGAACTGGACAGATTTCTATAATTGAATTCTAGGTTGTTTTTGACCTAGTAACTGGACTTGCAACTGCTGTGACTTTTCACCCCTTTGTCTTGTCCTTAAATTCTATGTAAATGTAATATGAAATGTTAAGTCGTGTTGGTTTTCACTAGTTAGCTTTGAATGAACTATTGATTTGATACAAGCCTTGTATTCTAATTTAAAGGTAGATGTAGTGGATTGTTAGTTTGGCTAGTTGAGGTTAGAATTGGTTTATTGTTGCAAATGAATTATTTGATAGACAAGTTGTTAATTCTTCAGTTTAAAGAGAGTTAGCAAGATATCTTATAAAATTGTCTTTTAGCCATTGATAGGTGAGGAAGCCTAAAGATTTAAGATAGTCCATAATTTATAAAGACTTGGAAGTTGATGCTTGTTGGAGATGAATTTAGAAGCCTAGTTGCTAAAATATGACTTATTACTTAGTTATAATGGTTTATAATTCATTTCCTAGTTATGTCCTTGTTTGAATGGGGTAATTAGATGGAATGTTTAGTCCTTTGAATAAAAATGAGTGACTGTAGCTAAAGTATAGTATGTGTCTATATGAGAAAAAATGCTTAACAATAAAATGAATGCGAATATGCTCCCTCGTTAAACTTAAACTTACATATAAAGCTATTTCCAAGTTGATAGTTGGTTACTACATGTAAATATGATTAGTAAGTGGATCCTACTGGTGTTATGTTAGAATTTTAATTTGTAATATGGTCACTTAGTTAATGTTGCATATTAGTTATTAAGTAGTTATAGATAATTTTTCTATTAGTTGAAAAGACATTTCTTTTCTAAGTGCTAGTGGTGGACTATCAGTATTGACTAATAAAATGTTTCTTTTAACTTGAAGTTCTATATGTAATTTTTATCTTGTATACTTGCTAGACAGTAAAAATGGCTAGGTTGAAGGATGTTGGTTTGTTGATTGTTAACTGGATGTTTTTGGCTAGTAAATAAATATGAATAGAATTAGTTAATTGCTAATTATACATTTCTAATCGGAGTGACTTTATGTTAAGTAAGATGCTTATTATGATTACGCTAGCTTACTTGCATAGTATTATGTTAGTTTTAATGTCTAAATGTTGCACTTGTATGAATAAGTTAGGGATTGCACATTGAGCTAGGTTGAGGAGGTTTGGCTTTTCAAAGGTGAGGGAGTCTTCATCTCTTCTGTGCATTTCAACTTGATTTATTGTTTCTAAATTGAATTATTTAGTAGTTGATAAAGTTTATATGTAATATTTTACTTGCTATCTTGAGTCTTTTCGTGTTATTTGTGATTAACTGCGAGGGCGGCCTACTTTGTCGTTACTCTTACGTGATTTGATATTCTTATTTCTCGTGATCTTGTCTCGGGGTTGCGCAACCTTCTCGGACATGGTAGCGTCGAGAAACACAGGCAGCATTGGGCTTGCCATGCTCCCTCAACTACCATGGTGCCTATTCCCTTTCTCTTGCTGAGTATACTCCACTACCCTAGAGGTGTGGTTCACTTGCTGGGCATATGGATCTACTTTAGGAGAAAGGGTCGTAGGATCGGGGTACATCCGGAGTATCCCATTTTGGAGGAGTAAAGGGTTTGCAAGCACTTGCTTAAAGATCTTGGCTCGTGACTCGTGATGGAAGACAAGTGGAACCGTATCCTTTATATACGTGATTAAATACTTGTCTAATTAATTTGTTTAATTGTGTTATTAATGTTTTTATCTTGTTACATCTCACGAAAACACACCCTGGTTTATTGCATCACCTCCCTCACTAAGTAACTTTAGTTACTCATTCCTCGTTTTAACATATTTCAGGAAAAGCTGTGGTTGGATGCTATGTACTGGTTTATGTGCAGGAAATGCAAGTTGCTAGTTGTATGTGTTTTGTTTTGAGTTTATGAAATCTTGTGTATGTTTCTATTGTCTAAAAGGTTGTAATATAAAGTAAAGCTTGCATTCTTGTATAAGTTAATAACTGTAGATGGGTTGTAATAGCTTCAATGATTTACTTGACTGCTTAGTTAGTTTGCATGCTTGTGTGAATGGGATTGTACCTTGGAGTTAGATTATAGTTTTGAGGTTAAGTTATAGCTTGCAAGTAAACTAATAGCCCTATAAACAAGGGAGACTCTGTCCCTTTTTCCTCATTTTTCGTGACCTTGGCTATTGGAACAGAGCTCTAGTCTCATGAGGGATCGGGGTGTTACAGAATTAACCAAGAAAAAATAAGAAAAGGATAGGCAAAGCTGATAAACCTAAGCTCTGATTACCAATTTATGCTCAGATCGTCGTTTTCCCTGAGAAAAGTTTGGCCTCGCAGGCTAATTCTCAAAAAAAAAAATTATACTGTTCACGGTTTTGCTTTTTTTTTTTCAGCACCGAACTGTATTTTTTTTTCTCTTTTCTGATCTTTTCTTGACCCTTCTTTTCTTTTCTTGATGTACTTTTTTTTTTTTTAAGAAACAACCACAATGAGCAAGTAACCAAGAACTTGAATTTAGAAGCACAAGAACCCTAATTCAAGATTCTAGGGTTTGGCCAATTGAAAGCTAAACAAGAAACAAAATTGAAAGCAAGAAAACAAAATTGAAGACAAGACTCAAGAAACGAAATTATAAGAGCAAGAACGGAATCAAGACATAACTAATAAAAAGAAACGGAAGCAAGACACAATCAAGAACGAAGAAATGAATTAAAACCTAGACCTAGACTCACAGAATTAACCAAGGAAAAACAAGAAAAGGATAGGCAAACCAGATAAACCTAAGCTCTGATTACCAATTTATGCTCAGATTGTCGTTTCCCTTCAGAAAAGTTTGGTCTCGCAGGCTAATTCTACAAAAAAAAAAAAATTACTGTTAACTATTTTGCTTTTTTTTTTCAGCTCCGAACTGTATTTTTTTTTCTCTTTTCTGATCTTTTCTTGACCTTTCTTTTCTTGATGTTTTTTTTTTCAGAAGTAACCACAATGAGCAAGTAACCAAGAACTTTAATTTAGAAGCACAAGAAACCCTAATTCAAGATTCTAGGGTTTAGCCAATTGAAAGCTAAACAAGAAACGAAATTGAAAGCAAGAAAAGAGAATTGAAGACAAGACTGAAGAAGTAGAAAACAAGACTCAAGAAATGAAATTATAAGAGCAATAACGGAATCAAGAAACAACCAAGAAAATGAATTGGAAGCAAGACACAATCAAGAACGAAGAAATGAATTAAAACCTAAACCTAGACTCACAGAATTAACCAAGAAAAAATAAGAGAATGATAGGCAAACTTGATAAACCTAAGCTCTGATTACCAATTTATGCTCAGATCATCATTTCCCTTCAGAAAAGTTTGGCCTCGCAGGCGAATTCTCCAAAAAAAATTTTTATACTGTTCACTGTTTTGCTTTTTTTTTTCAGCTCCGGACTGTATTTTTTTTTTCTCTTTTCTGATCTTTTCCAGACTTTTCTTTTCTTTTCTTGATGTTCTTTTTTTTTTTTTGATTTTCAAAAATAACCACAATGAGCATGTAACACCCAGACCTAGTATGTAGCGAATAGTACCTACTTGCATGTACTTATGTGTTTACTTTAAATGTTTAGTTATAATTATATATTTATGTTAATTTATTCATTTATTTACACTATTTTCATATTTCTTGAAATACGTGCAAATAATATTTAGTAAATTTAAATGAGGAAATTACCTTGGTAAAATAATTATTAAAAATTATCTTATTGCATTTAGATATTAGTTTGCATTATTTTCAATTAATTGAATAAGTAGCACCCGAGCCCGGGCACGGGCACGAAACTGAACGAACTAATTATTTTTTTAAATAATTACATTTGATAATTATATTTCTTTAATTACATCTAAATGGTTTACATGAATAAATAATTATCTTATGTTTATTTGAGTACATTTAATTGACTAGTATTTACCGAGCCCAAAATTGAGCTTCCTTTTATTTATTTATTTTATCTACTTTCATATTGGCATAATTTATTTTATTTCGTGAATTCGTGTGTATAGCATACTCGGACCTATCATGTAGCACATCATACTTAATTGCATATTATTTTGTGTCATCTTAAATGTTGTATGTATGTGATAATTCCATCTTTTTTTTGAAAAATATATAGACTACATTCAACTAATTTATATGACACGGTTAACCTAATATTTTATTATTTACATTATATAAAATTATTCTCTTACATTTAATGAATTATTTTCATCATTTAAAAATGAAACCTGAACCCGAAAAAAAAATTAAAGTATTTTATTTCTCAAATTTTGTATTTTTTTTCTTCACTATATACATATTTCTAGGCATACATTTATAAATTTTATGTACATAGCATGTTGGGAATGTGAGTTACAAAAATATTTTGAGTACCGTAGGAATAGTAGAAAACAAGTTAAACTAATTAAACTATATTAATCTATTTATATATTATATATATAAATCTACCTACTTATATATACATATATTATATTATATTATTATATTATATATGTTAACAAGTCAACCAAACAAAACAAAAGGAAAATGAATAGAAATGGAAGCAGAGAACATAAGGGAAAGAAAAAAAAAAGAGAAAAAAATAAAGAAATTCCAAAATCTTGAAATTTGATCTTTGGTGCTTGCATATGAATATATTTGAGCTTCCATAGAGCATGTTCAAGCCTTCTCCATCTTGCTTAGGTGAGGGAGTTGCATTTTTATAACTATCAAATTTTATGTTCATATATTGAAATTTTTGATTTGTTGATTATTGCTATAATACTTGTTATAAATGCTTAATATGTGTTTATTAGAGCCTATAGAGTAGACTTTTGAAGCTTGTTACCAAATTCTATGGTAGAATGTACCAATTGAATGAAAGAGATAATGAATAGTACTTGTTGTTAAGGTTTTGAATGAATTTGCTAATTAGCTTGAATTGAGACTTCAAATAGATGCTATAGGCCCTAGTGAAGCTAGTTGAAAAGCCACGTGAAGTTGAATCAACCAAAACCGAGCTAAATTGCGTAATTAGTCAACTTTAAAAAGAGGACTTTTCTCGTTGTGCAATCCGGGCACATTTGGGTTATGATTTGGGTATCCTTGGGATATGAAAGCACTATTGGTGCTTTCGTTACGTGAAATTGTGGTTCGGATAGTATAGTCGTAGTTAAAACTCGCTTGAGGTCTTCCCAAACTTTTGTTTCTAAAACAGGATTTTATGATCTTATTAGGTGTCTTTTGGCTTAACTAGGAATGTAGTATGATTAAAATATGGTTTGGTAACCTTGATGCGCACTTAGGAGAAGAAAAGCTTGGTTTAAGAAAGGTAGAATCAACCTAGGCCTTTGCATTTTGCATGTTTTAGTCTTTGAAGGTGAGGGAATCATCTTATATGTATTTTATTTTGATTATATTGCTATATTTGTGCATGCTTTGTTAGTTTCACAAGTAGTTGTTGATTTGCTATCTATGAACAAAATTGTAGACTAGATGTTTGTTTAAAGCCTTCAATGAAGTGTAAATGCTAAGTAATGGCAAAAAGTAGCTAAAAGTGTAGTATGCAAAATGAGCAAATATCTGGACAGCCTACTGCTCGTGAGTTCTAGAGCCATTTTGACATAGTAAACATGCTCAAAACTTAACGAAATTTTTACAGCAGCTAGATTAGGCAGTTTAGAGAAAATGTCGATTTCTAAGCTTAGGCTAATTCAAACGTTTTGATCATCCGATTTGGTAATTTCAGAAATGTGTCTGGAAATTTGCTGAAGCAGGGCAGTTTGCGCAGTTGCACGAGAAAGGTCCTAACTTATGGAATTTAGATCGGAATTGAGTTCTGCTTGAGGCTAAAATTAACTACACTCGAAGAGCTTTCTTTTTATGTCAAAATCAGAGGATTTGGAGATCAATAGATTAGGTTACGGATTTTCTAAAGTTAGCTTCTGCTAGAAAACTTAGACTGTTGTCATTAATTTGTTATTTGTATAGTCCATTGTTGTTGCTAAATAATTAAATTGTGAGTTTTTCCAAGGTATAATGTTATTTGGTGCACACTTAGGAAGGCTAATAAAGATATTTGGGAGAATGTGCTTAAAGCTCTTGAACCCTACATGCAAGGTTAATTGCAAAATGGATGATAAAGCATATTCTCGTGAAGTAAACTTGTCAAAATACTAGATAAGTTAACCACGAAGATCTTGTATCAGTTGAACTGTAATTGATTCTAGGTTGTTCATAATTATAAATTCTAGTTAAATTGCTTCTAACTTGGACTGTTTACTTCATGTACGTGCTAAGTAATGTTTTACTTGCTAGATCCTTGAATATGTCCTAAGGTGCTTTAAGTGGTTAATTGTTTAAGGGGCATTACAAATAGTGATGAAGTTTGTATAACATGCAATATTTGTGTTAATGTGATATTTAGATGTCGTACTATATGTAATTGTCGAATTGATTTAACCTTGGAGATAAAAGAATATATGAATTGATTACATGGTCATGTATTAGCTAAAGCTTAAATGAATTTAAGGGTAACTAACCTTAGGTTACTCATTGAATACTCATTCATGGTGTTATTAGAAAGATAAAGAATAAAAGTGTTAATTGAGCTTAACTTCCATTGAGCTATAAACTTCCACATGAAATGATTTTTGACTAGAGTTATAAACTAATAATGTAGGAATATTAGTTAGCTAGTTAACTCGCTACCTTGCTCTCTTCTCCCTTAAGTGCAAAATAATGTGGTTACGTTTGATATAATGTTGTATGTGTTGACCAGAATTTATATTTATGGTTAATTTGCTCACATATTGGTTTCTTAAGTGTAATGCTTTTATCTTTAAAATGTTAACTAACTACAAGTTAAGTATCAGTTGAGCCACATCCTTGTGTAAACTATTAGTTAGTTAAAGAGAGAAGATGTACGAGTTAGAAGACCTATTGGTTGATTATGTTAACACGATGAAAGTGCTTTAGAATATTTGGATGGAATTGGTATAGCCAATTATTAAAGCGTTATCCTAGTTTGCTTGCATTGGGTTATGCTAGTTTAAAGGCTAAGTGTTATATTTATATGAGTAGGCTAAGGTTGCACATTTGAGCTAATTCAAGGAGATTTGGAGTGAATCTAAGCGATTCTCTTACATAATTAGCCTAATCCAAAGTGAGGGAGTCTTCATCTCTTCTATGCATTTCAACTTGATTTGTTGTTTCTAAATTGAATTATTTAGTAGTTGATAAAGTTTATATGTAATATTTTACTTGCTATCTTGAGTCTTTTCGTGTTATTTGTGATTAACTGCGAGGGTGGCCGACTTTGTCGTTCCTCTTACGTGATTTGATATTCTTGTTTCTCATGATCTTGACCCGGGATTGTGCAACATTTTCGGACATGGTAGCGTCAAGAAACACGGGCGGCGTCGGGCTTGCCTTGCTCCCTTGACTACCATGGTGCCTATTCCCTTCTCGCTGAGGCAAACTCCACTAGCCCAGAGGCATGGTTCACCTGCTGGGCATGGATCTACCTCAGGAGAAAGGGTTGTAAGATCGGGATACATCCGAAGTATCCCAACTTGTTGGAGTAAGGGTTTGCCAGCACTTGCGTGAAGTTCGTGATTCGTGGTTCGTGGCTCGAGTTAGAAGACTTCAAGTGGAACCATATCCTTTTTAATGTGGTTAATTACTTGGCTATTTGATCTTGTTGCTTTATGATATATATATGACTTCTTGTGATTGCATATCATGTTGTATGCTCCGGTATGCTGCACCACCTCCCTCACTGAGTATACCAGTTGTATACTCACCCTTGTTTCTAACACCTTTCAGGTTCAGTACCTTCGCAAGGTGATACAGGGAAAGCTCGAAAGTTACCCTGTTTGCTTGTGTTAACTTCCATTATTAGTACTTGCGAATCCATGTGAATTTGTAAAGTGGTTTGAATTGTAATTTGATTGGAACTATAGAAACCCGGCTTGTAATTGTATTGGATCTTGTTTGTATTTGATTTGTAGGTGGTCTGTAATAGCTTAATGGACTATGTTATTGTTTATTGGTCGTGCATGCTTGCTCGGGTGAATGGAGTTAGACCATAGTTTTGTAGTTATAAATATTGTTTATAGGTTTTGGATTGTCCTATAAACAGGGGAGACTCTGTCCACTTCCCCTCGTTTCTCATGACCTCGGGTTTTGGATCGAGGCTCCGGTCTCGTGAGGGATCAGGGTGTTACAATTGTGGTATCAAAGCTTAGTAGCTCACAGCCGGGACAGGGTCCTCAATCTGTTGGGTAGTAATCCCAAGTGCGTGCATGTGAAGTGTGTCTTGAATTGTTGCGTGTACTTGTTTGGAAGACTTGTGTGTCTTGACTATATATGTGCCTTATATGATTTATTTGTGTAATAAGTGAAGATTGTGTAAACTGTGTATTGTGTTATGTGATTATGTGTACACCTATGTGACCTCCTTGTGCAATAAGTCAAACTTATAAAGTATGTTTATTTATGTGATTAATTATGTATGTAAGTGATTTTTTGAGTGTTTATCTACCTAAGTTATTTGTAATAAAGTGTATAAAGTGTTTATCTTATGTAAAATCCACTGCATACATGCATTACCCGTTAATATGGTAAGTGAACACTCTTCCCTATAAAGAGATGACCAGTAGCGGCTTATTTTGAGATGTGGACCAATAGAAAGAGGGAATGGTTTATCAGTTGACTATCGGTGGTCATTGAAGAGAACTTAGTACTCAGGGGGTTATGTTCAGTAATTGGCCTTTGGTATACTTCTTCAACATTCTTCTATAGAATTCTTATTTGGGTTTACAGGCAGTGTTCAGTTTTGTATGCAGTGCTTCTTCTCTGAGCTCTCATTCGACCCTCTTGTTCGGTATTTACTTAGTATTTTGCTCGGGGATCTTGTATGGACTTCTATTATGGTATCCTCATTGGTATTCTTATTGAAACTTTTGTTAGCATTCCTACTCGGCCTTCATACTTGATGTTCTTATTAGATTTATATTGAAGCTTCTTATATGAAGTATTTCCTAAATATTCTTCGCGGCATTGTTACTCGGAATCTTATTGTAGACTTTTCCATACGGCATTTCTATATGGAATTCTTATATTGGTATTCGAATATAGAAGAGCTCCTATTCTGAAGAATTCTATTTGGACTTTTGAGTTGGTGCTCGTAAACGGAGCCTTATTTTGGTGTCCTTATTCGAGATTTATCATTTGGAATTATCTTTGGCTACTTGTTGGGATTTCTATTTGAAAGTTCTTATGGGTTTCCCTAGTACTTCTCCTTGGTATTTTCTGTAGTTTTTTTATTCAAGGTTCTTATTCAGGGAGTTCAGAGTGCTTGTGTAGAGTTCTCTTGAAATAAGTAATTGCGAGGACGCAATTGTTTGAAGGAAGGGAGAGTGTGACACCCACACCCAGTATGTAGCGAACAGTACCTACTTGCATATACTTATGTGTTTACTTTAAATGTTTAGTTATAATTATATATTTATGTTAATTTATTCATTTATTTACACTATTTTCACATTTCTTGAAATACGTGCAAATAATATTTAGAAAATTTAAATGAGGCAATTACCTTAGTAAAATAATTATTAAAAATTATATTATTGCATTTAGATATTAGTTTGCATTATTTTCAATTAATTGAATAAGTAGCACTCGAGCCCGGGCACGAAACTGAACGAACTAGTTATTTTTTTAAATAATTACATTTGATAATTATCTTTCTTCAATTACATCTAAATGGTTTACATGAATAAATACTTACCTTATGTTTATTTGAGTACATTTAATTGACTAGTATTTACCGAGCCCAAAATTGAGCTTCCTTTTATTTTATTTATTTTATCTACTTTCATATTGGCCTAATTTATTTTATTTCGTGAATTCGTGTGTATAGCATACTCGGGCCTATCATGTAGCACATCATACTTAATTGCATATAATTTTGTGTCATCTTAAATGTTGTATGTATGTGATAATTCCATCTTTTTTTGAAAAATATATAGACTACATTCAACTAATTTATATGACACGGTTAACCTGATATTTTATTATTTACATTATATAAAATTATTCTCTTACATTTAATGAATTATTTTTATCATTTAAAAATGAAACTTGAACCCGAAAAAAAAATTAACGTATTTTATTTCTCAAATTTCATATTTTTTTTCTTCACTATATACATATTTCTGGGCATACATTTATAAATTTTATGTGCGTAGCATGTTGGGAATGTGAGTTACAAAAATATTTTGAGTACCGTAGAAATAGTAGAAAACAAGTTAAACTAATTAAACTATATTAATCTATTTATATATTATATATATAAATCTACCTACTTATATATAGATATATTATATTATATTATTATATTATATTATATATGTTAACAAGTCAACCAAACAAAGCAAAAGGAAAAAGAATAGAAATGGAAGCAGAGAACATACGGGAAAGAAAAAAAAAAAGAGAAAAAAATAAAGAAATTCCAAAATCTTGAAATTTGATCTTTGGTACTTGCATAGGAATATATTTGAGCTTCCATAGAGCATGTTCAAGCCTTCTCCATCTTGCTTAGGTGAGGGAGTTGCATTTTTATAACTATCAAATTTTATGTTCATATATTGAAATTTTTGATTTGTTGATTATTGCTATAATACTTGTTATAAATGCTTAATATGTGTTTATTAGAGCCTATAGAGTAGACTTTTGAAGCTTGTTACCAAATTCTATGGTAGAATGTACCAATTGAATGAAAGAGATAATGAATAGTACTTGTTGTTAGGGTTTTGAATAAATTTGCTAATTAACTTGAATTGAGACTTCAAATAGATGCTCTAAGCCCTAGTGAAGCTAGTTGAAGAGCCACGTGAAGTTGAATCAACCAAAACCGAGCTAAATTGCGTAATTAGTCGACTTTAAAAAAAAGACTTTTCTCGTTGTGCAATCCGGGCACATTTGGGCTATGATTTGGGTATCCTTGGGATATGGAAGCACTATTGGTGCTTTCGATACGCGAAATTGTGGTTCGGATAGTATAGTCGTAGTTAAAACTCGCTTGGGGTCTTCCCGAACTTTTGTTTCTAAAACAGGGTTTTATGATTTTATTAGGTGTCTTTTGGCTTAACTAGGAATGTAGTATGATTAAAATATAGTATGGTAACCTTGATGCGCACTTAGGAGAAGAAAAGCTTGGTTAAAGAAAGGTAGAATCAACTTAGGCCTTTGCATTTTGCATGTTTTAGTCTTTGAAGGTGAGGGAATCATCTTATATGTATTTTATTTTGATTATATTGCTATATTTGTGCATGCTTTGTTAGTTTCACAAGTAGTTGTTGATTTGCTATCTATGAACAAAATTGTAGACTAGATGTTTGTTTAAAGCCTTCAATGAAGTGTAAATGCTACGTAATGGCAAAAAGTAGCTAAAAGTGTAGTATGCAAAATGAGCAAATATCTGGACAGCCTACTGCTCGTGAGTTCTAGAGCCATTTTGACATAGTAAACATGCTCGAAACTTAACAAAATTTTTACAGCAGCTAGATTGGGCGGTTTAGAGAAAATGTTGATTTCTAAGCTTAGGTTAATTCAAACGTTTTGATCATCCGATTTAGCAATTTCAGAAATGTGTCTGGAAATTTGCTGAAGCAGGGCAGTTTGCGCAGTTGCACGAGAAAGGTCTTAACTTGTGGAATTTAGATCGGAATTGAGTTCTGCTTGAGACTAAAATTAACTACACTCGAAGAGCTTTCTTTTTATATCAAAATCAGAGGATTTGGAGATCAATAGATTAGGTTACGGATTTGCTAAATTTAGCTTCTGCTAGAAAACTTAGACTGTTTTCATTAATTTGTTATTTGTATAGTCCATTGTTGTTGCTAAATAATTAAATTGTGAGTTTTGCCCAGTTATAATGTTATTTGGTGCACACTTAGGAAGGCTAATAAAGATATTTAGGAGAATGTGCTTAAAGCTCTTGTACCCTACATGCAAGGTTAATTGCAAAATGGATGATAAATCATATTCTCGTGAAGTAAACTTGTCAAAATACTAGATAAGTTAACCACGAAGATCTTGTATCAGTTGAACTGTAATTGATTCTAGGTTGTTCATAATTATAAATTCTAGTTAAATTGCTTCTAACTTGGACTTTTTACTTCATGTACGTGCTAAGTAATGTTTTACTTGCTAGATCCTTGAATATGTCCTAAGGTGCTTTAAGTGGTTAATTGTTTAAGGGGCATTACAAATAGTGATGAAGTTTGTATAACATGCAATATTTGTGTTAATGTGATATTTAGATGTCGTACTATATGTAATTGTCGAATTGATTTAACCTTGGAGATAAAAGAATATATGAATTGATTACATGGTCATGTATTAGCTAAAGCTTAAATGAATTTAAGGGTAACTAACCCTAGGTTACTCATTGAATACTCCTTCATGGTGTTATTAGAAAGATAAAGAATAAAAGTGTTAATTGAGCTTAACTTCCATTGAGCTATAAACTTCCACATGAAATGATTTTTGCCTAGAGTTATAAACTAATAATGTAGGAATATTAGTTAGCTAGTTAACTCGCTACCTTGCTCTCTTCTCCCTTAAGTGCAAAATAATGTGGTTACGTTTGATATAATGTTGTATGTGTTGACCAGAATTTATAGTTATGGTTAATTTGCTCACATCTTGGTTTCTTAAGTGTAATGCTTTTATCTTTAAAATGTTAACTAACTACAAGTTAAGTATCAGTTGAGCCACATCCTTGTATAAACTATTAATTAGTTAAAGATAGAAGATGTACGAGTTAGAAGACCTATTGGTTGATTATGTTAACACGATGAAAGTACTTTAGAATATTTGGATGGAATTGGTTTAGCCAATTATTAAAGCGTTATCCTAGTTTACTTGCATTGTGTTATGCTAGTTTAAAGGCTAAGTGTTATATTTATATGAGTAGGCTAAGGTTGCACATTTGAGCTAATTCAAGGAGATTTGGAGTGAATCTAAGCGATTCTCTTACATAATTAGCCTAATCCAAGGTGAGGGAGTTTTCATCTCTTATGTGCATTTCAACTTGATTTATTGTTTCTAAATTGAATTTTTTAGTAGTTGATAAAGTTTATATGTAATATTTTACTTGCTATCTTGAGTGTTTTCATGTTATTTGATATTCTTGTTTCTCGTGATCTTGACCTGGGGTTGCGCAACATTTTCGGAAATGGTAGCGTCGAGAAACACAGGCGGCGTCGTGCTTGCCGTGCTCCCTCGACTACCATGGTGCCTATTCCCTTCTCGCTAAGGCATACTCTACTACCCTAGAGGCGTGGTTCACTTGCTGGGCATGGATCTACCTCAGGAGAAAGGGTCGTAAGATCGGGATACATCCGGAGTATCCCAACTTGTTGGAGTAAGGGTTTGCCGGCACTTGTGTGAAGTTCGTGGTTCCTGGTTCGTGGCTCGAGTTGGAAGACTTGAAGTGGAACCGTATCCTTTTTAATGTGGTTAATTACTTGGCTATTTGATCTTGTTGCTTTATGATATATATATGACTTCTTGTGATTGCATATCATGTTGTATGCTCCGGTATGCTGCATCACCTCCCTCACTGAGTATACCAGTTGTATACTCACCCTCGTTTCTAACACCTTTCAGGTTTAGCACCTTCGCAAGGTGATACAGGGAAAGCTCGAGAGTTACCCTGTTTGCTTGTGTTGACTTCCATTATTAGTACTTGCGAATCCATGTGAATTTGTAAAGTGGTTTGAATTGTAATTTGATTGGAACTATATAAACCCGGCTTGTAATTGTATTAGATCTTGTTTGTATTTGATTTGTAGGTGGTCTGTAATACCTTAATGGACTATGTTATTGTTTATTGGTCGTGCATGCTTGCTCGGGTGAATGAAGTTAGACCATAGTTTTGTAGTTATAAATATTGTTTACAAGTTTTGGATTGTCCTATAAACATGAGAGACTCTGTCCACTTCCCCTCGTTTCTCATGACCTCGAGTTTTGGATCGAGGCTCCGGTCTCGTGAGGGATCGGGGTGTTATAGAGCAAGTAACCAAGAACTTGAATTTACAAGCACAAGAAACCCGAATTCAAAATTCTAGGGTTTGGCCAATTGAAAGCTAAACAAGAAACGAAATTGAAAGCAAGAAAACGGAATTGAAGACAAGACTCAAGAAATGGAAAACAAGACTCAAGAAACGAAATTATACAAGCAAAAACGGAATCAAGACACAACCAAGAAAACGAATTGGAAGCAAGATACAATCAAGAATGAAGAAATGAATTAAAACCTAAACCTAGACTCATAGAATTAACCAAGAAAAAACAAGAAAAGGATAGGCAAACCTGATAAACCTAAGCTCTGATTACCAATTTATGCTCAGATCGTCGTTTCCCTTCAGAAAAGTTTGTCCTCGCAGGCTAATTCACCCAAAAAAAAATACTATTCACTGTTTTGCTTTTTTTTTTTCAACTTCGAACTGAATTTTTTTTCACTTTTCTAATCTTTCCTTGATCTTTCTTTTCTTTTCTTGATGTTCTTTTTTTTTTTGATTTTCAGAAACAACCACAATGATCAAGTAACCAAAAACTTGAATTTAGAAGCACAAGAAATACTAATTCAAGAATCTAGGGTTTGGCCAATTGAAAGCTAAACAAGAAACTAAATTGAAAGCAAAAAAATGGAACTGAAGACAAGACTCAAGAAACGGAAAACAAGACTCAAGAAATGAAATTATAAGAGCAAGAACGGAATCAAGACACAACCAAGAAAACAAATTGGAAGCAAGACATAATCAAGAACGAAGAAATGAATTAAATCTAGACCTAGACTCACAGAATTAACCAATAATAAACAAGAAAATGATAGGCAAACTTGATAAACCTAAGCTCTGATTACCAATTTAATCTCAGATCGTCGTTTCCCTTTAGAAAAGTTTGGCCTCGCAGGCTAATTCTCCAAAAAAAAAAAATTATTGTTCACTATTTTACTTTTTTTTTCAACTCCGAACTGTTTTTTTTCTCTTTTCTGAGATTTTGTTGACCTTTCTTTTCATTTGCTTGATGTTCTTTTTTTATTTATTTTCAGAAACAACCACAATGAGCAAGTAACCAAGAACTTGAATTTAGAAGCACAACAAACCCTAATTCAAGATTCTAGGGTTTGGCCAATTGAAAGCTAAACAAGAAACGAAATTGAAAGCAATAAAATAGAATTGAAGACAAGACTCAAGAAACGAAAAACAAGACTCAAGAAACGAAATTATAAGAGCAAGAACGGAATCAAGACACAACCAAGAAAACGAATTGGAAGAAAGACACAATCAAGAATGAAGAAATGAATTAAAACCTAGACCTAGACTCACAGAATTAACCAAGAAAAAACAAGAAAAGGATAGGAAAACATGATAAACCTAAGCTCTGATTACCAATTTATGCTCAGATCGTCGTTTCTCTTCAGAAAAGCTAGGCCTCGCAAGCTAATTCTCAAAAAAAAAAAAATTACTATTCACTATTTTGCTTTTTTTTTTTCAGCTCCGAACTATAATTTTTTTTCTCTCTTTTCTGATCTTTTCTTGACCTTTCTTTTCTTTTCTTGATGTTCTTTTTTTTTTTTTTTCAGAAACAACCACAATGAGCAAGTAACCAAGAACTTGAATTTAGAAGCACAAGAAGCCCTAATTGAAGATTCTAGGGTTTGGCCAATTGAAAGCTAAACAAGAAACAAAATTGAAAGCAAGAAAACGGAATTGAAGACAAGACTCAAGAAACGGAAAACAAGACTCAAGAAACATAATTATAAGAGCAAGAACAGAATCAAGACACAACCAAGAAAACAAATTGGAAGCAAGACACAATCAAGAATGAATAAAGGAATTAAAACCTAGACCTAGTGTGGTGACCTCATCCCACATCGAAAGGTTACGAGCTGGGACCATTAAATTTATAGTGGAGGGTTCTCCCTTATATTCAAGTTGACACGTTTTCCAGTCCAAGTTGGACTGTGAGAAATAAATCCGTGAGGGCACACTCGTACGTTAAGTGCGGGGTATAACCAGAGCGGACAATATCAACTTATGTGGCGTCGCTGGTGTGCCTCTGCCCTTCAGGATATTCGCTTAGTCGGGGCGTTACAAAAGTGGTATCAAAGCGGGCCTTCCTTTGCGCTAGTGGCCCGCGAGTACGCTGGGCCTCCTTAAGTGGGGGGGGGGGGGATGTGATGACCCCATCCTACATCGGAAGGTTACGAGCTGGGACCATTGAATATATAGTGGAGGGTTCTCCCTTATATTCAAGTTGACACGTTTTCCAATCCAAGTTGGACTGTCAGAAACAAATACGTGGGGGCTCGTACGTTAAATGCGGGGTGTAACCAGAGCAGACAATATCAACTTATGTGGCATCGCTGGTGTGACTCTGCCCTTCGGGGTATTCGCTTAGCCGGGGCGTTATACCGAGACTCACAGAATTAACCAAGAAAAAACAAGAAAAGGATAGGAAAACCTGATAAACCTAAGCTCTGATTTCTAATTTATGCTCAAATCGTCGTTTCCCTTTAGAAAAGTTTGGCCTCGCAGGCTAATTCTCCAAAACAAAATTTTTTACTGTTTACTGTTTTGCTTTTTTTTTTTTCAGCTCCAAATTGTATTTTTGTTTTCTCTTTTCTGATCTTTTCTTGGCATTTCTTTTCTTTTCTTGATGTTATTTTTTTTATTTTCAGAAACAACCACAATGATCAAGTAACCAAGAACTTGAATTTAGAAGCACAAGAAACCCTAATTCAAGATTCTAGGGTTTGGCCAATTGAAAGCTAAACAAGAATCGAAATTAAAAGCAAGAAAACAGAATTGAAGACAAGACTCAAGAAACAGAAAACAAGACTCAAGAAACGAAATTATAAGACAAAGAATGGAATCAAAACACAACCAAGAAAACGAATTGGAAGCAAGACACAATCAAGAACGAAGAAAGGAATTAAAACATAAACCTAGACTCACAGAATTAACCAAGAAAAAACAAGAAAAGGATAGGCAAACCTGATAAACCTAAGCTCTGATTACCAATTTATTCTCAGATCGTCGTTTTTCTTCAGAAAATCTTGGCTTCGCAAGCTAATTCTCCAAAAAAAAAAATTTACTATTCACTATTTTGATTTTTTTTTTCAGCTCCAAACTGTAATTTTTTTTCTCCCTTTTCTAATCTTTTCTTGACCTTTCTTTTTCTTTTCTTGATGTTCTTTTTTTATTTTTATTTTCAGAAACAACCACGATGAGCAAGTAACCAATAACTTGAATTTAGAAGCACAAGAAACCCTAATTCAAGATTCTAGGGTTTGGCCAATTGAAAGCTAAACAAGAAACAAAATAGAAGCAAGAAAACGGAATTGAAGATAAGACTCAAGAAATGGAAAACAAGACTCAAGAAACGTAATTATAAGAGCAATAACGGAATCAAGACACAACCAAGAAAACAAATTGGAAGCAAGACACAATCAAGAATGAATAAAGGAATTAAAACCTAGACCTAGTGTGGTGACCTCATCCCACATCAGAAGGTTACGAGCTGGGACCATTGAATATATAGTGGAGGTTTCTCCCTTATTTTCAAGTTGACGCGTTTTCCAGTCCAAGTTGGACTGTGAGAAACAAATCTATGAGGGCACGCTCGTATGTTAAGCGCGGGGTGTAACCAGAGCGGACAATATCAACTTATGTGGCGTCCCTGGTGTGCCTCTGCCCTTCAGGGTATTCGCTTAGTCGGGGCATTACAGAAGTGGTATCAGAGCGGGCCTTCCTTTGCGCAAGTCGCCAGCGAGGACGCTGGGCCTCCTTAAGGGGGGACGGATGTGGTGACCACATCCCACATCGGAAGGTTACGAGCTGGGACCATTGAATATATAGTGGAGGGTTCTCCCTTATATTCGAGTTGATGAATTTTCCAGTCCAAGTTGGACTGTGAGAAACAAATCCGTGAGGGCTCGTACGTTAAGTGCGGGGTGTCACCGGAGCAGACAATATCAACTTTTGTGGCGTTGCTGGTGTGCCTCTACCCTTCAGGGTATTCGCTTAGCCGGGGCGTTACACCGAGACTCACAGAATTAACCAAGAAAAAATAAGAAAAGGATAGGCAAACCTGATAAACCTAAGCTCTGAATACTAATTTATGCTCAGATCGTCATTTCCCTTTAGAAAAGTTAGGCCTCGCAAACTAATTCTCCAAAACAAAATTTTTTATTGTTCACTGTTTTGCCTTTTTTTTCAGCTCCAAACTGTATTTTTGTTTTCTCTTTTCTGATCTTTTCTTGACATTTCTTTTCTTTTCTTGATGTTATTTTTTTTGATTTTCAGAAACAACCACAATGAGCAAGTAACCAAGAACTTGAATTTAGAAGCACAAGAAGCCCTAATTCAAGATTCTAGGGTTTGGCCAATTGAAAGCTAAACAAGAATCGAAATTAAAAGCAAGAAAACAGAATTGAAGACAAGGCTCAAGAAACGGAAAACAAGACTCAAGAAATAAAATTATAAGATAAAGAACGGAATCAAAACACAACCAAGAAAACGAATTGGAAGCAAGACACAATCAAGAGCGAATAAAGGAATTAAAACCTAGACCTAGACTCACAGAATT
Organism: Ehretia macrophylla; assembly: GCA_037974665.1. NCBI lineage: Eukaryota > Viridiplantae > Streptophyta > Magnoliopsida > Boraginales > Ehretiaceae > Ehretia > Ehretia macrophylla. The sequence goes on from CM075781.1 coordinate 9,741,895, forward strand.
AACCAAAGAAAAACAAGAAAAGGATAGGAAACCTGATAAACCTAAGCTCTGATTACCAATTTATGCTTAGATCGTCGTTTCTCTTCAGAAAAGCTTGGCCTCGCAAGCTAATTCTCAAAAAAAAAAAATTACTATTCACTATTTTGCTTTTTTTTTTTCAACTCCGAACTGTATTTTTTTTCTCTCTTTTCTTGTCTTTTCTTGACCTTTCTTTTCTTTTCTTGATGTTCTTTTTTATTTTGATTTTCAGAAACAACCACAATGAGCAAGTAACCAAGAACTTGAATTTAGAAGCACAAGAAACCCTAATTCAAGATTCTAGGGTTTGGCCAATTGAAAGCTAAACAAGAAACAAAATTGAAAGCAAGAAAACGAAATTGAAGACAAGACTCAAGAAACGGATAACAAGACTCAAGAAACGTAATTATAAGAGCAAGAACGGAATCAAGACACAACCAAGAAAATGAATTGGAAGCAAGACACAATCAAGAATGAATAAAGGAATTAAAACCTAGACCTAGTGTAGTGACCTCATCCCACATCGAAAGGTTACGAGTTGGGACCATTGAATATATAGTGGAGGGTTCTCCCTTATATTCGAGTTGACGCGTTTTCCAGTCCAAGTTGGACTATGAGAAACAAATCTGTGAGGGCACGCCCGTACGTTAAGTGTGTGTATAACCAGAGCCGACAATATCAATTTATGTGGCATCGCTGGTATGCCTCTACCCTTCAAGGTATTCGCTTAGTCGGGGCGTTATAGAAGTGGTATCAGAGCGGGCCTTCCTTTTCGCCAGTGGCCCGCGAGGACGCTGGGCCTCCTTAAAGGGGGTCGGATGTGGTGACCCCATCCCACATCGAAAGGTTACAAGCTGGGACTATTGAATATATAGTGGAGGGTTCTCCCTTACATTTGAGTTGACACGTTTTTCCAGTCCAAGTTGGACTATGAGAAACAAATCCGTGAGGGCACGCTCGTACGTTAAGTGCGGGGTCTAACCAGAGTGGACAATATCAACGTATGTGGCATCGCTGGTGTACCTTTGCCCTTCAGTGTATTCGCTTAGTCGGGGCGTTACAAAAGTGGTATTAGAGCGGGCCTTCCTTTGCGCCAGTGGCCCGCGAGGACGCTGGGCCTCCTTAAAGGGGGGTGGATGTAGTGACTCCATCCCACATCGGAAGGTTACGAGCTGGGACCATTGAATATATAGTGGAGGGTTCTCCCTCATATTCGAGTTGACGCGTTTTCCAGTCCAAGTTGGACTGTGAGAAAAAAATTCGTGAGGGCACGCTCGTACGTTAAGTGCGGGGTGTAACCAGAGCGGACAATATCAACTTATGCTGTGTCGCTGGTGTGCCTCTGCCCATCGGGGTATTCGCTTAGCCGGGGCATTACACCGAGACTCACAGAATTAACCAAGAAAAAACAAGAAAATGATAGACAAACCTGATAAACCTAAGCTCTGATTAGTAATTTATGCTCAGATCGTCGTTTCCCTTCAGAAAAGTTTGGCCTCGCAAGCTAATTCTCCAAAACAAAATTTTTTACTTTTCACTGTTTTGCTTATTTTTTCAGCTCCAAACTGTATTTTTGTTTTCTCTTTTCTGATCTTTTCTTGACCTTTCTTTTCTTTTATTGATGTTCTTTTTTTTTCTTTCAAAAACAACCACAATGAGCAAGTAACCAAGAACTTAAATTTAAAAGCACAAGAAACCCTAATTCAAGATTCTAGGGTTTGGCCAATTGAAAGCTAAACAAGAATCGAAATTAAAAGCAAGAAAACGGAATTGAAGACAAGATTCAAGAAACGGAAAACAAGACTCAAAAACAAAATTATAAGATAAAGAACGGAATCAAAACACAACCAAGAAAACAAATTGAAAGCAAGACACAATCAAGAACGAATAAAGGAATTAAAACCTAGACCTAGGCTCTGATTACCAATTTATGGTCAGATCGTCGTTTCCCATGAGAAAAAGTTTGGTCTCGCAGGCTAATTCTCCAAAAAAAAAAAATTATACTGCTCACGATTTTGCTTCTTTTTTTTTCAGGTCCGAACTGTATTTTTTTTTTCTCTTTTATGTTCTTTTCTTGACTTTTCTTTTCTTTTCTTGATGTTCTTTTTTTTTTTCAGAAATAACCACAATAAGCAAGTAACCAAGAACTTGAATTTAGAAACACAAGAAACCCTAATTCAAGATTCAAAGGTTTGGCCAATTGAAAGCTAAACAAGAATCGAAATTAAAAGCAAGAAAACGGAATTGAAGACAAGAATCAAGAAACGGAAAACAAGACTCAAGAAATGAAATTATAAGATAAAGAACGGAATCAAGACTAGACCAAGAAAACGAATTGGAAGCAAGACACAATCAAGAACGAAGAAAGGAATTAAAACTTAGACCTAGACTCATATAATTAACCAAGAAAAAACCAGAAAATGATAGGCAAACCTGATAAACCTAAGCTCTGATTACCAATTTATGCTCAAATCGTCATTTCTCTAGAGAAATGTTTGGCTTCGCAGGCTAATTCTCCAAAAATAATAATTATTCAGTTCACGGTTTTGCTTTTTTTTTTTTTCTGCTCCGAACTGTATTTTTTTTCTCTTTTATGTTCTTTTCTTGACCTTTCTTTTCTTTTCTTGATATTCTTTTTATTTTTATTTTCAGAAATAACCACAATGAGCAAGTAACCAAGAACTTGAATTTAGAAGCACAAGAAACCCTAATTCAAGATTCTAGGGTTTGGCCAATTGAAAGCTAAACAAGAAACGAAATTAAAAGCAAGAAAATGAAATTGAAGACAAGACTCAAGAAACGGAAAATAAGACTCAAGAAATGAAATTATAAGAGCAAGAACGGAATCAAGACACAACCAAGAAAAAGAAATAGAAGCAAGACACAATCAAGAACGAAGAAAGGAATTAAAACCTAGACCTAGACTCACATAATTAACCAAGAAAAAACAAGAAAATGATAGGCAAACCTGATAAACCTAAGCTCTGATTACCAATTTATGCTCAGATCGTCGTTTCCCTTCAGAAAAGTTTGGCCTTGCAGGCTAATTCTCCCAAAAAAAAAATTTACTGTTCACTATTTTGCTTTTTTTTTTTTCCAGCTCCAAACTGTATGTTTGTTTATCTTTTCTTGATGTTCTTTTTTTCTTGATTTTCAGAAACATCCACAATGGGCAAGTAACCAGGAACTTGAATTTAGAAAGACAAGAAACTCTAATTCAAGATTCTAGGGTTTGGCCAATTGAAAGCTAAACAAGAATCGAAATTGAAAGCAAGAAAGCGGAATTGAAGACAAGACTCAAGAAACGGAAAACAAGACTCAAGAAACAAAATTATAAGAGAAAGAACGGAATCAAGACACAACCAAGAAAACCAATTGAAAGGAAGACACAATCAAGAACGAAGAAAGGAATTAAAACCTAGACCTAGACTCACAGAATTAACCAAGAAAAAACAAGAAAAGGATAGGAAAACCTAATAAACCTAAGCTCTGATTACCAATTTATGCTCAGATCGTCGTTTCCCTTGAGAAAAGTTTGGCCTCGCAGGCTAATTGTCCAAAAAAAAATTAGACTGTTCATGGTTTTGCTTTTTTTTTTTCATCTCCGAACTGTAATTTTTTTTCTCTTTTTTGTTCTTTTCTTGACCTATTTTTTTCCCTTGATGTTCTTTTTTTTTTTTTTGATTTTCAGAAACAACCACAATGAGCAAGTAACCAAGAACTTGAATTTAGAAGCACAAGAAACCCTAATTCAAGATTTTAGGGTTTGGCCAATTGAAAGGTAAACAAGAAACGAAATCGAAAGCAAGAAAACGAAATTGAAGACAAGACTCAAGAAACGGAAAATAAGACTCAAGATACAAAATTATAAGAGTAAGAACACAATCAAGACTCAACCAAGAAAAACAAATGGAAGCAAGACACAATCAAGAACGAAGAATGGAATTAAAACCTAAACCTAGACTCATAGAATTAACCAAGAAAAAACAAGAAAAGGATAGGCAAACCTGATAAACCTATGCTCTAATTACCAATTTATTCTCAGATCATCGTTTCTCTTCAGAAAAGCTTGGCCTCGCAAGCTAATTCTCCAAAAAATAAAATTTACTGTTCACTATTTTGCTTCTTTTTTTTTTCAGCTCCGAATTGTATTTTTTTTTCTCTCTTTTCTGATCTTTTCTTGACCTTTCTTTTCTTTTCTTGAAGTTCTTTTTTTTTTTTGATTTTCAGAAACAACCACAATGAGCAAGTAACCAAGAACTTGAATTTAGAAGCACAAGAAACCCTAATTCAAGGTTCTAGGGTTTGGCCAATTGAAAGCTACACAAGAAACGAAATTGAAAGCAAGTAAACGGAATTGAAGACAAAACTCAAGAAACAGAAAACAAGACTCAAGAAACGAAATTATAAGAGCAAGAACGGAATCAATACACAACCAAGAAAACGAATTGGAAGTAAGACACAATCAAGAACGAAGAAAAGAATTAAAACCAAGACCTAGACTCACAGAATTAACCAAGAAAAAACAAGAAAATGATAGGCAAACCTGATAAACCTAAGCTCTGATTACCAATTTATGCTCAGATCGTCGTTTCCCTACAGAAAAGTTTGGCCTCGCAGGCTAATTCTCCAAAATAAAATTTTTTATTGTTTACTGTTTTGCTTTTTTTTTCAGCTCCGAAATGTATTTTTTTTTCTCTTTTCTGATATTTTCTTGACCTTTCTTTTCCTTTCTTGATGTTCTTTTTTTCTTGATTTTCAGAAACAACCACAATGAGCAAGTAACCAAGAACTTGAATTTAGAAGCACAAGAACCCCTAATTCAAGATTCTAGGGTTTGGCTAATTGAAAGCTAAACAAGAAACGAAATTTAAAGCAAGAAAATGAAATTGAAGACAAGACTCAAGAAACAGAAAATAAGACTCAAGAAACGAAATTATAAGAGCAAGAACGGAATCAAGACACAACCAAGAAAAAGAAATGGAAGCAAGACACAATCAAGAACGAAGAAAGGAATTAAAACCTAGACCTAGACTCACAGAATTAACCAAGAAGAAACAAGAAAAGGATAGGCAAACCTAATAAACCTAAGCTCTGATTACCAATTTATGCTAAGATCGTCGTTTCCCTTCAGAAAAGTTTGGCCTCGTAGGCTAATTTTCCAAAAAAAAAAATTATTGTTCACTGTTTTGCTTTTTTTTTTTCAGCTCCGAACTGTATTTTTTTGTGTCTCTTTTCTGGTCTTTTCTTGACCTTTCTTTTCTTTTTTTGATGTTCTTTTTTTTTTTTCAGAAACAACCACAATGAGCAAGTTGCCAAGAACTTGAATTTAGAAGCACAAGAAACTCTAATTCAATATTCTAGGGTTTGGCCAATTGAAAGCTAAACAAGAAATGAAATTGAAACCAAGAAAACGGAATTGAAGACAAGACTGAAGAAACGGAAAACAAGACTCAAGAAACGAATTTATAAGAGCAAGAACAAAATCGAGAAACAACCAAGAAAATGAATTGGAACCAAGACACAATCTGTAACGGCCCGATCCTTCACGAGACCGGAGCCCTGATCCCAAATCCCAAGGCATGAAAAATGAGAAAAAACAGACGGAGTCTCCCCTGTTTATAGGACAATCCAAAACCTGTACAAGCAACTATAACCTCAAAATTAAAGTTCAACCTCCTCCATTACTCCTAACTTCCTCTATCCATCTTCCTTATGAATTAAATCCGCCAACCATTCAAATCATGCAAGCATGCATTTAATAGACAATAAAGTAAAGAATACAAGTTATTGCATACTATTACAATTATTACATCTTACAAACATTAACTATCTATTACAATCCTTCCCAACATGAATCAAATACACACACAATACTTCTATTTTGCAAATTTTACTATCACGAGCAAGCAATACCTCAATGCTCAGGAGGCCAAACAGCTTGTAGGCTCTGCAGTTGTTTTGTACTAAACCTGGAAATGTTAGAAAGAGGGGTGAGCATACAACACATGTATACTCAGTAAGGGAGGAAACATATATTCGAGGAGTTTTCAAATATATTTTCGTGCAATGCAACAAATAAGGAAGGTACAAGAAATCGATATAAAATTACTACTAGATAGACAATACTTTTCCACACAATGAGAAGGAACCAAGTAGCAATGCGAGATACAATAGCAATTAATAACTAAATAGCTTATGCAAAGGAATATAATTATAGTTAACTCTCATGTGGTAGATCTGTATGCCCCAACGAGGTGGATCAAGCTTCTGGGGTAGTGGATTATGCCACAACGAGAGGTTCTAAAAAAAAGGATATAGTTAACTCTCCTGTGGTAGATCTGTATGCCCCAACGAGGTAGATCAAGCCTTTGGGGTAGTGGATTATGCCACATCGAGAGGTTCAAAAAAAAAAGATATAGTTAACTCTCCTGTGGTAGATCTGTATGCCCCAACAAGGTGGATCAAGCCTCTGGGGTAGTGAATTATGCCACAGCGAGAGGTTCTGGAAAACCATGGTAGTTGAGGGAGCACGGCAAGCCCGATGCTGCTTGTGTTACTCGACACTACCATGCCCGAAAAGGTTGCGCAACCACGAATAACGAATCACGAGACAATAATACGAATCAAGATGGGAAGTTAGCAAAGTAGGCTAACCTCGCCCAAATGGAACATAAATAACTCAAATAACAATCAAATAGCAAATATAACCATTTACTAGCTAGTCATGCAATAAGTTCAAGTAATTCTCAAGCAATATACTATATCATTCTATCTAATAGCAAGAAACAACTAAAATGCACCAAAAGGATAGAAATCCCTCACATTCACCAAACCTCAAGATGCAAAAATGGTTTAGCTACTCCAACCTTCCTTGAATTAGCTTGAATATGTAAAGCCTAGTTTTCATATTAGTATATCCTTTAGCAATTGATTATACCAAGTCTATTCACAAAACACAAACTCACAAGTTCATAAAATCCTTAAGAACTCAAGGATACTCAGCTAACTATAAACTAGTTCTTAGTGCATTTTGAACAACACATAACATGTGTTAATATTTGATTAACAACAGCTCACTACATCTAATAACTCCTTATCTCTCACTAAGAATAATTTATCAGTTAGAGTCATTTATCCTCGAGCTAAATTAGAAGCTATATTTACATGTCTCTAATTCTCTTGATTATTTAACAGCAAGGAACAATGCATAAAGCACAAGGTTATACAACTCAATGGTAAAAGCATTACACTTAAGAAGTTAAGCTAAGAGTAAATTAACTATAATTACGCCTTTAGCCAACACGTAAAACACTATATCACACATAAACACACCAAATTTGCACTAAAGAAAAAGAGTACAAGAAAACAAGTTAAATAGCTAACTAGTGTTCCAACATTATTAGTTTGCCACTTAAAACTAGGATCAAAATACCCAAGTTTACAAGCTTGCTAATATTTCTACCATTACTAGTTTAAAACTCTAAGCTAAATTCTTTATCACTTATTAGTCTTCAAATCTTTGAAGTACACCCCGTAGCTAGTTAGTAAGTAAAGCTAATCCTTATGTTAACCACTAACCTTCTAACTAACTTTATATTTCACATAGATAGGATTTAATTTTAATAGCTTCCAACCTTATGTAGAATGTCATTTAGCCACTAAGTCAATTAGGCAACATAAGCTCAAAATAACAAAAAAAAGATACAAGCTAGCACAAAAAGGGTCATTTGGTCGGTTTCATACATACACACAATACATGAACTGTCACTTAAATAATAGAATGTAGACATCTTCTAGTGTTCATGTAGGCATTTACATAAGCATGTAACACACAAACATTATGTGACACCCGAGAATTTCACCCTAAATTTATTATAATCGTTGCATACTTATGTGCGCATTTCTATGTGCATCATTTTTCTTGTTTAATTGTTTTTGTTGTGGGTTACTATTCATAATATTTTTTACTGTTTCGAAAGCTTGATTTTAAATTTTTCCTAGGTCACTCGACATTTAAAAGGAACCAAGAAATTTTCGTTTTGAACTTTCGAGCTTAGGGGTATGCGTTTGAAAAATATTTTCCGTAAGCTTTGAATAGTGTTACGTAAGAATAGTAACATTTGCAACTAAAAATAATTGAAATTGCATTTTGGCCTAGTTTGATTAAGTTTTTGAGATTAATTAGCTTAGAATATTAATTATATACATCACATAAAACAACTAACTCATCAATGAAAAGCCACATAACATATTAGCTCTCAAAACAATTGCAAAAATTCCCTCCATGTGCCCCCCATTTGGCCGTCCACTTCAAGAGAGGAAAGGAGAGAATTTTGCTTCAACATCCATGCACTTGAGCTCCTAGATTGATCTTGGGAGGATTTTAGAGCAACTTAGGACCTTCAACAAAGCTTCTACATCTTCAAAATTGTGAGGGAGTCTTATTTGCTTGAGTTTAAAGTTTATATGCACATGTTCAATTTTATTGAATTGTCAATTATAGCTATATATCTTGTTATGAATGCTTCCTATGAGTTATTTAAAGTCTCTAGAGCTAACTTTTGTGGTGTGATAACAAATTTAATGGTTGAATGTTGAGATTGATCAAAGAGGTGATGAATAGTGCCTAAAACTAGGGTTTTGAGAAAATTGGATAATTTGCTTGAATTGATGCCTCAATTAGGTGCTCTAAACCCTAGGGAAGGTAATTGAAAAGTCACGTTAGGTTGAATCACCCGAACTTGAACTTTAGTGCATAAAACGCTTACTTTAAAAAGGGGGTTTTGCACGTTAGGCAATCCGGGCAAATTTGGGCATCGATTTGGGTATCCTTGAGCTAAGGAAGTACCTTTGGTGCTTTCGTTTCACGAAATTGGGGTTCGATTAGTATGGCTATAGTTCAAACCCGTTCGGGGCCTTCCCGAACTTTTACTTCAAAAATGAGTTTTAGTGACTTTAAGGGGTGCCTTTGAGCTTAATTAGGAATATAGAAAGACTAGGGTATGATTGGGAATCTCGAACTATGCTTAGGAGAAGGAAAGCTCGGTTAAAGAAAGGGGAAAAGTAGTTTTTAGCCTTTTTAGTTGCAATTGGAACTTGTTGTGTGTTAGTGATGCTTTGCATTGAATATTTAGGATCTATTTAAGTTATTGAGTAGATTATTGGAATTAATTGTGTTGATTGTCTTCTTTTGGCATCTATTAGTTAATATCTTGCATATATGAACTTTTAACGTGCATATATGTGAGGGCGGCCTACTTTGTCGTCCCTCTTACGTGTTATGTGATATTATTGATTGCTTGTGACTTGTATTGGGTTGCGCAACCTTTATCGGACATGGTAGCGTCGAGAAACACGGGCGGCATCGGGCTTGCCGTGCTCCCTCGACTACCATGGTGCCTATTCCCTTCTCGCTGAGGCATACTCCACTACCCCAGAGGCGTGGTTCACCTGCTGGGCATGGACCTACCTCGGGAGAAAGGGTCGTAGGATCGGGATACATCCGGAGTATCCCAAGTGTGGTGTTTGGGTTTTGCCGGCATATTCGTGATACTCGTGGATCGTGGCTCGTGGATGAAGACTTGGAAGTGGAATCGTATCCTTTTTAAAGTGATGAATAGTTTGACTTCTTGTCTTGTTAGTTTATGTGTTTTGTATATATGTTTACTTGTGTTGCATATCATATTGCACGTTTACATGCTGCATCACCTCCCTCGCTGGGCAACTTTGTTGCTCACTCCTCATTGAAATGTTTCAGGAGAAGCTGAGGTGAATCCCCAGCTATTAGAAGTAGAAGAAGAGGAAGAAGTTCAAGTAGATCAGAATCAGTGATCTTGTGTGCTGAGGTGGATTTTATGTGCTTCTTACGTAGAATTCCTGTTATTAATGTATTTTGAGACCTTAGAGTCTTGTATATATATGTCTAGTAGATGTGTACTAAGAGTTTAAGAAAGTTGTTGGATTGTAATAATGAATTCTAGACTTTATTTTTCTCTTGCATGCTTGGAGTGTTTGTAAATCTTCATATGGAACTTAGAAGTTTATTGTATTTAACTACTTATGACTAAAACCAACTTATCTCGCATGCTTGTGTGCTTTAGTAGAATATTGTTGCTCCAAGGCTCGGATGGCCTTGTTATTGTGTTTTGGCTTGGGAGTTGTTGTGGATAAGTTGTTGCTTTTAGTTCAGATGTCTTGAATGAATGTTTACAGGTATCAGTTTTGTCCTTGGTACAGAGGAGACTCTGTCCGAGTGACGGGTCCGAGCCTGACTTAGCGTGGGGTTGGGTTCGGGGCGTTACACATTAGGCACTGTACTAAGTCCTTAACAAGCACTTGATTTCTTACAACAAAGCTAGACATATTTAACTAGTGCGCTTCAAAGGTGATGTGTCTTAAATACATTATACTTGCATTATTCAACTAAAACTTATTGTTATGGTAGGAGCATCTTAGATTCTCAATAGGCAAGTCCTCTACATAATCCATAAGTTAGCACTTTAGTCTTTTAGCAATTTCACTTCACATAAGTCAATTAATTTCACATAACTAATTCATAATAAAATTTCAATAAATATATATTATAACTATCATATAATCAAAATTACGTATATGTGCATCAAGAATTCATAGTTTTACCATCTAACGAACTCAACCCAGAATGTCAATTATCAGATTAGCTAAACAATCATCCATTCCTAACAGGAGCTTGAATTTATTCGATCCGTAGCCTATTCTATTGAGCTTAATATTCCATTTTCTTTATCTATAAACGTAGCTCTTTGAGTGTAGATGATTTTAGAATCAAACAGAGCTCAATTCCAGTTTAAAATCAGTAACTTACGATTTTTCTCGTGCAACTGTGCAAACTGCCTATGCTTCAGTGATTTTCAGACACGTTTCTAAAATGTCAAAATCGGATGGTCAAAATGTTAGAATTAGCCTTAGCACCAGAAATCAACATTTGTTCTAAACTTCCTAATATAGCTGCTATAAAAATTTCATTAATTTTGGAGCACATTTACTACTTCAAAACCTCTCTGCAAATCAGTTGCTAAAATCCGCCAAATTTTCTTCTCTTGCTCCTCTTCCCCTTTAGTTAATTTTCTTGCTTTCTTGAACTAAATTAGGCATATACATTTCACAGTGAACTCTCATCAAACATCTAACCTACATACAAGAGTTCCATCTAGCATAGACATAATATTTTCAAGAATAACCAAAACAAAACACAAATCTTGCAAAAGTTTACTCAATCAACATCATACATGCTAAAATTTCACTTTTCTTGCAATCATAGTTCAATACTCAATCATATAATTCATAAGTCACACCATAATAACGAGGTACTACAATAAATTGCAACAAGGATGCAAACCCTCACCTTATACATGCTTAAAACGCAAGCTAATGCACGAAAATGCGAGGAAATCGGCTCGGGGTTTCTTATTTCTTCTTTTTTTTTTCCTTTTTTTTCTCTCTTTCTTTCTCTCCTCTTTCTTCTCTCTTGTTCAACCGTGAAGTGTGTGTGCATTGTGTGGTGTCTGATTGTGTGTGTGTGTGTAGTGTAGTATTTATGCTTTGCTTTTGTTGTTTTTTTTTTCATTTAATGCCAAAAGACCAATTAACCCCTCTAACTAATTAACAAATTCTAGTTTGCCATTTAGTTATAATCTAACTAATCTAGTTTATATTGCAAATTAATAACACACAAGTAATTCCTACGATACTTAAAACACGTAAATGCACATAAATACACGCTAAACGAGACGAATACATGTAAAATAGTGCAAATAATTATCAATATACATTTCTAAAAAATATACAAATTAATGCTACACAAAGTTAATTTAAGGCCCAAAAATTGCAATTAAAGTCTACTAGTCCACAAAACTATGTTATATTATGTTTTACTATTCATATGGTTCGAAAATCATTTTTTTAACGCACACTCCCGATGTATTATGCAATTAAAAATTATGTACGTATACCCAAAAATAAGTGTATTATAAGGGAAAAATATGAGATTCGCAAAATAAATTACTTTAATTTTTACCCCTGGGCTCAGGGCTCGTTTTCAAAAGATAAAAATATGTCTACTAGATATTTAAAATAATCCCTTGTAATGTAAATGTCAAAATAATAGCTAAATTTTTTTATTTGAACTAATAATATCAATGTCCCCTTTTGAAGAACATAAAAGAAATAAAAAGAAAACGAAACTACTATTTAAATTTTAATTGTTAGAATAAACACATTCATACATATAACACTTAAACTAATACAAATTTATATGCAATTAAGTATGTCATGCTATATGTTGGGTCTAGGGTCTCACACAATCAAGAACGAAGAAATGAATTAAAACCTAGACCTAGACTCACAGAATTAACCAAGAAAAAAACAAGAAAATGATAGGCAAACCTGATAAACCTAAGCTCTAATTACCAATTTATGCTCAGATCGTCATTTCCCTTCAGAAAAGTTTGACCTCGCAGGCGAATACTCCAAAAAAAAAAATTATTGTTCACTCTTTTGCTTTTTTTTTTCAGCTCCGAACTGTATTTTTTTTTCTCTTTTCTGATCTTTTCTTGACCTTTCTTTTCTTTTCTTTATGTTCTTTTTTTTTTTTTTTGATTTTCAGAAATAACCACAATGAGCAAGTAACCAAGAACTTGAATTTAGAAGCACAAGAAACCCAAATTCAAGATTCTAAGGTTTGGCCAATTGAAAGCAAAACAAGAAATGAAATTGAAAGCAAGAAAACGGAATTGAAGACAAGACTCAAGAAACGGAAAACAGGACTCAAGAAACGAAATTATAAGAGCAAAAACAGAATCAAGACACAACCAATAAAACAAATTGGAAGCAAGACACAATCAAGAACGAATAAATGAATTAAAACCTAGACCTAGACTCATAGAATTAACCAAGAAAAAACAAGAAAATGATAGGCAAACCTAATAAACCTAAGCTCTGATTACCAATTTATGCTCAGATCGTCGTTTCCCTTCAGAAAAGTTTGTCCTCGCATGCTAATTTTCCAAAAAAAAAAATTTACTCTTCACTATTTCGCTTTTTTTTTTAGCTCCGAACTGAAATTTTTTTTTTTCACTTTTCTGATCTTTCCTTGACCTTTCTTTTCTATTCTTGATGTTCTTTTTTTTTTTTTTCAGAAACAACCACAATGAGCAAGTAACCAAAAACTTGAATTTAGAAGCACAAGAAACCCTAATTCAAGATTCTAGGGTTTGGCCAATTGAAAGCTAAACAAGAAACGAAATTGAAAGCAAAAAAACGGAATTGAAGACAAGACTCAAGAAACGAAATTATATGAGCAAGAACGGAATCAAGACACAACCAAGAAAACAAATTGGAAGCAAGACACAATCAAGAACGAAGAAATGAATTAAAACCTGGACCTAGACTAACATAATTAACCAAGAAAAAATAAGAAAATGATAGGCAAACCTGATAAACCTAAGCTCTGATTACCAATTTATGCTCAGATCGTCGTTTCCCTACATAAAAGTTTGTCCTCACATACTAATTCTCCAAAAAAAAAAAATTTACTGTTCACTGTTTTGCTTTTTTTTTTTTCTGCTCCGAACTGTATTTTTTATTCTTTTTTTTTTTATCTTTCCCTTGCCTTTCTTTTCTTTTCTCGATGTTCTTTTTTTTTTTTTTTTCAAAAACAACCATAATGAACAAGTAACCAAGAACTTGAATTTAGAAGCACAAAAAATCCAAATTCAAGATTCTAGGGTTTGGCTAATTGAAAGCTAAACAAGAAACGAAATTGAAAGCAAGAAAACAAATTGAAGACAAGACTCAAGAAGCGAAAAATAAGACTCAAGAAACGAAATTATAAGAGTAAGAACAGAATCAAGACACAACCAAGAAAAGGAATTCGAAGCAAGAGACAATCAAGAACGAAGAAATGAATTAAATCTAGACCTACACTCACAGAATTAACCAAGAATAAACAAGAAAATGATAGGCAAACCTGATAAACCTAAGCTCCGATTATCAATTTATGCTCAGATCGTCGTTTTCCTTCAGAAAAGTTTGGCCTCGCTGGCTAATTCTTCAAAATAAAAAAATTACTGTTCACTGTTTTGCTTTTTTTTTTTTCAGCTCCGAATTGTATTTTTTTTCTCTCTTTTTTGATATTTTCTTGACCTTTCTTTTCTTTTTTTGATGTTCTTTTTTTTTTTTCAGAAACAACCACAATGAGCAAGTAACGAAGAGCTTGAATTTAGAAGCACAAGAAACCCTAATTAAATATTCTAGAGTTTGGCCAATTGAAAGCTAAACAGGAAATGAAATTGAAAGCAAGAAAACGGAATTGAAGACAAGACTCAAGAAACGAAATTATAAGAGCAAGAATGGAATCAAGACACAATCAAGAACGAAGAAATGAATTAAAACCTAGACCTAGACTCACTGAATTAACCAAGAAAAAACAAGAAAATGATAGGCAAACCTGATAAACCTAAGCTCTGATTACCAATTTATGCTCAGATCGCCGTTTCCCTTCAGAAAAGTTTAGTCTCACAGACTAATTCTCCTAAACAAATTTTTTTACTGTTCACTGTTTTGCTTTTTTTTTTTTTCTCTTTTATGATCTTTTCTTGAACTTTCTTTTCTTTTCTTGATGTTCTTTTTTTCTTCATTTCTAGAAACAACTACAATGACCAAGTAACCAAGAACTTGAATTTAGAAGCACAAGAAACCCTAATTCAAGATTCTAGGGTTTGGCCAATTGAAAGCTAAACAAGAAAAGAAATTGAAAGCAAGAAAATGAAATTGAAGACAAGACTCAAGAAATGGAAAATAAGACTCAAGAAACGAAATTATAAGAGCAAGAACGGAATCAAGACACAACCAAGAAAAAGAAATGGAAGCATGACACAATCGAGAACGAAGAAATGAATTAAAACCTAGACGTAGACTCACAGAATTAACCAAGAAAAAAAAAGGAAAATGACAGGAAAACCTGATAAACCTAAGCTTTGTTTACCAATTTATGCTCAGATCGTCGTTTGCCTTGAGAAAAGTTTGGCCTTGCTGGCTAATTCTCCAAAAAAAAAAAAATCATACTGTTCACGGTTTTGCCTTTTTTTTCAGCTCTGAACTGTATTTTTTTTTCTCTTTTCTGATCTTTTCTTGACCTTTCTTTTCTTTTCTTGATGTTCTTTTTTTGTTTGATATTAAGAAACAACCACAATGAGGAAGTAACCAAAAACTTGAATTTAGAAGCACAAGAAACCCTAATTCAAGATTTTAGTGTTTGGCCAATTGAAAGCTAAACAAGAAACGAAATTGAAAGCAAGAAAATAAAATTGAAGACAAGACTCAAGAAACGGAAAATAAGACACAAGAAACGAAATTATAAGAGGAAGAACGGAATCAAGACACAACCAAGAAAAAGAAATGGAAGCAAGACACAATCAAGAACAAAGAGAGGAATTAAAACCTAGACCTAGACTCACAGAATTAACCAAGAAAAAACAAGAAAAGGATAGGCAAACCTGATAAACCTAAGCTCTGATTACCAATTTATGCTCAGATCTTCGTTTCCCATCAAAAAAGTTTGGCCTCGCAGGCTAATTCTCCAAAAAAAAAAATTTATTGTTCACTATTTTGCTTTTTTTTTTTCTCTTTCTTGATCTTTTCTTGACCCTTCTTTTCTTTTCTTGATGTTCTTTTTATATTTTATTTTCTGAGACAACCACAATAAGCAAGTAACCAAGAAGATGAATTTAGAAGCACAAGAAACCCTAATTCAAGATTCTAGGGTTTTGCCAATTGAAAGCTAAACAAGAAACGAAATTGAAAGCAAGAAAATGGAATTGAAGACAAGATTGAAGAAATGGAAAACAAGACTCAAGAAACGTAATTATAAGAGCAAGAACGGAATCAAGAAACAACCAAGAAAATGAATTGGAAGCAAGACACAATCAAGAACGAAGAAATGAATTAAAACCAAGACCTAGACTCACAGAATTAACCAAGAAAAAACAAGAAGAGGATTGGCAAACCTGATAAACCTAAGCTCTGATTATCAATTTATGCTCAGATCATCGTTTCCCTTCAGAAAACTTTTCACTGTTTTGCTTTTTTTTCTTTCTCTTTTATGATCTTTTCTTGACCTTTCTTTTCTTTTCTTGATGTTCTTTTTTTCTTCATTTTCAGAAAGAACCACAATGAGCAACTAACCAAGAACTTGAATTTAGAAGCACAAGAACCCTAATTCAAGATTCTAGGGTTTGGCCAATTGAAAGATAAACAAGAATTGAATGTGAAAGCAAGAAAACAGAATTGAAGACAAGACTCAAGAAACGGAAAACAAGACTCAAGAAACGAAATTATAATAGAAAAATGGAATCAAGACAACCAAGAAAACGAATTGGAAGCAAGACACAATCAAGAACGAAGAATTGAATTAAAACCCAGACATAGACTCACAGAATTAACCAAGAAAAAACAAGAAAATGATAGGCAAACTTGATAAACCTAAGCTCTGATTACCAATTAATGCTCAGATCGTCGTTTCCCTTCAGAAAAGTTTGGCCTCGCAGTCTAATTCTCCAAAAAAAAAAAAATCATACTGTTCACAGTATTCAGAAACAACCACAATGAGGAAGTAACCAAGAACTTGAATTTAGAAGCACAAAAAACCCTAATTCAAGATTCTAGTGTTTGGCCAATTGAAAGCTAAACAAGAAATGAAATTGAAATCAAGAAAATGAAATTGAAGACAAGACTCAAGAAACAGAAAATAAGACTCAAGAAACGTAATTATAAGAGCAAGAGCGGAATCAAGACACAACCAAGAAAAAAAAATGGAAGCAAGACACAATCAAGAACGAAGAAATGAATTAAAACCTGAACGTAGACTCACAGAATTAACCAAAAAAAAACAAGAAAAGGATAGGCAAACCTGGTAAACCTAAGCTCTTATTACCAATTTATTCTCAGATTGTCGTTTCCCGTCAAAAAAGTTTAGCCTCGCAGGCTAATTCTAAAAAAAATAAAAATTTACTGTTCACTGTTTTGCTTTTTTTTTCAGCTCCGAACTGTATTTTTTTTTCTCTTTTTTATCTTTTCTTGACCTTTCTTTTCTTTTCTTGATGTTCTTTTTTTTTTTTTTAGAGACAACCACAATAAGCAAGTAACCAAGAACTTGAATTTAGAAGCACAAGAAACCCTAATTCAAGATTCTAGGGTTTGGCCAATTGAAAGCTAAACAAGAAACGAAATTGAAAGCAAGAAAACGGAATTGAATACAAGACTGACGAAACGGAAAACAAGACTCAAGAAACGAAATTATAAGAGCAAGAATGATATCATGAAACAACCAAGAAAATGAATTGGAAGCAAGACACAATCATGAACAAAGAAAGGAATTAAAACCTAGACCAAGACTCACAGAATTAACCAAGAGAAAACAAGAATATGATAGGCAAACCTGATAAACCTAAGCTCTGATTGCCAATTTATGCTCAGATTGTCATTTCCTTCAGAAAAGTTTGGCCTCGCAGGCTAATTCTCCAAAAAAAAAAATTTAATGTTCACTGTTTTGCTTTTTTTTTTTTTTTCAACTCCGAACTGTATTTTTTTTTAATTCTTTTCTGATCTTTTCTTGACCTTTCTTTTCTTTTCTTGATGTTCTTTTTTTTTTTTTTTGATTTTCAAAAATAACCACAATGAACAAGTAACCAAGAACTTGAATTTAGAAGCACAAGAAACCCTTATTCAAGATTCTAGGGTTTGGCCAATTGAAAGCTAAACAAGAAACGAAATTGAAAGCAAAAAAACGGAATTGAAGACAAGACTCAAGAAACGGAAAACACGAGTCAAGAAACGGAATTATAAGAGCAAAAACGGAATCAAGACACAACCAAGAAAATGAATTGGAAGCAAGGCACAATCAAGAATGAAGAAATGAATTAAGACCTAGACCTAGACTCACAGAATTAACCAAGAAAAAACAAGAAAATGATAGGCAAACCTGATAAACCTAAGTTCTGATTACCAATTTCTGCTCGGATCATCGTTTCCTTTCAGAAAAGTTTGTGCTCGCAGGCTAATTCTCCAAAAAAAAAAAAAATTACTATTTGATTGTTTTACTTTTTTTTCAGCTCCGAACTGAATTTTTTTTTCTCACTTTTCTGATCTTTCCTTGACCTTTCTTTTCTTTTCTTGATGTTCTTTTTTTTTTTTTGATTTTCAGAAACAACCACAATGAGCAAGTAACCAAAAACTTGAATTTAGAAGCACAAGAAACCCTAATTCAAGATTCTAGGGTTTGCCTAATTGAAAGCTAAACAAGAAACGAAATTGAAAGCAAGAAAACTGAATTGAAGACAAGACTTAAGAAACGGAAAACAAGATTCAAGAATCGAAATTATAAGAGCAAGAACGGAATCAAGACACAACCAAGAAAATGAATTGGAAGCAAGACACAATCAAGAATGAAGAAAGGAATTAAATCTAGACGTAGACTCATAGAATTAACCAAGAATAAACAAGAAAAGGATAGGCAAACCTGATAAATCTAAGCTCTGATTACCAATTTATGCTCAGATCGTCGATTCCCTTCAGAAAAGTTTGGCCTCACTTGTTAGTTCTCCAAAAAAAAAAAAATTACTGTTTACGGTTTTGCTATTTTCTTTTCAGCTACGAACTGTATTTTTTTTTCTCTTTTCTGATCTTTTCTTGACCTTTCTTTTCTTTTCTTGATGTTCTTTTTTTTTTTTTGATTTTCAGAAACACCCACAATGAACAAGTAACCAAGAACCTGAATTTTGAAGCACAAGAAGCCCTAATTCAAGATTCTAGGGTTTGGCCAATTGAAAGCTAAACAAGAAACGAAATTGAAAGCAAGAAAATGAAATTGAAGACAAGACTCAAGAAACGGAAAATAAGACTCAAGAAACGAAATTATAAGAGCAAGAACGAAATCAAGACACAACCAAGAAAACGAAATGGAAACAAGACACAATCGAGAACGAAGAAAGGAATTAAAACCTAGACCTAGACTCACAGAATTAACCAAGAAAAAATAAGAAAAGGATAGGCAAACATGATACACCTAAGTTCTGATTACGAATTTATGCTCAGATCATCGTTTTCCTTCAGAAAAGTTTGGCCTCGCAGGCTAATTCTCCAAAAAAAAAAAAAAATTACTGTTCACTGTTTTGCTTTTTTTTTTTATAGCTTTGAACTGTTTTTTTTTCTCATTTCTGGTCTTTTCTTGACCTTTCTTTTCTTTTCTTGATGTTCTTTTTTTTTTTTCAGAAACAACCACAATGAGCAAGTAACCAAGATCATGAATTAAGAAGCACAAGAATCCCTAATTCAAGATTCTTGGGTCTGGCCAATTGAAAGCTAAACAAGAAACGAAATTGAAAGCAAGAAAACGGAATTGAAGACAAGACTCAAGAAACGGAAAATAAGAATCAAGAAACGAAATTATTACAGTAAGAACAGAATCAAGAAACAACCAAGAAAATGAATTGCAAGCAAGACACAATCAAGAACGAAAAAAGGAATTAAAACCAAGACCTAGACTTGTTACTCCCGAGAACTTCACCGTACACATTTTAACTGTTGCATCCACTATTTACAAATCTTTACTATGCATTACTTGTTGCTTTATGTGGTTACTATTCATTGCATTTTTCAACCACTTAATTACTTGAAATATCAATTTTCTTAAATCATATTAATTGTTTTAGGATGAGAAAAATGTGTGTTTGAGCTGAATGCATTAGGAGCCTTCGTTTAGAAAATGATTTGTTGAAACTAATGAATAGTGTTATGTGACTTAACTAAGTGTTTTAATTAGCTAACAATTATTTGTACCTTAGACTCGTTTTAAAGCTAGTTAGACTCATTTTAATAGCCCATATATGCACCCAACATGACCCACCCTAATATATGCTCAATATAACAATAACTTAAACTCATAACTAGCAAAACAAAAACAAAAAATATACAAGAATTACTGTAGCAAATCTGACCAGCCCTTTGTGCATCCAAGAATGAATTTTTGCTCACCAAAACTTCAAACCAAGCCAAGCCAAGCTAGGAGCAAGTAGTTTAGGGTGTTTGCTAGCCTCCCAGGAGTTCTTACGTGCATTGGTGAGGGTTTTGCATGCTATTTTTGCATTTGAAAAATATGTCAACTTTCTTGAATTCTTAGATTTGTTGTCAAATGCTATTGCAATGCCTAAATATGCTTATGTATGTTGTATATAAGTGGTAGAGACCTAATTTATGCTATTGTTTCGTAGTTTAAACAGTTGAAATTGCTCGTTGATTATTTGACATGAATAGTGACGGGATTGTTAGGGTTTTGTGTAATCGAACTTTATAGCTTGAATTAATGGTTTTAATAGGTGCTTTAGATGTTAATGAAAGTAGTGTAAAGGCCCTGTAGGGTTTAATTGTCCATAACCTAACGAAAGAAGGAAATAGCCGACTTTTAGAAAGGGGTTTCGGGGTTATCACGAATCTGAGTTGAATTGGCCTCCACATTTAAAAATCCTAGGCTATTTAGGACCTAACTAAGCTTTGCTAGCCCCCATTTGAGTCCTGGTTGAGGTACGTGTAGTACAAAGTCAAAAGAGGGAATTGGGGCTTTCGGGCTAGATGTAGGTAATTGCGTGACTTTGAGGTCCTAAGTAGTGTCATTAAGTGTCATTAGGAAGTCAGTATAGCTTGGTTGTGTGCCTTGAGCTTCGTATTACGTTTGGAAGCTAATTAGCCTTGAATTACAAAGGGGATGTTTTGACCAAGTGTGGAATTTGCTCAGTTTGAGTGTTGGAATTGTCTTGGGAGGTTATGGAAGCACTTTTCGTATGGTTATGACATTAATTGGGTGATTGGTTAACTTAGTTGTAGTATAAATCAACTGAGGGGACGAATGGAGTTTTATGATTGTTATAGTTTAAACGGGTTTTCTTTGCATTTAAATGGATCATAATATGGATAGGTTTGTGTGGTGAAAACCGATTTCTATTATCATAGCTCGTTGGGCTGTGATAGCTTGAAAAAGTTAGTGAAAAGAATAGTATTCTATTGAGTTTTGTGACTTTTGCTCAATAGATGGTTTTAGAGTTTCTATTAGGTGCCATTAATGCTAGATGGCTTAAATGTTTGCTTAAACCCATTAAAAGATGGCTAGAAGTTGGTTAGAATGACTAGAACATAAAGAGAGACATTTAGGGCAATTGGTTTGTTCTAGTGTTTTAATTGTTTGTAGAACTTCCTTGTGGTTGGTTAGTGACCGTTGAATGCTTGAAATGCTCGTAGTGTCCTTCTGTTGATTAAAAGATAGATTTTTAGTTGGGTTTACGAAAGGGGCTTTCGGAATAAAGTTGGGTTATTTGCTAAGTTTTGATTGGACTTGATGGGTTAGGTGGTTATGGGTAATTATCTAAGATATGACGTTATCCAGAGAATGTTTCATGAACTAAATTGCATAATTGTTTTTCTTGAATTGAAGATTCTAAGTGAATTCTTGTTTATAGTAATTGTATTGCCATAGGTCTAAGTGTTTTCCTTGAGTTTTATATTGAGTTAATTGTAATGAGAACAAGTATGGATTAATGGCTTTATAAATTGATAGTACTATTATGGAATTAAATATGGTTATCTATGCTTAAAATATTCTTTTAAATGATTGTAGAACATGCTTATATCACGATTTTATTGTTGTTAGTTATATTGTTAGTATATTAGATTACTTGAATGATTACTTGGTTGTATATTAATTTAGTGAACTATGAGTTAGCTAACCTAGCTAGATAATTAATGAATGTTGTAGTTAAAGAGTAATTGAAACAACATTTAACTTTATGTTCAAGGTGATTGAGAGTGATTTGAAGCCAATCTTGCATTGTGGAGCTTGATAGAGGTGAGAGATACTTCATCCTTATGTGTATAATAGTTTATTTACTTGTACTTAGATTATGTGCACTTATTGTCTATATATTGTGTGTGAGGGCAACCTACTTTGTTGTCCCTCAATCATGTGTTTATTGATGTATTCTAATGTTATCATTTTGAGTGCATTGCATTGTGGTTGTGCAACCATTTGGGCATGGTAGTGTCGTGGAAACCGGGTGGCATCGGGCTTGCCGGTATACCTCGGCTACTATGGTTACCTAATCCCTCTCTCGCTTGGGATGCCGCCCAGGGAGAGTTGGGTCGTAGGATTTCGGGGTACATCCGAAGTACACCCATTTCGGAGTTATAATGGGATGTCGGCTTATCGATAACAGTGTCATTATTACATCGGGATTTCAGTTCGTGGCCCGCGATTCGTGATTGAAGAACAAGTGAATCGTATCCTTTTTAATGTGTGGTAACTTGTTGTTTCAATTGTTCTTTGTTTGTAAAATGCTTTATTTGTACTAACTGCTACATTACACGTCCCCGGTAGACCTTATCTCTCACTGGGCAATTGTGATTGCTCATACCTCGCTAAACATATTTGAGGTGGTGCAGTTGGAGTAGTTGACCTGATTGTTTTGTGCTATTACTTGAGATTTGAGTGATTGCCTTTAAACTGTGGAAGACCTTAATTGTTCTACTTTCTATTCTATTTTGGAGCCTAAGGGCTTATGTATATATATTTGAGTAGTTGCAAGTTTGAAAGCTAAGTAGATGTAGTATGTGTTATGGAATTGTGGCATGTAATAACTTATATTTCTGCTATTAGCTTCTTTTCATGCTTGGGAGTGAATGACAGGTTGTTTTTAATTTCTAAGAATGCTTAAAAGCTATCATGGAGTGGCATAATAAGCGGTTTTGTAAAGAAGTTAAGTTATGAATGCATGCTTGTGTATATCTAAACTGTTTGCATGTCTTAAGGCTCGGATGGCCTAAAAGTTGGGATTTTTATTTTGGAAATGGCTTTAGTGTTGTTCTATAGCTTATTTGAATGTTTACAGGTTTTCAGAATGTCCACAGCACAGAGGAGACTCTGTCCATTTTCCTTAAAATTTTGAGACCAGGTTGGAATTAGGTTGAGAATAGCTTGGTTTTTGGAGCCTCCAGCCCCGTGAGAGATCGGGGCGTTACAGGTGGTATCAGAGCTTAGTTAGCTCTCAGACAGGACAGGGTCCTCGATCTGTTGGGTAGTAAGCCTTGAATGTGTACTTGTTACGTGTGTCTTGGAAGTGTGTGTTTGTACGTGAGGTTGGGTGTCTTGACTTGAATGTGTGCATCTATGTGATATAGTTGTGCATTATGTGTTGAATGCTTGTTAAGTGAAGTGAAGTGAGTAAATGTGAATCGAATTGACCTTGTGAATCATTATTTGCTTGAATTATTGATTATAATGTGTGTACTTGAATGTTTTTGAATTAAGTTTTGTGGTGATTTGGATTTGTTATGTCGTGACTCATATTTAAATTGTCTTGTTGATTAAACTGTTTTATAAACTCTTATATAAACATGTTTGCATAATAGTTTAAATCTATATGTGTAAATGTGATATCGTGGCATTCATACATGTCCCGTTGAAATGGAAACAAAGACTTCTTCCTCCCCCTGAATAGAGCTGATTAGTGGCAGGCCTTCCAAGCCATATGGATTAGTGGGAATGAGAGGCATTTGATCAGCCTTTATTTGGGAGTTAGTGTTTATAGTTGAAACTCGGTTATTGGCATTCTATTAAGGTATTCTTTTACGCTCAGCAGTCTTAAATGAGTGGCTTCTTTCGGGATTTCTACATGACAGTTCTCTTGAGCATTTTCTTGGTATTTTCTTATCGGGACTCCTCCTGGTATTCTTTTGTCAGCATTTCTCGAAAGTCTTAGTATATGGGATTCTTTTCAGCCTTATTAAATCGTATTATCTACAGTACTCCTACTCGGGTCTTTTATTAGTATTTTCTCACTGCACTTAGTTGAGATTCTACTTTTCTATGGTATTTGTGCCAGTGGGATTCTTATTCGGATTTCTAAGTAGCATTTCTATTGGAGCCTTTATTTGGCCTTATTACTTGGGGATTCGCGGGCAGTACTACTGGGATTTCTTAATGGGTTCTTACGAGAATTTGTATACAGTATTCTTGCTCAGCAACTGATGAAGAGAAATTGAAGTTGGTTTTCAGTTGATGCGAAGTTCTTTTGGAAGAAGAATTGAGTGGATGCAATTTGTTTAAGGGGGAGAGGATGTGACGTCCGATAACTTCACCGTACACATTTTAACTGTTGCATCCACTATTTGCGAATCTTTACTGTGCATTACTTGTTGCTTTATTTGGTTACTATTCATTGCATTTTTCAACCACTTAATTACTTCGAAATATCAATTTTCTTAAATCATATTAATTGTTTTAGGAATGAGAAAAATGTGTGTTTGAGCTAAATGCATTAGGAGCCTTCGTTTAGAAAATAATTTGTTGAAATTAATGAATAGTGTTACATGACTTAACTAAATGTTTTAATTACCTACCAATTATTTGCACCTTAGACTCGTTTTAAAGCTAGTTAGACTTATTTTAATAGCCCATATATGTACCCAACATGACCCACCCTAATATATGCTCAATATAACAATAACTTAAGCTCATAACTAGCAAAACAAAAACAAAAAATATGCAGGAATTACTGTAGCAAATCCGACCAGCCCTTTGTGCATCCAAGAAGGAATTTTTGCTCACCAAATTTTCAAACCAAGACAAGCCAAGCTAGGAGCAAGTAGTTAAGGGTGTTTGCTAGCCTCCCAAGATTTCCTACGCGCATTGGTGAGAGTTTTGCATGCTATTTTTGCATTTGAAAAATATGTCAACTTTCTTGAATTCTTAGATTTGTTGTCAAATGCTATTGCAATGCCTAAATATGCTTATGTATGTTGTATATAAGTGGTAGAGACCTAATTTATGCTATTGTTTCGTAGTTTAAACTGTTGAAATTGCTAGTTGATTATTTGACATGAATAGTGACGGGATTGTTAGGGTTTTTTGTAATTGGACTTTATAGCTTGAATTAATGGTTCTAATATGTGGTTTAGATGTTAATAAAAGTAGTGTAAAGGCCCCGTAGGGTTTAATTGCCCATAACATAACGAAAGAAGGAAATAGCCGACTTTTAGAAAGGGGTTTCGGGGTTATCGCGAATCCGGGTTGAATTGGCCTCTACATTTAGTAATCCTAGGCTATTTAGGACCTAACTAAGCTTTGTTAGCCCCCATTTGAGTCCTAGTTGAGGTACGTGTAGTACAAAGTCAAAAGAGGGAATTTGGGGCTTTCGGGCTAGATGTGGGTAATTGCGTGACTTTGAAGTCCTAAGTGGTGTCATTAAGTGTCATTAGGAAGGTAGTATAGCTTGATTGCGTGCCTTGAACTTCGTATTACGTTTGGAAGCTAATTAGCCTTGAATTGCAAAGGGGATGTTTTGACCAAGTGTGGAATTTGCTCGGTTTGAGTGTTGGCATTGTCTTGGGAGGTCATGGAAGCACTTTTGGTATAGTTATGGCATTAGTTGGGTGATTGGTTAACTTAGTTGTAGTATAAATCAACTAAGGGGACGAATGGAGTTTTATGATTGTTATAGTTTAAATGGGTTTTCTTTGCATTTAAATGGATCATAATATGGATAGGTTTGTGTGGTGAAAACGGATTTCTATTATCATAGCTCGTTGGGATGTGATAGCTTGAGAAAGTTAGAGAAAAGAATAGTATTCTATTGAGTTTTGTGACTTTTGCTCAATTGACAGTGTTAGTGTTTCTATTAGGTGCCATTAATGTTAGATGGCTTAAATGGTTTCTTAAACCCATTAAAAGATGGCTAGAAGTTAGTTAGAATGACTAGAACATAAAAGGGACATTTAGGGCATTTGGTTTTTTCTAGTGTTTTAGGTGTTTGTAGAACTTCCTTGTGGTTAGTTAGTGACTGTTGAATGCTTGAAATGCTCGTAGTGTCCTTCTGTTGCTTAAAAGATAGATTTTTAGTTGGATTTACGAAAGGGGCTTTCGGAATAAAGTTGGGTTATTTGCTAAGTTTTGATTGGACTTGATGGGTTAGGTGGTTATGGGTAATTATCTAAGATATGGCGTTATCCGGAGAATGTTTCATGAACTAAATTGCATAATTGTTTTTCTTGAATTGAAGATTCTAAGTGAATTCTTGTTTATAGTAATTGTATTGCCATAGGTCTAAGTGTTTTCCTTGAGTTTTATATTGAGTTAATTGTAATGAGAATCAGTATGGATTAATGGCTTTATAAATTGATAGTACTATTATGGAATTAAATATGATTATCTATGTAACGCCCCGAACCAATACTCCCACGCCTGCAAAGGATACCCCTTGGGACTTGGGCCCAAGCGAGCATCGAGGCCATGGCGAGTGGGCCCAGAAGCGCACTATGCACGAATTGTCCGCTTTAGAGCCCATACCCCTCACGGTTTTGTCGCCTCCTAGCCACTGCCAGGAAAACGATCGTGCACGAATATACGAGTTGCCTCTATATATTCAGTTGGCCCAACTCCAAGCCTTCCGATGTGGGATGGGGTCACCATATCCGCCCCCCTTAAGGAGGCCCAGTGCCCTCGTATGCCGCTAGTACAAAGGTAGGTCGGCTCTGATACCAATTTTGTAACTCCTCGAACCAACACTCCCACGCCAGCAAAGGATACCCCCTGGGACTTGGCCAAGCGAGCACTGAGGCCATGGCGAGTGGGCCCAGAAGTGCACTATGCACGAATTGTCCGCTTTGGAGCCCATACCCCTCACGGTTTTGTTGCTTCCCAGCCACTACCAGGAAAACGGTCGTGAACAAATATACGAGTTGCCTCTATATATTCAGTTGGCCCAACTCCAAGCCTTCCGATGTGGGATGGGGTCACCACATCCTTTGTAACGCCCCGAACCAACACTCTCACGCCTGCAGGATACTCCCTGGACTTAGGGCCCAAGCGAGCACCGAGGCCGAGACAAGTGGGCCCGAAAACGCACTATGCACGTATTGTCCACTTTGGGGCCCATACCCCTCACGGTTTTGTCGCCTCCCAGCCACTGCTAGGAAAACGCGCATACACGATATAAGGATAATACCCCTTATATCAAGCAGCCCAAAGACCTCCGCGTCCGATGTGGGATATTATACCCGCCCCCTCTTGGGGACCCAGCATCCTCGCTGGCCATGCGAACGCGTCGGCTCTGATACCACCTTTGTAACGCCCCGAACCAACACTCACACGCCTACAGGATACTCCCTTGACTTAGGGCCCAAGCGAGCACCGAGGCCGAGGCGAGTGGACCCGGAAATGCACTATGCACGTATTGTCCTCTTTGGGGCCCATACCCCTCACGGTTTTATCGCCTCCCAGCCACTTCCAGGAAAACGCGCGAACACGATACAAGGATGTTACCCCTTATATCAAGCAGCCCAAAGACCTCCGCGTCCGATGTGGCATATTACAATCTATGCTTAAAATGCTCTTTTAAATGATTGTAGAACATGCTTATATCACGATTTTATTGTTGTTAGTTATATTGTTGGTATATTAGATTACTTGAATGATTACTTGGTTGTATGTTAATTAAGTGAACTATGAGTTAGCTAACCTAGTTGGATAATTAATGAATGTTGTAGTTAAAGAGTAATTAAAACAATGTTTAACTTTATGTTCAAGGTGATTGAGAGTGATTTGAAGCCAATCTTGCATTATGGAGCTTGATAGAGGTGAGGGAGACTTCATCCTTATATGCATAATAGTTTATTTACTTGTACTTAGATTATGTGCACTTATTGTCTATATATTGTGTGTGAGGGCAACCTATTTTGCTGTCCCCCAATCATGTGTTTATTGATGTATTCTAATGTTATCATTTTGAGTGCATTGCATTGTGGTTGCGTAACCATTTGGGCATGGTAGTGTTGTGGAAACCGGGCGGCATCTAGCTTGCCGGTATACCTCGGCTACCATGGTTACCCAGTCCCTCTCTCGCTTGGGATGCCGCCCAGGGAGAGTTGGGTCGTAGGATTTCGAGGTACATCCGGAGTATACCCATTTTTGAGTTATAAGGGGATGCCGGCTTATCAATAACAGTGTCATTATTACATCAGGATTTTAGCTCGTGGCTCGTGGTTCGTGATTGAAGAACAAGTGAATCGTATCCTTTTTAATGTGTGGTAACTTGTTGTTTCAATTGTTCTTTGTTTGTAAAATGCTTTATTTGTACTAACTGCTGCATTGCATGTCCCCGGTAGACCTTATCCCTCACTGGGCAATTGTGATTGCTCATACCTTGCTAAACATATTTCAGGTGGTGTAGTTGGAGGAGTTGACCTGATTGCTGTGTGCTATTACTTGAGATTTGAGTGATTGCTGCTAAACTGGGGAAGACCTTAATTGTTCTACTTTATATTCTATTTTGGAGCCTAAGGGCTTATGTATATATATTTGATTAGTTGCAAGTTTGAAAGCTAAGTAGATGTAGTAAGTGTTATGGAATTGTAGCATGTAATAACTTATATTTCTGCTCTTAGCTTCTTTGCATGCTTGGGAGTGAATGACAGGTTGTTTTCAATTTCTAAGAATGCTTAAAAGCTATCATGGAGTGGCATAATAAGCGGTTTTGTAAAGAAGTTAAGTTATGAATGCATGCTTGTGTGTATCTAAACTGTTTGCATGTCTTAAGGCTCGGATGGCCTAAAAGTTGGGATTTTTATTTTGGAAATGGCTTTAGTATTGTTCTATAGCTTATTTGAATGTTTACAGGTTTTCAGAATGTCCCCGGTACAGAGGAGACTCTATCCGTTTTCCTTAAAATTTTGAGACTGGGTTGGAATTAGGTTGAGAATAGCTTGGTTTTTAGAGCCTCCAATCTCGTGAGAGATCGGGGCGTTACAAGTGGTATCAGAGCTTAGTTAGCTCTCAGACGGGACAGGGTCCTCAGTCTGTTGGGTAGTAAGCCTTGAATGTGTGCTTGTTACGTGTGTCTTGGAAGTGTGTGTTTGTACGTGAGGTTGGGTGTCTTGACTTGAATGTGTGCATCCATGTGATATAGTTGTGCATTATGTGTTGAATGTTTGTTAAGTGAAGTGAAGTGACTAAATGTGAATCGAATTGACCTTGTGAATCATTATTTGCTGGAATTATTGATTGTAATGTGTGTACTTGAATGTTTTTGAATTAAGTTTTGTGGTGATTTGGATTGGTTATGTCGTGACTCATATTTAAATTGTCTTGTTGATTAAACTATTTTATAAACTCTTATATAAACATGTTTGCATAATATTTTAAAATCTATATGTGTAAATGTGATATATTGGCATTCATACATGTCCCGTTGAAATGGTAAGAAAGACTTCTTCCTCCCCCTGAAGAGAGCTGATTAGTGGCAGGCCTTCCAAGCCATATGGATTAGTGGGAATGAGAGGCATTTGATCAGCCTTTCTTTGGGAGTTAGTGTTTATAGTTGAAGCTTGGTTATTGGCATTCTATTAAGGTATTCTTTTACGCTCAGCAGTCTTAAATGAGTGGCTTCTTTCGGGATTTCTACATGACAGTTCTCTTGAGCATTTTCTTGGTATTTTCTTATCGGGACTCCTCCTGGTATTCTTTTGTCAGCATTTCTCGAAAGTCTTAGTATATGGGATTCTTTTCAGCCTTATTAAATCGTATTATCTACAGTACTCCTACTCGGGTCTTTTATTAGTATTTTCTCACTGCACTTAGTTGAGATTCTACTTTTCTATGGTATTTGTGCCAGTGGGATTCTTATTCAGATTTCTAAGTAGCATTTCTATTAGAGCCTTTATTTGGCCTTATTACTTGGGGATTCGCTAGCAGTACAACTGAGATTTCTTAATGGGTTCTTACGAGAATTCATATACGGTATTCTTGCTCAGCAACTGATGAAGAGAAATTAAAGTTGGTTTTCAGTTGATGCGGAGTTCTTTTGGAAGAAGAATTGCGTGGACGTAATTTGTTTAAGGGGGAGAGGATGTGACGCCCGAGAACTTCACAGTACACATTTTAACTGTTGCATCCACTATTTATGAATCTTTACTATGCATTACTTGTTGCTTTATGTGGTTACTATTCATTACGTTTTTCAACCACTTAGTTACTTCGAAATATAAATTTTCTTAAATCATATTAATTGTTTTAGGAATGAGAAAATTGTGTTTTTGAGCTAAATGCATTAGGAGCCTTCGTTTAGAAAATGATTTGTTGAAACTAATGAATAGTGTTACGTGACTTAACTAAGTGTTTTAATTAGCTAACAATTATTTGCACCTTAGACTCGTTTTAAAGCTAGTTAGACTCATTTTAATAGCCCATATATGCACCCAACATGACCCACCCTAATATATGCTTAACATAACAATAACTTAAGCTCATAACTAGCAAAACAAAAACAAAAAATATGCAGGAATTACTGTAGCAAATCCAACCAGCCCTTTGTGCATCCAAGAAGGAATTTTTGCTCACCAAATCTTCAAACCAAGCCAAGCCAAGCTAGGAGCAAGTAGTTTAGGGTGTTTGCTAGCCTGCCGAGAGTTCCTACGCGCATTGGTGAGGGTTTTGCATGCTATTTTTGCATTTGAAAAATATGTCAACTTTCTTGAATTCTTAGATTTGTTGTCAAATGCTATTGCAATGCCTAAATATGCTTCTATATGTTGTATATAAGTGGTAGAGACCTAATTTATGCTATTGTTTCGTAGTTTAAACTGTTAAAATTGCTCGTTGATTATTTGACATGAATAGTGACGGATTGTTAGGGTTTTGGGTAATCAAACTTTATAGCTTGAATTAATGGTTCTAATAGGTGCTTTAGATGTTAATGAAAGTAGTGTAAAGGCCCCGTAGGGTTTAATTGTCCATAACCTAATGAAAGAAGGAAAAAGCCGACTTTTAGAAAGGGATTTCGGGGTTATCACGAATCCAGGTTGAATTGGCCTCTAAATTTAGTAATCCTAGGCTATTTAGGACCTAACTAAGCTTTGCTAGCTCTCATTTGAGTCCTGGTTGAGGTACGTGTAGTACAAAGTCAAAAGAGGGAATTTGGGGCTTTCGGGCTAGATGTAGGTAATTGCGTGACTTTGAGATCCTAAGTGGTGTCATTAAGTGTCATTAGGAAGGTAGTATAGCTTGGTTGCATGCCTTGAACTTTGTATTACGTTTGAAAACTAATTAGCCTTGAATTGCAAAGGGGATGTTTTGACCAAGTGTGAAATTTGCTCGGTTTGAGTGTTGGCATTGTCTTGGGAGGTCATGGAAGCACTTTTGGTATGGTTATGACATTAGTTGGGTGATTGGTTAACTTAGTTGTAGTATAGATCAACTAAGGGGACGAATGGAGTTTTATGATTGTTATAGTTTAAATGGGTTTTCTTTGCATTTAAATGGATCATAATATGGATAGGTTTGCGTGGTGAAAACGGATTTCTATTATCATAGCTCGTTGGGATGTGATAGCTTGAGAAAGTTAGAGAAAAGATTAGTATTCTATTGAGTTTTGTGACTTTTGTTCAATTGATGGTTTTAGTGTTTCTATTAGGTGTCATTAATGCTAGATGGCTTAAATGTTTGCTTAAACCCATTAAAAGATGGCTAGAAGTTGGTTAGAATGACTAGAACATAAAGAGGGACATTTAGGGCAATTGGTTTGTTTTAGTGTTTTAGGTGTTTGTAGAACTTCCTTGTGGTTGGTTAGTGACCGTTGAATGCTTGAAATGCTCGTAGTGTCCTTCTGTTGCTTAAAAGATAGATTTTTAGTTGAGTTTACGAAAGGGGCTTTCGGAATAAAGTTGGGTTATTTGCTAAGTTTTGATTGGACTTGATGGGTTAGGTGGTTATGGGTAATTATCTAAGATATGATGTTATCCAGAGAATGTTTCATGAACTAAATTGCATAATTGTTTTTCTTGAATTGAAGATTCTAAGTGAATTCTTGTTTATAGTACTTGTATTGTCATAGGTCTAAGTGTTTTCCTTGAGTTTTATATTGAGTTAATTGTAATGAGAATAAGTATGGATTAATGGCTTTATAAATTGATAGTACTATTATGGAATTAAATATGGTTATCTATGCTTAAAATGCTCTTTTAAATGATTGTAGAACATGCTTATATCATGATTTTATTGTTGTTAGCTATATTGTTGGTATATTAGATTACTTGAATGATTACTTGGTTGTATGTTAATTAAGTGAACTATGAGTTAGCTAACCTAGTTGGATAATTAATAAATGTTGTAGTTAAAGAGTAATTGAAACAATGTTTAACTCTATGTTCAAGGTGATTGAGAGTGATTTGAAGCCAATCTTGCATTGTGGAGCTTGATAGAGGTGAGGGAGACTTCATCCTTATATGCATAATAGTTTATTTACTTGTACTTAGATTATGTGCACTTATTGCCTATATATTGTGTGTGAGGGCAACCTACTTTGTTGTCCCTCAATCATGTGTTTATTGATGTATTCTAATGTTATCATTTTGAGTGCATTGCATTGTGTTTGCACAACCATTTGGGCATGGTAGTGTCGTGGAAACCGGGCGGCATCGGGCTTGTGATACCCCGAACTCGGCATGTATTTAATAGTATTGCATTTAATTACATGTTATCTTAAATGCTAGTTGGTAGCACCCGACCTTTCTTTACATGTGCTTTCATTTATTTTAATAATTATTTGAAAAATAATATGTGCATTTACATGACTTATTTAGTGTTTTAAAATTTAAAATTGCATTTAACGTTCATTTAAATTGCATCTTATCTACTTTTCACCTTCATTGACCAACTAGGACAAGGTGGAAATTTTTTTTGAAATGTTTAATGAAGGGTAAACTTGGGATTAAAAATAAAAATGCAATGTTAAGTTAGTCAAATTTTGGGTCAACTTTGGAATTAAATCTGAACCAATTGGGGAAGAGTTAGGTAGCAAATTATATATGGTTGGAAAGCTCTACGAGTCTAGTTTCTATAGGTTCAAACCGTTCGTGAATTGGAGTTTTCTAGAAGAAGTTATGGCTGTTTTCGTAAGGTGGCGCAGAGCTGATTTTTCTACGCGAGAGTTGACCGAAGCTTTGACCTTTGACTTTCCACTTAAATACTAAATAAGCCAAAACAAAACACAAAATCAGCTTTTCTCCTTCCCTTCCACCCGTGACCAAGCTAAGACCATGAATAGTAAACCCTTGCACATTTTTGCTTATATCTTGAGTTTGGAGTGGAACCAAGGCGCAATTCCAGCATTTTTGAGTTCGTGGTGACGTGTAGCATCTTTCTAGCGGTTTATTTTTCATTTATTTTGCAGAAAAAAGGTGAGGACATTTTCTAACCATTTTTCAAAAGTCATTATTTATATTAGATATTGTTAAATCTATGCTTAATACTTGTTATTTAGATGCTAGAGAACACATTTCTTGTTTTATAGCTTGTGTATAGTTGATTTTAGTTGTAGTTGATACTTTGCTAGATATGAATATAAATGTAGACAATGTGTTTGTTTAATGTTCTAAGTGAAGTATAGGGATGTGTTACATGCTAGATTAATGCCCATAGATAGCTCAAATGCAAGAAAACATCAAGAGAATTCAAGTATGCAAAATCTGAATTTCGAAATAGTGCACTGCCCCTGTCTTTCGAAGCTATTTTGACATAGCAAACGTACTCGAAAATTAACGAAATTTACATAGCAGCTAGATTAGGCAGTTTAGAACAAATGTTTATTTCTCGAGCTAAGGCTAATTCTAACTTTTTAGGCCTCTGATTTAGACATTTTCAAAATGTGTCCTGAAAATCGCTGCTACTGGACAGTTTGTGTAGTTGCACGGGAAAGGTCATAACTTGTTGATTTTAAACTGGAATTAAGCTCTGTTTGATTCTAAAATCAACTACACTCGAAGATCTACATTTATATGTAAAAACCAGAGAATTTGGAGTCCAAGAACATAGGTAATGAATTTGATAAATTTAAGGTTCTGTTAGAAGTTTTGTAAATGGGCATGTTTTCATGAAGATCTACTTGCTATGTGTTGTATTCCATATCTATCTTGTATTTTAGAGTTCATAAGTGAGTAAGAGCACTCTTTTGATAGTTTAGAAGGTTTTTATGGTTATTTTCATGTTAGATCAAGGATTAGTTAATAATGTATATATTGAAAACTAAGTGTTTGAGTTTATGCTTGAATGAAGTATTTTATGGTAGAAGTTTGAAAATGTTCTAGTTAAGTGTTTTAAGTGTTCTACATGTATTAACTTGGTAATTCTAGCATGTTAAATGTCTAGTTAGTCTATGTGATTTAGAACCCCATGCATGCTAAGTGGAATACTCGAGAATGAATGTATAACTTCTTATATAGTTAGTTGATTGTATTATGTAGTAGAATGGAAGGAGTTGGTGCATTCGGAGAATATGGAAAGGGTTCTTAACTAAATTCTTACAGGATTGGCTTTGCAAGGTGAGGGAGTTGCATCTTATTTGCATTTCTCTATTGTATATCGAATATGTTAAATAGTTTTCATGCTATCAATGTGATTTAGCGTATTCTAACAAGATTTGTCAGTTTTATAGTTAATAGAATGAGTTAATGGTTAATGCTTGTTATTTCGCTTCTATTGTGGTCAACTAGTTAATGTGTGAGGACAACCTCTTTTGTTGTCCTTCTTGTGTGTATATCGGCTTATTTTGTTATATTGTTATTATTATTATTGTTTCTTGTGTTATCGAGTCTTTGGTTGCGCAACCATATAATCGGGACGGATGCGATGGGCCTCTCTGGGCGGCAGCGGGCTTGCCAGGGTTGGTGCTCTAGCTCTGTACCCTATTCCCTCACTCGCCTGGTCCGGAGATTGCCAGGGGGTGTTGGGTCGTAGGATATTCGGGGTACATCCGGAGTACACCCACTGGAGTGTTTGGGGATTATGCCGGCACATTGATTGTGATCGTGATCGTGATCGTGGTTCAAAAGTTGGAGTGATAAGGGTTATCGATCGTATCCTTTTAAAGTATGGTATTAGAATTGTTATTCATTGTTTATTTATTGTGTTAATTGTGTTAAATTGCTGCATTGCACGAACCCGGTATACTGTCCCCGTTTCCCTCTTCCTCACTGAGTATACATTATTGGTATACTCATTCCTCATCATAAATCTTTCAGGTTATAGCCAAAGGAAGTATAGTTCGTGATCACGTGATAGTTCGTGCTTGAAGAGTGGCCTTACGTGTTATGTGGTTTGAGCGGTAAAAGTTATAAAGTTTTACTTTCATGAATTGTATATGCTCAATGTAGGAGATAAATGTATTTAAGCTTAACCAGGTCATAGAGTTCTTTGATAACCTAGTCTATGTAATAGCTTAATGTGGTTTGAGTTCAATGCATGTATGGAGTTATGTATGTTTGGACACGGTACTGGTCCATTTATTTGTTGTGTGCAGGTAAACTGTTTGTCCTATAAACAGGGGAAACTCTGTCCGTTTCTCCTCGTATTTCGTGACTTGGGTTTTGGATCGGGTTGTGTTTAGTGGGAATATATAGCTCCTATTTCCGTGAGGGAATGGGGCGTTACAAGTGGTATCAGAGCTTAGTTAGCTCTCAGCCGGGATAGGATCCTCGGTCTGTTGGGTAGTAAACCTTGATTGTATGCTCGTTAAGTGTGTCTCGAAAGTGTGTGCCTGTATGTGAGATTGTGTGCCTTGACTAGAATGTGTGCACCTATGTGATATAGTTATGTGTTATATGCTAAATGTGTGCTAAGTTAAGTGGAGTGGCTAGTTGTGTATTGAATTGACCTTGTGAATCGAATCCACCTCGTGAATTGTTAATTACTTGAATTGTTACTTGTAATATGTGTATTTGAATGTTTTGGATTAAGTTGTGTTATGATTGTCGTGCTTGAATGACTTTGATGAATAAACTGTTTTATAAACTCTTTTATAAACATGCTTGCATAATAGTTTAAAGCATATATGTGTAAATGTGATATCTTGGCATTCATACATGTCCCGTTGAAATAGTAAGAAAGATTTCTTCTTTCCCCCGAAGAGAAGTGATTAGTAGTAGGCTCTTCAAGTTATGTGAATTAGCTGGAATGAGAAGCATTTGATCATCCCTTTATTTAGGAGTTGGTGTTTATAGTTGGAGCTTGGTTATTGGGATTTCCTCTAAGACATTCTTCTATGCTCAACAGTCCTAGATGAATGGATTCTCTGGGGTTTCTGCATGGCTGTTCTCTGAAGCATTCCCTTGGTATTTTCTTATTGGGCATTCTTCTGATATTTCCTTATTGGTGCTTCTTGTTGTACAAAATTCTCACTCAACAAACAGTGATGGGGCCTTGAAGGTTGGTTTTATATATGGTGCATCCGCTTGAGATTCTCATTTAGTTCTCGTCCGGTCGGGATTCTACATTTGGTATTCTACTTGACTATCTTATTAGATGCACAGTATTTTCTTTGACATTCTCATTCGAGCCTTTATTT
Organism: Ehretia macrophylla; assembly: GCA_037974665.1. Classification (NCBI taxonomy): domain Eukaryota; kingdom Viridiplantae; phylum Streptophyta; class Magnoliopsida; order Boraginales; family Ehretiaceae; genus Ehretia; species Ehretia macrophylla. The sequence continues at coordinate 9,778,383 of CM075781.1, forward strand.
GGCCTTATTACTTAGGAGCTCTTAAGCAGTACTATTGGGATTTCTTCTTGGGTCTCCTATGGGCATTCTCATTCAGTGTTCTTACTGTAGCAATCGATGAAGAGTAACCAGAGTTGGACTTCAGTTGATGTCGAGTTCTATCAGAAGAAAAATTGCGAGGACGCAATTGTTTTAAGGGGGGAAGGATATGATACCCCGAACTCGGCATGTATTTAATAGTATTGCATTTAATTACATGTTATCTTAAATGCTAGCTGCGAGGATCCGAACGTTCATTACATGTGCATTCATTTATTTTAATAATTATTTGAAAAATAATATGTGCATTTACATGACTTATTTAGTGTTTTAAAATTTAAAATTGCATTTAAAGTTCATTTAAATTGCATCTTATCTACTTTTCACCTTCATTGACCAACTAGGACAAGGTGAAATTTTTTTTTGAAATGTTTAATGAAGGGTAAACTTGGGATTAAAAATAAAAATGCAATGTTAAGTTAGTCAAATTTTGGGTCAACTTTGAAATTAAATCTGAACCAATTGGGGAAGAGTTAGGTAGCAAATTATATATGGTTGGAAAGCTCTACGAGTCTAGTTTCTATAGGTTCAAACCGTTCGTGAATTGGAGTTTTCTAGAAGAAGTTATGGCTGTTTTCGTAAGGTGGCGCAGAGCTGATTTTTCTACGCGAGAGTTGACCGAAGCTTTGACCTTTGACTTTCCACTTAAATACTAAATAAGCCAAAACAAAACACAAAATCAGCTTTTCTCCTTCCCTTCCACCCGTGACCAAGCTAAGACCATGAATAGTAAACCCTTGCACATTTTTGCTTATATCTTGAGTTTGGAGTGGAACCAAGGCGCAATTCCAGCATTTTTGAGTTCGTGGTGACGTGTAGCATCTTTCTAGCGGTTTATTTTTCATTTATTTTGCAGAAAAAAGGTGAGGACATTTTCTAACCATTTTTCAAAAGTCATTTTTTATGTTAGATATTGTTAAATCTTTGCTTAATACTTGTTATTTAGATGCTAGAGAACACATTTCTTGTTTTATAGCTTGTGTATAGTTGATTTTAGTTGTAGTTGATACTTTGCTAGATATGAATATAAATGTAGACAATGTGTTTGTTTAATGTTCTAAGTGAAGTATAGGGATGTGTTACATGCTAGATTAATGCCCATAGATAGCTCAAAGGCAAGAAAACATCAAGAGAATTCAAGTATGCAAAATCTGAATTTCGAAATAGTGCACTGCCCCTGTCTTTCGAAGCTATTTTGACATAGCAAACGTACTCGAAAATTAACGAAATTTACAGAGCAGCTAGAGTAGGCAGGTTATAACAAAAGATGATTTCTCGAGCTAAGGCTAATTCTAACTTTTTAGGGCTCTGATTTAGACATTTTCAAAATGTGTCCTGAAAATCGCTGCTACTGGACAGTTTGTGTAGTTGCACGGGAAAGGTCATAACTTGTTGATTTTAAACTGGAATTAAGCTCTGTTTGATTCTAAAATCAACTACACTCGAAGATCTACATTTATATGTAAAAACCAGAGAATTTGGAGTCCAAGAACATAGGTAATGAATTTGATAAATTTAAGGTTCTGTTAGAAGTTTTGTAAATGGGCATGTTTTCATGAAGATCTACTTGCTATGTGTTGTATTCCATATCTATCTTGTATTTTAGAGTTCATAAGTGAGTAAGAGCACTCTTTTGATAGTTTAGAAGGTTTTTATGGTTATTTTCATGTTAGATCAAGGATTAGTTAATAATGTATATATTGAAAACTAAGTGTTTGAGTTTATGCTTGAATGAAGTATTTTATGGTAGAAGTTTGAAAATGTTCTAGTTAAGTGTTTTAAGTGTTCTACATGTATTAACTTGGTAATTCTAGCATGTTAAATGTCTAGTTAGTCTATGTGATTTAGAACCCCATGCATGCTAAGTGGAATACTCGAGAATGAATGTATAACTTCTTATATAGTTAGTTGATTGTATTATGTAGTAGAATGGAAGGAGTTGGTGCATTCGGAGAATATGGAAAGGGTTCTTAACTAAATTCTTACAGGATTGGCTTTGCAAGGTGAGGGAGTTGCATCTTATTTGCATTTCTCTATTGTATATCGAATATGTTAAATAGTTTTCATGCTATCAATGTGATTTAGCGTATTCTAACAAGATTTGTCAGTTTTATAGTTAATAGAATGAGTTAATGGTTAATGCTTGTTATTTCGCTTCTATTGTGGTCAACTAGTTAATGTGTGAGGACAACCTCTTTTGTTGTCCTTCTTGTGTGTATATCGGCTTATTTTGTTATATTGTTATTATTATTATTGTTTCTTGTGTTATCGAGTCTTTGGTTGCGCAACCATATAATCGGGACGGATGCGATGGGCCTCTCTGGGCGGCAGCGGGCTTGCCAGGGTTGGTGCTCTAGCTCTGTACCCTATTCCCTCACTCGCCTGGTCCGGAGATTGCCAGGGGGTGTTGGGTCGTAGGATATTCGGGGTACATCCGGAGTACACCCACTGGAGTGTTTGGGGATTATGCCGGCACATTGATTGTGATCGTGATCGTGATCGTGGTTCAAAAGTTGGAGTGATAAGGGTTATCGATCGTATCCTTTTAAAGTATGGTATTAGAATTGTTATTCATTGTTTATTTATTGTGTTAATTGTGTTAAATTGCTGCATTGCACGAACCCGGTATACTGTCCCCGTTTCCGTCTTCCTCACTGAGTATACATTATTGGTATACTCACTCCTCATCATAAATCTTTCAGGTTATAGCCAAAGGAAGTGTAGTTCGTGATCACGTGATAGTTCGTGCTTGAAGAGTGGCCTTACGTGTTATGTGGTTTGAGCTGTAAAAGTTGTAAAGTTTTACTTTCATGAATTGTATATGCTCAATGTAGGAGGTAAATGTATTTAAGCTTAACCAGGTCATAGAGTTCTTTGATAACCTAGTCTATGTAATAGCTTAATGTGGTTTGAGTTCAATGCATGTATGGAGTTATGTATGTTTGGACACGGTACTGGTCCATTTATTTGTTGTGTGCAGGTAAACTGTTTGTCCTATAAACAGGGGAAACTCTGTCCGTTTCTCCTCGTATTTCGTGACTTGGGTTTTGGATCGGGTTGTGTTTAGTGGGAATATATAGCTCCTATTTCCGTGAGGGAATGGGGCGTTACAAGTGGTATCAGAGCTTAGTTAGCTCTCAGCCGGGATAGGATCCTCGGTCTGTTGGGTAGTAAACCTTGATTGTATGCTCGTTAAGTGTGTCTCGAAAGTGTGTGCCTGTATGTGAGATTGTGTGCCTTGACTAGAATGTGTGCACCTATGTGATATAGTTATGTGTTATATGCTAAATGTGTGCTAAGTTAAGTGGAGTGGCTAGTTGTGTATTGAATTGACCTTGTGAATCGAATCCACCTCGTGAATTGTTAATTACTTGAATTGTTACTTGTAATATGTGTATTTGAATGTTTTGGATTAAGTTGTGTTATGATTGTCGTGCTTGAATGACTTTGATGAATAAACTGTTTTATAAACTCTTTTATAAACATGCTTGCATAATAGTTTAAAGCATATATGTGTAAATGTGATATCTTGGCATTCATACATGTCACGTTGAAATAGTAAGAAAGATTTCTTCTTTCCCCCGAAGAGAAGTGATTAGTAGTAGGCTCTTCAAGTTATGTGAATTAGCTGGAATGAGAAGCATTTGATCATCCCTTTATTTGGGAGTTGGCGTTTATAGTTGGAGCTTGGTTATTGGGATTTCCTCTAAGACATTCTTCTATGCTCAGCAGTCCTAGATGAATGGATTCTCTGTGGTTTCTGCATGGCTGTTCTCTGAAGCATTCCCTTGGTATTTTCTTATTGGTCATTCTTCTGATATTTCCTTATTGGTGCTTCTTGTTGTACAAAATTCTCACTCAGCAAACAGTGATGGGGCCTTGAAGGTTGGTTTTATATATTGTGCATCCGCTTGAGATTCTCATTTAGTTCTCGTCCGGTCGGGATTCTACCTTTGGTATTCTGCTTGACTATCTTATTAGATGCACAGTATTTTCTTTGACATTCTCATTCGAGCCTTTATTTGGCCTTATTACTTAGGAGCTCTTAAGCAGTACTATTGGGATTTCTTCTTGGGTCTTCCTATGGGCATTCTTATTCAGTGTTCTTACTGTAGCAATCGATGAAGAGTAACCAGAGTTGGACTTCAGTTGATGTTGAGTTCTATCAGAAGAAAAATTGCGAGGACGCAATTGTTTTAAGGGGGGAAGGATGTGATACCCCGAACTCGGCATGTATTTAATAGTATTGCATTTAATTACATGTTATCTTAAATGCTAGTTGCGAGGACCCGAACATTCATTACATGTGCATTCATTTATTTTAATAATTATTTGAAAAATAATATGTGCATTTACATGACTTATTTAGTGTTTTAAAATTTAAAATTGCATTTAACGTTCATTTAAATTGCATCTTATCTACTTTTCACCTTCATTGACCAACTAGGACAAGGTGGAAATTTTTTTTGAAATGTTTAATGAAGGGTAAACTTGGGATTAAAAATAAAAATGCAATGTTAAGTTAGTCAAATTTTGGGTCAACTTTGGAATTAAATCTGAACCAATTGGGGAAGAGTTAGGTAGCAAATTATATATGGTTGGAAAGCTCTACGAGTCTAGTTTCTATAGGTTCAAACCGTTCGTGAATTGGAGTTTTCTAGAAGAAGTTATGGCTGTTTTCGTAAGGTGGCGCAGAGCTGATTTTTCTACGCGAGAGTTGACCGAAGCTTTGACCTTTGACTTTCCACTTAAATACTAAATAAGCCAAAACAAAACACAAAATCAGCTTTTCTCCTTCCCTTCCACCCGTGACCAAGCTAAGACCATGAATAGTAAACCCTTGCACATTTTTGCTTATATCTTGAGTTTGGAGTGGAACCAAGGCGCAATTCCAGCATTTTTGAGTTCGTGGTGACGTGTAGCATCTTTCTAGCGGTTTATTTTTCATTTATTTTGCAGAAAAAAGGTGAGGACATTTTCTGACCATTTTTCAAAAGTCATTATTTATGTTAGATATTGTTAAATCTATGCTTAATACTTGTTATTTAGATGCTAGAGAACACATTTCTTGTTTTATAGCTTGTGTATAGTTGATTTTAGTTGTAGTTGATACTTTGCTAGATATGAATATAAATGTAGACAATGTGTTTGTTTAATGTTCTAAGTGAAGTATAGGGATGTGTTACATGCTAGATTAATGCCCATAGATAGCTCAAATGCAAGAAAACATCAAGAGAATTCAAGTATGCAAAATCTGAATTTCGAAATAGTGCACTGCCCCTGTCTTTCGAAGCTATTTTGACATAGCAAACGTACTCGAAAAGTAACGAAATTTACATAGCAGCTAGATTAGGCAGTTTAGAACAAATGTTGATTTCTCGAGCTAAGGCTAATTCTAACTTTTTAGGCCTCTGATTTAGACATTTTCAAAATGTGTCCTGAAAATCGGTGCTCCTGGCCAGTTTGTGTAGTTGCACGGGAAAGGTCATAACTTGTTGATTTTAAACTGGAATTAAGCTCTGTTTGATTCTAAAATCAACTACACTCGAAGATCTACATTTATATGTAAAAACCAGAGAATTTGGAGTCCAAGAACATAGGTAATGAATTTGATAAATTTAAGGTTCTGTTAGAAGTTTTGTAAATGGGCATGTTTTCATGAAGATCTACTTGCTATGTGTTGTATTCCATATCTATCTTGTATTTTAGAGTTCATAAGTGAGTAAGAGCACTCTTTTGATAGTTTAGAAGGTTTTTATGGTTATTTTCATGTTAGATCAAGGATTAGTTAATAATGTATATATTGAAAACTAAGTGTTTGAGTTTATGCTTGAATGAAGTATTTTATGGTAGAAGTTTGAAAATGTTCTAGTTAAGTGTTTTAAGTGTTCTACATGTATTAACTTGGTAATTCTAGCATGTTAAATGTCTAGTTAGTCTATGTGATTTAGAACCCCATGCATGCTAAGTGGAATACTCGAGAATGAATGTATAACTTCTTATATAGTTAGTTGATTGTATTATGTAGTAGAATGGAAGGAGTTGGTGCATTCGGAGAATATGGAAAGGGTTCTTAACTAAATTCTTACAGGATTGGCTTTGCAAGGTGAGGGAGTTGCATCTTATTTGCATTTCTCTATTGTATATTGAATATGTTAAATAGTTTTCATGCTATCAATGTGATTTAGCGTATTCTAACAAGATTTGTCAGTTTTATAGTTAATAGAATGAGTTAATGGTTAATGCTTGTTATTTCGCTTCTATTGTGGTCAACTAGTTAATGTGTGAGGACAACCTCTTTTGTTGTCCTTCTTGTGTGTATATCGGCTTATTTTGTTATATTGTTATTATTATTATTGTTTCTTGTGTTATCGAGTCTTTGGTTGCGCAACCATATAATCGGGACGGATGCGATGGGCCTCTCTGGGCGGCAGCGGGCTTGCCAGGGTTGGTGCTCTAGCTCTGTACCCTATTCCCTCACTCGCCTGGTCCGGAGATTGCCAGGGGGTGTTGGGTCGTAGGATATTCGGGGTACATCCGGAGTACACCCACTGGAGTGTTTGGGGATTATGCCGGCACATTGATTGTGATCGTGATCGTGATCGTGGTTCAAAAGTTGGAGTGATAAGGGTTATCGATCGTATCCTTTTAAAGTATGGTATTAGAATTGTTATTCATTGTTTATTTATTGTGTTAATTGTGTTAAATTGCTGCATTGCACGAACCCGGTATACTGTCCCCGTTTCCCTCTTCCTCACTGAGTATACATTATTGGTATACTCACTCCTCATCATAAATCTTTCAGGTTATAGCCAAAGGAAGTATAGTTCGTGATCACGTGATAGTTCGTGCTTGAAGAGTGGCCTTACGTGTTATGTGGTTTGAGCTGTAAAAGTTGTAAAGTTTTACTTTCATGAATTGTATATGCTCAATGTAGGAGGTAAATGTATTTAAGCTTAACCAGGTCATAGAGTTCTTTGATAACCTAGTCTATGTAATAGCTTAATGTGGTTTGAGTTCAATGCATGTATGGAGTTATGTATGTTTGGACACGGTACTGGTCCATTTATTTGTTGTGTGCAGGTAAACTGTTTGTCCTATAAACAGGGGAAACTCTGTCCGTTTCTCCTCGTATTTCGTGACTTGGGTTTTGGATCGGGTTGTGTTTAGTGGGAATATATAGCTCCTATTTCCGTGAGGGAATGGGGCGTTACAGGGCTTGCCGGTATACCTCGGCTATTATGGTTACCCAGTCCCTCTCTCGCTTGGGATGCCGCCCAGAGAGAGTTGGGTCGTAGGATTTCGGGGTACATCCGGAGTATACCCATTTTGGAGTTATAAGGGGATGCTGGCTTATCGATAACAGTGTCATTATTACATCGGGAATTCAGTTTGTGGCTCGTGGTTCGTGATTGAAAAACAATTGAATCGTATCCTTTTTAATGTGTGGTATTTAACGCCCCCAATCCAACTCCCATGCCTACAGGATACCCCCTGGGACTTAGGCCCAAGCGAGTACCGAGGCCACGGCGAGGAGGCCCAGAAATGCACTATGCACGTATTGTCCGCTTTGGAGCCCATACTCCTCACGGGTTTGTCGCCTCCCAGCCATAGCCAGGAAAATGCACGTGCACGAATATACGAGTCATCTCTATATATTCAATATCCCAGAGACCTCCGCGTCCGATGTGGGATATTACACCCTCCCCCCCTTGAGGACCCAGCATCCTCGCTGGCCATACGAATGTGTCGGCTCTGATACCACTTTGTAACACCCCGAACCCAACTCCCATGCCTACTGGGTACCCCGTGGAACTTAGGCCCAAGCGCGCACCGAGGCCATGGCGAGAAGGCCCAGAAACGCACTATGTACGTATTGTCTGCTTTGGAGCCCATACTCCTCACGATTTTGTCACCTCCCAGCCACTGCCAGGAAAACGCGCGTGCATGAATACACGAGTTATCTCTATATATTCAATAGCCCAGAGACCTCTGCGTCCGATGTGGGATTGCAAAGCGGACAATACTTAGTTGGTGTGCATTGCTGGTGTGCCTCTGCCTTGGACCTAAAGTGGCCAGGTATTCGCTTAGCCGGGGTGTTACATTAAGTGGTATCAGAGCGGGCCGACCTTTGTATCAGTGACCCGCGAGGGCACTGGGTCCTCCTAGTGGGGACGGATATGTGTAAACTATCCCACGTCGGTTGGTTACGAGCTGGGATCATTGAATATATAGTGGAGGGTTCTCCCTTATATTCGACTAGGGCCCTTTTGGGGAGAAATCATCGAAGGGACAAAACTGTGAGAGGCCCTGTGAGACCCCGGTCCCGAATTTATGTGCAAATACTTGTTTAATTGTTATTTATGTGCATTTGATTATTTAAATTGTAAATTACATGTTTTTACTTGTTTAAATTGATTATTTGTCACATAATGTATAATTCCATGCTTATTTCTTTTATTATATGAAATATATGCATTCATATTATTTTTATAAGAATTTTTAGTGAGAATTGCATTTAAAGTGTTTTAAGTTCTATTTATTGATCTTTCTCCTAAAATTTTTAAAACTAGTCTTTTAAACATTTTAAAAACTAGTCTACCATTATATTTTGATTATTGGTTTAGAAAAAATTTGAATTTGCAACAAAATATGAGATTAAAGTTGAGTTTTAGCGTGTTAAAATAATGTTTTTAAAGCAAATAGTGATTTTTCACTCACATATATTATCCTTTGATCCTTTGACTTCATTTTAACACCCTACAACTTCAAAATCTGCCAAAAAACACTCCAAATCAGCCACCAAACCCTTATTACGGGAATAGTAAATTTTATGCAATTTTGGCTCTTTAAATGTGTAAATGAAGGAGTTGGAAGCTCAAATTGCATATTCGGACTCATCTTGACGTCCTCTATCTTTCTATCGTTCGTTTTTTTGCATTTCGGAACAAAAACTTTGTGAGGAATTTTTTTCATTTTCATGGAGTTTTAAAGTTTATGTTCAATTTTGTAATTTTCGGATTTTGCCATTAATGTGCTATAACATGCTTGATTCTTATTCTATATAGTATTATTACATGCTAGAAACCTTGTATATGCATTGGTATAGCTTGAAAATAATTTTTTGGCAAGATTTCACATGTAGAAGATGATGAATAGTAAAAAACGTGAATAGTAAACTCTTGTGTATTAGCTTAATTTATTGCTTTAAATATGCTTAAATAAGTATGTAGAGCAAACTTTTGAAGTTAGTTAGCTTCTTGATCGGCTAGAAATACAAAATTCAACTTGGAGAAGATGATGAATAGTGCTAAACTAGGGTTCTAAAAAAAAAAGTTACAATTTAATTCGATTCGAGGCTACTAGTAGTTGCGAATTAGGTCCTTGAGCATGGGAAAAATATTCGTTATACTTTCCATATGAAAAATTTGAGAATTTTGATCAAAATAGGCTACTTTAATTGGGAATTTCGGGGTTAACTCGAATCCGGGTATGTTTTGAGGTTATGACTAGTCTTTATTAAGTATTGAAGCCTTAGAAGTGCATTCGTTTCGCTTGTTTGGATTCCGGAATTGGTACTTGTAGTATAAATGTACAAAAAGAAAATCGGGGATTTAATGGTAAAAGAGGTTTAACGGGTGAACTCGAGGGTCCTTAGGGTGCCATAAGGTGTGGTTTGAAGGATAGGATAACTCGTTTGGGAATCTTGAACCTTGCCTTTCGGTTTGGAGCTTAATAGCAAAGAGTGACAAAGGGGTTTCGGGTTGAAAGTGAATCCGGGTGCGTTCGGGCATTAGGGCTAGTGTCTAGTAAGTGAGGAGGTGCTAGAAATATATTCGCTTCACTTAATTGAGCTCCGATTAGAGTACTTGTAGTGTAATGCATAAAGAGGTAAATTTGGACTTTTGGGGTCATTGTACTTTAAAGTGAGATTTCAAGGGCTTAAATGGTGCCATAAAGTGTCATTAGAGATGTAGTATAGTTAGATTTGAGGTTCATTATCTTGTGTGAAGATTAGAATCTAATTTGTAAGCATTTTGAAGGAGTTTTGTTAGAGTTTATGTAAATTAGTTGAGCTTATTGCATGATTAGCTATTTGAGTTATTATAATTGTTATATTTTTCTATTGAGTGAGTTATAAATTGTAATTTGGGTGAATAAGCATGATAATAATTCTAGGTCATGTTTATAATTGGATTATGTTTAAGTATTAAGTGTGTTTGTATAGAAAGTATATCTTTTTGAGCGAGATCTTATGAGTTAAGTATTTGTGAATATGTCTAAAGGAAGTACAATCTTTGCTTTCTAAGTTATTGCTAAAGAAAATCAGTCCATGCATGCAAGAAATTCAATTTAAAACGTTGAGAACTTAATGTGTGTGTGTGTGTGTTCAACCGTGGCTGTCCAGATTTTTCAGCAAAATTGAGGCAACTTCAAGCTTAAAACTGTATTAATTGGAGAAGGATTAGGGGTTGAATTATATACCGTTAGAAAGCCTTACGAGTCTAGTTTCTACAGCTTTTTACGGTGCATTAATCGGAGTTGTCTAGAGCAAGTTATGATCATTTTGGTGAGATGTGTCAGAAATGCCCTGTTACGCGAGAATCTGAATTTTGTTGTTATTTTGCTATAGTAATGATATAATTCAGTTCTAATTGGATGTATTCGATCAAGACCTTATTGTGTAGTGTCCTTGGATGATTAATAACGTAATGGGGCTCTTATAGTTATGTTGTTTTCATGAATTGTAATTGAAATCTAATTGCTAGTAAAGTTAATTTAAATTGAAAGCTATTCTATTCGACTGTGAATGAGAAATGCTAGTAGAATTGTGATGGTCACCACCTTTAGACATAGGTAATGTTTCTATATATGCTAAACAATTCAATTGTTAGAATTAGTTGTTGTTATCAATGTGCAACTAGTGAACACTTCGAAAGGTCAAGTAAACTATGTGGAAGAATGTGTTTAATGCTTTTTGAAACTACATGTAAGGTTAATTGTAAGTTGATAGTTGTCTATTATATGTTAAATGTAATTAACTTAAGTTAATACTACTAGTGATATGTTAGAATCTTAGCTTGAAGTATAGCTATTTTACTAAAATAGTATGTTAGTTATTAAATGGTTGATAGTTAACTTTTCTATTAGTTGATAAATGCATTTCTTTCCCTATGTGCTAATGTTGGGCTATCTTCATAGAGATATTACTAACTATTGTAAGTAAAGTAGAATATGAATTGGAAGTTCATTAAAGTAGTAAAAGACTGGGTAGTGTCATTGTGAATGAATGTGTCATTTGAACATTAAAGTAACCTAACCTTTATTATCTATAAATTCTTTGGAGAAACTCTTTGAGTTGAGTTAATGGCTAGTTTATTGTTATGTGGAGTGAATTAGTTTCTTGTACAAGTTATTAACTAAAGTAAAATGAGAAATAGTATGAGTAACTGCAGGCTCATGTGTTGATTTTAGTTAAACTAAATTCTAGCTCGGTTTATATCTAGTTATAGCATGCTGGTTGAATCATTCTCCTTTAAGTTTTTGAACTATCTTCTTAATTAACTTGTAGACTATTGAAAATATGGAATATATGTTAAGTTAAAGTGTATAAAAGTGGTGTTTTGTTAAAAATAGAATTCTAATAGATATTGTATATATGCTAAATAAGCGAAGTTATAAGTTAGCTAACGTAGCTGAATAATTAATGAATGTTGTAGTTAAAGAGTAATTGAAGTAATGTTTGCTCATAGGTTCAAGGTGACTGGAAATGATGTGATTCAAACTTACATCTTGGAGCTCGGTAGAGGTGAGGGACCTGCATCCTTACGTGCATTATAGTTTATTTTCTTTCTAAAAGAGTATATTGTTTAGTATAATTGTATAATTGCGTAATTGATATATGCTTATTGTTGCTAAATTGTAACTTGGTGTGAGAACAACTTACTTTTTGTCCTTAAATGTGTTTCCTGATTATATTGTCATTGTTATCATTCTGGCATTGCATCGTGGTTGCACAACCTCATTGTCGTGGCGGATGCGATGGCCTCGCTGGGTGGCATCGGGCTTGCCAGTGTTGGTTTCCTTAGCTCCGTATGCTATTCCCTCACTCGCCTGGTCCGGAGATTGCCAGGGGGTGTTGGGTCGTAGGATCGGGTACATCCGGAGTACCCATTGGTGTAAGGGATGCCGGCATATCGAGATTGAGATCGTGGTTCGTGGATCGGGGATCGAAGATTTGGAGTGATAAGGGTTATTGATTGTATCCTTTTAAAATGTGGTATTAGAATTGTTATTCATTGTTTATTTATTGCATTAATTGTGTTAAGTTGCTGCATTGCACGAACCCTGGTATACTGTTCTCGTTTCCCATCCCTCACTGAGTATACCAGTTGTATACTCACCCTCGTTTCTAACACCTTTCAGGTTCAACACCTTCGCAAGGTGATATAGGGAAAGCTCGAGAGTTACCTTATTTGCTTGTGATGACTTCCATTATTAGTACATGCGAATCCATGTGAATTTGTAAAGTGGTTTGAATTGTAATTTGATTGGAACTATAGAAACTCGGCTTGTAATTGTATTGGATCTTGTTTGTATTTGATTTGTAGGTGGTCTGTAATAGCTTAATGGACTATGTTATTGTTAATTGGTCGTGTATGCTTGATTGGGTGAATGGAGTTAGACCATAGTTTTGTAGTTATAAATATTGTTTACAGGTTTTGGATTGTCCTATAAACAGGGGAGGCTTCGTCCGTTTCCCCTCGTTTCTTGTGCCTTGGAAATGGAATTGGGAACTCCGGTCTCATGAGGGATCGGGGCGTTACAGGCCCAATGTGGTAACCCAAAGTGGACAATACTTAGTTGGTGTGCATCGCTGGTGTGCCTCTACCTTGGACCCAAAGTGGCCAGGTATTCGCTTAGCCGGGGTGTTACATGGTAACTTGTTGTTTCAATTGTTCTTTGTTTGTAAAATGCTTTATTTGTACTAACTGCTGCATTGCACGTCCCCGGTAGACCTTATCCCTCACTGGGCAATTGTGATTGCTCATACCTCGCTAAATATGTTTCAGGTGGTGCAGTAGAAGGAGTTGACCTGATTGCTGTGTGCTATTACTTAAGATTTGAGTGATTGCCGCTAAACTGTGGAAGACCTTAATTGTTCTACTTTTTATTCTATTTTGGAGCCTAAGGGCTTATGTATATATATTTGAGTAGTTATAAGTTTGAAAGCTAAGTAGATGTAGTAAGTGTTATGGAATTGTGGCATGTAATAACTTATATTTCTGCTCTTAGCTTCTTTGCATGCTTGGGAGTGAATGACGGGTTGTTTTCAATTTCTAAGAATGCTTAAAAGCTATCATGGAGTGGCATAATAAGCGGTTTTGCAAAGAAGTTAAGTTATGAATGCATGCTTGTGTGTATCTAAACTGTTTGCATGTCTTAAGGCTCGGATGGCCTTAAAGTTCAGATTTTTATTTTGGAAATGGCTTTAGTGTTGTTCTATAGCTTATTTGAATGTTTACAGGTTTTCAGAATGTCCACGGCACAGAGCAGACTCTGTCCGTTTTCCTTAAAATTTTGAGACCGGGTTGGAATTAGGTTGAGAATAGGTTGGGTTTTTAGAGCCTCCGGTCTCATGAGAGATCGGGGTGTTACAAGACTCACAAAATTAACTAAGAAAAAACAAGAAAATGATAGGCAAACCTAATAAACCTAAGCTCTGATTACCAATTTATGCTCAGATCGTCATTTCTCTTCAGAAAAGTTTGGCCTCGTAGGCGAATTCTCTAGAAATTTTTTTTTACTGTTCACTATTTTGCTTTTTTTTTTTTTCAGCTCCGAACTGTATTTTTTTTCTCTTTTCTGATCATTTCTTGACCTTTCTTTTCTTTTCTTGATGTTCTTTTTTTTTTTTTTTTGATTTTCAGAAATAACCACAATGAGCAAGTAACCAAGAATTTGAATTTCGAAGCACAAGAAATCCTAATTCAAGATTCTAAGGTTTGGCCAATTGAAAGCTAAACAAGAAACGAAATTGAAAGCAAGAAAACGGAATTGAAGACAAGACTCAAGAAATGGAAAGCAAGACTCAAGAAATGAAATTATAAGAGCAAAAACAGAATCAAGACACAACCAAGAAAATGAATTGGAAGCAAGACACAATCAAGAACGAAGAAATGAATTAAAACCTAGGCCTAGACTCACATAATTAACCAAGAAAAAACAAGAAAATGATAGACAAACCTGATAAACCTAAGCTCTGATTAGCAATTTATGTTCAGATGGTCGTTTCCCTTCACAAAAGTTTGTCCTCACAGGCTAATTCTAAAAAAAAAATTTATTGTTCACTATTTTGCTCTTTTTTTCTGTTCCGAACTGATTTTTTTTTTCTCTTTTCTGATCTTTCCATGACCTTACTTTTCTTTTCTTGATGTTCTTTTTTTTTTTTTTTTGATTTTCAGAAACAAGCACAATGAGCAAGTAACCAAGAACTTGAATTTAGAAGCACAAGAAACCCTAATTCAAAATTCTAGGGTTTGGCTAACTAAAAGCTAAACAAGAAATGAAATTGAAAGCAAGAAAACGGAATTGAAGACAAGACTCAAGAAACGAAATTATAAGAGCAAAAACGGAATCAAGACACAACCAAGAAAATGAATTGGAAGCAAGACACAATCAAGAACGAAGAAATGAATTAAATCTAGACCTAGACTAACAGAATTAACAAAGAAAAAACAAGAAAAGGATAGGCAAACCTGATAAACCTAAGCTCTGATTACCAATTTATGCTCAGATCGTCATTTCCCTTCAGAAAAGTTTGGCCTCGAATGCTAATTCTCCAAAAAAAAAAATTTTACTTTTCACTGTTTTGCTTTTTTTTTTCAGCACCGAACTATAAATTTTTTTTCTCTTTTCAGATCTTTTCTTGACCTTTCTTTTCTTTTCTTGATGTTCTTTTTTTTTGATTTTTAGAAACAACTACAATGAGCAAGTAACCAAGAACATGAATTTAGAAGCACAAGAAACCCTAATTCAAGATTCTAGGGTTGGTCAATTGAAAGCTAAATAAGAAACAAAATTAAAAGCAAGAAAACGGAATTGAAGACAAGACTCAAGAAACGGAAAACAAGACTCAATAAACGAAATTATAAGAGCAAGAATGGAATCAAGACACAATCAAGAAAAAGATTTGGAAGCAGGACACAATCAAGAACGAATAAAGGAATTAAAACCTAGACCTAGACTCAAAGAATTAACCAAGAAAAAATAAGAAAAGGTTAGGCAAACCTGATAAACCTAAGCTCTGATTATCAATTTATGCTCAGATCGTCGTTTCCCTTCATAAAAGTTTGGCCTCGCAGGCTAATTCTCCAAAAAAAAAAATTTACTGTTCACTGTTTTGCTTTTTTTTTATGCTCCGACCTATATTTTTTTTTTCACTTTTTTGATCTTTTCTTGACCTTTCTTTTCTTTTCTCGATGTTCTTTTTTTACGATTTTCAGAAACAACCACAATGAGCAAGTAACCATGAACTTGAATTTAGAAGCATAAAAAACCATAATTCAAGATTCTAGGCTTTGGCCAATTGAAAGCTAAACAAGAAACGAAATTGAAAGCAAGAAAACGAAATTGAAAACAAGACTCAAGAAATGGAAAACAAAACTCAAGAAACGAAATTATAAGAGCAAGAACGGAATCAAGACACAACCAAGAAAACGAATTGGAAGCAAGACACAATCAAGAACGAAGAAAGGAATTAAAACCAAGACCTAGACTCACAGAATTAACAAAGAAAAAACCAGAAAATGATAGGCAAACCTGATAAACCTAAGCTCTGATTACCAATTTATGCTCATATCGTTATTTCCCTTCAGAAAAGTTTGGCCTCGCAAGCTAATTCTCTTGTAAAAAAAATTTTACTGTTCACTGTATTGCTTTTTTTTTCTGCTCCGAACTATATTTTTTTCCACTTTTCTGATCTTTTCTTGACCTTTCTTTTCTTTTCTTGATGTTCTTTTTTTTTTTTGATTTTCAGAAACAACCACAATGAGCAAGTAACCAAGAACTTGAATTTAGAAGCACAAGTAACCCTAATTTAAGATTCTTGGGTTTGGCCAATTGAAAGCTAAACAAGAAATTAAATTGAAAGCAAGAAAACGGAATTGAAGACAAGACTCAAGAAACGGAAAACAAGACTCAAGAAACAAAATTATAAGAGCAAGAACGGAATCAAGACACAACTAAGAAAACGAATTGGAAGCAAGACACAATCAAGAACGAAAAAATGAATTAAAACCTAGACCTAGACTCAAAGAATTAACCAAGAAAAAATAAGAAAATAATAGGCAAACCTGATAAACCTAAGCACTGATTACCAATTTATGCTCAGATCATCGTTTCTCTTCAGAAAAGCTTGGCCTCGCAAGCTAATTCTCCAAAAAAAAAATTACTATTCACTATTTTGCATTTTTTTCAGCTCCGAACTGTATTTTTTTTTCTCTCTTTTTTGATCTTTTCTTGACCTTTCTTTTCTTTTCTTCATGTTCTTTTTTATTTTATTTTCAGAAACAACCACAATGAGCAAGTATCCAAGAACTTGAATTTAGAAGGACAAGAAACCCTAATTCAAGATTCTAGGGTTTAGCCAATTAAAAGCTAAACAAGAAAGGAAATTGAAAGCAAGAAAACAGAATTGAAGACAAGACTCAAGAAACGGAAAACAAGACTCAAGAAACAAAATCATAAGAGCAAGAACGAAATCAAGACACAACCAAAAAAATGAATTGGAAGCAAGACACAATCAAGAATGAGGAAAGGAATTAAAACCTAGACCTAGAATCACAGAATTAACCAAGAAAAAACAAGAAAATGATAGGCAAACCTGATAAACCTAAGCTCTGATTACCAATTTATGCTGAGATCGTCGTTTCCCGCCTGAAAAGTTTGGCTTCGCAGGCTAATTCTCCAAAATAAATTTTTTTTACTGTTCATTGTTTTGCTTTTTTTTCAGCTCCGAACTGAATTTTTTTTTTCTCTTTTCAAATCTTTTCTTGACCTTTCTTTTCTTTTCTTGATGTTCTTTTTTTCTTGATTATCAGAAACAACCACAATGAGCAAGTAACCAAGAACTTGAATTTAGAAGCACAAGAAACCCTAATTCAAGATTCTATAATTTGGTCAATTGAAAGCTAAACAAGAATCGAAATTGAAAGCAAGAAAACGGAATTGAAGACAAGACTCAAGAAACAGAAAACAAGACTCAAGAAACGAAATTATAAGAGAAAGAACGGAATCAAGACACAACCAAGAAAATGAATTGGAAGCAAGACACAATCAAGAACGAAGAAATAAATTAAAACCTAGACCTAGACTCACAGAATTAACCAAGAAAAAATAAGAAAATGATAGGCAAACCTTGTAACGCCCCGATCCCTCACGAGACCAGGACTCCTATTTATCATGCTATTCTCAACCCAATTCCAAACCCCGGGCATGAAATTTAGGAAAAAATGGACGGAGTTTCCCCTATATATAGGTCTATCTAGAAACCTTTCAACAGTCACATACAAGACCTGAATCACAATCAACCATTCATACAACCTAGCTTTCAAGATTCATAAAGCCAACCAGCTCCTCAAGGCCATCCGAGCCTTGGAACCCAACAACATATCACACAAGCATGCAACATTAAATCCATTGAAGTTCTATCTTTTTAATCCACTTATCATACCACTAGATATTATCAATCAAGCTTTCTTATAATTTGTGTCCAACCAGCTAACTAGTGTTCATCGTCCACACAAGCATGCACTACTAAGTAATAAACTAAAGCAAATAAAAGATATTACAAGTCCACTAGTACCTAATCATCAAACAAAACTAAAACTTTAATATTATATTCCTTGATATTACATAAATACATACATGGGCACAAAGTCTCAAATACAATACAAGCATATCATGATCACATTCTTCCATGTTTTACACACTGATAGAGCAAGCAGGTCACACAGGAGGCAATCCAATCTTCAGCTTTTCCTAAAATATGTTGAAAAGAGGAATGAGTAACCAAGTTACTCAGTGAGGAAGGTGATGCAACATACCGGGCGTGCATTATGATATGCAAACACAAGAAATCATATACGTATAACATAAAGAAAAATATTTAAGTAACAAGTAGTCAACCACATTAAAAAGGATACGGTTCCACTTCAAGTCTTCAATCACGAGCCACGAACCACGAACTTCACACAAGTGCCGGCAAACCCCTTACTCCAACAAGTTGGGATACTCCGGATGTGTCCCGATCCTACGACCCTTTCTCCTGAGGTAGGTCCATGCCCAGCAGGTGAACCACGTCTCTGGGGTAGTGCAGTATGCCTCAGCGAGAAGGGAATAGGTACCATAGTAGTCGAGGGAGCACGGCAAGCCCGACGCCGCCCATGTTTCTCGACGCTACCATGTCCGAAAAGGTTGCGCAACCTAAAACATGGTCACGAGAACCAAGTATAACAATTAACACATATGAGGGACGACAAAGTAGGCCGCCCTCGCAAATAATTACAATATAAGCCAACAAATACACAATATAGCAATATAATTCTCTAAAAGAGACATACAACATAACTTTTCTTCACCAACTATTTAAATAGCTCAATTGAAGTTTAGACAAACAATATAATGCATGACAACACTTCAACAAGCTCTAGATGCATCAAAACACGCCAAATACTACATTTCCCCTTTCTTTAACTAATCTTTTCTTTTCCTAAGCACATCTCAAGGTTTACAAACTGCCTACTAATCATACTATAGTCCTAATTAAGCTAAAAGACACCTATTAGTATCATAAAAACCCATGTTAGAAGTTAAAGCTCGGGAAGGCCCCGAGCGGGTTTTAACTACAATTATACTAACCGAGCCCCAATTTTGCATAACGAAAGCACCAAAAGTGCTTCCTTAGCCCAAGGATACCCAAACCATAGCCCAAATTTGCCCGGATTGCACAACGGAAAAAGTCCCCTTTTAAAAGTCGACTAATTTTGCAATTTAGCTCGGTTTTGGGTGATTCAACTTCACGTGGCTTTTCAACTATCTTCACTAGGGCCTAGAGCATCTAATTGAAGTCCTAATTCAAGCTAATTAGCAAATTTTATTCAAAACATCTCTTTTATTCAATCTCAACTTTCAACCATAAACTTTGATAACAAGATTCAAAACTTAACTCTATAGCATCTAATAAACATATAATAAGCATTCATAACAAGTATTAGAGCTATAATCAACAAATCAAGAAATTCAACAAAAATGCATCAACTTTAAACTTCAAAAAAAAATGAAACTCCCTCACCTCCAAGAAGCTTAAACACACAAGGAACTAGCTTAATCCTCTAGCAATCACCTTGGTCTTGCACCAAAATCCAAAAGCCCTAAGTGACTTCCCTTTTTTTTTTCCTTCTAGAACCCGAAGGGTTCTTCACATTTTTTTTCTTCTTTCGGGCCATTCTTCTCTTTTCTTTCTTATTGATGTACTTTGTAAGTATATAAAATATAATAATATAACCAATCACCAAAGAAAAGCCATCACCGATTTCTTTTTCTTTTTTTTCCCTTGGTTGGCTCGGTCCAATCATTTTTTTTCTTTGTTTTGTTTGGCCTAAGCTTCAAAAAAAAAGTCCACCGAAATCAATTGCCTTGCTTTTGTTTTGTTGAAGCTGACTAGACTAAAACCAAATAAAAGCTAAACTCTGGTTATCTAATGTACAACTAACATAATGCATTTTTGTTTTTCCGTTGACTTTTCTTTTTCATTTTTATTTATGTTGTAATTAACTAACATAGAACCTAACTAATATAAAGAATAAGAAATGTCTACTAATGCCTAAACGAAATAAAAATTAGGCCCAAGTAAAGTAACACCTAAGTCCGAACAGTCCAAAATCACTTAATTTTTCCCCTTTCGGGAATGTAATGTACAAAATGAACACTGAACGAATTCACGGAATAAACTAATTTAGGCCAATATGAAAGCAGATAAAAAATAAATAAATAAAATAAAAAGGAAACTCAATTTCGGGCTCGAGAAATACTAATCAATTAATCATAAACAAATAATAAAATAAATTATTTACTTCATATAAACCATTTAGATATAATTAAATAAATATAATTATTAAAAATAATGAACTAGCCCATTCAGATCCAGGGCCGGGCTTCTGGTTCGAACAGTAAAATAAATTAATAAAAAGACATGTAAAATAATTTAAATAAATAAAATAATAAGATAATGGTCCCGGTAAGTTATATAAATATAATTTAAATAAATACAAATAATAAATATCATAATTAATTAACTCTCGTAGATCAATTAAATACATTTTAAATAAATAAAGGTAGATGGTGACAATATTAAAAATAATTATTCCCGGGTCCAGGACTTCACATTCAAATAGTAAATTTAAATCAATTAAAATATTAGTAAGGTAAATTTTAGTAAATAAAATAATAAAATACTTATTTTATGTATTTATATGGAGATAGAAGATTAGGCTTCAGGATTTAGAGAAATCAAGTTAAATAATTAAAGTTAACCCAAAATAAAGATAAAACATGAAATGGCCCAAAATGCATTATAGCTTATACTATTCACTCGGGGACACTAACTATTTTATATTTCACGTTCTAGATATGCTATGCACATACTTTCAGTGAACGAATACTAGATAAATACTGTAACGCCCCGATCCCTCACGAGACCGGGACTCCTATTTATCATGCTATTCTCACCCAATTCCAAACCCCGGGCACAAAATTTAGGGGTAAACGGACGGAGTCTCCCCTGTTTATAGGACTAAACTGGTACCTGCACAAAGACATCCATGATGCTAGATCCACAAACAACAACTCTTATAACCAATCCTCCAAGATTTTTATGGGCTACCTGCGATCACATGGCCATCCGAGCCTTGGAATAACAATTACATATAACACACAAGCAAGCAAAGCATTTCTAATTTTAACTATAGGTAGTTAGATACAACAATAGCCAAGTTCTACTTTTAAGTTTGTTAATCACACAAGCATGCAAAAGAATAAGTTTACTATGGATTATTACATGTCATTCCACTTTATATCCAACATACAAGATTACAAATTATTACATTCACCAATTATACTCAAGACCCAAGGTCATAAAAAGGCAATCAACGACAACTCCACGCAAGCTTCTCATTTTAGACAACCTTATCACACAAGAAGTCACCGAAATTGCTTAACTAGCACTTCTTCCTCTTCTTCTATCAGCCGAGGATTCACCTCAGCTTCACCTGAAACATATTAAATGAGGAATGAGCAACTAAGTTGCCCAGCGAGGGAGGTGATGCAACATGCCAACGTGCAATATGATATGAAAACACAAGAAAACATATATAATCCACATAAACCAACAAGACAATAAGCCAAGCAATTAATCACTTTAAAAAGGATACGGTTCCACTTCCAAGTCTTCATTCACGAGCCACGAACCATGAGCATCACGAACATGCCGGCAAACCCCAAACACCAACAATTGGGATACTCCGGATGTATCCCGATCCTACGACCCTTTCTCCCGAGGTAGGTCCATGCCCAGCAGGTGAACCACGCCTCTGGGGTAGTGGAGTATGCCTCAGCGAGAAAGGGAATAGGCACCATGGTAGTCGAGGGAGCACGGCAAGCCCGACGCCGCCCGTGTTTCTCGACGCTACCATGTCCGATAAAGGTTGCGCAACCCAATACAAGTCACAAGCGATCAATATAACACATAACACATAAGAGGGACGACAAAGTAGGCCGCCCTCACATATATGCACGATAAAAGTTCATATAAGCACGATATTAGCTTTAAGATACCAAAAGTAGCAATCAACACAATTAATTCCAATAATCTACTCAAATAACTTAAATACATCCTAAATATTCAATGCAAGGCATTGCTAACACACAACAAGTTCCAAATGCAACTAAAATGGCTAAAACTACATTTCCCCTTTCTTTAACCGAGCTTTCTTTCTCCTAAGTATGGTTCGAGATTCCCAATCATACCCTAGTCTTTCTATATTCCTAATTAAGCTCAAAGGTGCCTTTTAAAGTCACTAAAACTCATTTTTGAAGCAAAAGTTCGGGAAGGCCCCGAACGGGTTTGAACTACAACTACACTAACCAAATCCCATTTTCGCGAAACAAAAGCACCAAAGGTGCTTCCTTAGCTCAAGGACACCCAAATCAATGCCCAAACTTGCCCGGATTGCTTAACGTATAAAACCCCCTTTTTAAAGTAAGCTAATTATGCAATTAAGTTCAAATTCGAGTGATTCAACCTAACGTGGCTTTTCAACTAACTTCCCTAGGGTCTAAAGCACCTAATTGATGCATCAATTCAAGCCAATTAGCAAATTTTCTCAAAACCCTAATTCTAGGCACTATTCATCACCTCTTTGATCAATCTCAACATTCAACCATTAACTTTGTTATCAAACCTCAAAAGTTAGCTCTATAGACATTAAATAACTCATAGGAAGCATTCATAACAAGTTATATAGCTATAATTGACAAATCAAGAAAATTAAACATATGAACATAAACTTTAAAATCAAGAAAATGAATCTCCCTCACAATTTTTGAAGATGAAGAAGCTTGTTGAAGGCCCTAGGATGCTCAAAACCCTCCCAAGATCAAGCTAGGAGCTCAAGATGCAAGGTTGTTGAAGCAAAATCTCCTCTTTTCCTTCTCCTTTGGTATTTTCGGCCCTACTACAGTAATTCCTGCACATTTCTTCTTCTTCTTTTTTTTTTGGTGTTTTTGAGCTTATTTTTGCTATATAATGAGTAGGCTATGGGTGGGGTCAAGGGGGGTGCTTAAATGGTCTATTAAAATGAGCTTAGTTAGCTTTAAAACAAGTTCATTGCACATAAATTAAGTTAGCTAACTAAAACATTATGTTTCATACGTAATACTATTCACTAGTTTTCACAAATCATTTTCTAAACGAAGGCTCCTATCGCTTTAAACTCAAATGCACATTTTTCACACTCCTCTAACAATTAATGTGATTTAATAAAAATGCTAATTCTCTAATAGAATATAGTTTGAAAACGGGATGAATAGTAGCTAAAGAAGACAGTTAATAAAGCACAGAAGGAAATGCGCAAACAATAGATGCAATAGTAAATAAATGTACGGCTAAAATCTCGGGCATCACAAATACCATGTAACATGAGAAAAATAAAAATTTTAGAAAAATAGAAGACTTGAAAATTTAACCCGGGCTCGTGTGCTACTTATTCAATTAATTAAAAATAATGTAAACTAGCACCTAAATGCAATAAAATAATTTTTAATAATTATTTTACCAAGGTAATTGCCACATTTAAATTTACTAAATATTGTTTGCACGTATTTCAAGAAATGTAAAAATAGTGTAAATAAATGAATAAATTAACATAAACATGTAATTATAACCAAACATTTAAAGTAAACACATAAGTACATGCAAGTAGGTACTATTCGCTACATGCTGGATCAGGGTGTCACAAACCTGATAAACCTGAGTTCTGATTACCAATTTATGCTCAGATCATCGTTTCCCTTGAGAAAAGTTTGGCCTCGCAAGCTAATTCTCCAAAAAAAAAATTATACTGTTCACGGTTTTACTTTTTTTTTTTCAACTCCGAACTGTATTTTTTTTTCTCTTTTCTGTTCTTTTCTTTTCTTGATGTTCTTTTTTTTTTTATTTTCAAAAACAACCACAATTAGCAAGTAACCAAGAACTTGAATTTAGAAGCACAAGAAACCCTAATTTAAGATTCTAGGGTTTGGCCAATTGAAAGCTAAACAAGAAACGAAATTGAAAGCAAGAAAACAAAATTGAAAACAAGACTCAAGAAACAAAAAATAAGACTCAAGAAATGAAATTATAAGAGCAAGAACGGAATCAAGACACAACCAAGAAAAAGAAAAAGAAGCAAGACACAATCAAGAACGAAGAAAAGAATTAAAACCTAGACTTAGACTCACAGAATTAACCAAGAAAAAACAAGAAAATGATAAGCAAACCTAATAAACCTAAGCTCTGATTACCAATTTATGCTCATATTGTCGTTTCCTTTCAGAAAAGTTTGGCCTCGCAGGCTAATTATCCAAAAAAAAAATTTACTGTTCACTGTTTTGCTTTTTTTTTTCAGCTCCGAATTGTATTTTTTTTTCTCTTTTCTGATCTTTTCTTGACCTTTCTTTTCTTTTCTTGATGTTCTTTTTTTTTTTTTAAGAAGCAACCACAATGAGTAAGTAACCAAGAACTTGAATTTAGAAGCACAAGAAATCCTAATTCAAGATTCTAGGGTTTGGCCAATTGAAAGCTAAACAAGAAACGAAATTGAAACCAAGAAAACAGAATTGAAGACAAGACTGAAGAAACAGAAAACAAGAGTCAAGAAACGAAATTATAAGAGCAAGAACGGAATCAAGAAACAACCATGAAAATGAATTGGAAGTAAAACACAATCTGTAATGGCCCGATCCCTCACGAGACCGGAGCCACGATCCCAAAACCCAAGGCACGAAAAATGAGGAAAAACGGACGGAGTCTCCCCTGTTTATAGGACAATCCAAAACCTGTACAAGCAACTATAACCTCAAAATTAAAGTCCAACCTCCTCCATAACTTCTAACTTCCTCTATCCATCTTCCTTATGAATTAAATCCACCAACCATTCATATCATGCAAGCATGCATTTAATAGACAATAAAGTAAAGAAAACAAGTTATTGCATACCATTACAATTATCACATCTTACAAACATTAACTATCTATTACAATCATTCCCAACATGAATCAAATACACACACAAGACTTCTATTTTACAAATTTTACTATCACGAGCAAGCAATACCTCAATGCTCAGGAGGCCAAACAGCTTGTAGGCTCCGCAGTTGTTTCGTACTAAACCTAGAAATGTTAGAAAGAGTGGTGAGCATACAACACATGTATACTCAGTGAGGGAGGAAACATATATTCGAGGAGTTTTCGAAAATATTTTCGTGCAATGCAACAAATAAGGAAGGTACAAGAAATCAATATAAAATAACCACTAGATAGACAATACTTTTCCACACAATGAGAAGGAACCAAGTAGCAATGCGAGATACAATAGCAATTAATAACTAAATAGCTCATGCAAAGGAATATAATTATAGTTAACTCTCATGTGGTAGATCTGTATGCCCCAACGAGGTGGATCAAGCTTCTGGGGTAGTGGATTATGCCACAACGAGAGGTTCTAAAACAAAAGGATACAGTTAACTCTCTTGTGGTAGATCTGTATGCCCCAACGAGGTGGATCAAGCCTCTGGGGTAGTGGATTATGCCACAGCGAGAGCTTCAAAAAAAAAAGGATACAGTTAACTCCCCTGTGGCAGATCTGTATGCCCCAACAAAGTGGATCAAGCCTCTCGTGTAACGCCCCAACCCAACCCCATGCTAAAGGTTAAGTCTGGACCCGATAAACGGACAGAGACTCCTCTGTACCGCAGATATTTTGGAAACCTGTAAATGCTCAAAGTAGCCACAATATACTAAAACAAGCTTTTATAATTAAAATTCCAAGGTACAAGGCCATCCAAGCCTTGAAACATACAATAGCTTCGAATCTCACAAGCATGCACCCAACTTAACTTTTCATTAAACCATTTTAACATGCCATTCTAAGATAACATTAGAGCAATCTTAGAAGTTGAAATCAAACATACCTCTAAACATACACCCCAAGCATGCAAGAACTAAAAGGAGAATTAAAAGTTATTACAAGCCATAATATCTCAAAGCTAACATTACAACCAACTAACTTTCAGTTTGCAACTACAAGAATATACATAGCCTTAAGGCCACAAAATAGATCATGCTATAGCAATACAAGTACGCCATGTAATAACAAGAAGGCACATCCACCTTAGACAACAAACACACAGCAATTAGGGCAAAGGCTCAGCCTGAACTTCTTCTTCTTCCACTACCACCTCAACTAGCTGGGGATCACCCTCAGCACTTCCTAAAACATGATATCGAGGTATGAGCAACACTGTTGCCCAGTGAGGGATAAGGTCCCAGGGCATGCAACGCAACAGGTAATACAGTTAAACAACAATAGCAATTAAACAATTCAAGAAATAACAATAGCTTAAATAACCACACATTAAAAAGGATACATTTTACTTAACCCTAGCACACCAAATCTTCAATCCACGAACACGATCCACGAACCACGATCACGATCACGATAAGCCGGCATAGCCCCAAACACTCCAGTGGGTGTACTCTGGATGTACCCTGTCCTACGACCCAACATCCCCTGGCAATCTCCGGACCAGGTGAATGAGGGACTAGGGCACGGAGTTTGAATATCCACCAGCAAGCCCTCTGCCACCCAACCGATATTCAATACATCCACCCCTGACACTATGGTTCCACAACCACTATGCAATGCACTTAACAATGTCAAGATATCAATAATATTATAAGCAATAACACGTGGAAGGATCAACAAAGTAGGTTGACCTCGAAACAGATCGATTAGAAGTAGTTCAATAAGCAAATAAGAAGTTTACACAAAGGGAAAAATCCAAGATACATTTAGAACCCTACCAAAAGCTTCAAAATAACTTGAAGTCACATTTAAACACATATGGAGACATGCCAAGGCCTTGGATGCAAGTGACATTCGAATTTACCCTTAAACCCCTTTGTAATCCCGTCCGTTTTTTCTTCCAAACTCATATTAAGAATTCCAATTCGAGGGAAGGATATACAAATCTTCTAAATAACCCTTAAGGTACCCTTACAATCCACAATTTCGTCCAATTACACGCAATTACCCAGAAAGCCCTATTTTCCCTCTTATAGCCTTGAACTACACATATATCAACCCAGCTTCAAACAAGGGTTAGCAAAGTTTCTATAGCACCTAGGTAGCCTAAGAATACTCAAAGTGAAGCGCGAATCCACTCGGATTCGCATTATCCCCAAAACCCTTTTGTTAAAGTCGGCTAATTCACGTTCTATGCAAATTTAAAGCAATTCAAATGCACGGGGCTACTAGACTACCTTCATTAGCACCTAAGGCATCTATTAGAAGTATTGAATCAAGCAAATACGCGCAATTACACAAAACCCTAGAATTTCATCACTATTCACCTCATAAATCAAATTAACGATTCTAACCGTTTAAAATGCGAACCAATGGCTCAAATACGTTCTCTAGCACTTATATACAATGTATAATAGCATAAGTAAGAATTACAATAGCATTGGAACACATTTCTAACAAATCAAGAAAATAGAAACAATTTTAAAATGTGCAAAAAGTCATGAAATCCCTCACCAATACGCGAAGGAGCTCACGGGAGGCTTGCAAACACCCTAAACTATGTGCTCCTAATTGCAAGAGAGGGCTGTCGGGTAAGCTACAGTGATTTCAGCCTTTTTTTTTTGATTTGCTATGTTATGAGCTAAATTGGTGTTGTGTGAGCATATATATTAAATGGGGTCAAGTTAGGTGATTAGTGGTCCACTAAAATGAGCGTTGATAGCTTAAAAATGAGCCTAAAGTGTAAAGAGTAGGCTAGCTAATTAAATTACTAAGTTAGGATAAGTAACACTATTCCTAGTTTGCTAAAAACATTTTCTAGATGGGGGTTCTGAACGCTAATCGCACAAAGGCACATTTTTTCCGTTCTTTTAACAATTAATATGATTTAATAAAATTGCTAATTCACTAATATAGTGCAATTTGAAAATGGAGTGAATAGTGGCTAAAGAAGACAGTTAATAAAGTACAGAAGGAAATACGCAAATAATGGGTGCAACAGTAAGTTAATGTATGGCAATAAGCTCGGGCGTCACATCCTCTCCCCCCTTAAACTAATTGCGTCCACGCAATTCTTATATGATTCGGCGAATAACTCTGGATATCGATCTCGCATCTGATCCTCTCTTTCCCAGGTAGCATCCTCCAACCCATGATGATCCCACAGAACTTTAACCATTGGAATGCTTTTAGTCCTCAGCTCCTGAACTTTCTGATCAACAATCCGAAGAGGTTTCTCCGTGTAGGTTAAAGTTTCATTGATCTCTAGTGGCTCGGGCTCAAGAACATGAGAAGGATCTGGCTGATACTTCCGAAGCATAGAAACATGGAAGACATCATGAATTCTGCCCAGGCTAGGAGGCAAAGTTAGTCGATAAGCCAATTCACCAACAGTTTCAATTATTTCAAACGGTCCCACGTAACGAGGACTGAGTTTACTTCCATTACCATGCTGAATCAAGCCCTTGCGAGGAGAAATTTTCAGGAATACCCGATCCCCTACGGCAAATTTTAGATCACGACGACTTCTATCTGCATAACTTTTTTGCCGACTCTGAGCTGTAAGCATTCTTTTTCTGATAAGCTGAACATTATCGATCATTCTGTTCATCTCTGGCAATAAAGTAGGATCAATAGATTTCAACTCTCCAACTTCATCCCAATACAAAGGAGATCTGCATTTCCCCCCATACAAAGCTTCATACGGTGTCGTACCGATAGTAGCTTGATAATTGTTGTTATAAGCAAATTCTGCAAGAGGTAAGTATTTCTCCCAACTCTTACCGAAGTCTAGAATGCATGCTCGAAGCATATCCTCTAATATTAATATAGTTCTTTCAAATTGTCTATCAGTTTGAGGATGATGAGAGGTACTGAAGCTCAATGTCGTGCCCAAAGCTTTCTGAATCTTCTACCAGAACTGAGATGTGAATATGGGATCTCTATCTGACACAATACTCTTGGGAATCCCATGAAGTCTAACAATATTCTCAACATAAATTTCAGCCAACCTATCAAGAGACTCAGTTTTCTTTGTAGCAATAAAATGAGAGGTTTTGGTCAATCTATCCACAACAACCCAGACTGAATCATGACCTCTCAAAGACCGCGGTAAATCTGACACGAAATCCATAGTAATGTGATCCCATTTCCAAACAGGAATAGCCAAAGGCTGCAACAACCCTACTGGTCTCTGATGTTCTGCTTTAACTTTCTGACATGTAAGACATTTAGCAACATAGTCAGCAATCTCTCTTTTCATGTTGTTCCACCAGTAGTTCTGTTTTAGATCTCTGTACATCTTGGTACTGCCTGGATGGATAATATACTTAGAATTATAAGCCTCTACAAGAATTTCTTTCTTTAAAGCTGGCTCAGAAGGAATACAAATTCTGCCTTTGAACTTAAGAAGTCCATCATCATGTAATTTGAAATCCGACTCTCCCCCTTTCGACTTTTCTAAGATTTCCATCAATTGCAAATCAGCTTGCTGAGCCTCTCTAATCCTGGATAATAAAAGAGACTGAATATGCAAACTTGCAAATTGAATACTAGAATCTGAAGTGTTGGGCCTCCATAAACATAATTCCTCCATGAATTCCCAATTTTTTATGATTAGACTGGCAACTGAAGCCTTTCGGCTTAAAGCATCGGCAACAATATTCGCCTTACCTGGCAGATAATTGATAGTATAATTATAATCCTCAAGCAACTCCAACCAACGCCTCTGCCTCATATTCAACTCTTTCTGAGAAAAGAGATATTTCAGACTCTTGTGATCAGTAAAGATTTCAAATTTATTACCCTAAAGATAGTGATGCCATTTCTTTAATACAAAGATGATAGCTGCAAGCTCGAGATCATGTGTCGGGTAATTAAGTTCATAAGGTTTCAGTTTTCTGGAAGCATAAGTAATAACTCTCCCATTCTGCATCAATACACAGCCCAAACATTCTTTAGAAGCGTCACTATAGATTACCAGATTATCGATACCCTCAGGTAGAGCGAGAATAGGAGCTATGGTTAATCTCTTCTTTAATTCCTGGAAGCTAGCCTCACACTTCTCATTCCAGTCAAATATAGTCTTCTTTCGAGTGAGTTGAGTCAAAGGTCCAGCAATTTTAGAGAAATCCCTGACAAACCTTCTGTAATAACCCGCTAAACCAAGAAAACTGCGAATTTCTGTAACAGTCTCCGGCCCTTTCCATGCCATGACAACCTCAATCTTTGCTGGATCAACAGAAATTCCATCCTGAGAAATAATGTGGCCTAGAAAAGTGACTTGCTTTAACCATAACTCACATTTGCTAAACTTTGCAAATAACCGATGCTCCCGAAGAGTCTGCAACACAATTCTAAGATGCTGTTCATGTTCCGCCTCAGATTTAGAATAGACAAAAATATCATCAATGAAAATAACCACAAACTGATCCAAATATGGGCGGAATACTCTCTGCATCAAATCCATAAATGCGGCGGGAGCATTAGTTAACCCAAACGGAAGAACAACAAACTCATAATGACCTACCGAGTTCTGAAAGCAGTTTTGGGAACATCATCAGACTTAATCCTTAACTGGTAATAGCCCTGCCTCAGATCGAATTTAGAAAATACCCTGACACCTTGCAGCTGATCAAATAATTCCTCAATCAAAGGCAATGGATATTTGTTTTTAATAGTTATCTGATTAAGACCCCGATAATCAATGCATAACCGAAGAGATCCGTCTTTCTTTTTAACAAATAAGACCGGTGCACCCCAAGGAGAAGAACTCGGTTGAATGAATCCCTTCTCAAGTAAACCCTGCAACTGAATTTTCAATTCTTGCAACTCAGGTGGAGCCATTCTATACAGAGTCCTAGAGATAGGCGTAGCCCCTGGTAATAAGTCGATCATAAACTCTATCTCTCTATCAGGTGGTAAACCAGGTAACTCCTCAGGAAACACCCCCGGAAACTCTCTCACGATAGGCACATCATTCAGTTTCAATTGATCACTAGGTTGATTAATCAAATAAGCAAAGTAAGCCTTACAACCCTTATTTAACATTTTTGATGCTTTAATAGAAGATATGATAGGAGTTCCCGTAGATTTTCTACTACCAACTATTTCAAGTACGGGCTGGTCGGGCATTTCTAGTTTCACAATCTTCTTTCTACAATCAAGTTGGGCATAATATTTACCTAACCAGTCTATCCCCAATATAATTTTAAAGTCGCGGAAATGTAGAATAATTAAATCGGTAGGAAAAACACGACCTTGAATAAAAATATTACATGCCTTGTAGATAGATTTGGTGACAAACTTCGGCCCCATAGGTGTATAAACCACAATATCATGCAATAGTTTATCATGTTTCAACTTAGCATTTTGTGCACATATAGGTGTAATAAATGAATGCGAAGCCCCGGAATCAATTAAAACTTTAACTGATTGATCATTAAGAAGAAAAGTACCTTCTACTACAGCGGTCGTATCCGGAAGCTCCTCTGCATCTAAGGCAAATACTCGGGCCTGACCCTGCGGTACTGGTGCTGCAACTGAACCCCTGGTCTGATTGCCTTGACTAGATGTCTGTCCCCGGGTATTCTTGAATTTCTAGCAGTCTCTAACCCTGTGTTGATCACTGCCGCATATGGTACATCGACCCAATCTCTTCCAACAATTCTCCTCAGTATGACCCTGGCGTTGACAGAAGCTGCACTACTGGTGACGTCTTGCAATAGTGCCTCCCGAATGAGCTCTGTAAGTAGAGGTAGCTAAACTACCCTGCTGAGAACGAACCACTGCTGGTCAGGTCTGCCCCTGACTTTGACTCTGAGCTAGTCACGACTGAGTCTGAACAGGACCCGTATAACTCTGCGTCTGCCTCGACTGTGGACTCTGCCCAATTGGAATAGTCTGCCTCTGGTACCTCTGACTCTAAGACTATAACTGACGCTTACTCGATTGACTAGTCTCTGCCAACACGTCTGCCTTGCGTTTTTCATACCTCGAGGCGGCTCTGACCGCTGCAGCATAGTTAGGGTAATCATTCGCAGACAGATTAAGCATAATATCATTCCTCAATCCCATAATAAATCTCTGCATCTTCATGTCCTCTGGTTGTACCAAGGCCGGCACATAACAGGAAAGCCTAATAAAAGCAGCCTAATATTGATCTACTGTCATGTTTCCCTGTTTTAAAGCTATGAACTTTGCCTGACGTCTCTCACGGGCAACCACTGATATATATTTATCTCGGAATTCTCGAACGAAATCAGCCCACGAACGTTGAACCATCTCAGCTTCCCATTTCTCATTAATAGTACGCCACCACTCCTCAGCGTCACCCTCCAGAAGAAATGTGGCATAAGTAATTTTTCTCTCATCACTGCACTCAAGAATTGCAGCCACCCTTTCAAATTTCCTCAACCACAATTCAGCCTTCATATCATCAGGTTCTCCAAAGAAACTGTAGGCCCCGTGATGTAAAAATATGTCATACAAATTAACTCCAGTAGTACCACTACCCTCGGCTCTGGCAGCCTGATTACCTCTGGTAGTCCCTGCCTGACCCTGCTGAGTTACGAACTGGGCAATGGTATTCATAGCAGTAGCCATAGTAGCCAGAATCTGTGTAGTGCTGGGTTCTGGTCCCTGTGGTGGTGCATTCTCTGCTACACCTTCACCCTCTCTCGGTACACCCTGCCTAGGAGCTTCTTCCGGCTCTTTCCCCGGTCTGCCCCTTCTTCTCATCTCAAACAGCTAGAATGCAAAGTATTATGATAGACATTTACATAAATTGCAGGTAAAGCACATAGGAAGAAGTTCAAATAAATCCACATAAGTCACATATTACATTAGAAAATTGTTCACATACAAGAGATTCATTGTCACTTAATCTTGCTTGGCATTCTAGACTTTTCGCTTTCAAACATTAACTCTTAAAGACCTTTCGCATTCCATTGTCATACTAGCACATTCATTCCCAATTCAAATTTCACTTAGGCAAATTAAAGAACTACAGTTTCATACAATCACAAAATCACATAGCAGACCTCTACCCACAGACCGAGAAATTTAACCCGGCTTCATGCAATCTATAGCTTTGATACCAGTTAAATGTAACGCTCCGACCCAACCCCACGCTAAAGGTTAAGTCTGGACCCGATAAACGGAAAGAGACTCCTCTGTACCGCGGACATTTTGGAAACCTATAAATGCTCAAAGTAGCCACAATATACTAAAACAAGCTTTTATAATTAAAATTCCAAGGTACAAGGCCATCCAAGCCTTGAAACATACAACAGCTTCGAATCACACAAGCATGCATCCAACTTAACTTTTCATTAAACCATTTTAACATGTCATTCTAAGATAACATTAGAGCAATCTTAGAAGTTGAAATCAAACATACCTCTAAACATACACCCCAAGCATGCAAGAACTAAAAGGAGAATTAAAAGTTATTACAAGCCATAATATCTCAAAGCTAACATTACAACCAACTAACCTCCAGCTTGCAACTACAAGAATATACATAGCCTTAAGGCCACAAAATAGATCATGCTATAGCAATACAAGTACGCCATGTAATAACAAGAAGGCACATCCACCTTAGACAACAAACACACAGCAACTAGGGCAAAGGCTCAGCCTGAACTTCTTCTTCTTCCACTACCACCTCAACTAGTTGGGGATCACCCTTAGCACTTCCTGAAACATGCTATCGAGGTATGAGCAACACTGTTGCCCAGTGAGGGATAAGGTCACGGGGCGTGCAATGCAACAGGTAATACAGTTAAACAACAATAGCAATTAAACAATTCAAGAAATAACAATAGCTTAAATAACCACACATTAAAAAGGATACATTTCACTTAACCCCAGCACACCAAATCTTCAATCCACGAACACGATCCACGAACCACGATCACGATCACGATAAGCTGGCATAACCCCAAACACTCCAGTGGGTGTACTCCGGATGTACCCCGATAATCCTACGACCCAATATCCCCTGGCAATCTCCGGACCAGGCGAATGAGGAACTAGGGCACGGAGTTTGAATATCCATCGGCAAGCCCTCTATCGCACAGCCGATATTCAACACATCCGCCCCTGACACTATGGTTGCGCAACTACTATGCAATGCACTTAACAATGTCAAGATATCAATAATATTATAAGCAACAACACGTGGGAGGATCAACAAAGTAGGTTGACCTCGAAACAGATAGATTAGAAGTAGTTCAATAAGCAAATAAGAAGTTTACACAAAGGGGAAAATCCAAGATACATTTAGAACCCTACCAAAAGCTTCAAAATAACTTGAAGTCATATTTAAACACATATGGAGACATGCCAAGGTCTTGGATGCAAGTGACAGTCGAATTTACCCTTAAACCCTTTTGTAATCCCGTCCGTTTTTTCTTCCAAACTCATATTAAGAATTCCAATTCGAGGGAAGACTATACCAATCTTCTAATTAACCCTTAAGGTACCCTTACAACCCACAATTTCGTCCAATTACTTGCAATTACCCAGAAAGCCCTATTTTCCCTCTTACAGCCTTGAACTACATATACATCAACCAAGCTTCAAACAAGGGTTAGCAAAGTTTCTATAGCACCTAGGTAGCTTAAGAATACTCAAAGTGAAGCCCGAATCCACCCGGATTCGCATTATCCCCAAAACCCTTTTGTTAAAGTCAGCTAATTCACGTTCTATGCAAATTTAAAGAAATTCAAATGCACGGGGCTACTAGACTACCTTTATTAGCACCTAAGGCATCTATTAGAAGTATTGAATCAAGGTAATACGCGCAATTACACAAAACCCTAGAATTTTATCACTATTCACCTCATAAATCAAATTAACGATTCTAACCATTTAAAATGCGAACCAATGGCTCAAATACATTCTCTAGCACTTATATACAAGGTATAATAGCATAAGTAAGCATTACAATAGCATTGGAACACATTTCTAACAAATCAAGAAAATAGCAACAATTTTAAAATGTGCAAAAAGTCATGAAATCCATCACCAATACACAAAGGAGCTCACGAGAGGCTTGCAAACGCCCTAAACTATGTGTTCCTAGCTTGGCTTGGCTTGAAGTGAAGAATTAAAGACGAAAAATTTCTCCCAAGTGCAAGAGAGGGCTGTCGGGTAAGCTACAGTGATTTCAGCCTTTTTTTTTTTTTGCTATGTTATGAGCAATTGGTGTTGTGTGAGCATATATATTAAATGGGGTCAAGTTAGGTGCTTAGTGGTCCACTAAAATGAGCGTTGATAGCTTAAAAATGAGCCTAAAGTGAAAAGTGTAGGCTAGCTAATTAAATTACTAAGTTATGTTACGTAACACTATTCTTAGTTTGCTAAAAACATTTTCTAGATGAGGGTTCTGAACGCTAATCGCACAAAGGCACATTTTTCCCGTTCTTTTAACAATTAATATGATTTAATAAAATTGCTAATTCACTAATATAGTGCAGTTTGAAAATGGAGTGAATAGTGGCTAAAGAAGACAGTTAATAAAGCACAGAAGGAAATGCGCAAATAATGGGTGCAACAGTAAGTTAATGTATGGCAATAAGCTCGGGCGTCACATCTGGGGTAGTGGATTATGCCACAGTGAGAGGTTCTGGAAAACCATGGTAGCCGAGGGAGCACGGCAAGCCTGATGTCGCCCGTGTTACTCGATACTACCATGCCCGAAAAGGTTGCACAACCACGAATAACGAATCACGAGACAATAATATGAATTAAGATAGGAAGTTAGCAAAGTAGGCTAACCTCGCCCAAATGGAACATAAATAACTCAAATAACAATCAAATATAGCAAATATAACCATTTACTAGCTAGTCATGCAATAAGTTCAAGTAATTCTCAAGCAATATACTAGATCATTCTATCTAATAGCAAGAAAAAACTAAAATGCACCAAAAGGATAGAAATCCCTCACCTTCACCAAACCTCAAGATGCAGAAATGGTTTAGCTACTCCAACTTTCCTTGAATTAGCTTGAATATGTAAACCCTAGTTTTCATATAAGTATATCCTTTAGCAATTGATTATACCAAGTCTATTCACAAAACACAAACTCACAAGTTCATAAAATCCTTAGGAACTCAAGGATACTCAGCTAACCATAAACTAGTTCTTAGTGCATTTTGAACAACATATAACATGCGTTAATATTTTATTAACAACAGCTCACTACATCTAATAACTCCTTATCTCTCACTAAGAATAACTTATCAGTTAGAGTCATTTATCCTCGAGCTAAATTAGAAGCTACATTTACATGTCTCTAATTCTCTTGATTATTTAACAGCAAGGAACAATAGATAAAGCACAAGGTTATACAACTCAATGGTAAAAGCATTACACTTGAGAAGTTAAGCTAAGAGTAAATTAACTATAATTACGTCTTTAGCCAACACGTAAAACACTATATCACACATAAACACACCACATTTGCACTAAAGAAAAAGAGTACAAGAAAACAAGCTAAATAGCTAACTAGTGTTCCAACATTATTAGTTTGCCATTTAAAACTAGGATCAAAATACCCAAGTTAACAAGCTTGCTAATATTTCTACCATTACTAGTTTAAAACTCTAAGCTAAATTCTTTATCACTTATTAGTCTTCAAATCTTTGAAGTACACCCCATAGCTAGTTAGTAAGTAAAGCTAATCCTTATGTTAACCACTAACCTTCTAACTAACTTTATATTTCACATAGATAGGATTTAATTTTAATAGCTTCCAACCTTATGTAGAATGTCATTTAGGCCAGCCACTAAGTCAATTAGGCAACATAAGCTCAAAATAACCAAAAAAAAAAGATACAAGCTAGCACAAAAAGGGTCATTTGGTCGGTTTCATGCATACACACAATACATTAACTGTCACTTAAATAATAGAATGTAGACATCTTCTAGTGTTCACGTAGGCATTTACATAAGCATGTAACACACAAACATTAGGCACTGTACTAAGTCCTTAACAAGCACTTGATTTCTCACAACTAAGCTAGACATATTTAACTAGTGCGCTTCAAAGGTGATGTGTCTTAAATACATTATACTTGCATTATTCAACTAAAACTTAATGTTATGGTAGGAGCATCTTAGATTCTCAATAGGCAAGTCCTCTACATAATCCATAAGTTAGCTCTTTAGTCTTTTAGCAATTTCACTTCACATAAGTCAATTAATTTCACATAACTAATTCATAATAAAATTTCAATAAATATATATTATAACTATCATATAATCCAAATTACGTATATGTGCATCGAGAATTCATAGTTTTACCATCTAACGAACTCAACCCATAATGTCAATTATCAAATTAGCTAAACAATCATCCATTCCTAACAGAAGCTTGAATTTATTCGATCCGTAGCCTATTCTATTGAGCTTAATATTCCCTTTTCTTTATCTATAAATGTAGCTCTTTGAGTGTAGATGATTTTAGAATCAAATGGAGCTCAATTCCAGTTTAAAATCAGTAAGTTATGATTTTTCTCGTGCAACTGTGCAAACTGCCTCTACTTCAACGATTTTCAGACACGTTTCTAAAATGTCAAAATTGGAGGGTCAAAACGTTAGAATTAGCCTTAGCACTAGAATCAACATTTGTTCTAAACTTCCTAATATAGCTGCTGTAAAAATTTCATTAATTTTGGAGCACGTTTACTACCTCAAAACCTCTCTGCAAATCAGTTGCTAAAATCCACCAAATTTTCTTCTCTTGTTCCTCTTCTCTTTTAGTTAATTTTCTTGCTTTCTTGAACTAAATTAGGCATATACATTTCACAGTGAACTCTCATCAAACAAGAGTTTACTCAATCAACATCATACATGCTAAAATTTCACTTTTCTTGCAATCATAGTTCAATACTCAATCATATAATTCATAAGTCACACCATAATAACGAGTTATTACAATAAATTGCAACAAGGATGCAAACCCTCACCTTATACATGCTAGAAACGCGAGCTAATGCACGAAAATGAGAGGAAATCAGCTCGGGGTTACTTATTTCTTCTTCTTTTTCCTTATTTTTCTTATTTTTCTCTCTTTCTTTCTCTCCTCTTTCTTCTCTCTTGTTCAACTGTGAAGTGTGTGTGGGTTGTGTGGTGTCTGATTGTGTGTGTGTGTGTAGTGTAGTATTTATGCTTTGCTTTTGTTGGTTTTTTTTTCATTTAATGCCAAAAGACCAATTAACCCCTCTAACTAATTAACAAATTCTAGTTTGCCATTTAGTTATAATCTAACTAATCTAGTTTCTATTGCAAATTAATAACACACAAGTAATTCCTACGATACTTAAAACACATAAATGCACATAAATGCACGCTAAACGAGACGAATACATGTAAAACAGTGCAAATAATTATCAATATACATTTCCAAGAAATATGCAAATTAATGCTATACAAAGTTAATTTAAGGCCCAAAAATTACAATTAAAGTCTACTAGTTCACAAAACTATGTTATATCATGTTTTACTATTCATATGGTTCGAAAATCATTTTTTTAACGCACACTCCCGATGTATTATGCAATTAAAAATTACGTACGTATACCCAAAAATAAGAGTATTATAAGGGAAAAATATGAGATTCGCAAAATAAATTACTTTAATTTTTACCCCTGGGCTCTGGGCTCGTTTTCAAAAGATGAAAATATGTCTACTAGATATTTGAAATAATCCCTTGTAATGTAAATGTCAAAATAATAGCTACAATATTTTATTTGAACTAATAATATCAGTGTCCCCTTTTGAAGAACATAAAAGAAATAAAAAGAAAACAAAACAACTATTTAAATCTTAATTGTTAGAATAAACAAATTCACACATATAACACTTAAACTAATACAAATTTATATGCAATTAAGTATGTCATGCCATATGTTGGGTCTAGGGTCTCACACAATCAAGAACGAAGAAAGGAATTAAAACCTGGACCTAGACTTACAGAATTAACCAAGAAAAAAACAAGAAAATGATAGGCAAACCTGATAAACCTAAGCTCTGATTACCAATTTATGCACAGATCGTCATTTCCCTTCATAAAAGTTTGGCCTCGCAGGCGAATTCTCCAAAAACAAAGATTTTTACTGTTCACTGTTTTGCTTTTTTTTTCAACTGCGAACTGTATTTTTTTTCTCTTTTCTGATCTTTTCTTGACCTTTCTTTTCTTTTCTTGATGTTCTTTTTTTTTTCAGAAACAACCACAATGAGCAAGTAACCAAGAACTTGAATTTAGAAGCACAAGAAACCCTAATTCAAGATTCTAGGGTTTGGCTAATTGAAAGCTAAACAAGAAACGAAATTGAAAGCAAGAAAATGGAATTGAAGACAAGACTCAAGAAACGAAAAACAAGACTCAAGAAACGAAATTATAAGAGCAAAAACAGAATCAAGACACAACCAAGAAAACAAATTAGAAGCAAGACACAATCAAGAACGAAGAAATGAATTAAAACATAGACCTAGACTCACAGAATTAACCAAGAAAAAACAAGAAAATGATAGGCAAACCTGATAAACCTAAGCTCTGATTATCAATTTATGCTCAGATCGTTGTTTCCCTTCAAAAAAGTTTGTCCACGCAGGCTAATTCTCCAAAAAAAAAATTTACTATTAACTGTTTTGCTTTTTTTTTTTTTAGCTCCCAACTGAATTTTTTTTTCACTTTTCTGATCTTTCCTTGACCTTTCTTTTCTTTTTCTTGATGTTCTTTTTTTTTTTTAATTTTCAGAAACAACCACAATGAGCAAGTAACCAAAAACTTGAATTTAGAAGCACAAGAAACCCTAATTCAAGATTCTAGGGTTTGGCCAATTGAAAGCTAAACAAGAAACGAAATTGAAAGCAAAAAAACGGAATTGAAGACAAGACTCAAGAAACGGAAAACAAGACAAAAAGAAACGAAATTATAAGAGCAAGAACGGAATCAAGACACAACTAAGAAAATAAATTGGGAGCAAGATACAATCAAGAACGAAGAAATGAATTAAAACCTAGACCTAGACTCAAAGAATTAACCAAGAATAAACAAGAAAATGATAGGCAAACCAGGTAAACCTAAGCTTTGATGACCAATTTATTCTCAGATCATCGTTTTCCTTCAGA
This sequence comes from Ehretia macrophylla, assembly GCA_037974665.1. NCBI lineage: Eukaryota > Viridiplantae > Streptophyta > Magnoliopsida > Boraginales > Ehretiaceae > Ehretia > Ehretia macrophylla. Next base: position 9,818,505 of record CM075781.1, read on the forward strand.
AAAGTTTGGCCTCACAGGCTAATTCTCCAAAAAAAAAAATTGACTGTTCACTGTTTTACTTTTTTTTTTTAGCTCCGAACTGTATTTTTTTCGCTTTTCTGATCTTTTGTTGACCTTTCTTTTCCTCTGCTTGATGTTCTTTTTTTTTTCAGAAGCAACAACAATGAGCAAGTAACCAAGAACCTGAATTTAGAAGCACAAGAAACCCTAATTCAAGATTCTAGGGTTTGGCCAATTCAAAGCTAAACAAGATACGAAAATGAAAGCAAGAAAACATAATTGAAGACAAGACTCAAGAAACAAAATTATAAGAGGAAGAACGGAATCAAGACACAACCAAGAAAATGAATTGAAAGCAAGACACAATCAAGAACGAAGAAATGAATTAAAACCTAGACCTAGACTAAAATAATTAACCAAGAAAAAACAAGAAAAGGATAGGCAAACATGATAAACCTAAGCTCTGATTACCAATTTATGCTCAGATCGTCATTTCTCTTCAGAAAAGCTTGGCCTAGCAAGCTAATTCTCCAAAAAAAAAAATTTATTGTTCACTGTTTTGCTTTTTTTTCTTCAGCTCCGAACTGTAAATTTTTCTCTCTTTTCTAATCTTTTCTTGATCTTTCTTCTCTTTTCTTGATGTTCTTTTTTTTTTTTAAGAAACAACCACAATGAGCAAGTAACCAATAACTTGAATTTAGAAGCACAAGAAACCCTAATTCAAGATTCTAGGGTCTGGCCAATTGAAAACTAAACAAGAAATGAAATTGAAAGCAAGAAAACGGAATTGAAGACAAGACTCAAGAACCGGAAAACAAGACTCAAGAAACGAAATTATAACAGCAAGAACGGAATCAAGACATAACCAAGAAAACGAATTGGAAGCAAGACACAATCAAGAACAAAGAAAGGAATTAAAACCTAGACCTAGAATCACAGAATTAACCAAGAAAAAACAAGAAAATGATAGGCAAACCTGTTAAACCTAAGCTCTGATTACCAATTTATGCTCAGATCGTCGTTTCCCTTCAGAAAAGTTTGGCCTCGCAGGATAATTCTCCAAAACAAATTTTTTTACTGTTCACTGTTTTGCTTTTTTTTACAGCTCCGAACTGTATTTTTTTTCTCTTTTCTGATCATTTCTTGACCTTTCTTTTCTTTTCTTGATGTTCTTTTTTTTTTGATTTTCAGAAACAACCACAATGAGCAAGTAACCAAGAACTTGAATTTAGAATCACAAGAAACCCTAATTCAAGATTCTAGGGTTTGGCCAATTGAAAGCTAAACAAGAAACGAAATTGAAAGCAAGAAAATGGAATTGAAGACAAGACTCAAGAAATGGAAAACAAGACTCAAGAAACGAAATTATAAGAGAAAGAAAGGAATCAAGACACAACCAAGAAAACGAATTGGAAGCAAGACACAATCAAGAACGAAGAAAGGAATTAAAACCTAGACCTAGACTCACAGAATTAACCAAGAAAAAACAAGAAAAGGATAGGCAAACCTGATAAACCTAAGCTCTGATTACCAATTTATGCTCAGATCGACGTTTCCCTAGAGAAAAGTTTGGCCTCGCAGGCTAATTGTCCAAAAAAAAAGAAATTATACTGTTCAAGGTTTTTTTTTTTTCAACTCCGAACTGTATTTTTTTTTTCTTTTCTGATCTTTTCTTGACCTTTCTTTTCTTTTCTTGATGTTCTTTTTTTTTCGATTTTCAGAAACAACCACAATGAGCAAGTAACCAAGAACTTGAATTTAGAAGCACAAGAAACCCTAATTCAAGATTCTAAGGTTTGGCCAATTGAAAGCTAAACAGGAAATGAAATTGAAACCAAGAAAACGAAATTGAAGACAAGACTCAAGAAACGGAAAATAAGACTCAAGAAACGAAATTATAAGAGCAAGAACGGAACCAAGACACAACCAAGAAATAGAAATGGAAGCAAGACAGAATCAAGAATGAAGAAAGGAATTAAAACCTAGACCTAGACTCAAAGAATTAACCAAGAAAAAATAAGAAAATGATAGGCAAACCTGATAAACCTAAGCTTTGATTACCAATTTATGCTCAGATCGTCGTTTTCCTTCACAAAAGTTTGGCCTCGCAGGCTAATTCTCCACAAAAAAAAAAAAAAATTTATTGTTCACTGTTTTGCTTTTTTTTCTGCTCCAAACTGTTTTTTTTTTCTCTTTTCTGATCTTTTCTTGGCCTTTCTTTTCTTTTCTTGATGTTCTTTTTTTTTTATTTTCAGAAACAACCACAATGAGCAAGTAACCAAGAATTTGAATTTAGAAGCACAAGAAACCCTAATTCAAGATTCTAGGGTTTGGCCAATTGAAAACTAAACAAGAAACGAAATTGAAAGCAAGAAAACGGAATTGAAGACAAGAGTCAAGAAACGGAAAACAAGACTCAAGAAACGAAATTATAACAGCAAGAACGGAATCAAGAAACAACCAAGAAAATGAATTGGAAGCAAGATACAATCAAGAACGAAGAAATGAATTAAAACCTAGACCTAGACTCACAGAATTAACCAAGAAAAAACAAGAAAATGATAGGCAAACCAAATAAACCTAAGCTCTGATTACCAATTTATGCTCAGATCGTCATTTCCTTCAGAAAAGTTTGGCCTCGCAGGCGAATTCTCCAAAAAAAAAAATTTACTGTTCACTGTTTTGCTTTTTTTTTTCATTTCCGAACTGCATTTTTGTTTTCTTTTTTCTGATCTTTTCTTGACCTTTCTTTTCTTTTTCTTGATGTTCTTTTTTTTTATTTTCCGAAATAACCACAATGAGCAAGTAACCAAGAACTTGAATTTAGAAGCACAAGAAACCCTAATTCAAGATTCTATGGTTTGGCCAATTGAAAACTAAACAAGAAACGAAATTGAAAGCAAGAAAACGGAATTGAAGACAAGACTCAAGAAACGGAAAACACGACTCAAGAAACGAAATTATAAGAGCAAAAAGGGAATCAAGACACAACCAAGAAAACGAATTGGAAGCAAGACACAATCAAGAACGAAGAAATGAATTAAAACCTAGACCTAGACTCACAGAATTAACCAAGAAAAAACATGAAAATGATAGGAAAATCTAATAAACCTATGCTCTGATTAACAATTTATGCTCTGATCGTCGTTTCCCTTCAGAAAAGTTTGTCCTCGCAGGCTCATTCTCCAAAAAAAAAAAATTATTCATTGTTTTGCTTTTTTTTTCAACCGAACTGAATTTTTTTTTTCACTTTTCTGATCTTTCCTTGACCTTTCTTTTCTTTTCTTGATGTTCTTTTTTTTTTTTTCAGAAATAACAACAATGAGTAAGTAACCAAAAACTTGAATTTGGAAGCACAAGAAATCCTAATTCAAGATTATAGGGTTTGGCTAACTGAAAGCTAAACAAGAAACGAAATTGAAAGGAAAAAAAAGGGAATTGAAAACAAGACTCAAGAAACGGAAAACAAGACTCAAGAAATGAAATTATAAGAGCAAGAACGGAATCAAGACACAACAAAGAAAACAAATTGGAAGCAAGACACAATTAAGAACGAAGAAATTAATTAAAACCTAGACCTAGACTCACAGAATTTGTGACGACCGAAAACCTTTTCATATTCATTTTAAATTGTTGAATGTTTTATTTGAGTATTAAATGTACATTTATTCAATTTTTAGTATAAGGCACTATTCATAAAGAAAATTTACTGTTTAACTTTTCTGAAACTGTATTTTTCTCTTGTCACATATCATGTAGGAGGAATGTGAAAATTATTATTTTCTATATTTAATGTTGAGAGTATGCATTTAGAAAATAGTTTTCGTTTTAAATGAATAGTGTTACGAAATAATAGTAACTTTTTGTAGGATTTTTATTTGGGCTTCTAGTGAATTAGCTAGACTTTGGACTTTTATTAGACTCTTAAATATGTTTAATTAGACCCCATTTACTAACCTAACTCATTATTTCCTTAGTCTATTACCTATATAATATAATAAGAGCCCGAACTAAAATTTTTATTATCTTATTTCCCGAATTTCATATTTTTTTTTATTATTACTTAACTTATAATTAACCTATGTTCACAAAAATTATATTCATTGCATATATGACGAGTGATTTGCAAAAATATATTGATATTATATAAATAGTAAAACTATGTATTATTTTGGGGTTTAAAGAAGTTTTCTTGCATTTATTATAATATACCTAAACTCAAATCCATTTTTAACCCACAACCCAAACCCAATATCTAACCCATCAACCCATATAATTATCCTATATATATATATATATACCAAACAAAACAAAACAAAACACACAAAACAATAAAATAAGTCAAAAAAGGCCAAAAATCAGCCAAAAAAGTCATTACGGGAATAGTAATTTTCTTGCCAATTTTGCTCAATTTGATCTTCCAAGCTTTGTCAAGTCTTCTCCAAGTGGTTCCAAGCTTCTCCAAGCCCTATCCTAGCTTCCTTGCACGTTTTTGGTGAGAGAGTTGCATCATTTTCATGATTTAAAGTTTATGTCAAGTTTTTTTTAATTTTCGGATTTTGCTATTATGGAGCTATAACATGCTTGTTTCTTGCTTTATATAGTATGTATACAAGTTAGAGAACATCCATATGCAATATTATAGCTTGGTGTTGAGTTTTTAGCAAAGTGTTACTTGAGGAAGATGATGAATAGTGTAATTTCTAGGGTTCTGAAAATTTGAGCAATTTAATTTGATTCAATGCTTCTAGTAGTTGCTAATTAGGTCCTTGAGCGTGTGAAAAATATTCGTTATACTTGCCATGTGAAAATTTTGAGAATTTTGATCAAAATAGGCTACTTTAATTGGGGATTTTGGGGTTAACTCGAATCCGGGCACGTTTTGAGGTTATGGCTAGTCTTTATTAAGTATTGAAGCCTTAGAAGTGCATTCGTTTTGCTTGTTTGGGTTTCGGAATTGGTACTTGTAGTATAAACGCACAAAGAGGAAATCGGGGATTTAATGGTAAACGAGGTTTAACGGGTGAACTCGATGGTCCTTGGGGTGCCATAAGGTGTGGTTTGAAGGATAGGATAACTCGTTTGGAAATCTTGAACCTTGCCTTTCGGTTTGGAGCTTAATAGCAAAGATTGACAAAGGGGTTTCGGGTTGAAAGTGAATTCGGGTGCGTTCGGGCATTAGGGCTAGTGTCTAGTAAGTGAGGAGGTGCTAGAAATGTATTCGCTTCGCTTAGTTGAGCTCCGATTAGAGTACTTGTAGTGTAATGCATAAAGAGGTAAATTCGGACTTTTGGGGTAATTGTACTTTAAAGTGAGATTTCAAGGGCTTAACTGGTGCCATAAAGTGTCATTAGAGATGTAGTATAGTTAGATTTGAGGTTCATTATCTTGTGTGAAGTTTAGAGCTTGTTTTGTGAGCATTTAGAAAGAGATATGTTGGACTTCTTGTCAAATAGTTAGTCTTATTGCATAATTAGTTATTTGAATTGTTATAGTTGCTACATTTGATTGTTAATCAAGTAAACTATAAAGTTAGCTCATCTAATTAGATGATTATTGATTGTTGTAGTAAAGTAATTGAAATTTATAGCTTATAATCTTAACTTAATGATATTTTGATGCTTCTAATGCCTTCTATGCTAACTAATGAGGTGGTAGAGTGAACTTTCTAGCTTAATTACATGTGAAAAATGAGTTTGTGTACAAGTGAATTGAAGAAGAAAATAAATAGTAACTTGATTAAAGAATGTGAATTTATTGCTTATGGTGTTTTAGTGTTAATTAGAGTGTCATTTTAACATGTCTTGTAATCTAAAGTAGTTAGTGTATGTTTAATGATCTTAGAAAAAATAGATAATCTTGTACATGATTTCACTTTGGATAATGCATATTAGAATTCTTTTAACATGTTTAGTAATTGAATAATGCTTAGTATTTAAGCGTAATAGCATGTATTAAGTGTTTAACTTGAAGGTTGTGTGATTCATGCTATCTTATGAGTTAAGTTGTATATTTAGGCTATATGCATATTAGAGTTAATCATGATAATAGAATTGCAATGGATAATGAAAGTGTTATACTTATATGAATAACTAGGGGTTGCACATTTGAGTGGATTCAAAGAGGTTTGGAGTGTCCTAATAACGTGTTTAGGAGTTCAAAGTAGTCTAGTGCATGGTTAATGGAATTATGAAAGTTAATGTTGCCTTCAAGCTTGTTAATTAACTTTTGATTAACGTAAGCACATCATTTAGCCTTAGCATGAAATATGCATGTTTAGTGTTCTTAGATCATACTAATCGAGCTATAGTTTGATGATTATATAAAATGTGACTATTGCACACAAATTAACTATTTTAATGTGAATGAGTTGTCTTTAAGTTGAATAGTATTGTTGTGTTAGGTAGTGGTTTTGAGTGGTTATTAAAGAGATTGGTGCTTTCGGAGAGTATTGGAGAGATTGGCTAAATTCTCGCAGGCTTGTTTTTAAAAAGGTGAGGGAGTTACATTCTTTTGTGCATCTTAATTTGTTTTACTGCTCATAAATTGTATAGTTTAATATGATTGCTTATAATTACGTGTACTTTGATATGAATAGACTAAATATATACTTGACTTTTATTTATATTGTTATATGGCTTATTATTGTAATCTACGTGCGAGGGCAACCTACTTTGTTGTCCCTCATTTATGTGATTCTTGAATTATATTGTCATTGCTTGAATTATTGTGATCGAATATCGGGTTGCGCAACCTTTTCGGACATGGTAGTGTCAAGAAACACGGGCGGCGTCGGGCTTGCCGTGCTCCCTCGACTACCATGGTGCCTATTCCCTTTCTCGCTGAGGCATACTCCACTACCCCAGAGGCGTGGTTCACCTGCTGGGCATGGACCTACCTCGGGAGAAAGGGTCGTAGGATCGGGATACATCCGGAGTATCCCAATTGTTGGTGTTTGGGGTTTGCCGGCATGTTCGTGATGCTCGTGGTTCGTGGCTCGTGATCGAAGACTTGGAAGTGGAACCGTATCCTTTTTAAAGTGATTAATTGCTTGGCTTATTGTCTTGTTGGTTTACGTGGCTTATATATGTTTTCTTGTGTTGCATATCATGTTGCACGTTGGCATGTTGCATCACCTCCCTCGCTGGGCAACATTGTTGCTCATTCCTCATTTAATATGTTTCAGGTGAAGCTGAGGTGAATCCTCAGCTGATAGAAGAAGAGGAAGAAGTGCTAGTTAAGCAATTTCGATGACTTCTTGTGTTATAAGGTTGTCTAAAATGAGAAGCTTGCGTGGAGTTGTTGTTGATTGCCTTTTTGTGACCTTGGGGTCTTGAGTATAAATGGTGAATGTAATAATTTGTAATCTTGTATGTTGGATATAAAGTGGAATGACATGTGATAATCCATAGTAAACTTATTCTTTTGCATGCTTGTGTGATTAACAAACTTGGAAGTAGAACTTGGCTATTGTTGTATCTAACTACCTATAGTTAAAATTAGAAATGCTTTGCTTGCTTGTGTGTTATATGTAATTGTTGTTCCAAGGCTCGGATGTCCTTGTGATCGCGGGTGGCCCATAAAAATCTTGGAGGATTGGTTATAAGAGTTGCTATTTGTGGATCTAGCATCATGGGTGTCCTTGTGCAGTACCAGTTTAGTCCTATAAACAAGGGAGACTCCGTCCGTTTTTCCCTAAAATTTTATGCCTGGGGTTTGGAATTGGGTGAGAATAGCATGATAAATAGGAGTCCCGGTCTCGTGAGGGATCGGGGCGTTACAGAATTAACCAAGAAAAAATAAGAAAAGGATAGGCAAACCTGATAAACCTAAGCTCTGATTACCAATTTATGCTCAGATCGTCGATTCCCAATGTAACTCCCCGATCCCTCACGAGACCGGGACTCCTATTTATTATGCTATTCTCACCCAATTCCAAACCCCGGGCATAAACTTTAGGGGAAAACAGACGGAGTCTCCCCTGTTTATAGGACTAAACTGGTACCTGCAAAAGACACCTATGATGCTAGATCCACAAACAGCAACTCTTACAACCAATCCTCCAGGATTTTTATGGGCCACCCGCGATCACAAGGCTATCTGAGCCTTGGAACAACAATTACATATAACACACAAGCAAGCAAAGCATTTCTAATTTTAACTATGGGTAGTTAGATACAACAATAGCCAAGTTCTACTTCCAAGTTTGTTAATCACACAAGCATGCAAAAGAATAAGTTTACTATGGATTATTACATGTCATTCCACTTTATATCCAACATACAAGATTACAAATTATTACATTCACCAATTATACTCGAAACCCCAAGGTCACAAAAAGGCAATCAACAACAACTCCACGCAAGCTTCTCATTTTAGACAACCTTATCACACAAGAAGTCAGGAAATTGCTTAACTAGCACTTCCTCCTCTTCTACTACCGCTACTAGCTGAAGGTCTACCTCAACTTCTCCTGAAACATATTAAATGAGGAGTGAGCAACGAAGTTGCCCAGCGAGGGAGGTGATGCAACATGCCAACATGCAATATGATATGCAAACACAAGAAAACATATATAAGCCATGTAAATCAACAAGATAATAAGCCAAGCAATTAATCACTTTTAAAAAGGATACAGTTCCACTTCCAAGTCTTCATTCACGAGCCACGAACCACGAGTATCACGAATATGCCGGCAAACCCCAAACACCAACAATTGGGATACTCCGGATGTATCCCGATCCTACGACCCTTTCTCCCGAGGTAGGTCCATGCCCAGCAGGTGAACCACGCCTCTGGGGTAGTGGAGTATGCCTCAGCGAGAAAGGGAATAGGCACCATGGTAGTCGAGGGAGCACGGCAAGCCCGACGCCGCCCGTGTTTCTCGACGCTACCATGTCCGAAAAGGTTGCGCAACCCCGAGACAAGTCACAAGCAATCAAAATATCACATAACACACAAGAGGGATGACAAAGTAGGCCTCCCTCACATATAAGCACGAAATACGTTCACATAAGCACGAGATTAGCTTAAAGATTCCAAAAGAAGCAATCAACACAATTAATTCCCACAATCTACTCAAATAGCTTAATTATATCCTAAATATTCAATACAATACAAGATAACTTAAATACAAGTGCCAATTGCATCAAATATAGCCAAAACTACTTTTTTCCCTTTCTTTAACCGAGTTTTCTTTCTCCTATGCATGGTTCAAGAGTTCCAAATTATATCCTAGTCTTTCTATATTCTTAATTAAGCCCAAAGGCACCTTTTAGGATCATAAAAACTCATTTTAGAAACAAAAGTTCGGGAAGGCCCCGAACGGGTTTGAACTACAACTATACTAACCGAACCCCATTTTCGCGAAACGAAAGTACCAAAGGTGCTTCCTTAGCTCAAGGATACCTGAATCAATGCCCAAACTTGCCCGGATTGCTCAACGGAAAAAGTCTCTTTTTTAAAGTCGGCTATTTATGCAATTAAATTCGATTTCGAGTGATTCAACCTCACGTGGCTTTTCAACTAACTTCACTAGGGTCTAGAGCACCTAATTGAAGCCTCAATTCAAGCTAATTAGCAATTTTCTCAAAACCCTAATTCTAGGCACTATTCATCATCTCTTTTGATCAATACATGCATTCAACCATGGAATCTTCTAACAAACTATAAAAGTTAACTTTATAGGCATCAAATAACTCATAGCAAGCATTCATAACAAGTTTTATAGCTAATATCAACAAATCAAGAAAATTCAACATAAGAGCATGAACTTTAAAAGAAATGAAATGCATCTCCCTCACTTACTAGACACTAGCCCTAATGCCCGAACGCACCCGAATTCACTTTCAACCCGAAACCCCTTTGTCAATCTTTGCTATTAAGCTCCAAACCGAAATGCAAGTTTCAAGATTTCCAAACGAGTTATCCTATCCTTCAAACCACACCTTATGGCACCCCAAGGACCCTCGAGTTCACCCGTTAAACCTCGTTTACCATTAAATCCCCGATTTTCTCTTTGTGCATTTATACTACAAGTACCAATTTGGGAACCTAAACAAGCGAAACGAAGGCACTTCTAAGGCTTCAATACTTAATAAAGACTAGTCATAACCTCAAAACGTGCCCGGATTCGAGTTAACCCCAAAATACCCAATTAAAGTAGCCTATTTTGATCAAAATTCTCAAATTTTTCACATGGCAAGTATAACGAATATTTTTCCCAAGCTCAAGGACCTAATTAGCAACTACTAGAAGCATTGAATCAAATTAAATTGCTCAAATTTTTGGAACCCTAGAAATTACACTATTCATCATCTTCCTCAAGTGACACTTTGTTAAAAACTCAACACCAAGCTATAATATTGCATATGGATGTTCTCTAACATGTATACATACTATATAAAGCAAGAAACAAGGATGTTATACCTCCATAATAGCAAAATCCGAAAATTAAAAAAACTTGACATAAACTTTAAACCATGAAAATGATGCAACTCTCTCACCAAAAACGTGCAAGGAAGCTAGGATAGGGCTTGGAGAAGCTTGGAACCACTTGGAGAAGACTTGACAAAGCTTGGAAGATCAAATTGAGCAAAATTGGCAAGAAAATCACTATTCCCGTAATGGCTTTTTTTGGCTGATTTTGGCCTTTTTTGGCTTATTTTAGTGTTTTTTGTGTTTTTTTTGTTTTGTTTTGTTTGGTATATATATATATATAGGATAATTATATGGGTTGATGGGTTAGATATTGGGTTTGGGTTGTGGGTTAAAATGGATTTGAGTTTAGGTGTATTATAATAAATGCAATAAAACTTCTTTAAACCCCAAAATAATACATAGTTTTACTATTTATATAATATCAAGATATTTTTGCAAATCATTCGTCATATATGCAATGAATATAATTTTTGCGAACATAGGCTAATTATAAGTTAAGTAATAATAGAAAAATATGAAATCCGGGAAATAAGATAATAAAAATTTTAGTTCGGGCTCTTATTATATTATATAGGTAATAGACTAAGGAAATAATGAGTTAGGTTAGTAAATAGGGTCTAATTAAACATATTTAAGGATCTAATAAAAGTCCAAAGTCTAGCTAATTCACTAGAAGCCCAAATAAAAATCCTACAAAAAGTTACTATTCTTTCGTAATACTATTCATTCAAAACGAAAACTATTTTCTAAATGCATACTCCCAACATTAAATATAGAAAATAATATTTTTCACATTCCTCCTACATGATATGTGACAGGTGAAAAATACAGTTTCAGAAAAATTAAATAGTAAATTTTCTTTATAAATAGTGTCTTATACTAAAAATTGAATAAATGTACATTTAATACTCAAATAAGACATTCAGCAATTTAAAATGAATATGAAGAGGTTTTCGGTCGTCACACCCAACATAAAAGTTTGTCCTTGCAGACTAATTCTCCAAAAAAAAAAATTTACTGTTCCATGTTTTGCTTTTTTTTTCAGCTCCGAACAGTATTTTTTTTTCTCTTTTTTAATCTTTCCTTGACCTCTCTCTTCATTTCTTGATGTTCTTTTTTTTTTTTTTTGATTTTCAGAAACAACCACAATGAGCAAGTAACCAAGAACTTGAATTTAGAAGCACAAGAACCCCTAATTCAAGATTCTGGGGTTTGGCTAATTGAAAGCTAAATAAGAAACGAAATTGAAAGCAAGAAAATAGAATTGAAGACAAGACTTTTAAGAAACGAAAAACAAGACTCAAGAAACTAAATTATAAGAGCAAGAACGGAATCAAGACACAACCAAGAAAATGAATTGGAAACAATACACAATCAAGAACGAAAAAAGGAATTAAATCTAGACCTAGACTCACAGAATTTACCAAGAATAAACAAGAAAAGGATAGGCAAACCTGATAAACCTAAGCTCTGATTACCAATTTATGCTTAGATCGTCATTTCCCTTCAGAAAAGTTTGGCCTCGCAGACTAATTCTCCAAAAAAAAAAATTTATTGTTCACGGTTTTGCTTTTTTTTTTTTCAGCTTCGAATTGTATTTTTTTTTCTCTTTTTTGATCTTTTCTTGACCTTTCTTTTCTTTTCTTGATGTTCTTTTTTTTTTACTTTCATAAACAACCGCAATAAGCAAATAACCAAGAACTTGAATTTTGAAGCACAAGAAACCCTAATTCAAGATTCTAGGGTTTGGCCAATTGAAAGCTAAACAAGAAATGAAATTGAAAGCAAAAAAACGAAATTGAAGACAAGACTCAAGAAACGGAAAATAAGACTCAAGAAACGAAATTATAAGAGCAAGAACGGACTGAAGTCACAACCAAGAAAACGAATTGGAAGCAAGACAAAATCAAGAATGAAGAAATGAATTAAAACCTAGACCTAGACTCACAGAATTAGCCAAGAAAAAATAAGAAAATGATAGGTAAACCTGATAAACCTAAGCTCTGATTACCAATTTATGCTCAGATCGTCGTTTCCCTTCACAAAAGTTTGTCATCACATGCTAATTCTCCAAAGAAAAAAATTTACTGTTCATTGTTTTGCTTTTTTTTTTTTCTGCTCCGAACTGAATTTGTTTTTTTCTCTTTTATGATCTTTCCTTGAGCCTACTTTTCTTTTCTTGATGTTCTTTTTTTTTTTCATAAACAACCCCAATGAGCAAGTAACCAAAAACTTGAATTTAGAAGCACAAGAAACCCTAATTCAAGATTCTAGGGTTTGGCCAATTGAAAGCTAAACAAGAAACGAAATTGAAAGTAAGAAAACGGAACTGAAGACAAGACTCAAGAAACGGAAAACAAGACTCAAGAAATGAAATTATAAGAGAAAGAACGGAATCAAGACACAACTAAGAAAATGAATTGGAAGCAAGACACAATCAAGAACGAAGAAATGAATTAAAACCTAGACCTAGACTCACAGAATTAACCAAGAAAAAAGAAGAGAAAGATAGGCAAACCTGATAAACCTAAGCTCTGATTACCAATTTATGCTCAGATCGTCGTTTTCCTACAGAAAAGTTTGTCCTAGTAGTCTAATTCTCAAAAAAAAAAAATTTACTGTTCACTGTTTTGCTTTTTTTTTTTCAGCTCCGAACTGTAATTTTTTTTCTCTTTTTTGATCTTTCCTTGACCTTTCGTTTCTTTTCTTGATGTTCTTTTTTTTTTTTTTTTTGATTTTCAGAAACAACCACAATGAACAAGTAACCAAAAACTATAATTTAGAAGCACAAGAAACCCTAATTCAAGATTCTAGGGTTTGGCCAATTGAAAGCTAAACAAGAATCAAAATTGAAAGCACGAAAACGGAACTGAAGACAAGACTAAAGAAACGGAAAACAAGACTCAAGAAACGGAATTATAAGAACAAGAACGGAATCACGACACAACCAAGAAAACGAATTGGAAGCAAGACACAATCAAGAACGAATAAAGAAATTAAAATCTAGACCTGGACTCACAGAATTAACCAAGAAAAAACATAGAAAAACCGGATAAACCTAAGCTCTGATTACCAATTTATGCTCAGATCGTCGTTTTCCTTCAGAAAAGTTTGGCTTCGCAGGCTAATTCTTCAAAAAAAAAAAAATTTACTATTCACTATTTTGCATTTCTTTTTCAGCTCCGAACAGTTTTTTTTTTCTCATTTCTGATCTTTTCTTAACCTTTCTTTTCTTTTCTTGATGTTCTTTTTTTTTTGATTTTCAGAAACAACCACAATGAGCAAGTAACCAAGAACATGAATTTACCGGCACAAGAAACCCTAATTCAAGATTCTAGGGTTTGGCCAATTGAAAGCTAAACAAGAAACGAAATTGAAAGCAAGAAAATGGAATTGAAGGCAAGACTCAAGAAACGGAAAACAAGAATCAAGAAATGAAATTATAAGAGCAAGAACGGAATCAAGAAACAACCAAGAAAATGAATTAGAAGCAAGACACAATCAAGAACGAAGAAATGAATTAAAACCTAGACCTAGACTCGCAGAATTAACCAGGAAAAAACAAGAAAAGGATAGTTGCCTGATAAACCTAATCTCTGATTACCAATTTATGGTCAGATCGTCATTTCTCTTCGGAAAAGTTTGGCCTCGCAGGCGAATTCTATAGAAAAAAAATTTTACTGTTCACTATTTTGCTTTTTTTTTTAGCTCCGAACTGTATTTTTTTCCACTTTTCTGATCATTTCTTGACCTTTCTTCTCTTTTCTTGATGTTCTTTTTTTTTTGTGATTTTCAGAAATAACCACAATGAGCAAGTAACCAAGAACTTGAATTTAGAAGCACAACAAAACCCTAATTCAAGATTCTAGGGTTTGGCGAATTGAAAGCTAAACAAGAAACGAAATTGAAAACAAGAAAACGGAATTGAAGACAAGACTCAAGAAACGAAATTATAAGAGCAAAAACGGAATCAAGACACAACCAAGAAAACAAATTGGAAGCAAGACACAATCAAGAACGAAGAAATTAATTAAAACCTAGACCTAGACTCACAGAATTAACCAAGAAAAAACAAGAAAAGGATAGGAAGACCTGATAAACCTCAGCTCTGATTACCAATTTATGCTCAGATTGACGTTTCCCTTCCCAAAAGTTTGTCCTCACAAGCTAATTCTCCAAAAAAAAAATTTATTGTTCACTGTTTTGCTTTTTTTTTTTCTGCTCCGAACTGAATTTTTTTTTTCTCTTTTCTGATCATTTCTTCACCTTTCTTTTCTTTTCTTGATGTTCTTTTTTTTTTTTTGATTTTCAGAAATAACCACAATGAGCAAGTAGCCAAAAACTTGAATTTAGAAGCACAAGAAACCCTAACTCAAGATTCTAAGGTTTGGTCAATTGAAAGCTAAACAGGAAACGAAATTGAAAGCAAGAAAACAGAATTGGAGACAAAACTATAGAAACGGAAAACATGAATCAAGAAACGAAATTATAAGGGCAAGAACAGAATCAAGACACAACCAAGAAAACGAATTGGAAGCAAGACACAATCAAGAACAAAGAAATGAATTAAAACCTAGACCAAGACTCACAGAATTAACCAAGAAAAAACAAAAAAAGAATAGGCAAACCTGATAAACCCAATCTCTAATTACCAATTTATGCTCAGATCGTCGTTTCCCTTCAGAAAAGTTTGGCCTCATAGGCTAATTCTCCAACAAAATTTTTTTTACTGTTCACTGTTTTGCTTTTTTTTTTTCAGCTACGAACTGTGTTTTTTTTTCTCCTTTCTGATCTTTTTTTGACCTTTCTTTTCTTTTCTTGATGTTCCTTTTTTTTTTCATAAACAACCACAATGATCCAGTAACCAAAAACTTGAATTTAGAAGCACAAGAAACCCTAATTCAAGATTCTAGGGTTTGGCCAAACGAAAGCTAAACAAGATACGAAATTGAAAGCAAGAAAACGGAATTGAAGACAAGACTCAAGAAACGGAAAACAAGACTCAAGAAACAAAATTATAAGAGCAAGAACAGAATCAAGACACAACCAAGAAAATGAATTGGAAGCAAGACACAATCAAGAACGAAGAAAGAAATTAAAACCTAGACCAAGACTCACAGAATTAACCAAGAAAAAACAAGATAATGATAGGCAAACCTAATAAACCTAATCTCTGATTACCAATTTATGCTCAGATCGTCGTTTCCCTTCAGAAAAGTTTGGCCTCGTAGGCTAATTCTCGAACAAATTTTTTTTTTTACTTTTCACTGTTTTGCTTCTTTTTTTTTCAACTCCGAACAATAATTTTTTTTCTCCTTTTTGATCTTTTTTTACCTTTCTTTTTTTTTCTTGATGTTCTTGTTTTTTTATTTTCAGAAACAACCACAATGGACAAGTAACCAATAACTTGAATTTAGAAGCACCAGAAACCCTAATTCAAGATTCTAGGGTTTGGCCAATTGAAAGCTAAACAAGAAACGAAATTGAAAGCAAGAAAATCGAATTGAAGACAAGACTCAAGAAACGGAAAACAAGACTCAAGAAACGAAATTATAAGAGCAAGAACGAAATCATGACACAACCAAGAAAACGAATTGGAAGCAAGACACAATCAAGAACGAAGAAATAAATTAAAACATAGACCTAGACTCAAAGAATTAACGAAGAAAAAACAAGAAAAGGTAAGGCAAACCTGATAAACATAAGCTCTGATTACCAATTTATGCTCAGATCGTCGTTTCCCTTCAGAAAAGTTTGGCCTCGTAGTCTAATTCTCCAAAAAAAAAAATTTATTGTTCACTGTTTTCCTTTTTTTTTCAGCTCCGACCTATAATTTTTTTTTCTCTTTTCTGATCTTTTCTTGACCTTTCTTTTCTTTTCTTGATGTTATTTTTTTTTTTTGATTTTCAGAAACAACCACAATGAGCAAGTGACCATTGTTGGTATATGTCAATGCCCACCTATAATAAGTATCATTAATTTAAATGGTAGCATAAATTAATGATTCCGACTAACATGTCGATGAGGTCAAAAGAGACCGCGATGGCTACAAGAAAGAAGTTCGGGAATTTAGAATTACCTAAGATGACGTCGGGATGATGCAATGCTAAAGTTAGCCAATTTGACCAAAGGAAACTTCCTAGAAGTTGACTTGGATGCTAGCCACCCATGTGGTCAATTGTAGCTACCCATGTGATAAATATGGGTGGTCAATACTTTGAACATGGTTGGTAAAGCCAACCAAGATAGAAAATGTTTGATAGGAAGTCTTCTATGGCGGGCTAGCTGAATTCTATAAATAGGCATGCATTAGTTCATCATATTCATTCACAACACAACTCCAAACACAATCCTAAGTTAGTCTTTCTTTCTTGTATTCTTCTTGTAAGTCCAGAAGTCATTGAAACTCTAAACTTGAGAGCGCGCGGTAGGACAATTATTTTGTAAGTGTTATATTGAATTATTATAACGAGTAGTGTTGTCTTTCTACTTGATTGTTGTTAAGACGTTTCTGGTAAATTGGTTATATTCTTACATGGTATCAAGAGCTTAAGGGGCTCTTAACAACAATCTTGTCTAGTAAAGCTCAACAACTATGACTACTCAAGGTGCTAGTTCTTCTTCTACCAGTTCTAGTTCCAGTTTAGTACCGACAATTCGTATCTGTCCCCCTACCTTCATAGAAGTAAAGCTTGATGGCACGAACTATCTTTTGTGGAAGTTCAAAATCACTATAGTTTTGGACTCCTACGAACTCCTTGATATAGTGTTAGGCACAGATGCAGAACCAGTTGCAGTCTGTGCTGAAGATGACACAAAAAAGGTCACACATCCAGATCCTCAGCTTGTCAAAGAATGGAGGAGACGAAATGCTGATGCACTTTGTGCAATTGTAACAAGTGTTCAGGATTCCGTCCTTACTCTAATTCAACACACAACCAAGGCAACTGAAGCTTGGAACATACTGAGAAATCAGTATGAAACAAGGAATCAGACTCGCATTCAGAACTTGGAAAATCAATTAGCTGCTGAGAGATTAAGTGAAGATGAAGCAACTGAGTCATTTATCAGTAGGATGAAAAACCTACGTGATCAAATAGCTGCAGTTGGTATTGCCAAATCAACTGAGGAACTAGCTCGAAGGTGCATTAGAGTGTTGTCTCCAAAATTTGATGGCCTTGTGATAGCACTCAATACACAAGTTCGCATTCCTCCTTTGACGTTTGAAGAATTCACTGCCATGTTGATGGAGGAAGAGATGAGACTAAAAAGTAGAGAAAATCAACTTGGTACTGCCTTTGTAGCCAAAGCGAGAAGTAACCAAGAAGAAAAGAAGAAAGGAAAGAAGAAGACGTTCTCCGGATCGTGCTACTACTGCGATAAGAAAGGCCATGCTGTCAAAGATTGTAGGAAACGAATCCATGACGAGAAGAGCAGAACTCTAAAGCCAAATTGGAGAAATAAAGAATCTGCCAATACAGCTGAAATGGAAGTGCATTTGTTTACTGTAACAGATGTATCGGAGGAAACGTATACCAGCGCACATGTACGTCAAACAAGTGCATGGGTGTTAGATAGTGGAGCTTCCCGACACATGACCAGCAAGAAGGAGTTATATGACTCCATAAAACCTCTACAAGAACCAATAAATGTTGTCGTCGGGAATAATGCTAGGCGTCCCGTTGAGGGCACTAGAACCATCTCGCTCGTGTCTAAAGATTGAGGAAGCAAGAAGCTGTCCAACGTACTCTTTGTACCCTAAATCACAAGAAATTTGCTATCTGTAGCTGCTATTACAGATAATGATCTGGAAGTGCGAATCAAGAAGACGGAAGCTTTGATTCTTGACAAGGATCAAAATATCGTAAGTAAAGGTATTCGCAAAAATAACCTTTACGAAATTAGCTCTTTTTTTGCTGTCATGGATGCCAAAACAAATCAACTTTGGTATGAAAGGTTCGGGCACATTTCCTATCCTGTGTTAAAGGAAATGCAAAAGAAGAAGATGGTGGCTGACTTGCCTTCAATTCAAGAAGTTGAAGGACCATGTTAAGCTTGTATGCTAGGCAAACAACATAGACAGTCATTTCCCAAAGAGAGTCATAACCAATCAAAGGCTCCTCTAGAGTTGGTACATGCTGACCTCTGCGGAAAAATGATTTCCACGACGTTGGGAGGATCTTCCTACTTTATGCTGTTAGTCGACGATTATAGTAGGAAGATGTGGGTGTACTTCCATCGGGACAAGGCTGATACTCTTGAAAAGTTTAAAGTGTGACACAAACTTATGACAAATGAGAACACAACTCAGTTGAAGAAACTTCGTACCGATCATGGGGGGGAATTATGTTCTACAGAGTTCACCAACTACTGCAACAAGCTTGGGATTAAGCGTCAATTGACTGCTCCATACACACCACAACAAAATGGAGTTGTGGAATGAAGAAATCGAACAATTGTAGAAATGGCTCGATGCATGTTGAAAGGTGCTAGCCTACCTGACATATTCTGGGATGAAGCAGTCAACACAGCGGTATACATCCTCAATCGGTGCTTAACCAGGGCACTCAACGATAAGACTCCTAATGAGGCTTATTATGGTACGAAACCTTCTGTGTCTCATTTAAGAAATTTTGGGTGTGAGTGTTTTGTACACATTCCAAATGAAAATCGAAAGAAATTGGATGACAAGAGCAAGAAGGGCATTTTCTTGGGATATAGTGAAGAGTCTAAAACATACAGACTCTATGATGTAAAGGCCAAGAAGGTGATCATAAGTCGAGATGTGGTGTTTAATAAGCGACCACACTCAATGGAGGATAGCGGTCCTGCCATTTCGTCATCAACCGATTAAGTAATCTACCAAGTGCCTGAACAACGACCGTTGAACAATGAAGAAGTCTCTAATGATGAAGAAACTGAAGACCAACCTGTTGTACCCACAAAGAAGCCACAACCGAAGTGGTTTCAACAGCTCTTTGACGAAAGAAATCCAGGAGTTGCTGATGATAGTCCACGTCCTGATGGGCTAAGAAGGTCAAAGAGAATAAAGGAGCAAAATTGATCAGGACAACAGTTAGTAAACATGGCTTTGATGACTCAAATCATCAAGACAGTAAAAGAACCAGTAACTGTGAAAGAAACCATGTCAGATCCAAATTGGAGAGCAGCTATGCAAGCCGAGTATGATAGTATCATAAAAAATGATACTTGGGAGATCATTGAAAAGCCACCGAATAGAAAATTATCGGAACCAAATGGATCTCGAAAGTGAAGTACAAGGCAGATAGAAGTCTTGAAAAATACAAGGCACGCCTTGTCGGACAAGGATTTTCGCAAGTCAAAGGTTTTGATGTATATGAAACCTTTGCTCCAACATCAAAAATGTCAACAATCAGGCTAGTTGTTGCAGCTGTCACGTATTATGGATGGATTGTACATCAAATGGATGTCAAGTCAGCTTTCCTTAATGGGCAACTTGAAGAAGAAGTTTACGTTGCACAATCCCCTGGCTACCAAATACCAGGTGAAGAAGAAAAAGTCTGCAAATTGAAAAAGGCTTTATATGGGTTAAAGCAAGCACCACGAGCTTGGTACAAACGTATAGACTCTTTCTTCTTGCAACATAGTTTATGTAGAAGCAAATCAGAGGCCAACTTGTATGTTCTAAGTGAACAAGGAAATAAGGTAATTGTAGTCCTATATGTGGATGATCTTGTAATCACTGGTGACCATGAAGATAATATTCGGAAGACGCAAGAATGGTTGAGCCAAGAATTTGAAATGACAAATCTTGGTCTTCTTCATTATTGCTAGGGAATCGAGGTATGACAAAAACCTCATACTATCTTCATCTCGCAGCAATGATATGTTCGTGAGCTCCTGACTGCATTTAGTATGTCCGAGTGCAAACCAGTTGTCACCTCGATGGAAGTGAATACAAAGTTATCAATTGACAATCCTTGAGAACAAGTTGATAACAAGCTCTACAGAAGGTTGGTGGGAAGTTTAATCTTCATTTGTAACACAAGACCTTATATTAGTTATGTTGTGGGAGTTCTCAGTCGGTTTTCAAATAAACTGAAACAAAGTCACTGGCAAGCAGGGATGCGAATCCTCAAATATCTCAAAGGCACGTTGGAGTATGGGATATCATACAAGTCTGGAGATACTTTATCTGGGTACTGTGACTTAGACTGGGCTGGTGATATTGACTCAAGAAAATCGATTACAGGTTACGTATTCATATTCGGTGGTGGAGTCATCTCATGGACTAGTAAGAAGCGACCCACCGTTGCACTTTCATCAACGGAGGCGGAATACAAGGCTGCTTATGTAGCATCCTGTGAAGTTGTTTGGCTACGATGCATCATGACTGATATTGGCATTCCAATAGAGGAAGCAACAATGGTTAAATGTGACAGTCAGAGTTGTATAGCCATGTCAAAGAATCCGGTATTTCATGCTAGAACAAAACACATAGAGATTCAGTATCACTATGTGAGGGAACTGATCGAGGAAGGTGAAATCTACATGGAGTACTGCCCTATAGAAGATAATTGTACAGATATCTTCACCAAAGCGTTAGAGAGCGTCCAGTTGAGCAAGCATCTTCAAACATTGGGTGTTGGCCCAATAGCTTAGTCAACATGAGGTGAACACTGAAGGGGGGGGAGGTGTTGGTATATGTCAATGCCCACCTATAATAAGTATCGTTAATTTATGTGGTTGCATAAATTAATGATTCCGACTAACATGTCGATGAGGTCAAAAGAGACCGCGATGGCTACAAGAACGAAGTTCGGGAATTTAGAATTACCTAAGATGACGTCGGGATGATGCAATGCTAAAGTTAGCCAATTTGACCAAAGGAAACTTCTTAGAAGTTGACTTGGATGCTAGCCACCCATACGGTCAATTGTAGCTACCCATGTGATAAATATGGGTGGTCAATACTTTTAACATGGTTAGTAAAGCCAACCAAGATAGAAAATGTTTGATAGAAAGTCTTCTATGGCGGGCTAGCTGAATTCTATAAATAGGCATGCATTAGTTTATCATATTTATTCACAACAAAACTCCAAACACAATCCCAAGTTAGTCTTTCTTTCTTGTATTCTTCTTATAAGTCCAGAAGCCATTGAAGCTCTAATCTTGAGAGCGCACGGTGGGACAATTATTTTGTAAGTGTTATATTGAATTATTATAACGAGTAGTGTTGTCTTTCTACTTGATTGTTGTTAAGACGTTTCTAGGAAATTGGTTATATTCTTACAACCATGAACTTGAATTTAGAAGCATAAGAAACCCTAATTCAAGATTCTAGGGTTTGGCCAATTGAAAGCTAAACAAGAAACGAAATTGAAAGCAAGAAAACAGAATTTGAGACAAAACTCTAGAAACGGAAAACAAGAATCAAGAAACGAAATTATAAGGGCAAGAACGGAATCAAGACACAACCAAGAAAACGAATTGGAAGCAAGACACAATCAAGAACAAAGAAAGGAATTAAAACCTAGACCAAGACTCACAGAATTAACCAAGAAAAAACAAAAAAAGAATAGGCAAACCTGATAAACCTAATCTCTGATTACCAATTTATGCTCAGATCGTCGTTTCCCTTCAGAAAAGTTTGGCCTCATAGGCTAATTCTCCAACAAAATTTTTTTTACTGTTCACTGTTTTGCTTTTTTTTTTAGCTCCAAACTGTATTTTTTTTTCTCCTTTCTGATCTTTTTTTGACCTTTCTTTTCTTTTCTTGATGTTCTTTTTTTTTTATTTTCATAAACAACCACAATGATCAAGTAACCAAGAACTTGAATTTTGAAGCACAAGAAACCCTAATTCAAGATTCTAGGGTTTGGCCAAATGAAAGCTAAACAAGATACAAAATTGAAAGCAAGAAAATAGAATTGAAGACAAGACTCAAGAAACGGAAAACAAGACTCAAGAAACGAAATTATAAGAGCAAGAACAGAATCAAGACACAACCAAGAAAATGAATTGGAAGCAAGACACAATCAAGAACGAAGAAAGAAATTAAAACCTAGACCAAGACTCACAGAATTAACCAAGAAAAAACAAGATAATGATAGGCAAACCTAATAAACCTAATCTCTGATTACCAATTTATGCTCAGATCGTCGTTTCCCTTCAGAAAAGTTTGGCCTCGTAGGCTAATTCTCGAGCAAAATTTTTTTTTACTTTTCACTGTTTTGCTTCTTTTTTTTCAACTCCGAACTATAATTTTTTTCTCCTTTTTGATCTTTTTTTACCTTTCTTTTCTTTTCTTGATGTTCTTGTTTTTTTTATTGTCAGAAACAACCACAATGGCCAAGTAACCAAGAACTTGAATTTAGAAGCACCAGAAACCCTAATTCAAGATTCTAGGGTTTGGCCAATTGAAAGCTAAACAAGAAACGAAATTGAAAGCAAGAAAATCGAATTGAAGACAAGACTCAAGAAACAGAAAACAAGACTCAAGAAACGAAATTATAAGAGCAAGAACGAAATCAAGACACAACCAAGAAAACAAATTGGAAGCAAGACACAATCAAGAACGAAGAAATAAATTAAAACATAGACCTAGACTCAAAGAATTCACCAAGAAAAAACAAGAAAAGCCAAGGCAAACCTGATAAACATGAGCTCTGATTACCAATTTATGCTCAGATCGTCGTTTCCCTTCAGAAAAGTTTGGCCTCGCAGGCTAATTCTCCAAAAAAAAAAAAATATTGTTCACTGTTTTCCTTTTTTTTTGTTTTAGCTCCGACCTGTATTTTTTTTTCTCTTTTCTGATCTTTTCTTGACCTTTCTTTTATTTCCTTGATGTTATTTTTTTTTTTTGATTTTCAGAAACAACCACAATGAACAAGTGACCATTGTTGGTATATGTCAATGCCCACCTATAATAAGTATCGTTAATTTATATGGTAGCATAAATTAATGATTCCAACTAACATGTCGATGAGGTCAAAAGAGACCGCGATGGCTACAAGAAAGAAGTTCGGGAATTTAGAATTACCTAAGATGACGTCGGGATGATGCAATGCTAAAGTTAGCCAATTTGACCAAATGAAACTTCCTAGAAGTTGACTTGGATGCTAGCCACCCATGTGGTCAATTGTAGCTACCCATGTGATAAATATGGGTGGTCAATACTTTGAACATGGTTGGTAAAGCCAACCAAGATAGAAAATGTTTGATAGGAAGTCTTCTATGGCGGGCTAGCTGAATTCTATAAATAGGCATGCATTAGTTCATCATATTCATTCACAACACAACTCCAAACACAATCCTATGTTAGTCTTTTTTTCTTGTATTCTTCTTGTAAGTCCAGAAGTCATTGAAGCTCTAATCTTGAGAGCGCACGGTAGGACAATTATTTTGTAAGTGTTATATTGAATTATTATAACGAGTAGTGTTGTCTTTCTACTTGATTGTTGTTAAGACGTTTCTGGGAAATTGGTTATATTCTTACATGGTATCAAGAGCTTAAGGGGCTCTTAACAACAATCTTGTCTAGTAAAGCTCAAGAACTATGACTACTCAAGGTGCTAGTTCTTCTTCTACCAGTTCTAGTTCCAGTTTAGTACCGACAATTCGTATCCGTCCCCCTACCTTCATAGAAGTAAAGCTTGATGGCACGAACTATCTTTTGTGGAAGTTCAAAATCACTATAGTTTTGGACTCCTACGAACTCCTTGATATAGTGTTAGGCACAGATGCAGAACCAGTTGCAGTCTGTGCTGAAGATGACACAAAAAAGGTCACACCTCCAGATCCTCAGCTTGTCAAAGAATGGAGGAGACGAAATGCTGATGCACTTTGTGCAATTGTAACAAGTGTTCAGGATTCCGTCCTTACTCTAATTCAACACACAACCAAGGCAACTGAAGCTTGGAACATACTGAGAAATCAGTATGAAACAAGGAATCAGACTCGCATTCAGAACTTGGAGAATCAATTAGCTGCTGAGAGATTAAGTGAAGATGAAGCAACTGAGTCATTTATCAGTAGGATGAAAAACCTACGTGATCAAATGGCTGCAGTTGGTATTGCCAAATCAACCAAGGAACTAGCTCGAAGGTGCATTAGAGTGTTGCCTCCAAAATTTGATGGCCTTGTGATAGCACTCAATACACAAGTTCGCATTCCTCCTTTGACGTTTGAAGAATTCACTGCCATGTTGATGCCGGAAGAGATGAGACTAAAAAGTAGAGAAAATCAACTTGGTACTGCCTTTGTAGCCAAAGCGAGGAGTAACCAAGAAGAAAAGAAGAAAGGAAAGAAGAAGATGTTCTCCGGATCGTGCTACTACTGCGATAAGAAAGGCCATGCTGTCAAAGATTGCAGGAAACGAATCCATGATGAGAAGAGCAGAACTCTAAAGCCAAATTGGAGAAATAAAGAATCTGCCAATACAGCTGAAATGGAAGTGCATTTGTTTACTGTAACAGATGTATCGGAGGAAACGTATACTAGTGCACATGTACGTCAAACAAATGCATGGGTGTTAAATAGTGGAGCTTCCCGACACATGACCAGCAAGAAGGAGTTATATGACTCCATAAAACCTCTACAAGAACCAATAAATGTTGTCATCGGGAATAATGCTAGGTGTCCCGTTGAGGGCACTAGAACCATCTCGCTCGTGTCTAAAGATTGAGGAAGCAAGAAGCTGTCCAACGTACTCTTTGTACCCTAAATCACAAGAAATTTGATATCTGTAGCTGCTATTACAGATAATGATCTAGAAGTGTGGTTCAAGAAGACGGAAGCTTTGATTCTTGACAAGGATCAAAATATCGTAAGTAAAGGTATTCGCAAAAATAACCTTTACGAAATTAGCTCTTTTTTTGCTGTCATGGATGCCAAAACAAATCAACTTTGGCATGAAAGGTTCGGGCACATTTCCTATCCTGTGTTAAAGGAAATGCAAAAAAAGAAGATAGTGGCTAACTTGCCTTCAATTGAAGAAGTTGAAGGACCATGTGAAGCTTGTATGTTGGGAAAACAACATAGACAGTCATTTCCCAAAGAGAGTCATAACCAATCAAAGGCTCCTCTAGAGTTGGTACATGCTGACCTCTGCGGAAAAATGATTACCACGACGTTGGGAGGATCTTCCTACTTTATGCTGTTAGTTAACGATTATAGTAGGAAGATGTGGGTGTACTTCCTTCGGGACAAGGCTGATACTCTTGAAAAGTTTAAAGTGTGACACAAACTTATGACAAATGAGAACACAACTCAGTTGAAGAAACTTCGTACCGATCATGGGGAGGAATTATGTTCTACAGAGTTCACCAACTACTGCAACAAGCTTGGGATTAAGCGTCAATTGACTGCTCCATACACACCACAACAAAATGGAGTTGTGGAACGAAGAAATCGAACAATTGTAGAAATGGCTCTATGCATGTTGAAAGGTGTTAGCCTACCTGACACATTCTGGGCTGAAGCAGTCAACACAGCGGTATACATCCTCAATCGGTGCTTAACTAGGGCACTCAACGATAAGACTCCTAATGAGGCTTATTATGGTACAAAACCTTCTGTGTCTCATTTAAGAAATTTTGGGTGTGAGTGTTTTGTACACATTCCAAATGAAAATCGAAAGAAATTGGATGACAAGAGCAAGAAGGGCATTTTCTTGGGATATAGTGAAGAGTCTAAAACATACAGACTCTATGATGTAAAGGCCAAGAAGGTGATCATAAGTCGAGATGTGGTGTTTAATAAGCGACCACACTCAATGGAGGATAGCGGTCCTGCCATTTCGTCATCAACCGATTAAGTAATCTACCAAGTGCCTGAACAACGACCGTTGAACAATGAAGAAGTCTCTAATGATGAAGAAACTGAAGACCAACCTGTTGTACCCACAAAGAAGCCACAACCGAAGTGGTTTCAACAGCTCTTTGACGAAAGAAATCCAGGAGTTGCTGATGATAGTCCACGTCCTGATGGGCTAAGAAGGTCAAAGAGAATAAAGGAGCAAAATCGATCAGGACAACAGTTAGTAAACATGGCTTTGATGACTCAAATCATCAAGACGGTAAAAGAACCAGTAACTGTGGAAGAAGCCATGTCAGATCCAAATTGGAGAGCAGCTATGCAAGCCGAGTATGATAGTATCATAAAAAATGATACTTGGGAGATCGTTGAAAAGCCACCGAATAGAAAAATTATCGGCACCAAATGGATCTCGAAAGTAAAGTACAAGGGAGATAGAAGTCTTCAAAAATACAAGGCATGCCTTGTCGCACAAGGATTTTCGCAAGTCAAAGGTTTTGATGTATATGAAACCTTCGCTCCAACATCAAAAATGTCAACAATCAGGCTAGTTGTTGCAGCTGTTGCGCATTATGGATGGATTGTACATCAAATGGATGTCAAGTCAGCTTTCCTTAATGGGCAACTTGAAGAAGAAGTTTACGTTGCACAATCCCCTGGCTACCAAATACCTGGTGAAGAAGAAAAAGTCTGCAAATTGAAAAAGGCTTTATATGGGTTAAAGCAAGCACCACGAGCTTGGTACAAACGTATAGACTCTTTCTTCTTGCAACATGGTTTCTGTAGAAGCAAATCAGAGGCCAACTTGTATGTTCTAAGTGAACAAGGAAAGAAGGTAATTGTAGTCCTATATGTGGATGATCTTGTAATCACTGGTGACCATGAAGATAATATTCGAAAGACGCAAGAATGGTTGAGCCAAGAATTTGAAATGACAAATCTTGGTCTTCTTCATTATTGCTTGGGAATCGAGGTATGGCAAAAACCTCATACTATCTTCATCTCGCAGCAATGATATGTTCGTGAGCTCCTGACTGCATTTGGTATGTCCGAGTGCAAACCAGTTGTCACCTCGATGGAAGTGAATACAAAGTTATCAATTGACGATCCTTCAGAACAAGTTGATAACAAGCTCTACAGAAGGTTGGTGGGAAGTTTAATCTTCCTTTGTAACACAAGACCTTATATTAGTTATGTTGTGGGAGTTCTCAGTCGGTTTTCAAATAAACTGAAACAAAGTCACTGGCAAGCAGGGATGCGAATCCTCAAATATCTCAAAGGCACATTGGAGTATAGGATATCATACAAGTCTGGAGATACTTTATCTGGGTACTGTGACTCAGACTGGGCTGGTGATATTGACTCAAGAAAATCGGTTACAGGTTACGTATTCATATTCGGTGGTGGAGTCATCTCATGGACTAGTAAGAAGCGACCCACCGTTGCACTTTCATCAACGGAGGCGGAATACAAGGCTGCTTATGTAGCATCCTATGAAGCTGTTTGGCTACGATGCATCATGACTGATATTGGCATTCCAATAGAGGAAGCAACAATGTTGAAATGTGACAGTCAGAGTTGTATAGCCATGTCAAAGAATCCGGTATTTCATGCTAGAACAAAACACATAGAGATTCAGTATCACTATGTGAGGGAACTGATCGAGGAAGGTGAAATCTACATGGAGTACTGCCCTACAGAAGATAATTGTGCAGATATCTTCACCAAAGCGTTAGAGAGCGTCCAGTTGAGCAAGCATCTTCAAACATTGGGTGTTGGCCCAATAGCTTAGTCAACATGAGGTGAACACTGAGGGGGGAGGGGGAGGTGTTGGTATATGTCAATGCCCACCTATAATAAGTATCGTTAATTTATGTGGTAGTATAAATTAATGATTCCGACTAACATGTCGATGAGGTCAAAAGAGACCGCGATGGCTACAAGAAAGAAGTTCGGAAATTTAGAATTACCTAAGATGACGTCGGGATGATGCAATGCTAAAGTTAGCCAATTTGACCAAAGGAAACTTCTTAGAAGTTGACTTGGATGCTAGCCACCCATGTGGTCAATTGTAGCTACCCATGTGATAAATATGGGTGGTCAATACTTTTAACATGGTTAGTAAAGCCAACCAAGATAGAAAATGTTTGATAGAAAGTCTTCTATGGCAGGCTAGCTGAATTCTATAAATAGGCATGCATTAATTTATCATATTTATTCACAACACAACACCAAACACAATCCTAAGTTAGTCTTTCTTTCTTGTATTCTTCTTGTAAGTCCAGAAGCCATTGAATCTCTAATCTTGAGAACGCACGGTGGGACAATTATTTTGTAAGTGTTATATTGAATTGTTATAACGAGTAGTGTTGTCTTTCTACTGGATTGTTGTTAAGACGTTTCTAGGAAATTGGTTATATTCTTACAACCATGAACTTGAATTTAGAAGCATAAGAAACCCTAATTCAAGATTCTAGGGTTTGGTCAATTGAATGCTAAACAAGAAACGAAATTGAAAGCAAGAAAACAGAATTGAAGACAAGACTCAAGAAATGGAAAACAAAACTCAAGAAACGAAATTATAGGAGCAAGAACGGAATCAAGACACAACCAAGAAAACGAATTGGAAGCAAGACACAATCAAGAACGAAGAAATGAATTA
The DNA here is from genome assembly GCA_037974665.1 of Ehretia macrophylla. Lineage (NCBI taxonomy): Eukaryota > Viridiplantae > Streptophyta > Magnoliopsida > Boraginales > Ehretiaceae > Ehretia > Ehretia macrophylla. The sequence goes on from CM075781.1 coordinate 9,847,405, forward strand.
AAACCTAGATCGAGACTCACATAATTAACCAAGAAAAAATAAGAAAAGGATAGGCAAACCTGATAAACCTAAGCTCTGATTACCAATTTATGTTCAGATCGTCATTTCCCTTCAGAAAAGTTTGGCCTCGCAGGCTAATTCTCCAGAAAAAAAAAATTTATTGTTCACTGTTTTGCTTTTTTCTTTCTGCTCCGAACTATATATTTTTTTTCACTTTTCTGATCTTTTCTTGACCTTTCTTTTCTTTTCTTGATGTTCTTTTTTTTTTTTGATTTACAGAAACAACCACAATGAGCAAGTAATCAAGAACTTGAATTTATAAGCACAAGAAACTCTAATTCAAGATTCATGGGTTTGGCCAATTGAAAGCTAAACAAGAAACGAAATTGAAAGCAAGAAAATGGAATTGAATACAAGATTCAAGAAACGGAAAACAAGACTCAAGAAACAAAATTATAAGAGCAAGAACGGAATCAAGACACAACAAAGAAAACGAATTGGAAGCAAGACACAATCAAGAACGAAGAAATGAATTAAAACCTAGACCTAGACTCAAAGAATTAACCAAGAAAAATAAGAAAATAATAGGCAAACCTGATAAACCTCAGCTCTTATTACTTATTTATGCTCAGATCGTCGTTTCCCTTCAGAGAAGTTTGGCCTTGCAGTCAAATTCTCCAACAAAAAAAATTTATAGTTCTCTGTTTTGCTTTTTTTTTCAGCTCCAAACTGTATTTTTTTTTCTCTTTTCTGATCTTTTCCTGACCTTTCGTTTCTTTTCTTGATGTTCTTTTTTCTTTTGATTTTCATAAACAACCACAATGAGTAAGTAACCAAGAACTTGAATTTAGAAACACAAGAAATCCTAATTCAAGATTCTATGGTTTGGCCAAATGAAAGCTAAACAAGAAATGAAATTGAAAGCAAGAAAACGAAATTGAAGACAAGGCTCAAGAAACGGAAAACAAGACTCAAGAAACAAAATTATAAGAGCAAGAACGGAATCAAGACACAACCAAGAAAATGAATTGGAAACAAGACACAATCAAGAACGAAGAAAGAAATTAAAACCTAGACCTAGACTCATAGTATTAACCAAGAAAAAATAAGAAAAGGATAGGCAAACTTGATAAACCTAAGCTCTGATTACCAATTAATGCTCAGATCGTCGTTTCCCTTCAGAAAAGTTTGGCCTCGCAGGCTAATTCTCCAAAAAAAAAAAAATTTACTAATCACTGTTTTGCTTTTTTCTTTTCAGCTCCGAACTGTATTTTTTTTCTCTTTTCTGATCCTTTCTTGACATTTCTTTTCTTTTCTTGATGTTCTTTATTTTTTGATTTTCAGAAACAATCACAATGAGTAAGGGACCAAGATCTTGAATTTAGAAACACAAGAAAACCCTAATTCAAGATTCTAGGGTTTGGCCAATTGAAAACTTAAAAAGAAATGAAATTGAAAGCAAGAAAACGGAATTGAAGACAAGACTCAAGAAACGGAAAACAAAACTCAAGAAATGAAATTATAAGAGCAAGAATGGAATAAAGACACAACCAAGAAAATGAATTGGAAGCAAGACACAATCAAGAACGAAGAAATGAATTAAAACCTAGAGCTAGTCTCACAGAATTAACCAAGAAAAAACAATAAAATGATAGGCAAACCTGATAACCCTAAGCTCTGATTACTAATTTATGCTCAGATCGTCGTTTCCCTTCGTAAAAGTTTGGCCTCGCCGGCTAATTCTCTAGAAAAAAAAATTTTACTGTTCACTGTTTTGTTTTTTTTTTCAGCTCCGAACTGTATTTTTTTTTTCTTTTTTCTTATCTTTTCTTGACCTTTCTTTTCTCTTCTTGATGTTCTTTTTTTTTCATTTTCAGAAACAACCACAATAAGCGAGTAACCAAGAACTTGAATTTAGAAGCACAAGAAACCCTAATTCAAGATTCTAGGGTTTGGCCAATTGAAAGCTAAACAAGAAACGAAATTGAAAGCAAGAAAACGGAATTGAAGACAAGACTCAAGAAACGGAAAACAAGACTCAAAAACAAAATTATAATAGCAAGAACGGAATCAAGACACAACCAAGAAAATGAATTGGAAGCAAGACACAATCAAGAACGAAGAAAAAAACTAAAACCAAGATCTAGACTGTAACGCCCCGAAACCAACACTCCCACGCCTGCAGGATACTCCCTGGACTTAGGGCCCAAGCGAGCACTGAGGCCATGGCGAGTGGACCCGGAAGCGTACTATGTGGATATTGTCCGCTTTGGAGCCCATACCCCTCACGGTTTTGTTTCCCACGCACGCACTGCACGTAAAAACGCATCCACATGATACAAGGAGACATCCCCTTATATCAAGCAGCCCAAAGACCTCCATGTCCGATGTGGGATATTACACCCGCCCCCCTTGAGGACCCAGCGTCCTCGCTGGCCATGCGAATGTGTCGGCTCTGATACCACCTTTGTAACGCCCCGAAACCAAAACTCCCACACCTGCAGGATACTCCTTGGACTTAGGGCCCAAGCGAGCACCGAGGCCATGGCGAGTGGGCCCGGAAGCGTACTATGTGGATATTGTCCGCTTTGGAGCCCATACCCCTCACAGTTTTGTTTTCCACGCACACACTGCACGTAAAAACGCGTCCACACGATACAAGGAGACATCCACTTATATCAAGCAGCCCAATGACCTCCGTGTCCGATGTAGAATATTACATAGACTCACATAATTAACCAAGAAAAAACAAGAAAATGATAGGCAAACCTGATAAACCTAAGCTTTGGTTACCAATTTATGCTCAGATCATCGTTTCCCTTCAGAAAAGTTTGGTCTCGCAGGCTAATTCTCCAAAAAAAAAAATTACTGTTCATTGTTTTGCTTTTATTTTTCAGCTCCGAACTGTATTTTTTTCTCTTTTCTGATCTTTTCTTGACCTTTCTTTTCTTTTCTTGATGTTCTTTTTTTTTTTGATTTTCAGAAACAACCACAATAAGCAAGTAAACAAGAACTTGAATTTAGAAGCACAAGAAACCCTAATTCAAGATTCTAGGGTTTGGCCAATTGAAAGCTAAACAAGAATCAAAATTGAAAGCAAGAAAACGAAATTGAAGACAAGACTCAAGAAACGAAATTATAAGAGCAACAACGGAATCAAGACACAACCAAGAAAACGAATTGGAAGCAAGATACAATCAAGAACGAAGAAATGAATTAAACCCTAGACCTAGACTCACAGAATTAACCAAGAAAAAACAAAAAAATGATAGGAAAACCTGATAAACCTAAGCTCGGGTTACCAATTTATGCTCAGATCGTCGTTTCCCTTTAGAAAAGTTTGGCCTCGCAGGCTAATTCTCCAAAAAAAAAAAATTATTGTTCACTGTTTTGCTTTTTTTTTCAGCTCCGAACTGTATTTTTTTTTTCTCTTTTCTGATCTTTTCTTGACCTTTTTTTTCTTTTCTTGATGTTCTTTTTTTTTATTATTTTTAGAAACAACCACAATGAGCAAGTAACCAAGAACTTGAATTTAGAAGCACAAGAAACCCTAATTCAAGATTCTAGGGTTTGGCCAATTGAAAGCTAAACAAGAAACGAAATTGAAAGCAAGAAAACAGAATTGAAGACAAGACTCAAGAAACAGAAAACAAGACACAAGAAACGAAATTATATGAGCAAGAACGGAATTAAGACACAACCAAGAAAACGAATTGGAAATAAGACACAATCAAGAACAAAGAAATGAATTAAAACCTAGACCTAGACTCACATAATTAACCCAGAAAAAATAAGAAATTGATAGGCAAACCTGATAAACCTAATCTCTGATTACCAATTTATGCTCAAATCGTCGTTTCCTTTCAGAAAAGTTTGGCCTCGCATGTGACACCCCGACCTGTGCATATAATTATTTTATTAATGTGCATTTATTTATATGTCTACTTTAATTATTTATATATATTTATTTGCATAAAATATCATATTTTTGGATTATGTGCATCTATTTCGTTTAACGTGCATTTATGTGCATTCACGTGCATTGAAGAGTTTTAAGTAACGTAGACATTATTTAAGTGTTATCAATTTACAAATATAAACTAGATTAGTTAGATTTCAACTAAATGTCAAACTAGTTTTTATCAAATTAGTTAAAGGGGCAAGATAGACTTTTGAATCTTTATAAAAAAATCATACCTAATTTTGACCTTAATTAAAACAAATAAACTACACAAAACACACACACACAACACGTTTCAGCACACACACACGCAGGGAGAGAAGGAAAAGAAGGAAAAAGAAGAAGAAGGAAAGGAATTCAAGCCAAACTAAGTTAATTTCTTGCATATTCAACATGTACAAGGTGAGGGTTTGCATTTTTATGTGATCTCTTGAATTTTCTTGGAATTGTAGGTTACATAAATGTTGAAGTAGAGTTATTACATGCCTTGCTTAGCCAACTAGCTTAGTTATTTGAAGATATATGAATACAAAGTGTTGTTGCTAACTATATTTGATAGATTACAAGGATTGGTTGTCGTGTTGTTGTTGATGAAAGTAGGTTGTGTATTGCATGTGAGGTGTTTGTTGATATGCCTATAAGAGAGTTAGTTTAGCTTATCATCTAGAATACAACCTAATCAAGTGAGGAATACAAGCTAAACAAAGTGTTAAGAGTAAGCAAAATTCGGACAGTACACTGCCCCTGTCTTTCGAAGCTCTTTTGACCTAGTAAACGTGCTCGAAACTTAACTAAATTTATACACCAACTAGATTAGGCAGTTTAGAACAAATGTTGATTTCTAGAGCTAAGTCTAATTCTAACTTTTTAGGCCTTCGATTTAGCCATTTCCGAAATGTGTCCGTAAAAAACGCTGGTGCAGGGCAGTTATGCGTAGTCGTACGGAAATGGTTGTATCTTGAAGAATTCAGATCGGAATTGAGTTCCGTTTGATTCTAAGATCATCTACACTCGAAGAAATACGTTTATAGATAAATAACAGAGCATTTGGAGGACTATATTATAGGTAACTGAATAAATAAAGTTAAGCATCTGCAAGAAATTGAAAGATGTTTTAGCTAGTTGATAATTGACATTAATGATTGTGATTGCTAGATAGTAAAATTATGGATTCTTGTTGTGTAGATGTGTATATTGGAGTTAAATGATGATTATAAGATATTCAATATGATTTATTAGGTGTTATGTTAACAATGTGGTATTTTGGTGTTGATTGTTAGTTAAATGAGAATTCTAGTGTTATGGTTGTTGTTGTGTTGGGAGTGGGAGATAATAGATATTGCATGTTCAATGTTTGAAAGAATGCTTGTAAGAAGATTGGTGGAGCTCAAGAAGAAATTAGCTAGCATGTATGTTCATAAATATACAAGATTGGAGTTTTAGTTAGCTCTCACTATATATATTAGAATTTCGAGTAAATGAACTAACTACACCATGTGTACGTGTGTGTGTGTGTGTGTTAAATTGTGGCTGTCTAGTTTTTTTTAGCAAAAATGAGGCAACTTCGGGCTTAAAACTGTATTGATTGGAGAAGGATTAGGAGTTGCATTATATACCGTTAGAAAGCCTTATGAGTCTAGTTTGTACTGCTTTTTACAGTGCATTAATCGGAGTTTTCTAGAATAAGTTATGACCATTTTGGTGAGATGTGTCGAAACTGCCCAGTTACGCGAGAATCTGAATGGTGTTGTTATTTTGCTATGGTAATGTTATAATTTAGTTCTAATTGGATGTATTCGATCAAGACCTTATTGTGTAGTGTTCTTGTATGATTAGTAATGTAATGGGGCTCTTATAGTTATGTTTTTTTTTACATAAATTACAATTGAAATCTAATTGTTAGTAACGCTAATTTAAATTGAAAGCTATTTTATTCGACTGTGAATGAGAAATGCTAGTAGAATTGTGATGGTCGCCACCTTTAAAGATAGGTAATGTTTCTATATATACTAAACAATTCAATTACTAGAATTAGTTGTTGTTATTAATGTGCAACTAGTTCTCACTTAGAAGGGTTAAGTAGCTATGTGAAAGAATGTGTTTAATGCTCTTTGAATCTACATGTAAGGTTAATTGTAAGTTGATGGTTGTCTATTATATGTTAAATGTAATTAACTTAAGTTGATCCTTCTAGTGATATGTTAGAATCTTAGCTTGAAGTATAGTTATTTTGCTAAAATGGTATGCTAGTTATTAAATAGTTGATAGATAACTTTTCTATTAGTTGATAATTGCATTTCTTTCCCTATGTGCAAATGTTGAGCTATCTTCTTACTTAACTTGTAGAATATTAAAAGCATGGAGTATATGAGTTAAATATTCTAATTACTGTAAGTTATAAGTTGATTGTATTGTATGCAAAAGTTTCAACTATGACCTTGTCTGGCTTCTCTAATGGTGACTTCTAGTTGAAATCTCTCTTATTCTACATGGATTACTAACATTTCAGTAGAATGCTTGTTAGGGTAACTTAGTGAATATTGTACTAATTAAACCTCAGTTGAAACTAGAGTATAATTATGCATAGCCTACAAATTGTAATGTTCCTATATTCCATGAGTTACTAGCTAAAAGTAAAATGCTAGATTAGTAGGTACATAGATCATGTATTAATTGAGCTATATTGATTTTAGTTAGTTATATGGATATTCAAATGGAATTAATATAGTTAATTGATAAAGTGTTATACTTGTGTGAATAGACTAGGGTTGCACATTTGAGCTAAGTCAAGAGATTGGGGTAAACCTCAGCTATTCTCTTGCATACTTGGCTTAATTCCAGGTGAGGGAGTCTTCATCTCTTCTATGCATTTTAATTTATTTTATTGTTTCTAAGTTATATTACTTGGCAATTGATAAAGTTTATATATATTATTTACTTGCTATCTTGTGTCTTTTCTTGTTATTGTGATTAATTGCGAGGGCGGCCTACTTCGTCGTCCCTCTCACGTGCTATTTGATATCTTGATTCTTGTGGACTTGTCTCGGGGTTGCGCAACCTTTTCTGACATGGTAGCGTCGAGAAACACGGGCGGCATCGGGCTTGCCGTGTAACGCCCCGATCCTTCACAAGACTGGGCTCTAATAGCCATGCTAATCACAACCCAATTCCAACCCGGTCAGCAAATTTAGGAAAAAAAAAACGGACGGAGTTTCCCCTATATATAGGACTATCTAGAAACTTGCAAACATCAACATACCACCACCAGACCATGATCCACAACCTCAATCCATTTCATCCTTACAAGCATGCAAGTCAACAAAACAACAATGTAAAGATTACAAGTTAATAAAACATTACAAGTCATTCATAACTATCAATACATTCTAAACTTAACTTTACAATTACAAAACTGAATTCAATAACAATCCACGTAAGCCAGCATAGTCAACACGAAACTCTCGAGCCTTCTTTTCTACCTCAAATAGCACTGATCCTGAAAGGTGTTAGAAACGAGGGTGAGTATACAACATGTATACTCAGTGAGGGAAGTGATGCTTTCATGAGATGCAACAAGAATAATAACATGTACAACACAAAATAACAAAGTTAATTTAACAAAGTTAATTAAACAAGTATTTAACCACGTATAAAAAAGATACGGTTCCACGTTGTCTTCAATCACGAGCCACGAGCCAAGATCTTCAAGCAAGTGCTGGCAAAATCCTTACTCCACCAAGTTGGAGTACTCCGGATGTACCCCGATCCTACGACCCATATCTCCCGAGGTAGGTCCGTATGCCCCAACGAGGTGAACCACGCCTCTGGGGTAGGGGAGTATGCCTCAGCGAGAAGGGACTGGGAAACCATGGTAGCCGAGGGAGCACGGCAAGCCCGACGTCGCCCGTGTTACTCGACACTACCATGCACGAAAAGGTTGCACAACCCCGAGTAACAAATCACGAATCTCATTTTCAAATCAAGTGGAGAGGTAGCAAAGTAGGCTAGCCTCACCCCATACATATCATATAACACATTTGATAACCAAATAGAGCAATTATAGTAATATAAACAATTACTCTTGCAACTAATTCAAGTAATTCGCAAGATAGCATGAAAATAGTACATATAAACTTTATCCATTCAGATTAAATCATATAATAAAATAAGCTAATATGCACAAAAGGAATGAAGACTCCCTCACCTTAGATTAAGCCAAGCATGCAAGAAAATAGCTTACATTCACTCCAACCTCCTTGAATTGGCTCAACTATGCAATCTCTAGCTTGTTCCTATAAATATAACACTTTAGCAAATAACCCACAATACCAAGTGAACTAGCTTCACAAGAACACTTCATAACTTTATTTATATTCCAAGCATTTGTAACTAAAATTGTAACATAACACTTAACACATATAGATCAACTAACTCATTAGCTTTTAACTTGCTATCTCATCCCTACTTGCAATTAGCAATTTAGTCTTTTAGTTATACAATGACAACTAGCAACTCTTAATACAATCTTGTTTACTTACTCTTAAACTATTCACATTCTCCTTAAGCTAACAACTAATTTAACAAACAGGCTCAAGTCTCAAAAAACCTAGCTATCACTCCAACAAATCTAAAAGCTATAGCAATACAAGGAAAACACGTACAATACAACTAACAAGCAATGTAGCATTATAAACGAGATATAGACATGTTCACTCAACCTTTAACAAAGTAAACATATAACTCGATTTACGAATTTTTCCAAAATAAAATGACATTCTTTAACTATAATCATTGAACCTTATTCAAGGATTTTGCTTTCAAGCTGGTTACTGTGTTTGAACAAGGAACATAAAATATGATATGAACTAGTAGCTACTTCAATAAAGTAACATAACATATTCGAGAATCAAGCAATTACATGTATTCTATAGCATTTTCTTCCACCATGATACAATCAATCAATAAACATTTCTTCCTTACAACTACCTAATGGCTTGCACAAAGAAGAACACAATTAACTCAAGAAAAGAATATTCAATTAGTATGCTATAGTTAGGTGCAATTAAGATAAATATGGTTTTACCAAACTAACTCAACTACATTTAACATGCTTGCTAGCTTGCTAATTCGCTCGCGATAACACATAATATAAGCATATGAAGTCAATATGCATTACTTTCACTAATATAAATCACATTATGCATTCTTTATCATTATTTAACTCTAAAACTTGCAACTAAACTAGATTCAATACTCATTAAACACCGTAGCTTCAAAACACCATTAATTCATAAACTCCTTAACTAAATCAACTAGGTATTTAACTTTAACTTGTCAAATTGTTGTTCAACGCATAACAAAGATCGAAGACCATTAAAAGACCACTAATTGCTAACTTTAAAACCTATCTAACCATCAAAACCTCAAAATCCCCAAGCAACACAAAGGAGCCAATTTGCCTCATGGAGTTTTACTCGGATTTCTTAGTTGTTTCTTGGTTCATAAATTAAATGAAACCTAATTCTACCAATATACACTTCATTCAAGCATTGAATCAAACACTTGGTCTTCAATTTCCACCTAACATATCAACCTTTGATCTATAATGAAAATAAGCATATAAGTTTCTACAATTAGCAAAAGAATTTTCTTACACACCCATGATATACCAGATAGACATTTATATAAGCTCAACTCTATTTAACCACCAAAAGAAGATCAACTACCAAATACGTTTTCAACACTTAACATGAAAAATTTCATGGAAGCAAACTCATCTTCCAACTTCCTAGCATAAGCTTAAATTTATCCAATCATCTACCTATGCTAATAACCTCCAAATTCTCTGATTTTTATTTATAAACGTACCTCTTCGAGTGCAGATAACTTTAGAACCAAACGAAACTCAATTCCGATCTAAATTCCTCAAGATACAACCATTTCCGTACGACTGCACATAACTGCCCTGCACCAGCGATTTTCAGGATAGATTTCAAAAATGGCTAAATCAGAAGGTCAAAATGTTCAAATTAGCCTTAGCACCAGAAATCAACATTTTCTCTAAACTGCCTAATCTAGCTGCTATGCAAATTTCGCTAATTTCTGAGCTCGTTTACTATGTCAAAAAGCCTCTAGAATACAGGGGCGAAAATCTGTCCAAAATAGGTACGAACTTATTGCTTACATTTTGTGAATAATTGAGCTTAGAAACCTTCTTGAGCTAGTATAAACTCTCTTTCAAGCATTAGATCAAATACTTCATATGCACATTTCATCATATACAACCATAACCCTATTTACAACTACTATAACAAAATATTTCATGTTTAGCTAGCACACAACACTTAACATCCCATAAGCTTCATGAAAATCAATTATCTAACTAAGACAATATATAATTCAACTAGATTCAATATTTCATTTTCAAGTCTCCTTTGTAATCCAAGCTATAAATCCAATTCTAGCTAAGTTCTAATTATATTCATGATACATATAGCATACTGGGTTCTAGCAACTATTAGAAGCAACAAAACAATTAAAAATGCAAAACCCCAAAATTCGTAGGTTACTATTCACATACACTATTCATCATCTTCCACAACATGCATTCTTCAATTTCAACCATAGAAATTGCTAATAGACTACAAAAGATTGTTCTCTAAGCATTTTAGAAGGTATTGGAAGTATATATAAGCAAAGAAATAACATTAATCATCAATTGCAAAATTTCAAATAAAGCCCTAGAATTTCTAATGCAAATAAAATGAACTACCTCACATATACTAGTTGTAGGATGCTAGTAGTAGACTCTAAGATGCTCAAAACACCTCCCAACTTCAAGTTTGATGATCAATTTGCAAGAATGGTTGAAGGTTTCTTCTCTTTTTTTTCCTTGAGAGGTCCAACAGGTTTGAGAGGGTTTGGGGGGTGTTTGCTTTTTTTTTTTTGTCTTATGTATTGTTTTAATAAGCCTAAGTTATAAATAAATATGTGTGTAGGCAAAATGCACACTATTGAAGACAAGATTCAAGAAACGGAAAACAAGACTCAAGAAACGAAATTATAAGAGCAAGAAAGGAATCAAGACACAACCAAGAAAACAAATTGGAAGCAAGACACAATCAAGAAAGAAAAAAGGAATTAAAACCTAGACCTAGAGTCACAGAATTAACCAAGAAAAAACAAGAAAATGATAGGCAAACCTGATAAACCTAAGCTATGAATACCAATTTATGCTCAGATCGTCATTTCCCTTCATAAAAGTTTGGCCTCGCAGGCTAATTCTCCAAAAAAAAAAAATTACTGTTCACTATTTTGCTTTTTTTTTTAGCTCCGAACTGTATTTTTTTTTCTCTTTTCTGATTTTTTCTTGACCTTTCTTTTCTTTTCTTGATGTTCTTTTTTTTTTTCAAAAACAATCAAAATGAGCAAGTAACCAAGAACTTGAATTTAGAAGCACAGGAAACCCTAATTCAAGATTCTAGGGTTTGGCCAATTGAAAGCTAAACAAGAAACGAAATTGAAAGCAAGAAAACGAAATTGAAGACAAGACTCATGAAACTAAATTATAAGAGCAAGAACGGAATCAAGACACAACCAAGAAAACGAATTGGAAGCAAGACACAATCAAGAACGAAGAAAGGAATTAAAACCTAGACCTAGACTCACAGAATTAACCAAGAAAAAACAAGAAAAGGATAGGCAAACCTGATAAACCTAATATCTTATTACCAATTTATGCTCAGATCGTCTTTTCCCTTCAAAAAAGTTTGGCCTCACAAGCTAATTCACCAAAAAAAATATTTTTACTGTTCATTGTTTTGCTTTTTTTTCTAGCTCCGAACTATTTTTTTTTTCTCTCTTTTTTGATCTTTTCTTGACCTTTCTTTTCTTTTCTTGATGTTCTTTTTTTTTTCAGAAACAACCACAATAAGCAAGTCACCAAGAACTTGAATTTACAAGCACAAGAAACCCCAATTCAAGATTCTAGGGTTTGGCTAATTGAAAGCTAAACAAGAAATGAAATTGAAAGCAAGAAAACAGAATTGAAGACAAGACTCAAGATGTAGCGCCCCAATCCCTCATGGAATCAGGATTACTATTAACCAAACTATACTCATCCCAAATCCAAACCCGGGCACAAAAGTTTAGGGAAAACGGACAGAGTCTCCCTTATTTATTGGACTAATCAAAAAACCTGCAAGTAGCAAGTATAATCACAATACAACACCCCAACTTCAATTGTCCAACTTTTCCCTGTCTTAAGGCCATCCGAGCCTTAGACAAAACATAACCATACAAGCATGCAATTAAAAGGCAATAAAATCTATCTTTAGCTATTACATGCCAACTACTCTATCAAACCACATAAGTTCTTAATTTAATTTACTATCCAACAAGCCGTACAAAATACATATAAGACTTCAAGGGGTTTCAAAACAGAACAAAAATACATTATGCCCCATCTTCACATACAACTTCCAACCACAGCAAGATAAGCAACCAACAACACGGTGCACAAGGTAGTTGTTCTAATTGCACCTAAAACATGTTAAAACGAGGAATGAGTAACCAAAGTTACTCAGTGAGGGAGGTGATACAACATACCGGGCGTGCATTATGATATGCAGATACAAGAAATCATATATATAACATAAACAACAAGATTAAATAGCAAGTAGTTAACCACATTAAAAAGGATACGGTTCCACTTCAAGTCTTCAAACTCGAACCACGAGCCACGAACTTCACGCAAGTGCCGGTAAACCCCTTACTCCAACAAGTTAGGATACTCCGGATGTATCTCGATCCTACGACCCTTTCTCCTGAGGTAGGTCCATGCCCAGCAGGTGAATCACGCCTCTGGGGTAGTGGAGTATGCCTCAGCGGGAAGGGAATAGGCACCATGGTAGTCGAGGGAGCATGGCAAACCCGACGCCGCCCGTGTTTCTCAACACTACCATCTCCGAAAAGGTTGCGTAACCCGATATTCGATCACAATAATTCAAGCAATGACAATGTAATTCAAGAATCACATAAATGAGGGACAACAAAGTAGGTTGTCCTCGCACGTAGTTTACAATAAATAAGCCATACAACAATATAAATAAAAGACAAGTGTATATTTAGTCTATTCATATCAAAGTACACGTAATTATAAGCAATCATATTGAACTATACAATTCATGAGCAGTAAAACAAATTAAGATGCACAAAAGAATGTAACTCCCTCACCTTTAATAAACTAAACCTGTAAAAGTCTAGCCCATAACCCCTCCAATTCAACTCCAAAGCATCAACACCTTCCAAATACCAATCAAGACTACTACCTAAACACAACAATACCACGCAACTTAAAGATAACTCAACCATACTATTCACATTCATGTTCAAGAATCAAGCTATTGTCAATATTCCATGGCATTCAATACTTCATTATGCATTTTTATCAAACATCTAGCCTACACATGTCCAAAGATAGCAAATTGACAACAACAACAAATATGACAATAACAATAGAAGCAATTTCATATAATAATTAAGCAAATTACAAAGGGCATATTCAAGATTCACATAGAACTATACCAAAAGCTTCAAAACATCTTGAAAACACATTTAAACACACAAGGAGTCATGTCAAGGTCTTAGAAGCGTGAGACAATCGAATTTGTACTTAAACCCCTTTGTTATTCAATCCGTTTTCCTTCCAAACTCATGTTATGGTTCTAGATTAGCAAGCGGTCTATACCATGCTTCTAGTTAACCCCTTAGGCACCTTTAGGACCCTCAAAATCACGCGAACACCCGCATTTAGCCCAAAAGCCCCAAATTCCCTCTTTTGACTTTGTACTACAAGTACCTCAACCGAGACTCAAATGGGAGCTAGCAAAGCTTAGATAGGTCCTAAATAACCTAGGATTACTAAATGTGGAGGCCAATTCAATTCGGATTCGTGATAACCCCGAAACCCCTTTCTAAAAGTCGGCAATGTCATTCTTTTGCTAGGTTATTTCCACATTAGCACGTAATCCCAAGTAACCACATATTACTCATGAAGTGAACCCATGAAAACTAGCAGCAGTAGTTAACTTAGCTATTAACTATATCAATTCCAACTTAACTATTTCTTAACTCCATCCACAATGATAACAGTTATATATAATCACTCATGTATATCATATTGCCACATAGCTTAAAAGTCATACAAATATCTCTAAAACATTTCTTTAATCTTACGAAGGACACTACAACATCAACATTTAACTAGTTAAACTTCATACCCAATTCAACTTCATTTATCTTGCAAAGGAATATCCAATTATATATTCAATCAAGATGACTACAGTTAACACTTAACATAATTCAACTATAACATGAGCATGTATGACATTAACTATATTAGCATTTAACAAGTTAACTTCATAACTAGTTCAACTTCAACTAGATCACAAAGAAACATCAAGTTAAGCATTTAACAGCTATCTACTCAGTAACTAAACATGTAACCTCAAGCAATCTATTCATATAAACAATAAATGTTCACATTTAACTTCTAAATAGATGACCAAACAATGAAACAATATCAAGCGATCATACTTAATAACTAAACACTCCAATTTATCCAACTAGTTAACTAATTAATTAAACATACTTTAAGCATGGATTAACTTAAATCAACTCAAGCATTTACCAAACCAATAACCAAGTACTCAAGCAATTCAACTAACTTTAACACATACATTAAGCTAAGCTCATGAACATGATTGAAAACATATTTTACTTCCCATAACTTGCAAACACTCTTTGACAACTAACACTAGCATGTGCATGACTTTAATTACTCTTGATTATCTAAATAGCAAGCCACTACACATAATTCATCACATTTTTTCACTCAAAGCTCAACTTATTTAAACATTCAATGTGCATAGTTCACGTTAGTCACGTATTCAACATTTAGCATTCAATGCAACTAATGTTCATTTAACCCCCATTTCACTTAAACACTATCTCCAAACATGTAATTGTTACTCTCAAGCCTTCAACTCCCTATAATCTACCATTATTCAACTCAAATTAACCTTTAGTGCAACATTAATCACTTAACTATATAAACTAAAATTTTTAACTGCATTTGCTTAACTTTACTTGTTCAGTTAGTAGTATTAATGTCCTCTAAAACTTCTAAAAATTGCACAGACATGTAGTTCATCAAGTTTATATTGGTTTAGCCTCAAACGATTCCTAATTCAGAGTTAAACTCATCAAGTTATGCCCTTTAGAAAATCATTGCGCAGCCAGCCCTGAATTACGCGAGAATCAGTCACCCTACTGTTTTGGCTCCAAAACAACCCCTTAATGATA
Organism: Ehretia macrophylla; assembly: GCA_037974665.1. Taxonomy (NCBI): domain Eukaryota; kingdom Viridiplantae; phylum Streptophyta; class Magnoliopsida; order Boraginales; family Ehretiaceae; genus Ehretia; species Ehretia macrophylla. The sequence goes on from CM075781.1 coordinate 9,862,730, forward strand.
GAATTCGATCTTTCCCCCAAAAGAGAAATTCTTCCTCAAGTTCTAAGCTACAATATAAAAAAAAATTCAACCAATTTCGACATCATTTACTACCTCAAATCATCTCTACAATTTCTCTGCGCAACTTGTCCAGCTTTCTCACTTTTGCACTAATGTCTATTTAGCTTGTTTTCTAGCATTTCTACTTGGTTTGCTCTTGGTTTTAGCATATACTATATTCATACACTTCATTGAGGCCATTTATCAAGCATGTAATCTTCACTCTTGCACTTCAACTAGCAAGACAACAATACAACCAAGTCTACTACCAACACTAAGCAAACATGCAAAAGAGGACTCCCACAACATGTATCAAGCTAGAGAATACCATTTCATGCATTTATAAGTTCATTGATTACATAACTACATCTATGCTAACATTAAAGAAACCCTAATAAGCAAAAGAAATGCAAATTAAGCATCAATCCCTCACCTAGCTTGAAGAATCATGCAAGATTGGCTTGAAAATTGCTTGGATTACTCTTTTTCTTCTTCTTTCCTTGTGTGTGTGTATTCAACGTGTGTGTGTGTGTCTGATATGTGTGTATGTGTGTGTAAAGGTCTGATTTTTGTGTGTGTTTGTGTGTGTTATAGTATATTAATAAGTATAAATAATAAAAGAAAAAAAAACCCAAATGACCAACATGCCCTTCAACTAAATGCTATTAATTAGTTTGTCATTCTAGTTTAATTATAACTAATTTAGTTGTTCCAATTCCTAATTGTCTACGTTAATTATTTTCTACGATTCCTACGATTTTTTTCAAAGTGTTCGTGAAGTCCCGAAATTGCATGTAAAATGAGAATTATGTACATTAACCAATTAAACGTGCCTACTTATGTAAGAATGCATTTATATTGATGCAATATATGTTAATAGATGAAATTTCTTGTTAAATTAGATGTATGCACATAGTTTGATATAAATGCACTTTAAACGAAATAGATGCACGTAACCCAAAAATATGATATTTTATGCAAACGAATATACGTAAATAATTAAAGTAGACATATAAATATATGCACATCAATGAAATAATTATATGTACGGGTCAGGTTGTCACACAAGAAACGGAAAACAAGACTCAAGAAACAAAATTATAAAAGCAAGAACGAAATCAAGACACAACCAATAAAATGAATTGGAAGTAAGACACAATTAAGAACAGAGAAAGGAATTAAAACCTAGAACTAGACTCACAGAATTAACCAAGAAAAAATAAGAAAAGGATAGACAAACCTGATTAACCTAATCTCTTATTACCAATTTATGCTCAGATCGTCGTTTCCCTTCAGAAAAGTTTGGCCTTGCAGGCTAATTCTCCAAAAAAAAATGTTTTTACTGTTCACTATTTTGCTTTTTTTTTTCAGCTCCGAACTATATTTTTTTTTCTCTTTTCTGATCTTTTCTTGACCTTTCTTTTCTTTTCTTGATGTTCTTTTTTTTTATTTTCAAAAACAACCACAATGAGCAAGTAACCAAGAACTTGAATTTAGAAGCACAAGAAACCCTAATTCAAGATTCTAGGGTTTGGCCAATTGAAAGCTAAACAAGAAAACAAAATTGAAAGCAAGAAAACTAAATTGAAGACAAGACTCAAGAAACGAAATTATAAGAGTAAGAACGGAATCAAGACACAACCAATAAAAAATGAATTCGAAGCAAGACACAATCAAGAACGAAGAAAGAAATTAAAACCTAGAACTAGACTCACAGAATTAACCAAGAAAAAACAAGAAAAGGTTAGACAAACCTAATAAACCTAAGCTCTGATTACCAATTTTTGCTCAAATCGTCGTTTCCCTTCAGAAAAGTATGACCCGCAGGCTAATTCTCCAAAAAAAAAATTATTGTTCACTGTTTTGCTTTTTTTTTCCGCTCCGAACTGTATTTTGTTTTTTTTTCTCTTTTCTGATCTTTTCTTGACCTTTCTTTTATTTTCTTGATGTTCTTTTTTTTTCAGAAACAACCACAATGAGCAAGTAACCAAGAACTTGAATTTAAAAGTACAAGAAATCCTAATTCAAGATTCTAGGGTTTGACCAATTGAAAGCTAAACAAGAAACGAAATTGAAAGCAAGAAAACGGAAATGAAGACAAGACTCAACAAACGGAAAACATAACTCAAGAAACGAAATTATAAGAGCAAGAACGGAATCAAGGTACAATCAAGAAAACGAATTGGAAGCAAGACACAATCAAGAACGAAGAAATGAATTAAAACCTAGACCTAGACTCACATAATTAACCAAGAAAAAACAAGAAAATGATAGGCAAGCCTTATAAACCTAAGCTCTGATTACCAATTTATGCTCAGATCGTCGTTTCCCTTCAGAAAGTTTGGCCTCGCAAGCTAATTCTCCAAAAAAAAAAAAAATTACTGTTCACTGTTTTGCTTTTTTTTCCTCTCCAAACTGTATTTTGTTTTTTTTTCTCTTTTCTGATCTTTTCTTGACCTTTCTTTTCTTTTCTTGATGTTCTTTTTTTTTCAGAAACAACCACAATGACAAGTAATCAAGAACTTGAATTTAGAAGTACAAGAAACCCTAATTCAAGATTCTAGGGTTTGACCAATTGAAAGCTAAACAAGAAACGAAATTGAAAGCAAGAAAATGGAAATGAAGACAAGACTCAACAAACGGAAAACATAACTCAAGAAACGAAATTATAAGAGCAAGAACGGAATCAAGGTACAATCACGAAAACGAATTGGAAGCAAGACACAATCAAGAACGAAGAAATGAATTAAAACCTAGACCTAGACTCACAAAATTAACCAAGAAAAAACAAGAAAATGATAGGCAAACCTGATAAACCTAATCTCTTATTACCAATTTATGCTCAGATCGTCGCTTTCCTTCATAAAAGTTTGGCCTCGCAGGCTAATTCTACAACAACAACAAAAAAAAAGTTTTTACTATTCACTATTTTGCTTTTTTTTCAGCTCCGAACTGTATTTTTTTTCTCTTTTCTGATCTTTTCTTGACCTTTCTTTTCTTTTCTTGATGTTCTTTTTTCTTTGATTTTCAGAAACAACCACAATGAGCAAGTAACCAAGAACTTGAATTTAGAAGCACAAGAAACCTTAATTCAAGATTCTAGGGTTTGGCCAATTGAAAGCTAAACAAGAAACGAAATTGAAAGCAAGAAAACGGAATTGAAGACAAGACTCAAGAAACAGAAAACAAGACTCAGATTTTCTCTTTTGACTTTGTACTACACGTACCTCAACCGGGACTCAAATGGGAGCTAGCAAAGCTTAGTTAGGTCCTAAATAGCCTAGGATTACTAAATGTGGATGCCAATTCAACCCGGATTCGTGATAACCCCAAAACCCCTTTCTAAAAGTCGACTATTTCCTTCTTTTACTAGATTATGAGCAATTAAACCCTACGGGGCCTTTACATTATTTTCATTAACATCTAGAGCACCTATTAAAACCATTAATTCAAGTTATAAGATCCGATTTCACAAAACCCTAACATTTCTGTTACTATTCATGCCAAATATCCAACGAGCAATTTCAACCGATTAAACTACGAAACAATAGCATAAATTAGGTCTCTACTACTTATATATAACATACATAAGCATATTTGAGCATTGCAATAGCATTTAAGAGCAAAACAAGGAATTCAAGAAAGTTGTCACATTTCAAAAATGCAAAAATAGCATGCAAATCGCTCACCTATTGCGCGTAGGAGCTCCTAGGAGACTAGTAAACACCCTAAACCACTTGCACCTAGCTTGGATTGGCTTGGATTAAAGATTTTTTGAGCAAAAATCTCTCATTCTCCTCCTATGCTAATTTTCGGATTTGCTACAGTATTTTCAGCTTTTCTTCTTTTTTTTTGTGTTTTGCTAACTTATGAGCTTAGTGTGAGGTGTTGAGCATATATAAGTCTATATGTTTTATTTTAGTGTGAGTATGTTGGTCAAAATATGAATTAAGCTAGCTTAAAGTGAGTCCTAAGTGCAATTTAAATGATAGCTAATCAAAACACATAGTTTTGTTATGTAACACTATTCATTAGTTTCAACAAATCATTTTCTAAACGGATACGCCTATCTCTTTTAGTTCAAATGCACATTTTTCTCATTCTTAAAATAATTAATATAATTTAAGAAAAATGCTAATTCAAATTAATTAAGTGGTTGAAAAGCGTAATGAAAAGTAATCACATAAGCAACAAGCAATGCATAGTGAAAATACGCAAATAGTAGATGCAACAGTAAATAAATGTACGGTGAAGTTCTCGGGTGTCACATCCTCTCCCCCTTAAACAAATTGCGTCCTCGCAATTCTTCTTCCAAGAGAACTTCGCATCAACTGAAAACTAACTTCAATTACTCTTCATCAGTTGCTGAGCAAGAATACCGTATACGAATTCTCGTAAGAACCCATTAAGAAATCCCAGTAGTACTGCCAGCGAATCCCCAAGTAATAAGGCCAAATAAAGGCTCCAATAGAAATGCTACATAGAAATCCAAATAAGAATCCTGCTGGCACGAACACTGTAGAATAATATAATTCCAACTAAAAGTGGCTAGAAAATACCAATAAAAGATTGGAGCATAAATATTGTACATAATACCGTATAATATGGCTGAATAGAATTCCAAATACCAAGTCTTCAGAGAAATGCCAATAAGAAAATACCAGAATAATGCTAAATAAGAAAATACCAAGAGAATGCCTTAGAGAACAGTCATATAGAAATCCCAAGGGAAGCCATTCATTTCTGACTACTGAGCATAGAAAAATGCCTTGGAAAAAATCCCAATAACTGAGTTCTGCCCACAACACTATCTCCCAAATAAAAGGGCTGATCAACCGCTTCACGTTCCTGCTAATCCACATAACTTGAAAGGCTAGCCACTAATCACCTCCGTCCAGGGAGGGGGGGGGGGGACGAAGTCTTTCTTACCATTCGACGGGGTAGGTATAAATGCCAAACTATTGCATATATATAAACATTCTTTAAACTATTATGCAAGCATGATTATAAAAGAACATATAAAATATTGTAAGCAACAAAGTCATTCAAGTGTGAATCGTAACATAACCAATTCAATTCAAAACAAAACTTAATTCAAAATGCTCAGGAGATATCACTGATAGAATACCCACTGCCCTTCTTCAGGTTGGTCCACATCTCTGGAAGATCCGCTGCTGACCATTCTACTATAGGATGAGAGATTAGTTACCAATTCAAAGGGTAGTGAATGCATGCAATTGAGATTACACAAGATGAATTTATATATATATATATATATATATATATATATCATGCACATACTATGCGATAAAATGTTACATGTCATGCAACTATCATATATGCTCAATGAATATTTAAACTATTATGTAATTATAAACTGTACTAGAAGTCAATAACACTGAGTTTTGATTAGTAAATTATCTTGTTATTCATAATAACCTAGTTCACAGAATTCAAACACACATTTTACTAATAGTTGAAGCAAATAGTCATTCATGAAATCACTTCGATGTACACATAATCACATAAGGACACACATCACATAGGTTTCATTTATAGCACAGCAGAGTCATATAGGTACACACATAATCACATATTGCATAATCTTCCTATTTCACATAATCATAACACATAAGAACACATTTTTACTCAAATAAACACAACCCACAAGCAAGCACATACTTATTCAAGACTCACTTCACAGGCATGCACTCGAGGTTCACTACCCAACAGGTCGAGGACCCTAACCCAGCTATGAGCTATATAAGCTCTGATGCCACAATTGTAATGCTTCGATCCCTCACGAGACCGGAGGCTCTAATAGCTATGTTAATCACAACCCAATTTCAACCCGGTCACAAAATTTAGGAAAAACGAACAGAGCTTCTCCAATTTATAGGACTATTTGGAAACCTGTAAACTACAACATACAACCGCAAGACTATAATCCACAACTTCAATTTGTTTCATCCCTATCAGCATGCAAGTCAACTAAACAGAAGAGTAAACAATTAAAGTTATTACAAACCACTAGTACCTAATCATCAAACAAAACAAAAACTTTAATATTATGTTCCTTGATATAACATAAATACATACATGAGTACAAAGTCTCAAATACAATACAAGCATATCATGATCACATTCTTCCATGTTTTACACACTGATAGACCAAGTGGGTCACATAGGAGGCAATTAAATCTTCAGCTTTTCCTGAAATATGTTGAAAAGAGGAATGAGTAACCAAGTTACTCAGTGAGGGAGGTGATGCAACATACCGGGCGTACATTATAATATGCAGATACAAGAAATCATATATATAACATAAACAACAAGATTAAATAGCAAGTAGTTAACCACATTAAGAAGGATACGGTTCCACTTCAAGTCTTCAAACTTGAACCACGAGCCACGAACTTCACGCAAATGCCAGCAAAACCTTACTCCAACAAGTTGGGATACTCCGGATGTATCCCAGTCCTACGACCCTTTTCTCTTGAGGTAGCACCATATGCCCAGCAGGTGAACCACGCCTCTGGGGTAGTGGAGTATGCTTAGCGAGAAAGGGAATAGGTACCATGGTAGTCGAGGGAGCACGGCAAGCCCGATGCCGCCCGTGTTCTTGACACTATCATGTCCGAAAAGGTTGCGCAACCCAAAACATGATCACAAGAACCAAGTATATCAATTATCACATATGAGGGACGACAAAGTAGGCCATCCTCGCAAGTAAGTTACAGTAAATAAGAAATACAACAATATAAACCAGAGAAAAGTGTATATTTATTCAATTCATATCAAGGTACACGTAATTATAAGTAACATATCAAACTATACAATTTTATGAGCAGTAACTCCAATTAAGATGCACATAAGAATGTAACTCCCTCACCTTTAATAAACCAAACCTGTAAAAGTCTAGCCCATAACCCCTCCAATTCAACTCCAAAGCATCAACACCTTCCAAATAGCATTCAAGACTACTACCTAAACACAACAATACCATGCACCTTAAAGATAACTCAACCACATTATTCACATTCATGTTCAAGAATCAAGCTATTGTAAATATTCCATGGCATTCAACACTTCATTATTCAATCAATATGCATATGAACTAGATAACATGCTTAACTTTAAATGGAAGAAGAATTCTAACTAACCAATCAACTAAACAGTTACCTTTAAACATTAACGAAGATCAACTAATGAATTACTTTCATGCTTTAAGATCATTTAATATGCACTAACTACTTTAGATTACAAGACATGTTAAAATGACACTCTTATTAGCACATAGGGAAAGAAATGCATTTATCAACTAATAGAAAAGTTAACTATCAACTATTTAATAACTAACACATCATTTTAGCAAAATAACTATACTTCAAGCTAAGATTCTAACATATCACTAATAGGATCAACTTAAGTTAATTACATTTAACATATAATAGACAACTATCAACTTACAATTAACCTTACATGTAGGTTCAAAGAGCATTAAACACATTCTTTCACCTAGCTTACTTAATCCTTCTAAGTGTTCACTAGTTGCACATTGATAACAACAACTAATTCTAGTAATTGAATTGTTTAGCATATATAGAAATATTACCTATCTCTAAAGGTGGTGATCATCACAACTCTACTAGCATTTCTCATTCACAGTCAAATAGAATAGCTTTCCATTTAAATTAACTTTACTAGCAATAAGATTTTAATTACAATTCATTAAGACAACCTAACCAAAAGAGCTCCATTACGCTACTAATCATCAAAGGACACTACACAATAAGATCTTGATCGAATACATCCAATTAGAACTGAAATATATCAACACTATAGCAAAATAACAACACAATTCAGATTCCCGCGTAACAGGGCAGTTCCGACACATCTCACCAAAATGATCATAACTTATTCTAAAAAACTCCGATTAATGCACCGTAAAAAGTATTAGAAACTAGACTTGTAAGACTTTCTAACGGTATATAATTCAACCCCTAATCCCTCTCCAATTAATACAGTTTTAAGCTCGAAATTGCCTTAGTTTTGCTGAAAAAATCTGGACAACCACGGTTGAACACACACACATGTGCACGCGTGAATTTTGCTTGGTTCCCTTACATTCCTAGCTACTTTTAAACATTATTCGAGCATATATAACTGTTGCACACTTCATGAAGCATTTTTATCAAACATCTAGCCTATACATGTCCAAAGATAGCAATTTAAACACATAAGGAGTCATGTCAAGGTCCTAGAAGCGTGAGACAATTGAATTTGTACTTAAACCCCTTTGTTATTCAATCCGTTTTCCTTCCAAACTCATGTCATGGTTCTAGATTAGCAAGCGGCCTATACCATGCTTCTAGTTAACCCCTTAGGCACCTTTAGGACCCTCGAAATCACACGAACACCCGCATTTAAGCCAAAACCCCCAAATTCTCTCTTTTGACTTTGTACTACACGTACCTCAACCGGGACTCAAATGAGAGCTAGCAAAGCTTAGTTAGGTCCTAAATAACCTAGGATTACTAAATGTGGATGCCAATTCAACCCGGATTCGCGATAACCCCAAAACCCCTTTTTAAAAGTCGACTATTTCCTTCTTTTACTAGGTTATGAGCAATTAAACCCTACGGGGCCTTTACATTACTTTTATTAAGATCTAAAGCATCTATTAGAACCATTAATTCAAGTTATAAGATCCGATTTCACAAAACCCTAACATTCCCGTCACTATTCATGCCAAATATCCAACGAGCAATTTTAACCAATTAAACTACGAAACAATAGCATAAATTAGGTCTCTACAACTTATATATAACATACATAAGCGTATTTGAGCATTGCAATAGCATTTAAGAGCAAAACAAGGAATTCAAGAAAGTTGTCACATTTCAAAAATGCAAAAATAGCATGCAAATCCCTCACCTATTGCGCGTAGGAGCTTCTAGGATGCTAGTAAACACTCTAAACCACTTGCACCTAGCTTGGCTTGGCTTGGATTAAAGATTTGTTGAGAAAATATCTCTCATTCTCCTCCTATGCTAAACTTCAGATTTGCTACAGTATTTTCAGCTTTTCCTCTTTTTTTTGTGTTTTGCTAACTTATGAGCATAGTGTGAGGTGTTGAGCATATATAAGTCTATATGTTTTATTTTAGTGTGAGTATGTTGGTCAAAATATGAATTAAGCTAACTTAAAGTGAGTCCTAAGTGCAATTTAAATGATAGCTAATCAAAATACATAGTTTTGTTACGTAATTCTATTCATTAGTTTCAACAAATCATTTTCTAAACGGGCACTCCTATCGCTTTTAGTTCAAATGCACATTTTTTTCATTCCTAAAATAATTAATATGATTTAAGAAAAATGCTAATTCGAATTAATTAAGTGGTTGAAAAGCGTGATGAATAGTAATCACATAAGCAACAAGCAATGCATAGTGAAAATGCACAAATAGTATATGCAACAGTAAATAAATGTACGGTAAAGTTCTCAGGCGTCACACCCCGAGTGAATAGTAATATTTTAGTTGTCTTAGGGCCTATGGCATTTTAATTGAGTTCTATTAAGTGTTATAAGCCCATTAGCATTTTTATTTTAAGCCCAACCACTTAAGCCCATTTAATTACCTTATATACATATTTATATACATATATTACATACTATAACACATACAAGTACACAAAACACACACACACATATCAGACACACACACACACACACGTTGAATACACACACACACAAGGAAGGAAGAAGAAAAAGGGTAATCCAAGCAATTTTCAAGCCAATCTTACATGATTCTTCAAGCTAGGTGAGGGATTGATGCTTAATTTGCATTTCTTTTGCTTATTAGGGTTTCTTTAATGTTAGCATAGATGTAATTATGTAATCAATGAACTTATAAATGCATGAAATGGTATTCTCTAGCTTGATACATGTTGTGGGAGTCCTCTTTTACATGTTTGCTTAGTGTTGGTAGTAGACTTGGTTGTATTGTTGTCTTGGTAGTTGAAGTGCAAGAGTGAAGATTACATGTTTGATAGTTGGTCTCAATGAAGTGCTTTAGTGATGTATATGTTAGAATAAAGTCTAGAATTAAAACAAGATGTAAGTTAGTAGCTAAGAAATGAAGTAGAGCATAAGGTGCAAAATTCGGATAAATCACTGGCCCTATTTTCTAGAGGCTTTTTGACATAGTACACGAGCTTGGAACTTAACGAAATTTATGCAGCAACTAGATTAGACAGTTTAGAACAAATGTTGATTTCTAGAGCTAAGGCAAATTCTAACGTTTTGATCATCTGATTTAAGCATTTCAAAAATGTGTATGAAAATCGCTGGTGCAGGGGGCAGTTCGCGCAGTTGCACGAAAAAGGTCATAACTTGTGGAATTTAGATCGGAATTGAGTTCCACTTGAGGCTAAAGTCATCTACACTCAAAGAGATACATTTATACATAAAATCAGTCAAATTGTAGGTCTATAGAAAAAGGTAACTAAATTGATTAAGTTAAGCCTCTGTTGGAGAAAATGGAAAATGTTTTAGTGATATTTAGGGTTTTGTGCAAAGTTGATTCTAGGGTTGATTTGATGCTACCTACAGGTGCTATAGGTTCTAATGAGCATAGATAAGTGATTAGATGTGATTGGCTTGATTGGAACTTTGAAAATTTTGCATAACTAGCTTAGAATTCAAAGGGGCTTTATCCGAAAAGTAAATCCGGGTGAAATCTAATGATGTAGATAGTCCTTATTAGGTGTGGTAGTACTTAAAGTGCTTTTATGGCACTAAATTGGGCATTAGTTTGGGTACCTGTACTTCAAACGGACCTTGGGGCTTTCGAGGGCTTTTGAGCTTAGCGTAGTTAAAGACGGCTTTTCTTGATATTAAATGGTGCCATAAAGTGTCATTAGAGATATAGTATAGATAGTTTGGGGTTTATGTATTGTATGTTTCAATTGGAACCTAAATTGCCTTAGTAGACAAAGGGGTATTTGAAACGAAGTGTTAGCTATGGCATGTTTGAGTATGTAGATAATTTTAGATATGTTAGGAAGCCTCTAAAATGTATTTATGACGTGGTTTGGTTAATCAAATTAGGTAACTATAGTTCAAATCACTTAAGGAGCTTTTTGGTATTTTTGTGTAATCATGCTTGGAAATGTGGTTTCATGGTGTTTAGGTGTATCATAATGTGGCTAAATGGGATTGGTAAAGTTAGATTTGAAGTTGCATATCGTATGTGAAGTTTAGGACCTAATTCGTAAGCAATTGGAAAAGGGTTTTGTTAGAATTTATATGAATTGGTTGAACTTGTTGCATAGTTAGTTATTTGGACTATTTAATTGCTATATTTGATTTTTAATTAAGTTTTATATGTTGTATTGAGTAAATAGGCATGATAATGACTCTTAGAACATGTTATAGTTGAATTATGTTTAAGTGTTAAAGTAGTTGTCTTGATTGGAAGTTTAACTTGATATTCCTTGTGGTATAAACGAAGTTAAGTAAGTTAGAGAGTTTAACTTGTTAGATGGTAACGTAGCTAATGCCCTTGCAAGACTAAGGAAATGCTTTAGAGTCATTTGTGTGATTTCTTGGGCAATGTGCCAATATGATATAAAGGTGATTATATATAACTTCTATTGTTGTGGATTGAGTTAAGCAAAAGTTAAGTTAAGTTAGAAATTAATATAGATAATTGATAAAGTGCTAAACTTATATGAACATGCTAGGGTACATGTCCAAGCTAGTTCGAGGAGGTTGGGGTAATCGGAGCTATTTTCTTGCATATTTAGTTGGATCCAAGGTGAGGGAGTCTTTAACCCTTTCGTGCATCTTAGTTTATTTCATTGTTTTTAGATTATATAAGTTAGCTAATTGATAAAGTTTACATGTAACATTTATTTGTTACCTCATGGTTACTCGTGGTTGTTTGATATTATCTCATGAATTCTTGAATTTGTGTAGGGTTGTGCAACCTTTTCGGACATAGTAGCGTCGAGAAACACGGGCGGCGTCGGGCTTGCCGTGCTCCCTCGACTACCATGGTGCCTATTCCATTTCTCGCTGAGTATACTCCACTACCCCAGAGACATGGTTCACCTGCTAGGCATATGGTGCTACCTCAGGAGAAAGGGTCGTAGGATCGGGATACATCCGGAGTATCCCAACTTGTTGGAGTAAGGGTTTGTCGGCACTTGCATGAAGTTCGTGGCTCGTGGTTCGAGTTTGAAGACTTGAAGTGGAACCGTATCCTTTTTAATGTGGTTAACTACTTGCTATTTAATCTTGTTGTTTATGTTATATATATGATTTCTTGTATCTGCATATCATAATGCACGCCCGATATGTTGCATCACCTCCCTCACTGAGTAACTTGGTTACTCATTCCTCTTTTCAACATATTTCAGGAAAAGCTGAAGATTGGATTGCCTCTTATGTGACCTGCTTGCTCTATCAGTGTGTAAAACATGGAAGAATGTGATCATGATATGCTTATATTGTATTTGAGACTTTGTGCCCATGTACGTATTTATGTTATATCAAGGAATATAATATTAAAGTTTTAGTTTTGTTTGATGATTAGGTACTAGTGGGCTTGTAATATCTTCTATTTGTTTTACTTTATTACTTAGTAGTGCATGCTTGTGTGGACGATGAATACTAGTTAGTTGGTTAGACACAAATTATAAGAAAGATTGAATGATAATATAGAGTGGTATGATAAGTGGATTAAAAAGATAGAACTTCAATTGATTTAATTTTGCATGCTTGTGTGATATGTTGTTGGGTTCCAAGGCTTGGATAGCCTTGAGGAGCTGGCTGGCTTTATGAATCTTGAAAGCTAGGTTGTATGAATGGTTGATTGTGATTCAGGACTTGTATGTGACTGTTGGCAGGTTTCTAGATAAACCTATATATAGGGGAAACTCCGTCCGTTTTTCCCTAAATTTCATGCCTGGTGTTTGGCATTGGGTTGAGAATAGCATGATAAATAGGAGTCCTGGTCTCGTGAGGGATCGGGGCGCTACAGAAGTGGTATCAGAGCTTAGTTAGCTCTCAGCCGGGACAAGGTCCTCGGTCTGTCGGGTAGCAACCCTCAAGTGCGTGCATGTGGAATGTGTTTTGAATAAGAATGTTCTTGCATGTAATCCTTGTGTGTGTCTTTGTATGAAAATATGTACTTTTGTGCCTCACTGTGTTAACCTGACGAATGTGCAAAATGTGCAAATGTGTCATTTCATGTGCACCTAGGTGACTTATTCATGTAGTAATGGAAAATTTGTGATATGTGTACTATGTGACTATGAGTACCTTTATGTGCGCAATATGTGAAGATTATGTGAGAGGAAAATTTAATTGATTCCTTAAGTATCTATTTGTTTTAGTTATTTGTAATAATGTGCATTAAGAGTTTATTTTAAATAGAATCAATTGCATACATATATTACCCCTTTGAAAATGGTAAGTAAACATTCTCCTTATTAAGGAAGCCAGAAGCGGGTCTCCTGAAGATATGAACCAACAGAGCCAACCATAGTTTATGTCAGTGAACAACAAGCAATACTTCTAGAAACAAGTTTGGGATTCTCATGGGGTATTCTTCTTCACTATTTTCTCGGTATTCAGAACTGGGATTCTTATTTGGTATTATCCTTGGTATTTTCATTTGAGACTCTCGACGGGACTTCTTACTCAATCATCATATTTGGAATTCTTGCACGATATTTATCTTTAAGGGATTCATTTTCAGGATTCCATGTTGGTATTCTAATTGGAGCCTTTAATTGTCATTCTTATCTCTGGATTTCACATATAGTAATTCCATAGGTCTTCATATGGAGAATCTCGTGAGTATTCTTATCGGCATTCATGTTTGATGGTTTTCTTTGGAACTTTTATTGGAAGACTCCTATTGGTATGTTTCTCGGTATTCACCCTTAGAGTTCATGAGGTATTCGTAATCGAAGTACTTAATCAGAGTATTTAGAATGCTTATGAAGATTCTTTTGAAAAAAAAGAATTGCGTGGACGCAATTGTTTGAAGTAGGGGAGAGTGTGAAACCCTAGACCCAGGATGTAGTAAATAGTACTTGTCTACATATATTTAAATGTGTGTTTAAGTGTTTGAATGCAATTATGTGTCTCCTCTAGCAAATTACGTTTATTAGCTAGAATACTATTCGTAATTCTTAAAATGTGCAAAGTATATTTAATAAATTTATATAAAAATAAATAACATATTATTTTGATAGTTGCATTAATTAGCTTTGTTTTCTTGCATTATTTACTTAAATTCTATTATTTGCTTAAAGAGCTCCGAGTCCGAAGGAAATTTTGAATTGTTTTATTTTCTGAATTTGATATTTTTCATTTATTATACTTCGTATATAATGTATTTGTTCATAGACAGAATGTGCATTGCATGTCCCGAGCGCGAGTTAGAAAATATAGAGTGTCCCTGTGACGCCTGAGAACATTGCCATGATTCATTAACTATTTTATCTACTGTTTGTGCATTTTCACTATCCATTAACTTGTTGTTTTCCTTGGTTACTATTTATTACGTTTTCCAACTATCTATTTTCTTCAAATTAGCATTTTTTTTTAAATCATATTAATTGTTATAGGAATGAGAAAAATGTGCATTTGAGCTTAAAACGATAGGAGCCTTCGTTTAGAAAATGATTTGTTAAAAAAATGAATAGTGTTACGTACGAAATATTATGTTTTAGTTAGTTAACTTAGTTTATGCACTTTTGACTCGTTTTAAAGCTACTGAAGCTCATTTTAGAAGATCATTTATGCACCCAACATGCCCCACCCAAACATATACTCACACAACACACACATAAGTCATAACTTAACAAAAACACACACAAAAAAAGATGCAAATTTTACTGTAGCAAATCTGAGAATAGCATAAGAGGAGAAATAGAGATTTTTGCTCAACAAATCCTCATTCCAAGCCAAGCCAAGCGAGGTGCAAGTGGTTTAGAGTGTTTACTAGCCTCCTAGGAGCTCCTACGCACAATAGGTGAGGGATTTCATACCTATTTTTGCATTTCAAAAATGTGACAACTTTCTTGAATTTCTTGTTTTGCTCTTAAATGCTAATGCAATGCTCAAATATGCTTATGTATGCTATATATAAGTAGTAGAGACCTAATTTATGCTATTTTTTCGTAATTTAATCGGTTGAAATAGCTCGTTGAATATTTGGCATGAATAGTGACGGGAATGTTAGGGTTTTGTGAAATTGGACTTTATAGCTTGAATCAATGATCCTAATAGGTGCTTTAGATGTTAATGAAAGTAGTGTAAAGGCCCCATAATATTTAATTGCTCATAACCTAGCAAAAGAATGAAATAGCCAACTTTTAGAAAGGGGTTTCGGGGTTATCGTGAATCCGGGTTGAATTGGCCTCCACATTTAGTAATCCTAGGCTATTTAGGACCTAACTAAGCTTTGCTAGCTCCCATTTGAGTCCCGGTTGAGGTACGTGTAGTACAAAGTCAAAAGAGGAAATTTGGAGCTTTCGGGCTAAATGCGGGTAATTGCGTGACTTCGATAGTCCTAAGGGTGTCTAAGGGATTAACTAGAAGTTTAGAATAGGCCGCTTGCTAATCTAGAACCATAACATGAGTTTGGAAGGAAAACGAATTGAGTTACAAAGGGGTTTAAGTGCAAATTCGATTGTCTCACGCTTCTAAGACCTTGTCATGACTCCTTGTGTGTTTAAATGTAGTTTCGAGATGTTTTGGAGCTTTTGGTATAGTTCTATGAGAATTTTGTAAATGCCCTTTGTAATTTGCTTAATTGTTATATGAAATTGCTTCTATTGTTATTGTTATATTTGTTGTTGTTGTTAATTTGCTATCTTTGGACATGTGTAGGCTAGATGTTTGATAAAAATGCTTAATGAAGTGTGCAACAGTTATATATGCTTGAATAATGTTTAAAACTAGCTAGGAATGTAAGGGAACCAAGCAAAATTCACGCGTGCACATATGAGTGTGTTCAACCATGGCTGTCCAGATTTTCTTTCAGCAAAACTAAGGCAATTTCGAGCTTAAAACTGTATTAATTAGAGAAGGATTAGGGGTTGAATTATATACCGTTAGAAAGCCTTACGAGTCTAGTTTCTAATGCTTTTTACGGTGCATTAATCAGAGTTTTCTAGAATAAGTTATGATCATTTTAGTGAGATGTGTCAAAACTGTCCTATTGCGCGAGAATCTGAATTTCATTGTTATTTTGCTAGAAGTGATGATATATTTCAACTCTAATTGGATATCTTCGATCAAGACTTTATTGTGTAGTGTTCTTGGATTATTAGTGGTTGTTACAAAAAAAAGGGTATTAGATTGAGCTTGTTATAAAGGTTACTTTGTAAAATATTAATATAGTTAATGCCATCTAGGAGGTTATGAAATGTTTTATAGCCACAAGAATGCTTCAGTTGACTATCCAAAATGTTTGAGAGTGAAGCCAATTCTTGCATCTTGGAGCTTGGTAAAGGTGAGGGATTTTCATCCTTTTGTGCATTTTGGTTCATCTTCTCTTTAATAAATTGTATGACTTAAGATAATTGCTTGAGTTATATTCTTTTTATATCTTAAATGTTTTCGAGGGCAACCTACTTTGTTGACCCTCTTATGTGTTATTGCCCTATATTCTTGTTGTACTGTCATTGGATTTAAGTGCATTGCATAGTGGTTGCCCAACCATAGTGTCAGATGCGGTTGTATTGAATATCGGCTGGGTGGCGGCGGGCTTGCCAATGGATATTCGATCTCTGTACCCTATTCCCTCACTCGCATGGTCCGAAGATTGCCAGAGGGTGTTGGGTCGTAGGATTATCGGGGTACATCCAGAGTACACCCACTGGAGTGATTGGGGTTATGCCGGCACATTGATCGTGGATCGTGGATCGTGGTCAAAGATAAGAGAATCATAGAGTGTTGGGGTTAAGTGTATCGTATCCTTTGATAGGTGTGGTTATTTACTGTTCTAAATGTACTTTACTTGCCTTTCTTGTTAACTGTTATATTTATTGCATTGCACATCCCGATTGGCCTTTATCCCTCACTGGGCAACAGTGGTTGCTCATACCTCGCTAACATGTTTCAGGAGACCCTGGGGTTGAACCCCAACTTGTTTTTGTTGAAGGTGAAGAGCTGGAGGTCCAGACGGATCAGTTACCTTAGTTGCAATGTCTAATTGCGTGAGGTAGATTTATGGTTCTTGCTGTTATGTAGAGATCTTGTTTGCTTTACCTTATTTTCTATTTTGTAGCCTAAGTGGTTATGTACATGTTTGGGTGATTGTAAGCTAAATGCTAGTTTATTGTAGTAGGAGATATGAGCTATGGCATGTAATAACTTATATTTCTGCTCTTAGCTTCTTTGCATGCTTGGGAGTGAATGACTGGTTGTTTTCAATTTCTAAGAATGTTTAAAAGCTATCATGGAGTGGCATGATAAGCGGTTTTGTAAAGAAGTTAAGTTATGAATGCATGCTTGCGTGTATCTAAACTATTTGTATGTCTTAAGGCTCGGATGGCCTTAAAGTTGGGATTTTTATTTTGGAAATGGCTTTAGTGTTGTTCTATAGCTTATTTGAATATTTACAGGTTTTCAGATTGTCCACGGTGCAGGGGAGACTCTGTCCGTTTTTTCCTAAATTTTGTGACCGGGTTTGGATTGGGATGAGAATAGCATGGTTATTAGAGCCTACGGTCTCGTGAGGGATTGGGGCATTACAGTCCCAGAGTGAATAGTAATATTTTAGTTGTTTTAGGGCCTATGGCATTTTAATTGAGTTCTATTAAATTTTATAAGCCCATTAGCATTTTTATTTTAAGCCCAACCACTTAAGCCCATTTAATTACCTTATATCATATTTATATACATATATTACATACTACAACACACACAAGCACATAAAACACACACACACACATATCAGACACACACACTGTAACACCCGAGAATTTCTTCATAAATTCCTTATAACTGTTGCATATCTACTTGAGCATTCTTACGTGCATTATTTTTCTTGCTTAATTACTTTTTCTTGAGGTTACTATTTATATGATTTTCGATTGTTTTAAAAGTGCAATTTAATATTTTTTCTAAGTCATATGACATATAAAAGGAACTGAGAACTTGTCAATTTAGGCTTTTGAGCTCGGGAGCATACAAATAGAAAATGTTTTCCATGACATTTGAATAGTGTTACGTATGTAACAACACTAATTTCAACTAGCTAGCAAGTAATTGAGCTTTAGCCTAGTTTGACTAAGTTTTAGTGGCATTTGACGTCATTTAATAACATGTACACATACATATTACAAGTTATTACCACACAAACAATTTGGCTCATCAAAACAATTGCAAAAATCCCAAATATACCCCCCTTCCCCCCCACCCTCCCCTCCCCCGCTACCCGACAGCTAGAAGAAAGGAAAAGGAGAAGAAAATTTTTTTCCACCATTGCATCTTGAACTCCTAGCTTGACTTTGGAGTTTTTTTGAGCACCTAGGAGCTTCACCACCTTGCCTACATCTTCATACATGTGAGGGAGTTTCAATTTTGGGAAGTTTAAAGTTATTGCATTTTTGTTGAATTCCTTGATTTGTCAATTATAGCTATAAAACTTGTTATAAATGCTTATTATATGTTTAATAGAAGCTATAGAGTTAACTTTTGAAGCTTGTTATCAAAGTTTATGGTTGAATGTTAAGATTGAATGAAGAAGATGATGAATAGTGCTCAAAATTAAGGTTTTGCTAAAACTTGCTAAATAGATTGAATTGAGGCTTCCTTTAGGTGCTTTAGATGTTAGTGGAACTAGTCAAAAGCCCTTGTGAAGTTGAATCACCCAAAACCGAGCTAAATTGCAAAATTAGTCAACTTTAAAAAGAGGACTTTTCTCGTTGTGCAATCCGGGTGCATTTGGGCTATGGTTTGTGTATCCTTGGGGTAGGGAATCACTTTTGGTGCTTTCGTTGCGTGAAATTGGGGTTCGGTTAGTATAGTTGTAGTTCAAACCCGCTCGGGGCCTTCCCGAACTTTTGCTTTTAAAATAGATTTTTATGATCTTAACAGGTGTCTTTTGGCTTGGTTGGGGATATAATATGGTTGAGTTATGGGTTGGTAACCTGGAAATGCACTTAGGAGAAGAAACGATTGGTTAAAGAAAGGGGAAATGTAGTATTTGGCTTATTTTGATGCATCTAGAGCTTGTTGTAGTGTTGTCATGCATTATATTGTTTGTTTAAACTTCAATTGAGCTATTGAAATAGATGGTGGAGAAAAGTTATGTTGAATGTCTCTTTTGGAGACTATAATGCTATATTGTGTATTTGTTGGCTTATATTGCAATTATATTCGAGGGTAGCCTACTTTGTCGACCCTCCTACTTGCTAATTGTTGTTGTTGGAACTTGTGTTTTGATTTCGGGGTTGCGCAACCTTTTCGGACATGGTAGCGTCGAGAAACATGGGCGGCGTCGGGCTTGCCGTGCTCCCTCGACTACTATGGTGCCTATTCCCTTTCTCGCTGAGCATACTCCACTACCCCAGAGGCATGGTTCACCTGCTGGGCATGGATCTACCTCAGGAGAAAGGGTCGTAGGATCGGGATGCATCCGGAGTATCCCAACTTGTTGGTGTACGGGTTTGCTGGCACTTGCGTGAAGTTCGTGACTCGTGGCTCGTGATTGAAGACTTGAATTGGAACCGTATCCTTTTTAATGTGGTTAATTACTTGACTATTTAACCTTGTTGGATTATGTTGTATATATATGATTTCTTGTGTTTTCATATCATATGGCACGCCCGGTATGTTGCATCACCTCCCTCGCTGGGCAACATTGTTGCTCACTCCTCATTTGACATGTTTCAAGAGAAGCTGAGGCAGACCCCCAGCTAGTAGCAGTAGTTGAAGAGGAGGAAGTGCAAGTTAAGCAGCTTCCGTGACTTTGTGTGATAAGGTGGATCATATGTACAGTTTGCTTGGAGTTCATGTTAAATGTTGTGTTTTGAGACATTGGGGTCTTGTATATATGTTGGTAGTTGAATTCTTGTATGATAGAGAAATTCGATGGATTGTAATAATGGATTTTAGATTACTTCTTCTATTGCATGCTTGGGTGTTTATTATCTTATAAGTAGAACTTAAATTATAATTGTATCTAACTACTCTTAGTTAAAGCCAACTTGCCTCACATGTTTGTGTGCTTAGGTAGATTGTTGTTGCTCCAAGGCTCGGATGGCCTTGTGAACTTGACTTGGCTTTGGAAATACTGAAAGATAAGTTGTATAAGTTGTTGCTTGTAGTTCAAATGTTATATGTAACTATTCACAGGTAACAGTTTAGTCCACGGTACAGAGGAGACTCTGTCCGAGTGACGGGTCTTGGCTTGACCATTAGCATGGGATTGGGTTCAGGGCGTTACATTTAGGTGGTATCAAAGCTACTTAAATGTATGAAGCCGGGTTAACTTCCTTGGCATGTGCGTAGTGGTCTATATGTAAAAGTTGAATTACGTGAACATGTGATTGTTTAATTGACTAAGAAGTTGGGTAAAAAGACATGCTAGCATGTAGAAGGGAATGGAAAAAACATGATATGATTAGAATATGAAAAGTCTAGTGTTTAATGTTGTTAAGTGCTTTATATGTTTCTTATGTGAGTAAGATGTTTAAAAACAATGTGTATATTATCTTTGCATTGTCTATTTGCCTATTATAATATTATACTCTTCTAGCATTGAGATGAGGAGCCGGGGTAGACCAAGGAGAGAGCCGGAGGAAGCTCCTAGTCAGGATGTACCTGGGAAGGTGCAGGGGTAGCAGGAAATGTACCGCCGGGTCAGGAACCGAGTAATGCACAGATTTTGGCCACAATGGCCACCGCCATGAATACTATAGCTCAATTTGTGGTTCAGCAGGATACGGCAGGTGTTGGCAGAGGTAATTAGGCTGCCAGCGCATAGGGCAATGGTGCTGTAGGGGGTAACTTGTATGATAAATTCTTGCACCACGGGGCATAAAGTTTTTATGGCGAGCCAAATGACATGAAAGTAGAGATGTGGTTGAGCAAGTTCGAGAAAGTCGCTGCGATACTTGAGTGCAACAATGAAAGAAAGATTACCTATGCTACCTTCTTAATGGAGGGTGACGCCGAGGAGTGGTGGCGCACTATTAGAGAAAAATGGGATGCTGAGAGAGTCCAGCATGTGTGGGCTGACTTTGTTCGTGAGTTCAGGGATAAATATATATCGGTTGTAGCTCGCGAGAGACATTAGGCAGAATTCATAGCTTTGAGGCAGAGAAACATGACTGTAGACCAGTATGAGGCTACCTTCACTAGACTTTCTCGATACATGCCAACTTTAGTTCAGCCTGAGGACATGAAGATTCAGAGGTTTATCACTGGGTTGAGGACTGACATTATGCTTAATCTGTCTTCACAGGATTATCTTAGCTATGCTGCAGTAGTCAGGGCCGCATCGAGGTTCGAGAAACGCAAGGCAGATATGTTAGCTCAGTCTAGTCAGTCAAGTAAACGTCAGTATCTGTAACACCCCGATCTCTCACAAGACCAGAGGCTCTAAAAACCAAGCTATTCTCAACCCAATCCCAACCCGGTCTCAAAATTTTAGGGAAAAACGGACAGAGTCTCCCCTGTACCGTGGACATTCTGAAAACCTAAAAGAATTCAATAAAGCCACAACATAACAAGACATGCCTTTATAACTAAAGTTCAAAGCTTCAAGGCCATCCGAGCCTTGAGACATACAATAGTTCAGAATCACACAAGCATGTATCGAACTTAACTTCTTTACAAAAACCGCTTATCATGCCACTCCATTATAGCATTGAGACATTCTTGGAAGTTGAAAAACAAACATACATCAGAACATTCACTCCTAAGCATGCAAAGTAGCTAGAAGTAGAAACATAAGTTATTACATGCCATGGTTCTAAATCTACCACTAAAACATCTATCCTTCAATTTGCAAACTATATAATATATACATATCACTTAGGGTACAAAATAGAACATAAAGTAAAGCAAACAAGTTCTACTATCATCAACAAGAACATAGTCTACCTCAGGCAACTAGACACAACAACTAAGGCAACTCCTCCAACTGCGCCACCTGAAACATGTTAGCGAGGTATGAGCAACCACTGTTGCCCAGTGAGGGATAAAGTCTCCCAGGGCGTGAAATGCAACAAGTAATACAGTTAAAAATTAATAGCAATTAAAACCATTCAAGAATGACAATAGATTAAGTAACCACACATTAAAAAAGATACATTACACTTAACCCCAACACTTCAATCTTCACTTGATCTTCATTCACGATCCACGAACCACGATCACTGTGCCGGCATAATCCTAATCACTCCAGTGGGTGTACTCCGGATGTATCCCGATAATCCTATGACCCAACATCTCCTGGTAATCTCCGGACCAGGCAAATGAGGAACTAGGGCACGGAGTTTGAATATCCACTGGCAAGCCCTCTGCCGCCCAGCCGATATTCAACACATCTGCCCCTGACACTATGGTTGCGCAACCACTATGCAATGTACTTAACAATGGCAAGACAATATCAACAATATAAGCAATAACACGTGGGAGGATCAACAAAGTAGGTTGACCTCGAACAGTTAGAAACGAAGTAGTTTCATATAAGCAATTAAGAGATTTACAAAGAGGAATATTCAAGATACACATAGAACTATACCAAAAGCTCCAAAACAACTTGAAACTATATTTGAACACACAACAAGTCATGCCAAGGTCTTAGAAGGGTGAGACAATCGAATTTGCACTTAAACCCCTTTGTTATTCAATCTGTTTTCCTTCCAAATTCATGTTATGGTTCTAGATTATCAAGCGGCCTATACCATGCTTCTAGTTAACCTCTTAGGCACCTTTAGAACCCTCGAAATCATGCAAACACCGGCATTTAGCCCAAAAGTCCCAAATTCCCTCTTTTGACTTTGTACTACACGTACCTCAACCGGGACTCAAAAGGGAGCTAGCAAAGCTTAGTTATGTCCTAATTAGCCTAGGATTACTAAATGTGGAGGCCAATTCAGCCCAGATTTGTGATAACCCCAAATTCCCTTTTAAAAAGTCGGTTATTTCACGTTTTAACCAAGTTTAGAGCAATTCAAGGGCACAGGGCTATTAGACTACCTTCATTAGTACATAAGGCATCTATTAGAAGCAATGAATCAAGCCAATACGCACAATTACACAAAACCCTAAAAATTCATCACTATTTACCTCAAAAATCAAAGTAACGATTCCAACCGTTTAAAATGCGAACTAATGGCTTAAATGTGTTCCCTAGCACTTATATACAATGTACCATAGCATAGATAAGCATTTCAATAGCATTTGATAGCATTTCTAACAAATCAAGAAAAGTGTAACATTTTTAATATGCGTAAATAGTCATGAAATCCCTCACCTAAAACACGTAGGAATACCTAGAAGCCATCCACACACCCTAAACTACTTGCTCTAGGCTTGGAGAGGCTTGGATTGATGAATTGGTGAGCAAAATCTCCTCCCTTGGCTGTTATAGGGCTGTTCGGATTTTGAACAGTAATTCCTGCATCTTTTTTTTTTTTTTTGCTAAGTTATGAGCTTATGTGGTGCTTATGAGAATATATATTAAGTTGGGTTTAAATTGGGGCATATATGGTTTTCTAAAATGAGTCTAATAAGCTTTAAAACGAGTCTAAGGTGCAAAATGAGTGCTAGCTAATTAAAACACTAAGTTAAGTTACGTAACACTATTCATTAGTTCACTAAAACATTTTCTAAACGAGTGCTCCTATCACTCTTAGCTCAAATGTACATTTTTCCCATTCCTATAACAATTAACATGATTTAATAAAAATGCTAATTCATGGTAACTAAGTAGTTGAAAAATAGAATGAATAGTAGCTAAAGAAGTTAACAAACAAAGCACATAAGAAATGCGCAAATAAGGAATGCAACAGTAATCTAAAAGTACGATAAAAACTCGGGCGTCACAGTATCAATCTCAGAGTCAAGGCTACCAGAGGCAGTATCAGCAGCATGTTCAGACTCAGCAGCCTAGGCAGACCCAGAGCTATCCAGGACCAGTTCAGGCACAGTCACAGTCGAGACCAGCTCAGAGCCAGCCACAGGGACAGTCTCAGACTCGACCAGTGACTGCTAGATCTCAACAGGGTACTTCCGATAAAATGGGATTAATGATGACTGAAAATGAGTCTAATCCGTTGACTTATTAACTTGGCTATATATAATTAATTCATGTCTTGTAATATTCAGGCAGCTGGAAATATCAACTTTTGTATCTCACACCATCACCAGCCATATCTACTAACATCGCATATACACGAGCGAAAATGAGCAGCTATGACAAATTGTGAATGTCTAATGTTGCTGCAATGCATGTTGCGTAGTTTATGCTTATTGTAAAATGATAATCGCATATAAATTACTACATATTAGGAACTTAAGGCTTTTACCTTACTTTTTTCTATATATGTTGTGGTATTGTTTATTTTAAAAAGTAATAAACTGTTTCGTAATTTTTTGTATTTGGATATGGATATCGTAGGTCGACTGACAGACAGAAAAGAAGGGTTACATCTTCTCTTGGGCCCTCCTCAAAAGCCCGACTAAACGTAAGTATCTATCATACACCATGTTTAATATTTTTTACGTAAGTGTATTTCTCTCATGTACATTGACTATATTATATTTTATGTGCTGACTAGGGTATGCAAAGGGATATTGACCGGATGAAAGGTAGTCTGTTAGGAATGCAAGCAGAATTGAGAAATGCATCAACAGCATGGGCGAACACTAATGCTATGCTCGTGCAATTCATAAGTAGGTTCAATCACCCTGTCGATTTAACCCCGACTAATATAGTCCAGCCGATTGAGAACTATGGTCGGGGATTAGATATTGGGTTCGATGGGGTTGTTGTTGGTTGTGGTGGTAGTGGTGGCGGTGGTGGTGGTCTTGGTGTAGATGCTGGGGGTATAGGTGGCGAAATACCCGTACAAGTACAATCCCATGGAAATCATGGGTCATCATCACCGTCCGATGGGAGTGCATCAATTACCTTCCCAAATTTGAAGAAAACTGCAGGATTACGAAAGCCCGAAGCACCCGGATATTCGAAGAGCCTATTCCAGACAAGTCCATTAGCCAGAAAGCAAATAGTTGTGAGCAGTGATACAAACTATTTTGGGTCGGACCCCAAGTTTATTCTTTTCCCAGTAGCTCTGTAGTGACCCCATCCCACATCGGAAGGCTTGGAGCTAGGCCAACTGAATATATAAAGGCAACTCATATATTCGTGCACGGCCAATTTCCTGGCAGTGGCTGGGAGGCGACAAAACCGTGAGGGGTATGGGCTCAAAAGTGGACAATTCGTGTAAGATTAGAAAATAAAAGTAATCAGTTTGCACTGTTTGTGAAAGTATTTTAATTAAAAACTGAAGTTA
The DNA here is from genome assembly GCA_037974665.1 of Ehretia macrophylla. Lineage (NCBI taxonomy): Eukaryota > Viridiplantae > Streptophyta > Magnoliopsida > Boraginales > Ehretiaceae > Ehretia > Ehretia macrophylla. The sequence goes on from CM075781.1 coordinate 9,888,331, forward strand.
AAATATTAACATTATTAGCAAATATTTACGTTATTAGGAAATATATATAAATGCTTAAGGATAATGAGATGACGTGAAAACATGTTCTTCTGTTTGGATGTACAGTGAACAATATCTTTCGATACATTGACGGCAAGACAGAGATAACGTGACTACCAATTGGAGAAGAAGTTGAAAAATGTGGTGTGTCATTATAGCTGTGTTGTCATACGTTTTGCACCGAAATTTCAAATGACCAAACAAGTGATGAGAGAAATTGTTGTCAAACATATATATTTGGTCCCTTAAGACTTGCTTCTTTGCAGTCATGAATTTTTTGATATTGTGCACGTGTAATAAAGGCTCTGTTTGTTTGCCGTAAATTATTAATTTGTAAAATATTTTTTGGAATATATTACCGTAAAAATTTCAGACCAAACACTGAACTTTTGTGGTAGTTATGATGTTTACCCTGGATTTATCAGCATTTTTGCTATGTATTCATGTTAGCCTGTTATATTTTGGGGTTTCAGTCTGTTGTCTATTGATATACCTATGTGTTTTGGATCGATTAGTTATATATGGGCTTTTTTTTATTGTTTCCTTTGCAAAGTAAATTGAGGATTTGGATCCTCTTATATTTAAAATGACATATATAGTCATCAAAAACAATCTCTTCGATTTCAACTATTACATGTAAATTAATAACTATAAAAATTTAAAAAGAAAGTTTGAAATCTAATTTAAAATAATTAGATGACATTGAAAATAAACAAATTTAATGATTCATAGTACACCTTATATAAAATGAGAAGATATTTATTATTAATATGGACCGAGTCTTCTGCATAGTTAAAAAATATTTATAACTATCCTACACACCTAGAACGACAAGAAGAGAGCAAAAAATACGTAAGCAGCTACGAGAACTTTTCAGATTTATTTTAATTTTAATTTATATAATTGGACAAAATAAGCATTAGCAAACAGTAAACAAAGTGACACGTCATGTCACATTCATTAATTGGACATAATCAGTGTACCACTTCTTTCGCATGGTAACGTCACATTAATGTATCACCTTAACCGATAAAATGGGATTAATGATGACTGAAAATGAGTCTAATCCGTTGACTTATTAACTTGGCTATATATAATTAATTCATGTCTTGTAATATTCAGGCAGCTGGAAATATCAACTTTTGTATCTCACACCATCACCAACCGTATCAACTAACATCGTATATACACGAGCGAAAATGAGTAGCTACGACAAATTGTGAATGTCTAATGTTGCTGCAATGCATGTTGCGTAGGTTATGCTTAGTGTAAAATGATAATCGCATATAAATTACTACATATTAGGAACTTAAGGCTTTTACCTTACTTTTTTCTATATATGTTGTGGTATTGTTTATTTTAAAAAGTAATAAACTGTTTCACAATTTTATGTATTTGGATATGGATATCGTAGGTCGACTGACAGACAGAAAAGAAGGGTTACATCTTCTCTTGGGCCCTCCTCAAAAGCCCGACTAAACGTAAGTATCTATCATACACCATGTTTAATATTTTTTTCGTAAGTGTATTTCTCTCATGTACATTGACTATATTATATTTTATGTGCTGACTAGGGTATGCAAAGGGATATTGACCAGATGAAAGGTAGTCTGTTAGGAATGCAAGCAGAATTTAGAAATGCATCAACAGCATGGGCGAACACTAATGCTATGCTCGTGCAATTCATAAGTAGGTTCAATCACCCTGTCGATTTAACCCCAACTAATATAGTCCAGCCGATTGAGAACTATGGTCGGGGATTAGATATTGGGTTCGATGGGGTTGTTGTTGGTTGTGGTGGCAGTGGTGGCGGTGGTGGTGGTCTTGGTGTAGATGCTGGGGGTATAGGTGGCAAAATACCCGTACAAGTACAATCCCATGGAAATCATGGGTCATCGTCACCGTCCGATGGGAGTGCATCAATTACCTCCCCAAATTTGAAGAAAACTGCAGGATTGCGAAAGCCCGAAGCACCCGGATGTTCAAAGAGCCTATTCCAGACAAGTCCATTAGCCGGAAAGCAAATAGTTGTGAGTAGTGATACAACTATTTTGGGTCGGACCCCAAGTTTATTCCTTTCCCAGTAGCTCTGTGGTGACCCCATCCCACATCGGAAGGCTTGGAGCTGGGCCAACTGAATATATAGAGGCAACTCGTATATTTGTCCACGGCCGATTTCCTGGCAGTGGCTGGGAGGCGACAAAACCGTGAGGGGTATGGGCTCAAAAGCGGACAATTCGTGCATAGTGCGCTTCTGGGCCCACTCGCCATGGGCTCGGTGCTCGCTTGGGCCCAAGTCCCAGGGGGTATCCTTTGCAAGCGTGGGAGTGTTGGTTCGGGGCGTTACAAAATTGGTATCAGAGCCGACCTTCCTTTGTACTAGTGGCCCGCGAGGGCGCTAGGCCTCCTTAAGGGGGGGCGGATGTAGTGACCCCATCCCACATCGGAAGGCTTGGAGCTGGGCCAACTAAATATATAAAGGCAACTCGTATATTTGTGCACAGCCGTTTTCCTGGCAGTGGCTGGGAGGCGACAAAACAGTGAGGGGTATGGGCTCCAAAGCGGACAATTCGTGCATAGTGCGCTTCTGGGCCCACTTGTAACACCCCGATCCCTCTCGAGACCGGAAGTTCTATTAATCAATCTAATCACAACCCAATTCCAAACCCGGGCATAAAATTTAGGGAAAACGGACGGAGTTTCCCTTGTTTCTAGGCAAAATGCAAACCGCGACAGCATATAAGTGGACCAGTACCGTGTCCAACCATTCACAATTCCTAAAGGTCATCCGAGCCTCGGTTCTCAACAATTAAACACAACAAGTATATATATATTTCCAAGTACCCAGACTATTCTAACTCTTTTCCTTTAGACAATTACATATATGCATTGAAGTTAAACTATACTAACTGAATACATAAACTAACTTATCATACCACTTCAATAACCTAGTTAAACTTAAATTACATTCCTTTTAACACTAAATACATACAATACATGAAAACATACATCTTTGCATCTTTCTACCACTCAGTTACATAACACGCAAGACAACTCTTCAAGTACGATCTATCACATAACCACGAACTTGCCAGCTAACACCGCATTTTCCTGAAACATGGTGGTGAGGAGTGAGTATACACAACACGTATACTCAGTGAGGGCGAAACAGATATCGAGGTGGAGAGAAAGAAAGTCGTGCAATGCAAATAAGACAGTTAAGCAATATATCAAATAAGAACAACAATCAATATAATCAACAATACAATAACAATTAAATAAGGCATTAACACAACCAGTCAAAGCTATACCACACTTTAAAGGCTATGGTTCACTCATACGAGCAATGTACCATTTCACGAGCAATACATCAATCTCGAGCTTGATGTTGACAACGATGACAATAAGCGCGCAACCACCTTATAACATCCACTGGGTGTACTCCGGATGTACCCCGACACATCTACGACCCAAATCTCCCAGGGCGGCACCCCTAACGAGAATGGGAATAAGACACGGAGCTAGAGCAAACCAACCCTGGCAGCCCGAGACTGCCCAGAGAGGCTCATCACTCACACGCCTGACACTATGCAATGCAATATAAGATACAAGCAATAAACGAGCGATAGCACGAAAGTGCAGATTTGTGGTGATATACGAGATATCAAACATTTACAATCAATATTAGCATTCAATTAACTTTTCAAGCATGATTATCATTAATATCAACAAGAACATCAATTAAACAAGTAATAGCAGTTCAAACACGAAAATGACAAATATCATTATTCAATCTCTAACTTCCAAAGGCAATTACGAGCAAACGAGCTACGGGATTAAGAAACCAATTTCACTACCTTCACCTAGGCACTACAAGGCACGTTTCTATATCACGAAACTTCACTTTCTCACCCGAAGCCCGAAAGTCTACCTACTGCGTTTGAACTACAGCTATGCTAACCGGTTGCTCAATCAATGCCACAACAGCACCAAAAGTACTTCCATGCCCTCAATAGCAAAACCCCCAACTCAATTCGAGCACGGTCAACACTTGGTCAAACAGTCCATTTTCGTTTCTTTGTCTAATTTTCAATTTTAACAAAGGCCAGTCCATTTTTATTGCACATTTTATCTTTCTAACATTAATGGAACCTATCAAAATCAAGAAATCGTAATTCAGATCAAAAATCCAAAAGTCTAGGGTTTTACTATTCAAAAACACTATTCATTATTCTTCCCCAATTTCAATTTGCGTTTCTAGCCGTAAAAATTGCTAAATAACTAACAAGCAATGCTCTACGATCCCTAAAGAGACAATTCCAAGCAATTTCAGGCATTACAACGCATTAAATATCAAATCTAAGAAATTGAATCAAAAATCAAATTTGAATAAAAATTCACAAAAACGTGAAAACCCTCACAGAGATTGAAGTGGAAGCCTTGTAAGGACCCGAGCCACGATCCTCGAGTAATTCCACGCAAGATTTGTGCAAGCAAAATGCAAAACAATTTTTTTTCTTTTCTCTTGAACCTTCGGCCATGGGGGGACTTGGGGGGAATTTAAGGAATTGTTTTTATGTCAATTTTGCTTTGTTTTGTTTATTTAAAAGACGACAAAGGCTCAAGGGCATTTTGGTCTTTTTGCAAGGTCAAAATCCTAATTTAACATGGTCAAATAAGCTATTTTGATGGCATTTATTCTATTCCTAGTTAAAACAATGCAATTAGACGAAAAACAACTAAAACTAACTAAATTAAGCTAGAAACACTATTCACTAAATCCGAGAAATATTTCTCTAACTCTCGTTTTCGATACGCTACGATCAAACGGTCAATAAACGATCACTATTAGCATGATACGCAATTTTATAAAAATATAATTTTTTTGAAAAGTGATTTAGTTTAAAATTCACTCCGGGCTCGGAGCCATTTTTCCCTTTTAGTTGAAAACTAAGTAATTAAATACAAGAAAATAAAACCGATTATTAAAATAATCAATATTCATTTAAAAAATATTAATTTAGCTATTTTCAGATTATTTGGAAGAATTATGAAAATAATGCTAGAAATGAATGATTTAACTAATTAAACACTTAATTAAATACAGTTAAATGTCATTAAATGAATGCCGGGTTCGGGGTATCACACCACTCGTCATGGCCTCGGTGCTCGCTTGGGCCCAAGTCCCAGGGGGTATCTTTTGCAGGCGTGAGAGTGTTGGTTCGGGGCGTTACAAGCTCTTCTCATGATGGATGAATATTCCATGTTATACGAATATCTATTTTCCTTTGAGAGGAACGAAAGGCTTAGAGAAGACATTCAATTTGAAGATTGTTTACATGATAACTATTGAAAATAAAGGAAGTCTATTGTGTTTGTGATTCAGGGAGATAGTAGTTGACATGGGAATGTACTCTGCCAGTAGGGAACAGATGCGCTGCATGTTGCCAAACTCTCACATCGCCTCATGTGTTAGTGATTTTAGCGTTAACGTTTGATTATTATCTACTTAAATATCGACAGTCGTTGTATTAATTGTGAGATATAGGCACCAGATTGTTGATTTTTAGGTGCATGCATTGACGAAAGTAGAACGGGACAGCGGTGTAACAATGCGGAATTGGTATCTTCCCTGCTACTTTGCGGTATGTAATGTGTTTTCAAAGACATGAAATACATGTCACTACAATCAAATGTAATGCTTATTTAATCAAAGTTATATCGTTTAATATTGGTTTTTCCTTGTGTATTGCAGCAGCACATCCTGATTGGTTTTCATGGACAGTCCATATCATTTTAGGGTTATAAACGAGCGTTTTGGGGTTTCAACAAAGACAGTAGGTTGTTGGCCGATTGCAATAAGGTATTTCACTGTTCAATGATCATAGGGTAACAAATTTTTAGAATATAAAGGACGAAATCTCACAAATGAAATTTTGACTCAAGATGTTCATCCCGATTAATGTCTACCGTGAGCACTGGTATCTCTGTATTATTGATTTCGAGCATCATGAGGTATTGCTTTGTGACTCTGCTCCAGGAGATGGGTTGCGGCTTGTATCCGAAATGTCCATCCTGGTAAAGTTAATGAAATATTCGATAATCATTCATTTTTTAGAAAGAAATTGCTAATTAATTGAGTTTGGTTTTGCAGTTGAATTACCTGGATGGATGTTTCAATCATGTTGATGCAGACGGCTACAGTTGTAACGCTCGAGAACTTCACCATACACATTTTTACTGTTGCATCCACTATTTGCGCATTTTCAATTTGCATTACTTGTTACTTTATATGGTTACTATTTATCATGTTTTTCAACCACTTAATTACTTTGAATTAGCATTTTTCTTAAATCATATTAATTGTTTTACGAATGGGAAAAATGTGCTTTTGAGCGATTAAGGTTGAGGGCATCCATTTAGAAAATGTTTTACGGAAACCAGTGAATAGTATTACGTAGTCTAATTTCATAATTGAGCTAGCAAATAATTAATTGCACCATTAGACTTAGTTCAAGTTAGTTTGACTCATTTTTAGTAGTCAACACTTACCTAAAACATAATACATAAATTACATTTACACATTATAACACATATACTCATAAAATAGCTCAAAAACAAATCAAGAAATTACCCTTAAGTCCCTCCCAAAACCCGACAACCCCTAAAGGAAAAATAAAGGGATTTTGCTCAACAACTCTTGGATTCAAGCCTTGGCAAGCTAGGATAAGGTGTTTTTGAGTGTTCTCTAGCCTTCTACGAGCTCCTACGCACTTGTGGTGAGGGGTTTGCATGTTTATTTTGCATTACTGAAATGTTATAACTTTCTTGAATTTCTAGATTTGCTATTAAAGGGTTATGGAATGCTTGAAGTAGGTTATATATGTTGTATATAAGTGATAGAGACCACATTTATGCCATTGTTTCGTATTTTAAACGGTTGAATTCGATGGTTTGATTCTAGGCATGAATAGTGACGTTTTTCTGGGGTTTGTGAAAATGAACCTTATAGCTTGATTCAATGATCCAAATAGATGCTCTAGGTACTAATGAAGGTAGTGTAATGACCCCGTAAGGTTTAATTGCTTGTAACTTAACAAAGACATGAATTAGGTGACTTTTTAAATGGGGTTTCAGGGCTATTGCAAATCCAGGTTAATTTGGCCTTCACATTTGGTATTCCTAGGCTATATAGGTTCTAAATAAGCTTTGCTAACTCTCAATTGAGTTCCGGTTGGAGTACGTGTAGTACAAAGTCATAAAGGAGCAATTGGGAATTTTGTGGTAATCGCGGGCATTCGAGTAGTGTCAAGGGTCCTAGAGGTGCCTTATGGGTTAATTAGAAGTATATAATAGACCACTTACTAAACTAGAACAATAGCTTGTGTTTGGAAGGAAAATGACTTGTGTTACAAAGGGGATAAAGTAAGAAATCGGTTGTCTCACGCTTCTATGACCTTGTAAATGTTTCTTAAGTGTTTAAATGAACTTGTGAAGCAAGTGTACTTAGTTAGAGTAATTCGTGAATATGCTTATATATTGCTTATATTGTTTATGTATTACTTGTTACGGATTGAGTAAATATGTTTATATCTTGTATAATGTTTATATTACTTGTATATTGTGTTGAATGATTGAAGTTACACTTAAGACTTGTACACTAGACTACTAGAATGGTTGCTTGGAACATATGTTAAGTTTAAGCATATAAGGTGGCATCTTGTTAAAGATAGAATTTTAATAGGTATTGTATGCTAAATGAGTAAGACTATAAGTTAGCTAACCTAGAGGAATAATTGATAAATGTTGTAGTTAAGGAATAATTGAAGTGATGTTTGGTCTTAGGTACAAGGTGATTGAGAGTGATATAAATACAATTTTGTATCTTGGAGCTCGGTAAAGGTGAGGGAGTCTTCAACCCATTTGTGCATCTTAAATTATTTCATTGTTTTTAGATTATATGATTTAGCTAATTGATAAAGTTCACATGTACCATGTACTTATTATCTCGTGGTTCCTCGTGTTTGTTAGATATTATCTCGTGAATTCTTGAATTCGTGTTGGGTTGCGCAACCTTGTCGAACATGGTAGCGTCGAGAAACACGGACGACATCGGGCTTGCCGTGCTCCCTCGGCTACCATGTTGCCTATTCCCTTTCTTTCGCTGAGTATACTCCACTACCCTAAAGGCGTGGTTCACCTCGTTGGGGCATATGGACCTACCTCAAGAGAAAGGGTCGTAGGATCAGGGTACATCCGAAGTACCCCATATTTGGAGGAATAAGGGTTTTGTCGGCACTTGCTTAAAGATCTTGGCTCGTGGCTCGTGATTGAAGACAAACGTGGAACCGTATCCTTTTTATACGTGGTTGAATACTTGTCTATTTATCTTTGTTATTTTGTGTTGTATATGTTATTGTCCTTGTTGCATCACATGAAAGTATTCCTCGATATGCTGCATCACCTCCCTCACTGAGTATACCAGTTGTATACTCACTCTTGTTTCTAACACCTTTTAGGTTCAACACCTTCACAAGGTGATACAGGGAAAGCTCGAGAGTTACCGTGTTTGGTTGTGTTGGCTTCCATTATTAGTACCTGCGAATCCATGTGAATTAGTAAAGTGGTTTGAATTGTAATTTTGATTGGACCTATAGAAACCCGACTTGTAATTGTATTGGGTCTTGTTTGTATTTGATTTGTAGGTGGTCTGTAATAGTAATGGACAGTGTTATTGGTTAATGGTTATGCATGCTTGCTTGGGTTAATGGAGTTAATAGGCTGGATTAATAGACAAGACAATTGAAGAGATAAAGTTAGAATGGTATTATAAGTACCTTTATAACATAGTATTTCAATATTTGAGGCCTATGCATGCTTGTGTACCTATTTTGTTAAGTCTAAGGCTTGGATGGCCTTGAGAAGGGGCATAGCTTAATGGTTGAAGTTGGAGTGTATGAGAATGTTGGATTATGGTTTTGTGGTTGTATTCTGTTATTCGCAGGTTATCGGATAGTCCTTTAAACAGGAGAGACTCCGTCCGTTTTCCCTTAAATTTCGTGCCTGGGGCTTGGATTTGGGTCGAGAATAGTTTGATTAATAAGAGTCCCAGTCTCGTGAGGGATCAGGGCGTTACAACAGCCATATGCAGAAGGTTAACACCTTCTGCATTACGTCCCCGCCGTGGGTGCCACGTCAAGCGGGGATGTACGAATGTGGCTTATATGTGTGCCGGATGATGAAGTGTCCGGGGAATGGTCAAGCATTCCCACTTGTAGATTCTTGGACTCTAGGGATAACAATTGCCTTCGAACTTTGGAGGCATTTGGCTAACCTAAAAAACCTGGCTGCATGATGATGCTTGTGGGGTGGTGCGAGGGTTATGTTGTTTTTATATTAATTTGTCTTTAAATGGAAGATGTCCTACTATATATGGATGATGGTCTGCTTTATGGTTTTTTGATGATGTTCAATGGTGTTGTTTGTTAAGTTTTGTATGATGATAACATTATATATGTAATGATACTGTTCTTTGTGGATGATGATTATTAGTTTGGCTTTACGTATGCTTATGTTTTTTTTAAATTTGAATTGTTTTGTTTGCTTTGGGGACTATGATTAGGTTTGTTGATTAGTTAATAGGCCTTAATTTTTTTCTAAATTGGTTGCTTATAATTTATGGTTACATTACATGTGAAAATAATGATGTTGTTCAGATAGTTAATTAGGCTGTAATCCTAAATGTAAAATCAAATAATAGTGTAACCAGTGGCACCGCATCTCACATGCTTGATGCGTCTGATTAATATTACGAATATAGCAAGTTATTTAGCCCCTTTTTTTAATTGTTTAAACATTGAAAGGACAAGTACAATTAGGACGAACTGTGATACAAGATGAGTATTGTTCTTTAATATTTATGTTCTAATCAGTATGAGAAACATTCAAGAAGAAAATGTATCATTAACTTGGTTTTGGTTGTCGTATTTGGTTATACCGTTCTGTAAGAATTATTATTATTATTATTTTTTATTTCCTTATGCCATTTGTATTAGATTTGCATGACAAAAAGATAACACTATATTTTACCAATTGTGTTCTTTTACTGTTTATGACGACTAACTTACGGCAAGTGTAGTCTTAATTACGAATTGTTATTTTTTGTTTCAACGTTAATTAAATAAATATGATAATTCGGATTTTTTTTTTAAATCAATGACTCATGTCGTGTTTGTATGGCAATTGTACCATATACAATAAATGACACATATACAAATTCAGATAAAAATTCTTAATTTTTTGCCCTAATGATCAAGTACTTTATTCTAAAACTTTATTGTAATTACACAACCTTGTTTTTTTATTTGATATGAACTATTTGAAGCCCCTTGTTTAGTATTGCGTTTATTTTGTTTTTTCAATTTTACGTAATCGCATATTGGACATTTGTCCTTGTATCATGAGGACATTAAATCCAATTTACTAGATTTTGAGGTTTCCAAACTCACAGCAAACTTTATTTTCGCCAAGTAGTTGTTAGAGAATTTTTCATTTTCAATTAATCCTATTAACATTTATCACTTACACAATGTTATTGATTTTGTGATACAAAATTACTAAATCTATAGTTTTTTTTTTTGGAACCCCAATAATCATACTGAATTTTTTAGAGGATATTGTCTACTACTCACGGCAAATTGCCACAAATTTTATTAAAAATATAAGCAATTCATAATTAAATTTATTAATCAGTATTATGGCATTATCGCGAATGGTCACATTGTATGTGCTGTAACGAGATATGTTTAAAATCTACAATAATGTATAATACAAATTGTGAATTACATTAGTGTTGCATTCTTAAAAGAAAAAACATAAATTTACATTAATGTATAATACAAATTGTCAATTACAATAGTGTTAAATTATTAAAAGAAAAAACAGTTAAATTGGTTGGTAAGAAATTAATGAAACGATATAAATTTATGTTACAAACTTCTTTGATAATTTAAATGAGATAAAAGGAAAAAAGAAGAAAATACAAACACCCATGCTTAATACGGCTTCTAAAATAAATATTAGGATTGTCGGCGACCATAGCATTTCCCCACATCGGCAACATACTCTATCTTGTTCAGGAGAATACTATTATCGATATAATTTATAACAATACAAATATCCAAAATTAAAATAAAATTGCTTCATTGGTAATACCAAGAATAAAAAACAACCCACAACGCCTGATCAATCAGGTACCATGGAATATACAACCCAAGCATTACTTCAGCAACAAAATACTAAAACTTAAAGTTTGAGTCCATATATGTGAATACGTCATATGGAAGGACGTTAGCAAGTGAAATAACTATTACTTGTTTTTTCCTTTTTGGTCATCTACCACATTTAGTTGATTTTGCAAGTTGGATGGATGGCGCCATAACTTAAACGCCAACTGTCTATGTTAAAACTTAGATTTTTCATTGTTAAGGGCTGGGACATTCCTTGGATTTTCCATCATCATACACACATATTAGTCGTAATCGGTGCCATTGTGTTGCGTCGGGACCCAAGAAGGATGACATATTTCGAAAGTATTAACGCTCTTCATGCTGCTATATACATCGCGATCTACGTGGTCCTCCAACAAGCCATGCACGAATCGGATCTGCCATTTGGGATAATGCAATGTTACAAAACCAATCAATAACGCTGTATCATAAAATTCCAAACTAAGTGTAACAGACAAAAGCACTTTACCAGCTTTGTAACTTCATTTGAAATTGATATCTTTGATTTGGCTGCTCTAGATGTGTCATAAATCTTTATACTGGACATGGTGAAATCGATGATGCATAACAACCAGTGCTTATTGTTAATTGATAGGTAAGTAAACCTACGTATGAACAATTTACATAAATAAATAAATAAACATCACTTCACAATGAAACAGCAACTAAAGAACTTTACCAACAACATACTTCTTTGTAATGGGCCAAATCTCCGGTGTACTTGTCCGATCCGAAAAAGGAATTGAAGCATGTTTGGGTAGTCTTCCGCACATACTTCCCCAGCATTTTATGCTACAATTCATTACATTACAAGAATTTGTTGGTAAAAAAACTGAAAATGTGGACGTCTTAACATTACCATGAAATATACTGTGCTTACCGTGCAACATGTAGGTAGATACCATCTGCTCATGGAAGGGTCCGTATCCCGTGCATCCGTAGTCCTTTGGCGTACAAATGTGTCAATAATCTAAGGTAAAAAAATGAAAGAGTAGTTAAATGATGGTCATGGACGTGCATCTTAACCACTTTCATTTATTCTAGTCATATGACAACTCACAGAATATGAAATCTCCTTGTTTGATAGCAGATTACGCATCTCACTCCTAGTAATGTGGCACGTCCCCACATCCACAAGAATTACGCTACAATTCAGTACATCAAAATATAATATAGTATAGTTACTTACTAGATGAACGTAATAAAAAAAATATAGAGTTTTGTAATTCAACGCTCATTGTGCTTCTCTTTCTTTGGAAAACAAATCATCTGATTCCTTGATTGTCATTGCACTTGCTTAGTAATCCCAACACCTTTATCTGGCCATACATCAAGCTTTGTTTTGGTGGTAAAGTCAACACAAACACCTGCAGATGTCTTTGTCATCTTTCTAGCAACTTGCTTAACCATGTGACTACGCATTAAAACAGTCACTTCTCTCGTCTTTTCCAAATTTTGGTCTATGCCATTTTGTGAACCAGATTCACGAATAACTTCAACTGCATCGTCACAGACATTCCCATGCATTTTTCCTTCATCTACCCTCTATGATTTCTCCCTAGCAGGTACATTTGTCTTGCCCTGGATGCCCTTCAACTTCTCCAAGAATGTCTTCATAAGCAAATTCAACTCATTCACACTAGCGGTGTTCCTATCTGTGGCATCCTTAATGTTGGCCTGAAAAGTCTATAATTTTTATTTTGATAATAACAAAACATCTTAATTGTGCTTTAGCATTTTTTGTAAGACCTTCATTCCAAAGCAAGTCTACATCAACATTGGATCAAGTTGTTTTAGTCAAGAGTAGAAAGCTTTTTGGATCAAAGACCAAGCACTATCAAATTGTATCCAAGCCCTAAAGAAGTCAAGTTATTGACTCAAAGATAAAGAGGGAGTCACAAGGAAGGAGAAGTGGTGACATAAGGGGTACCGGCCTTAAAAGTTGTCGCTTGCCTAAGTATGATTTGTATCGCTCAAAATTTCTCAAAAAAATGTTTTCTTATTTCAAAATCTCTCGTAGAAAAAATATTTTCTATTTCAAACTCTTGATTTTGAAATCATTTTATAAAAATACCTTTCAACTAGTTTGAAATTTTTTGGGATGTTAAAAAATGCTAAGAAATCTCTTTTTCAATATGCCCAAATATTTCTGGGCTAAAAATACCTTTTCAGCGTTTTTTTATGGCATCCGGGCGTTACCGGCATTTTCCGGTCGCCCGGATAGAAGGTGCAACGCCCGGCAGAAAAGACCTTTCCGGGCGATACATGCTATTTCCGGGCGCCCGGATCAGTGCCTCAGCGCCCGGATGAGTTAACGGGAAAATCCGAAAATCTTGCTTAAAATCCGATTTTTGTCTAATCTTTCCCTCTTTTTAAGCCATGCCTTCTCACCTTCAAAATTATCTCTCCAAGCCATAATTTTCAGATTTTCAAAAGAGCTTTCATATCATTCCTATTGAGAAATCTTGAGCTATCATTATCATATCTTTTGAGCATTCAAAGCCATTTTCCAAAGTGTAATATCAAACTCAAATAGGAGTTGCAATTGTCATTTATTCTATCACATAATCTTTGTAATACATTCTTTCACATAGATTGAGAGAATCATTGTGAGAAGAAGTATTGTAATCCTTTGTGGACTCAAAGGAAGAGAGAGTAGTAGGTTAAGCTTCACCTACATTTGAAGGAGCTTGTGTAACTCTTGTGGACTCAAGAATAATTGTAGTTGGTTCTTGCTTCACCAACATTTGAAGAAGCATCATAGTGAAGTGTTACTAAAATCCTAAGGGAAGAGAAGACCTTAGGTGGTGGACTAGGCCTCCGGGAGTGCGAACCACTTGAAAATCATCGTGTTTGATTTCTCTTACTCTATTCTCTTTATTTTCAAGTTATTTACTTTCGTGTGGACATTGTTCATCTTAATTGCTTGGTAATTGTAGAGATATCTATTTGAAATTCTACCTTGAAATTCCAATTGCATATTTAGTGTTAAATACTCATATGCTCACCAAGTGTTTGATAAATCGCCTACAAGAGTTTCTAGTGTCTTTTCAATCCTAACTTGACATTGCCTCCATATAAAGAAATTTTAAATTGCTTAAGCTTGCCTAAACAACCTAATTCACCCCCCCTTTTAGGTTATTAAGGACCAACAAGTGGTATCAAGAGCTAGTACTCTATATATAGCTTAACATCTAGTAGAGGATCCCTATGGCAAGCTCATCAATGTCTAATATAGTTGAAGGACAATCTTCCTCTAGACCACCATTGTTTAATGGAACAAACTATTCTTTTTGGAAAACTAGGATGAGAATCTATATTCTAGCAAATGACATAAGAGTTTGGAATGTGATAAAAAATGGATCAATCAATCCTACTTTAACTAAAAAGGAAGGAGAACAAAGTATCACTACCCCCAAACCGGAAAAAGATTATAATGATGATGACTTCAAAATGTGTGAAAGAAACTATAAAGCTATGAATATGTTATATCTTGCTTTAGATTCAAATGAGTTCAATAAAATTTCCAGATGCAAAAGTGCTAAAGAAATTTGGGATCAATTAGAAGTCACATATGAGGGCACCAACCAAGTTAAAGAAACTAGAATAAACATGCTTGTTCATAAATATGAAATGTTCAAAATGTCTTTTGATGAAAATATAGAACAAATGTTTTCTAGATTTACTGATATTGTTAATGCTCTAAAATCTCTTGGAAAAGAGTATTCTAATGAAGAATTGGTAGGAAAAGTTCTCCGAAGCTTAACCGAGCCATGGGAAGCTAAAGTAACGGCTATTGAAGAAGCTAGAGACCTCAAAACTCTCACTCTTAGTGAACTTATGGGATCTCTTATGAGCCATGAGTTGAAGAGCAAAGATCGAGAAGAAGAAAAAAGGAATAATAAAAAGTCACTTGCGCTTCTTGCATCAAAGGCTTACTCAAGTGATGAAGAAGAAGAAAACAAAGAAGATGATGATGAGATAGCTCTTCTTACAAGGAACTTTAAGAAATTTCTTAAATTCAAAAAGGTAAGCAAAGCTCCCTACAATAGGTTTATGAATAAAGGAAGAAACAAATCAAAAGAAGAACGAAGGTGCTTCAATTGTGACAAGACGGGTCATATAAAAGCAAATTGTCCAAAACTAATCAAAACCAAGGAAGGAAAAGCCTTGAAGGCAACATACGTTGATAACAATGCATCAACCGGTGAGGAAAGTGAAAATGAAGAAGTGGCAAACATCGTTTGTCTTATGACAAAAGAAGATGATGAGGTATGTTCGTCTTTTAACTCCGAATATTACACCTCTAGCTCATTAATTGAAAATGAATGTTCTTTTGAAGAATTACAAAATGAATTCTCAAAAATGCATGATAGTTTTGAAATTGCAATTATTAAGATACATGAACTTCAAAAAGAAAATAATACCTTAAAAGAAGAAAATAAATTGCTTGAAAAAGATCGAAATTTTGCTCATGAAAAAGCACTTAAAATTCATTTCGAAAATAATAATCTTCAAACAAAAATTGAAAAGCTTGAAAAAGAAAATCAAGGACTAAATAGAAACCTTGTAAGATTTACAAAAGGAAAAGAAAACCTTGATAAAATGCTTGGCTCTCAAAAAATGGCCTTTGATAAAAGTGGATTAGGATATGAACCTTCTTCAAAACAAAAATCTCTAAAAAGCTATTTTGTTAAAGCATCATCATCTACAAATAAAGCATCAACATCTAAAGGATTTCAAAAAACAT
The DNA here is from genome assembly GCA_037974665.1 of Ehretia macrophylla. Taxonomy (NCBI): domain Eukaryota; kingdom Viridiplantae; phylum Streptophyta; class Magnoliopsida; order Boraginales; family Ehretiaceae; genus Ehretia; species Ehretia macrophylla. The sequence goes on from CM075781.1 coordinate 9,904,408, forward strand.
GCACCTATTGTGAAAGACAAGGTCACATAACATCACATTGTAAATTTCGAAATATGATAGGTAGAGACTCCAAAATTCCTTCTTGGCTTAAACCAAAATGGATTATCAAAAGTGTTAAAAGTCAATACTAACAATATAGGACCCAATAGAACTTGGGGACCTAAATTTTGTTTTTGTATATAGGTTACCCTAAGGATGAAGTATGAAGGAAATTGGGTCATTGATAGTGGATGTTCAAGGCATATGACCGGTGATCCATCTCTTTTCTATGAGCCTATTAAAAATTACAAAGGTTTTGTGAGCTTTGGAAATAATGAAAAAGGTAAAATCATTGGTAAAGGTAGCATTGGAAATAAAATATCCATTCATGATGTACTATTTGTGAAAGGATTGCAACATAATTTGCTTAGTGTAAGCCAACTATGTGATAATGATTATCTAGTTGAATTTAAATCATCATGTTGCACCATTTTTGAAAAAATGAAAATTGTGTTGTTTACTGCAAATAGACATGAAAATGTCTATATTATTGACTTTGAAAGTATATCATGCCAAAATATTGATTTCTTAATCACAACAAATGAAAGTTCTTGTTTATGGCATAGAAGATTAGGACCCATTAGTATGGATCTACTTGGTAAACTTTCTCGAAAGGATCTTGTGAGAGGCCTTCCTAATAACAAGTTTGAAAAAGATCATTTATGTGATGCATGCCAATTTGGAAAACAACATAAAGTATCTTTCAAAACCATTAGCCATGTGTCTACATCAAAAGCTCTACAAAAACTTTATATGGACCTTTTTGGACCAATGGATGTAATAAGTCTAGGAGGATCTAGATATGTTTTTGTTATTGTTGATGATTATACTAGATACACATGGGTGATGTTTCTTGCTTTCAAAAGTGATGCTTTCAATGAATTTGCAAAATTCTGTAAAAGAGTGCAAAATGAGAAAGGATATTATATTTCATGCATTCACAGTGATCAAGGCACGGAATTCATAAATGCATCTTTTGTGGAATTATGTGAACAAAATGGCATTGAGCATAATTTTTCGGCTCCTAGAACTCCTCAACAAAATGGGGTTGTTGAAAGGAAAAACCGAACTTTACAAGAAATGGCAAGAACAATGTTGAAAGAAAACAACTTGCCTACATACTTTTGGGGAGAAGCTGTCAATACGGCTTGCTATACTCTAAATAGAGTTTTAATTAGGCCTTCTCTAAAGAAAACTCCATATGAATTATGGAAAGGACGTACTCCAAATATCTCACATTTTAAAGTTTTTGGATGTAAATGCTTCATCTTAAATAATAAGGAGTATCTTGGTAAGTTTGATTCAAAGTCCGACGAAGGTATTTTTATTGGATACTCTTCTAGAAGCAAGGCATATCGAGTTTACAATAAAAGAACCTTTGTAATTGAGGAATCTATGCATATTAACTTTGATGAAACTAACCCATTTATGTCAAGAAAGGATGAAGACGATAGTATGAGCTTTCAACAAGTTGAAGAACAAAGTCGACCTATTCCGACAAGTGAAGAAGGCAATACATCCACAAGCAATCAAATTGATACTCAAATAGAGGAAGAACAACCAACTTCAAATGATCAAATCATATCAACAAATCAAGATCTTCCAAAATATTGAAAATTTGTCAAAAATGATCCAAATGATCAAATCCTTGGGGATCCATCACAAGGTGTAAGAACTCGTTCCAATCTGAATACTTTTTGTGAACATGTAGCTTTTATATCTCAAATTGAACCTAAAAATATAAAAGAAGCATTATTGGATGATGATTGGATTATTGCTATGCAAGAAAAGCTTAATCAATTTGAAAGAAATCAAGTTTGGACCTTAGTTGAAAGACCTAGTAATTACCCGATTATTGGTACAAAATGGGTTTTTCGAAACAAACTAGATGAATCCGGTAATGTAACTAGAAATAAGGCTAGATTAGTTGCTCAAGGATATAATCAAGAAGAAGGAATAGACTATGAAGAAACCTTTGCACCAGTAGCTCGACTTGAATCCATTAGAATGTTACTGGCATATGCATGTTTTATGAACTTCAAACTCTATCAAATGGATGTCAAAAGTGCTTTCTTAAATGGATATCTTCAAGAAGAAGTTTATGTTGAACAACCACCCGGTTTTGAAAATACAAATTTATTAAGTCATGTATTCAAACTTCAAAAGGCTCTTTATGGACTTAAACAAGCACCTAGGGCATGGTATGATAGATTAAGTAATTATCTACTTGACAACGGCTTCTCTAGAGGTAAACTAGACTCTACTTTATTTGTAAAACGAAGCTAAAGACATCTTGCTTGTTCAAATTTATGTTGATGACATTATCTTTGGTGCTACTAATGAATCCCTTTGCAAGTATTTTTCTGAATGTATGCACAAAGAATTTGAAATGAGCATGATAGGAGAATTAAATTTCTTCCTTGGACTTCAAATCAAACAAACAAAAGAAGGGATCTTCATTAGTCAATCCAAGTACATTAAGGAACTCATCAAAAGATTCGGGCTTGAAACTGCAAAAGAAATGAGCACTCCTATGGGAACGTCAATCAAACTTGACAAAAATGAAAAAGGTAAATCTGTTGATGAAAAGCAATATCGAGGTATGATCGGAAGCCTTCTCTATTTAACTGCCTCAAGACCTGATATTATGTTTTCTGTATACTTATGTGCTCGGTTTCAATCTTCTCCGAAAGAATCACACTTGAATGCTGTAAAAAGGATTATTAGATACCTTAAGAGTACCATCAATCTAGGACTCTTTTATCCTAAAGGCACATCTTTTGAACTTCTAGGATACTCTGATACCGATTATGCGGGATGTAAGATCGATAGAAAAAGCACTAGCGGCAATTGTCAATTTCTAGGACATGCCTTAGTCTCATGGTCTAGTAAGAAATAACATAGTGTAGCTCTTTCAACAGCAGAAGCAGAGTATGTAGCTATAGGTAATTGTGCAGCACAAATTCTATGGATGAAACAAACTTTACTTGACTTTGGTCTCGAATATGATCATGTGCCTATCAGGTGTGATAATACAAGTGCTATAAGTCTATCAAAGAACCCTATTCAACAATCTAGAACTAAGCATATTGAAATTCGTCATCATTTTCTAAGAGATCATGTGCAAAAAGGGGATATTGAACTTGTTTTTGTTGATTCTTTGCATCAATTGGCCGATATTTTTACCAAACCATTGCATGAGAATCAATTTTGTGCTATTAGAAGGGAACTAGGAATGCTTTGGGTCACTTAACCTGTCAAAATATTACATTTTTCGGCAAAATAGTGATCCAGGCGTTACTGCCTTCTTCCGGGCGCCCGGAAGAAGCATGTAACGACCGGAATCTCGCTCTCTGCCGGGCGTTACTGCCCTCATCCGGGCGCCCGGAAAAAGGGCCTATCGCCCGGATCGAGCTGTTTGAAAAACCGCAATCTCCTTCCTCTCTCCTCACTTTTTCACATCTTCTCAAATATAAACTCTTTCTTCTCTCAATTTCTCCTATTTAATCACCAACATCTTCACCATCACTCACCATTATTTGCATCAAAACACTCTTTAAATCATCAAACTCTTATATTTTCTTCATCAAAGCTTTAAAAATCCTCTTTATCCAATCCTTAAAAAACCTTGTATACAAGGTGTTCGGTGAAATTCCTCAACTAAGCCTTTCTTCTAACAAGCTTCTTCAACCTTCAAATTCAAATGGCACCACCAAGGGCTGACTCCAGGAAACGCAAGCAAGGAGAATCTTCATCCTCAGGCCCTCAAATCATTGTAAATCCAGATGCTTTTCCACAACAAAACATCCTATGGGGTAAGATTTTAGATCCTCCCACCTTGCTTAATGGTACTAGAATTTATCGGCTTTTAGATGCTCAAGGGTGGCTACCTATGTTAAGGTTTGAAAACAAAGGCAATACTGCATGGATTAGAGAATTCTATTACTATGTTAACTTAGACTTCACCACCATGAAACTGAATAGTCAAGTTAAGTCTAAGGAACTAGAATTAACTGCAAGTATTGTTGCTAGAGCCTTTGGGATTCCTAATCAAGGCACCAAACTTTATTCATATAGAGGTATGCCAGAAGGTGTTCTTGAAAACTTAGAAGCCAATGTTATAGAATTTCTGTGGGAAGGAACAGGAACAAGCTCCTTAGGATATCCTAAGACTAAGGATCTCACTCCAGAAAAGAAGCTGCTATTTTATATTCTTCATGAGGTCATTATTCCACGGGAAGTTAAGGATGGTTCAATTCCAAAATTCACTGCACTATTGATGTATTTGATGTATGAAGCTAAACGTATCAATCTTCCACACATCATCATTAACCATATCATTCATACCAAGGAGTCTCAAAATCAACTTGCTTATGGGGTACCCTTAACTCACCTTTTTGAGTCTTTAGAAGTTTAGCGAGATCACAAGTTTGAGGCCATTAGTGATAGATCCTATCTTCTCAATGTTACTAGCCTCACTCGCCAAAAGCTGAAAATTCATAACTCTCAAGTTCTCAATATTGGTGATGATACGAGTGATGATCATCTTGTGTTTGAATCCCTTGATGTTGACCCCACTACTTTTAAAGATCCTATGGAATGGCAAGGCAGCAGTGGTGTTGGCACTTCTCAAGGACAAAGGGCTAGACAGTCTTCCTCTCACTCCTCCTCCCTTGATGAAATTCGTACACACTTGCATGCACAAGATGTTCGTTTGGACAGAATGGAGCAGATGCTGAAGGCTTTATATGATCACCACATTGGTTCTTAGTCTGTGGATGCTTTAAGTTGTGTTTTCTCCTCAAACAATTTATTTTTTGCTTTCAGTTGGATCTTTCCTCAAACACTCCTTAGCTGTTTTTCTTCCTTATCTTTTAACATTGGTTGGATATTTTTTTTGCCTTCTTGTCATTAATGCGTTACATTTTTTTTCTTGCTTATCTCTTGTCTTATGCCTGTTGTCATCTACTATTGTCTTCATTTGCTATTGGATGCTCTTTGGTGATGACAAATAGGGGGATAAAATATTGAAGTAAATATGTCTATCATTGCACTTATTCAGGGGGAGTTTTTGCTTTTCAGGATCAAGACTAAATTTTATTTAGCACAAATTGAGGGGGAGACCTCAATTCAAGTTTTATTCTTTAAATTTCAACTATTTCATACTTGTTAACTTCAATGTTTTGTCATCATCAAAAAGGGGGAGATTGTTGGCCTGAAAAGTCTATAATCTTTATTTTGATAATAACAAAACATCTTAATTGTGCTTTAGCATTTTTTGTAAGACCTTCATTCCAAAGCAAGTCTACATCAACATTGGATCAAGTTGTTTTAGTCAAGAGTAGAAAGCTTTTTGAATCAAAGACCAAGAACTATCAAATTGTATCCAAGCCCTAAAGAAGTCAAGTTATTGACTCAAAGATAAAGAGGGAGTCACAAGGAAGGAGAAGTAGTGACATAAGGGGTACCGGCCTTAAAAGTTTTCGCTTGCCTAAGTATGATTTGTATCGCTCAAAATTTCTCAAAAAAATGTTTTCTTATTTCAAAATCTCTCGTAGAAAAAATATTTTCTATTTCAAACTCTTGCTTCTGAAATCATTTTATAAAAATACCTTTCAACTAGTTTGAAATTTTTTGGGATGTTAAAAAATGCTAAGAAATCTCTTTTTCAATATGCCTAAATATTTCTGGGCTAAAAACACCTTTTCAGCGTTTTTTTATGGCATCCGGGCGTTACCGGCATTTTCCGGTCGCCCGGATAGAAGGTGCAACGCCCGGCAGAAAAGACCTTTCCGGGCGATACATGCTTTTTCCGGGCGCCCGGATCAGTGCCTCAGCGCCCGGATGAGTTAACGGAAAAATTCGAAAATCTTGCTTAAAATCCGATTTTTGTCTAATCTTTCCCTCTTTTTAAGCCATGCCTTCTCACCTTCAAAATTATCTCTCCAAGCCATAATTTTCAGATTTTCAAAAGAGCTTTCATATCATTCCTATTGAGAAATCTTGAGCTATCATTATCATATCTTTTGAGCATTCAAAGCCATTTTCCAAAGTGTAATATCAAACTCAAATAGGAGTTGCAATTGTCATTTATTCTATCACATAATCTTTGTAATACATTCTTTCACATAGATTGAGAGAATCATTGTGAGAAGAAGTATTGTAATCCTTTGTGGACTCAAAGGAAGAGAGAGTAGTAGGTTAAGCTTCACCTACATTTGAAGGAGCTTGTGTAACTCTTGTGGACTCAAGAGTAATTGTAGTTGGTTCTTGCTTCACCAACATTTGAAGAAGCATCATAGTGAAGTGTTACTAAAATCCTAAGGGAAGAGAAGACCTTAGGTGGTGGACTAGGCCTCCGGGAGTGCGAACCACTTGAAAATCATCGTGTTTGATTTCTCTTACTCTATTCTCTTTATTTTCAAGTTATTTACTTTCGTGTGGACATTGCTCATCTTAATTGCTTGGTAATTGTAGAGATATCTATTTGAAATTCTACCTTGAAATTCCAATTGCATATTTAGTGTTAAATACTCATATGCTCACCAAGTGTTTGATAAATCGCCTACAAGAGTTTCTAGTGTCTTTTCAATCCTAACTTGACATTGCCTCCATATAAAGAAATTTTAAATTGCTTAACCTTGCCTAAACAACCTAATTCACCCCTCCCCCCCCCCCCCCACCTTTTAGGTTATTAAGGACCAACACTTAACCTTCCTCATTTCACTCTTCAATTCATCAATTTGATTCTGCATGTATTCCAACCTTGTTTGTCTGTCGCTATATGGACCTCGGCATTTGTCCCTTCATTTGAATCGACGTTATGCTCTAGCAGGAGACAACCCTTCGGGTTGTCGTATCCCCCACATGTTTGGTACCTTTGCACCCTATGACAATCAGTCTCGTTATTCCAATACTTAATGCAAGTCCTAAGGGAATGAGAAGGGTGTAATTCATCACGAGGGTTCATCTTTTCAAGAAAAAAAATCTGCACAAAATAAAATTAATAATAATTAAACGAAATATCAAAATTTTAGATAACATATGCGTTCATACTAATAAGTAATAAATATAAAGTAAACAAAATAATTTCAAAACAAAGTCTTATGACAACCAAAATGATGGAGTCGGATTACCAATAACAAGAAGATGTATCCACTCACGTAGGTCATCCCTTTTTCCTTAAAATGATGGATGCCAGTTGCCAATGAATCCAGCACGAATTGAGCCCAATTATATCATCCCATAGCATCGATATTTTTAACCGCGTGTAACATTTCCACCTTAATAGCATGTTCTATTGTGGGACACAAGAAGTATCCTATGACATATATACAATATAATGCCTTGAATTCTCGGTCGTGACCGCTGCCACAAATGAGCTCCTGAGTTAGAGTTGTCAATGGAATAACGTTGGCTTTCACTGCAAACAACTGCGCCACTTCTTCAATCTCATCGTGTACACCATTTATGGGTACAAACATCCCACAGTTAGAGAACCCGAGTACACTCTTTACATCATGTGTTTTAATCTTCATTGTTTTTCCATGTATGCGTAATGTCATGGTCATGTGCTCAAAATTATCGATGCACCAATGACATATATTACGCTTAAGTGTGTTGCACTTCAAGTGAAGTAAGCCCCCAAGCCCAATGCTATTGACACCTTCCCTTTGTTCCGCAGTAAGACGCTCATGCAACTCAACAATTTTGATCAAAGACAATCGCTTCTCCACGCCCTTCTGCAATGACAATTGAAAATTGGATATGATAGTTTTCCCTACTGACGTTACGGAAATTTCCTATTTTATAACCACATTAAATTATATAAAAGTAAATGATATACGATATTATGGTCTATAGCCTTCTCAAGCCCAATCTTATGGAGATACTTTTTAGCTTTCCTGTAACGTTGAGAAGTTTGTTTACCCTTCTTATTAAACACAGCATTTTCATCTTCTGAAAGAACTTCCCATTGCTCATGAATCGATGCACATAGTTGTCGAGTAACTTTGCCGTCTGAATTGTTTAATTTAAACTCTTCGATTTTTGAATTCCTAAAATTATTCAATATACGTTAATGGAAGAAGCCAACTAATATAAAAAAAATCATAATATTATAACAAAGGCAAAACTTGTATGCTAAACCTACAGGAAAAAAATATACGGTGCGGTAGGCCTCTTCACGCTAATTGATTGTACTATTTTCCTCTTGCGACAGCTGTTTGTTCTTCTGCTGCCTTCACCTAAGTCAGTGGTTTTCATTGTACTGCTTGTGCTTCCAACTGCAATAAAATAAACAAACCATAAATCGAAGAAAACACACAAATGCAAATAAATGCATACGCATTTATTTAATTAGTGACAACTTAAGTTCTTCTAACCAATATGAAACCCAGTACATCTAATAACCCACGAGCATATAAAATGTAAACACAATTTGCTCCAATATCGCGCATCAACTCTATCATTTCCCCAATTTATGAAAGCAAACAAAGTTAGAGTTAGTTTGCTGTTTTGATTATTTCTAATATATTCTTACTTTACTACACGTACCATTTTTTCAACAACTATTAATCAAAATGGTAATATTATTCATAGTTTTCACGCTAACATCAGTGAGTGACAATTTGTTTGAGGATAATAAATTTACTGCTTGTAATGTTTATGCCCATAAAATTGTTCTGCATATATCCATCAACCGTCCGCTAACATCCAGTAAAGCATATAGACATAACCAAAATCACCATACCATATGTGTGTATACCTAAACACACAGGTCGTTTATGGCGCGCCACACCTTCAATATACAAGGTGCGATATCCAAAAGTGAATTGTTGGACTCAAAACCTTTTCCAACAATTTTATCAAACAGTTTACATGCACTTTCTTTTAACACATACGCAAATAAAAATAAATGACTTCAATTAACGGTCGCAAATATAAAATAACTAAAAAGTAACACAAGCCAAACACACAACATATATCTTAGTTAAATGTATTCATAAATAATTCAAAATTCATATACAACATAAGCAATATAAAATATTTGGTCGAAACGATTTTTTTTTTTGGGGCTCTCACATAAAGGGGTTGAAGAAAAACACACAAACACATACCTGAGATCTAGGAGACTAAAGGATAGAGGTGATCTAAGGAATAGTGGAGGAGGGTTTGACGGAACAAGATGAATTGAGTGTATAAAAGGGCATGTTGAAGAACATTGGAAAAGAAGCTACCATTGTTGACCACAAATGGAGTGAGAATGATAAAAAGGTCAGAAGCCGTATTTCTTCTTACCCCTTTTTGTCTAATTAATTTCTCGCTCTCTTCAATGTTGAATGATACAATTAAACTCACATTTGTTCCATGACGACAGTGATGCTTGACGAGGAGACAAAGATGTTGAACTGATGGTTAAAAAAGATACGAACATGAATCTTTTTTTTACTTTGTTTTTTTTTTCCGTGGAGAAAACAAAGTTTATGGGCACAAATAGCACTGAAGAAGAAGACGACGATGGGAAGGGGATAGGTTTTTAATACATTAGATATATAAGAGTATAAAAGTAATTTGACGTTTTCTGAAATTCTTTTTTGTGTAAAGGATAATTTACTATTCATCCCTTTTAAGGGTAAAATAAAGATTTTATGTCCCATGTGGGTCCCATGTGAAACCAAAAATGTGACACCCGAGATTTTATCACATAATTCGTTATAACTATTGCATACTTACTTGAGCATTCTTACGTGCATCACATTTCTTGCTTAATTATTTTATCTTAAGGTTACTATTTATAATATTTTTGACCATCTCGAATGTTGGATTTTATATTTTTCCTAGGTCATATGACATTTAGAAGGAATCGAGACCTTGTCATTCTGGACTTTCGAGCTCGAGAGCATGCGTTTGGAAAATAGTTTTTGCATCATTTGAATAGTGTTACGTACGTAACAACCTTAGTTTGAATTAGTTAGCATTAGATTAAAGTTTAAGCTCATTTGACCAATATTTTATGAGGTTTTACTTAGCAAAATTCAGCATATATCATATACAAACATAACATAACACAACACAAACTTATATCATAAAAAACAATTGCAAAAACTACCCTTTTGTCCCCTCCTTTGGCCGACCACTTCAAGGAGAGAAAAGAGGAAATTTTCTTCATCAATCTTGCTAGCTTGACTCTTGGCTTGGATCTTGGAGTTGTTTGAGCATCCTAGGGTTCCCCAACAAGCTTCTACATATCATAAATTGTGAGGGAGTTTCATTTTTGTGAAGTTTAAAGTTATTGCATTTTTGTTGAATTTCTTGATTTGTTGATTATAGCTATAATACTTGTTATGAATGCTTAATATGTGTTTATTAGAGCCTATAGAGTAAACTTTTATAGCTTGATAGCACAATCTATGGTTGGAAGCTTGAATGTTATGAAAGAGATGATGAATAGTGTTTGTGTTTAGGGTTTTGTAAACATTTGCTAATTAGCTTGAATTAAGACTTTAATTAGATGCTCTAGGCCCTAGTGAAGCTAGTTGAGAGGCCACGTGAAGTTGAATCACCCAAAACCGAGCTAAATTGCGAAATTAGTCGACTTTAGAATTTTGACTTTTCTCGTTGTGCAATCCGGGCACGTTTGGGCTATGGTTTGGGTATCCTTGGGGTAAGGAAGCACTTTTGGTGCTTTTGTTACGCAAAATTGGGGTTCGGATAGTATAGTTGTAGTTAAAACCCGCTCGGGGCCTTCCCGAGCTTTTACTTCTAAAACGGGTTTTGATGATCTTAATAGGTATCTTTTGGGTTAATTAGGATTATAGTATGATTAGTAAGTAGTTTGGAAACCTTGTGACGTGCATAGGAGAAGGAAAGCTTGGTTAAAGAAAGGGAAAAAGTAGTTTTGGCTATTTTTGATGCATTTGGAACTTGTTGTTGAGTTATCATGTATTGTATTGAATATCTAAAGTATAATTGAGCTATTTGAGTTGCTTGTGGGGAAAATTTATGTTGATTGCTTCTTTTGAGACCTTAAAGCTATTTCGTGCTTATGTGAGCTTATATTGTACTTATATGTGAGGGCGGCCTACTTTATCGTCCCTCTTATGTGTTATTTGATGATCTTGGTTCTCGTGGACTTGATTCGGGGTTGCGCAACCTTTTCGGACATGGTAGCGTCGAGAAACACGGGCGGCGTCGAGCTTGTCGTGCTCCCTCAACTACCATGGTGCCTATTCCCTTTCTCACTGAGCATACTCCACTACTCCAGAGGCGTGGTTTACCTGCTGGGCATAAACCTACCTCAAAAGAAAGGGTCGTAGGATCGGGATACATTCGGAGTATCCCAACTTGTTGGAGTAAGAGGTTTGCCAGCACTTGCGTGAAGTTTGTGGCTCGTGGTTCGAGTTTGAAGACTTGAAGTGGAATTGCATCCTTTTTAATGTGGTTAATTACTTGCTACTATATCTTGTTCTTTATGTTATATATATGATTTCTTGTATCCGCATATCATAATGCACGCCAGGTATGTTGCATCACCTCCCTCACTGAGTAACTTGGTTACTCACTCCTCTTTTCAACATATTTCAGAAAAAGCTGAAGATTGGATTGCCTCCTGTGTGACCTGCTTGCTCTATCAGTGTGTAAAACATGGAAGAATGTGATCATGATATGCTTGTAACGTATTTGAGACTTTGTGCCCATATATTTATTTATGTTATATCAAGGAATGTAATATTAAAGTTTTAGTTTTGTTTGATGATTAGGTACTAGTGAGTTTGTAATATCTTTTATTTGCTTTACTTTATTACTTAGTAGTGTATGCTTGTGTGGATGATGAAAACTAGTTAGTTGGTTGGACACAAATTATAAGAAAGCTTGATTGATAATATAGAGTGGTATGATAAGTGGATTAAAAAGATAGAACTTCAATGGATTTAGTTTTGCATGCTTGTGTGATATGTCGTTGGGTTCCAAGGCTCGGATGGCCTTGAGGAGCTGGTTGGCTTTATGAATCTTGAAAACTAGGTTGTATGAATGGTTGATTGTAATTCAGGACTTATATGTAACTGTTGGCAGGTTTCTAGATAGACCTATATATAGGGAAAACTCCATCCGTTTTTTTCTAAATTTCGTGCCCGGAGTTTGGAATTGGGTTGAGAATAGTTTGAATAATAGAAGTCCCGACTCTGTGAGGGATCGGGGAGTTACGAAAAAACCTAAGGGTAATAAAGTAATTGTGCATCAAATATAATTAATGTTTTAAAAAGGTTACAAATCAATACAATGTGGGTTCCAAATTAATTAAATGCATACGGGCCTAAAATGGTAATTACACATTACCATTAAATTCAAAAAAAAAAAGGTTTGAGTTTCGTGAGCCGTTGATGTAAATCAATAGCTCAAATTGCTTGGCTCCGGATTGCCCGGAGCCCGGTCACGAGAACTCCCCATTTTGTAAAATACCGTATTGAAAAATGAACGATAATATATAATTTTAATTATTTTCTCCAACCATAATGTGGCCCGTTACTTGAGTTGGAGAAAAGTTTATTCTGTGGCTACTTCCTAGATTGTTTACATCAGGCGATTTTTACATTAAATCCCGTTTGAAGTTGAGAGGCGTAGGATTAATTCCCTGGCCGTGATCATATATAATGAAAGTTTAGCGATGAAAAAAAAGTTTAAGAAATTAATTAAATATCCTCGACCCAATTCATGCGGGAGGCATGAGGTAGGTCGGTTAGTAGTTGATGAGGCAGCAAGTATGCATGTTGAAGCTAACCCCCCAACTAATAAGCACAATTCCAGTTACGTACATACCTATCTAGCTAGCTCTTTATTTGTCGATAATATACAGTGCTGGCAATAATAATTAGTCAGTCATTAATTAGCAGCCCATCGATCGACCGACCGAGGTTGCTAAAACAACAGCAGCAGCATCATCATCATGGCCAATAATTACACCATCACCTTCCTATATCTAAATATTTATATTCTTGTGCTGGTACTAATTAATTATAATGGGGTCATGTCATCATCACCCACAAGATCTTCTTCTTCTTCTTCTGCGGCGGCGGCGGCCACTCGAGCTCATGACAATTCTATTATTATTCCCTTAAGAAACCAAGACATTGTGGTTGCTATTGAAGAAATGGAGAGGGCCAACTACTTCACCTTTGTGATGCTGCTCAACATGGCCCCTCCTGACCTTATTCAAGGAAATGTTACTTTCCTAATGCCCAAGGATCGCACCCTGGCAAAAACCATCATCCCTGAAAATGCAGTAATTGATTTCTTGCTTGGTCATTCCATCCGCTCACCTTTGCTTTTTGATCATCTCCAACATATCCCATCGGCTTCTATGCTACCAACATCCAGGCCTGAATTCATGCTTACTGTTACTAACAATGGTAGACACCGTTTCTTTCTTAACAACGTACGTATCATTAGCCCCAATATCTGTACTAGAGGGTCTTCTATTAGATGTCATGGCATAGATGGAGTGGTGCAACCCACATTCATGCCACCTAACTACTCACCTTCTTCTTGCCCCCCAAACTTATCTACAACAATTCCTCCGCTAACACCACCTCTCCCCTCACCCTCACCAACCATATTACCACCACCATTACTTGACACTACTGCAGCACCGCCAGCTGATTCAGACGATGTTAGTCAACAGAAATCGGGTTCTCAACGTATGCATTATAATGCACGAGTGTTTAAAACGATGATAACAACATGTCTGATGTTGATATACATAGTAGTCATATATGATCTGTCGTCTTTCTAGTGTTCAAATATTAAGATTAATTTAAGTTGGAGAATAGATATATAGACTTATTCTAATAGATCCAGTGATCAGTGATATATATACATGAGCCAACGTGGATATATATGATTTCTGTAAGTGGCATTTGATTGTTCCGATACTCGACATACAACGTTTCATCATGAGTCATATATATGTTTCTTTTTCTTTTTTTTTTCTTCTTTTCTTTCTTGCAAACACAAAAGACATTAATGTGAAATGATAAAAAGTACATAATATATCATTCTTCTCCTACTACAATATATAGTTGCTCAAGTAATTATTAATTGATGAGGTCCAAAAGACACCGAAGGCAAATTCTTCATTAATTAGTCCCTCTCGGCTCTCGTTCAACTACAAGATCCATCAATTTTCGATGCATCATCACTGCAACTTAAATTGTCCATCTCTCAATCCCGGACAAAAGAAATCCTTTGCACATGAAGATCAGGCGTTTTAGATATATCAAACTAATTAAGTATTAATTAATTGTCTTATGTTTACTATATATATATGCATAGATAGATAGAGAGAAAAACAACTTTATACATGAGACGGCGTGTTAATATTTAGACATATCAAACTAATTAATTATGTATTTTTTACATTTTAAACTTTTAAATGAAATAGTCACATATAATTATACTTATGTTTTGTCGGTGAAAAATTTGCGCAGCAAATGGAAGGGGTGGGAGTTTGTGGATATAAATCTAAACTTTTGGGAACACTTCTCATTCTCTAGTCTCTATATAAGATCATTATCCCAAAGTTAAGGAAGAATGGAAAAGGCCTTTCTATATATACATCCATGCATGCCCAATAGGAAATAATATAATCAGTTAATAATTATTTAGTTTTAGTTTGTTTCTTTTTAATTTTTGAATCTCAAATTTTAATAAAAATGTTGTAATGTAATCTTCTTCGGGGTTCCCTTCAGGAAACTAATCTTAATTATTGGGATCTTTGAGAAAACTAAAAGTATAGTTTTTTTTTTTCTTCTAATTTTGACATGCAAACTATGTGAGAGATTTGAATATAGCACGATAATTACAATGTAATTAATTAAGTTTTTTTTTTTTGCCGTAAAGATTATCGTATACTTATACTCCTCTAACTACTAAGTATAAAAGAGAGAACTTGTTATTACTTGTTGTTAAGATGATAGGGTCTCAATCCTATTTCAACACTTAAAAGCTAGCGACATGCATATAATTATTAAGAGATCCAAAATTTCTGAGAGTTATTATTGTTATTTAATCAAAATGATTATACCAGCTGTCTAGCATGTTAGGTTTATATATATTGTTGTGGAGTGGAGCAATGGTTATATATATACACTCAAGTTTCTTGATGATGAATAATGAATCATTCTTTTTGTCAACCAGAAATTTACTTGTCGTCTTGCTTCACCGAAAATATTTATATATATATATATATATATATGTAAAGAAAAGGAGTTGCGGTCTTGCTAATTGTAAACAGATCCAAAGAATCATATGAATATGGAACCCAAAAGTCCAATCGTTAATTTGTGCAAATGTTTATTGGCTTGCATATGATTCATATGCATGTATATATATATATATATTGACCATCTTGACGACGATCCCCACATTATTATAATGCTATCTGTCATCTGATGCCACAAAATAACGCGCCTCATCACAAGTCAACTTCACTCCTTAAACACAGTAAACTCACAGGCTTAGAGATTACATAGAGAAAAATTAATGGCTTCACTATTTTTTTGTTTTGTCGAATTTCTATCTCATTTTCTATATACTTCAAAGACCATTAATTTAGTTTTTGTTTTCTTTTGGAATCGTTGTTCTTAACCTTACTTTTTGGAAGACAAAAAAAAAAGTATGGATTGGAATAAAGCTTCCAACTTGATCTTGTATTTTCTTTCTTTTTTTTTTTCTTTCTTGTTATTAATGGTTTTTTTTTTTTTTTTTTTTGTTTTTAGAATTATATATTTTCATATTTGTTTGCTAATTAAATATGGTAGTTTAGATTTTGTATTTAATATTTTTTAACCATAGTTGGTAAACTAGTTTAGTAAAATTAAATGTGGTCTATAGATAAGATTTATTGACACATGACATTAATTGAAAGGAGTATTATATGGAATTGTAGAGAATGTAGTTGTAGAAGAGCCAAATTCATCATTTTCTACTTTTTTTTTTTTTTTGCAAATAAAAATCATTTGCACACTAGCTAGTGATTATAAGATCAACAATTGAACGTTTTAAAAAAGTTTTTAATGCGTACATTAATACATGTGATATACAATATTGCAAGTTATTAATTTAACTAGTGATGAGTGCTTCCCACGTAATCGCAGAAGAGAGTGTGGCATAACCATTCGCCACGCCATGCAAATCAACACGCAAACAAAATGCATGATGTGTATGGCAGCTGAGAGATGAGAGAAGAAGAGGGTTAGTTGGTAGGTAAAGAAAGTTTGATGTGGAGGAAAGCCCTTCACCCATATCCTCTCCTCTCCTTTCCTTTGAAACCCGTCGCCAGTTTGTCAAAAGCTAGTAAGGTATCACCTACCATCCACCCTTACCTAACCCCCTTCCCCATCCCATCTCTTTGTATTTAACATATATATATTTTTCACTTTCTCTTTGCCTCTTCGACACCACTTACTTCCTCCCTTCTCCCTTCATCCTAATTCATCTACACCACCTACTTCCTCCCTTCTCCCTTCATCCTAATTCATCTACACATCTTTTTTTCCTCTTCACATCTTTTCTCCATACGTACTTTTTAGCACATCAAAACAATACTGAAATCTCAATACCAATTTAGAAATTAGAAGGAAAAAATAAAAGCCAACCAATTAATAATTAGTATAGTAGCCAACAACAATACAATGTTGTCTGTGGCTTCCGTTGATGCTCAAAAAGCAGAGCTATCTTCTTCAATTGTTGCCCCGGCATCACATGAATCTCAATCTAATTCTGATGAATCCAGTAATCTGACTTTTAGATCTAAGCTACCAGACATACCCATTCCCCATCACTTGCCCCTCCACACTTATTGTTTTGAGCGAGCTTCACAATATCCAGACAGACCATGCCTCATAGTAGGCAAGACTGGTAAAACTTACACTTTTGCTCAAACTCATCAACTTATTTGCCGCAACATCGCTGCTGGTTTATCAAATCTCGGTATCCAAAAAGGAGATGTCATCATGATTCTTCTTCAAAACTGTGCTGAATTTGTATTTGCTTTCATGGGTGCTTCTGTGATTGGTGCGGTTACAACTACTGCAAACCCATTCTATACTAGAGCTGAGATCTTCAAGCAGTTCAGTGCATCCAAACCCAAACTCATCATTACTCAATCTCAATACGTCGACAAGCTTCGTGATTCAGGGGATAACTACCCAAAACTTGGTGAAGATTTTAAAGTCATCACAATTGATGATCCAGTACCAGAAAACTGCTTGCACTTTTCACTACTTACAGATCATCGCGAGGCCGGTGAAACTGAAGTTCCATTGGTTTCCATTGATCCGGATGATCCAGTGGCCTTACCATTCTCATCAGGCACCACAGGACTACCAAAAGGTGTGATCTTGACTCACAAGAGCTTGATCACTAGTGTAGCTCAACAGGTTGATGGAGACAACCCCAACTTGTACTTGAAACCAGATGATGTCGTACTATGTGTGCTCCCATTGTTCCACATATATTCACTGAATTCTGTGCTACTGTGCTCTCTCAGAGCTGGGGCTGCGGTCTTGATCATGCAGAAATTCGAGATAGGAGCACTATTGGAGCTGATACAGAGGCACCGAGTGTCGGTGGCCGCGGTGGTGCCACCGTTGGTCCTGGCCTTGGCAAAGAATCCGATGGTAGATTCATTTGACTTGAGCTCAATCAGAATGGTGTTATCAGGGGCAGCCCCGCTAGGGAAGGAGTTGGAGGAGGCCCTCCGCAATAGACTTCCACAGGCCATTTTCGGTCAGGTACTTAATTACCTCACCTTTTGCTTCTTTAATCCAAAACCAATTATTCATATATATATTTACAATTGGAGGCCATGAAATAAATAAAGTTTCTGTTAGCATTAACAGAGGGACTAGCAACCATTAATCCAAGCAATTACTATATATATATATATATATATAGACGTATATTCCGGTAATGATGGGATGTTAAAAGTACATTTTTGACTTTTTAGGCAAAACTTTTTATGTACATTACATATTCTTTTACATGACAGTTTGTGAACTCCAAAGAAGCATTTTTCGTTAAGGAGGGAAAGAAATATATTATTCAAGAGTCGGTGGGTGATTTTTAATAATTAATTAGAAACGACGCACTTAATCTTCATTATATCAAGAAATGAAAAATTAAATAAATAAGTTTTCTCAAGTCAAACAACATGTATTCTACTAGTTCATTCATAAAATTGTGATATTGATATATCAACTAACCAAATACATTGACATTTACGGCAGTTGACCAAAGAAAAAACAAATATACATATATATATATACGGTTGTGATGCAAGTGACGTGGCAATAATGTAAAGATGGAGGCTGGAATAGTCGTGGCAATGAATTTGTCAATTCTTTTCTATGTATCTATCTTTATAATACAAATTGCATGTATATTTATTTTACATAAATTGGATTGAATAGTTGGTAAGTGTTACTTTATAAAAATAATAATACTATTAATCTTGATATTCTGTATGTGCTAAATCCGGCATTTGAAAAATGTCAAGAGCAATGCATCTGATCATAGCTAGCTAGGCATGCATATGTAGATGTAAAACATTTAATTAATTAGAAGCCAAAATTTGATGCATTGAATTTGGAATAAAAGAAAATATACTTTAAACTAAAATTGCTTTTATCTTTTTAAAAATCACTTGTTCTATTCTATATAGGGAGCTCTATTATTTCAGTCATAAAAGCTGGTACGTAATTTTTTAAATTCCAATATAATATTATAATATGATTGGATAAATAATTAAGAGATTATGGATGATTTCTTTAATTTATTGGTAGAATCTTTTTATTTGATTAGCGTGTTATTTCTTTGGCTACTTTAAAATTAATGAGTAATGTACGCACGTACACGTACGTAGGGTTATGGGATGACCGAGGCTGGGCCGGTGTTATCAATGTCCCCAGCATTCGCAAAGCAGGCACAGGCAACAAAATCAGGGTCGTGTGGCACTGTAGTCAGAAATGCTGAGCTCAAGGTCATTGACCCTGACACTGGTTGCTCCCTTGCCCGCAATCAACCTGGAGAGATTTGCATCCGTGGCCAACAAATAATGAAAGGTAGGTTTTTGTTTTTAATTAAAATATTTGTGAATTGATGTTGATTTTGATGTTGATATCGATAATTATTATTAGGATATTTGGACGATGCTGAGGCCACGGCAAGAACTATTGATGTTGAGGGCTGGCTCCACACTGGTGACATAGGCTATGTAGATGATGATGATGAGGTTTTCATTGTTGACAGGGTCAAAGAACTTATCAAGTTTAAAGGCTTTCAGGCATGTTCATTATTATTTCTTTTCCCACTTAAATTTTATTTCCTCCATTATATATCTCCCATATATATTCTTATATTAATTAATTAATTATGAAATATGTACTTATAGGTGCCACCAGCTGAGCTCGAGGCCCTTCTCGTTAGCCATCCGAATATCGCTGATGCGGCTGTTGTGCCGTAAGTATAATTAATTAATTAATTCAAATATAATTAATGTAATGCACATGAACATGAACTTGAACATGCAGGCAAAAAGATGATGCCGCTGGTGAAGTGCCTGTTGCATTCGTTGTCCAGTCTAATGAGTTTGAACTAACTGAAGATGCTGTCAAAGAATTTATTGCTAAACAGGTAATAATTATAAATCTCATGATGATTCAGTTAAACTTAATTACTTGACAAGTTTAATTAATTTATGAAATTATATATATATTGAAACCATGTCCTTGACAACTAAAACAAGTTGGCTGCTTGCTTTTGATAATCAAACTTTGCAGGTGGTCTTTTACAAAAGGTTGCACAAGGTTTACTTTGTCCGTTCCATTCCCAAGTCGCCATCCGGCAAGATTTTAAGAAAAGACCTCAGATCTAAATTAGCCGTACTATCTTGATCATCAATGTCATCGTTTTTCAAATTCATCAAGGAGTTTCAACACAGACAAACAGACGGAAAGCTCCACTTTGACGAATCATATTGTGGGTTCAAGGATAAAACTCATTTTTATTATTGGATTATATATTTCACAGCCTTTTCGCTTTTACTGGCCCTCCTCATTATTTATACCCTTAATTTTATTTGTGTGTAATGAACTCTTCTATTAATTAGTAGTAATTGCACGAAATGTTCTTTTTTTAATTCCCAAATATTAATTGTGGTTTCCTTCTATTGTTTCCACCCTTTGTCTAATTACTTTGACTGCATAATTTATTAATTTATATTTTGTTTGTTTGCTTAACGAAATTAATCACCAATAAGTTCTAATTGATCAACGGATCACGAATCAAGCTTGAATGCCTTGATGATCTAATACATATATGTTGGAAACCTGAGCAAGTTTTTTACATTAAGGAATGTAAAAATCATGTTCAAGTTTGGTTTGGTAATTTTATTAACTTAACATTTATACAAAAATTTTAACGAGTCAACTTCAAATAAATTTTTGAGTAATACGATTTGACTTTAATTCTTATAATCAAATAACATTTGTGGATACAAGTAATGATGATTGTTGAACTTAAAACAGAAATTTTAAAATAATATTTTAAATTTTAAGAAGACAAACTGTTTGCTAGGATGAGCCATTTGTTAATTATATATTATTATTAATGTTTTGCAAAGCCCCCGTGTGTGTGTGTGTGTCTATATATATATATATATATATATGTGCTCTTTAAACATTATTTTTTTTGGACTTAAAATATGAAAAGACCAAAATAACCTTTAGTCTAAGGATTTGTTTGTTAGATTTTCAACTCATGGAAGAATTTGGATAAAAGTAAAACTTGGGGAGGGTGTTTGAGAAATACTAAAGATTTGTGGAGAACAATATCATTTGATCATATTTACAAGAACGGTTCAACAGCAGACCGGGTTGAACCGCCACGTGAAACAAAAAAATCTGAAACCCAAACCCTACATAAACCCTGAAACTTCGTCTTCTTCACTAATAAGTCATGAACTAGCATAGTATAGTATATATACTAATAAAATCAATCTCAATCTTAAATCAATAATAATAATAATAATAAGCAAAAGACTTTGAAATTAGAAATGACAAAATCATACGCAGCGGGGGGGCTTTTATCAGCCATAGCCTCTGCTACTTTGGGCGTAGATATTGCGTACGCTGATGCCGGCCCTTTTAGCTTTTCTTCTTCTTCTTCTTCTTCTTCTTCCTCTTCTTCTTCTCCTCAGCCGTCAGCTGTTGAGCCCACAAGAGCTTCTCCTCAGCCGTCAGCTGCTGAGCCCCCAAGAGCTCGCAATGATAACCCCAGAACTACCTCCGCGGGCTTCGATCCCGAGGCATTGGAGAGAGGTGCCAAGTCTTTGAGAGATATTACCAGCTCTTCCCATGCCAAAAAGGTTTCTTTCTTCTTTTACATTGCTTTCCTTTAGCTTTTGCTTTCTCTTTTTTTTCAATACTTCCACTTTAATTGCCTTTGTCAGCTTTTGTTATGGTGATTATTGTTGGGATTTTGTGCCTTTATTTCAGACTGTTGGGCTTTTCTTTTCTGAAATGGGGTTTATTTATTTACGGTTCTTGAGATTTTATTGTTTCTTTCTGAATAATTGGAGAATTTTAAGGTTACGTAAAATATTTGCTTTTTACTTTCTTTTTTTTTTTTTGCTTTGGGATGTCAAAAAATGGTGTCTTTTGAGTTTTTGTTTCAATTTTTTATGTATGTTATCGTATTCTGGCGGATAAAATGTTGTAGAAATGGTGTTGATGTAGGTTTTTGAGGTGACAAGGAAGAAGGAAGAGACGAGACAGGCAGAATTAGCGGCAAAAGCAGCAGAGTTCAAGGCATTGCAAGCTCAGGAAGAAACTGTAAGATTGCTTAAACCATGCTTTGCGCTGATTGTCTCAATGTCATTGCAATTCGTGCATTTTTCTTGGAGTTTCTAATTTGATAGACATTTTCTTTTTTTCTTTTTTTTTCTTTTTTTGCTGAGAGAGGCAAAAATCATTTTACTTTGTCTGGCGTGCATTAGTTAACGTTTCAAATTGAAAATACATAGTCATTATATAAGCTGATTTTTTTATGTGCTTTTGTTTATAATCCTTGAAGGTGATATTTCCCTGCAACAGATATGTGATTTGGACGTCCAGTCCTAAAGTAGCACTCCTTATGCACACACTCCTCCATGTTTTACGTTTTGGGCTTGGCATGAAATTTAAGCTTCGCTCATGTCAGCTTGAATTTTGCATGAATAGAAATTCTCTTGTTTGGCTGGATTAGTGTGAGTTCAGCAGTTGCACTCATTTGGACTTCTACTGGGGCTATACTTGAAACCTTGTGAAAGTAATATATCCCAAACTGTTGATAAGCTGGTTTGATTGCTGTTTTGGAGATTTCTCGATCCACCTATGCTGAAAGGAGGATATGTTCTTTTACTTCAATTGTTACTTGGCGGCTATACAGTGGATTCTAGTTAGCTTCATGGTCTTCTTTATACAGCCTCTGCTCACTGTTTATTGATTTTTGTGTGCTTGTACAAATGTCTTCTACTAAAACCCGTGTCTTGTAATCTTTATGTGGATATATTCTTTCTTGTTTACCATCAAAAGCGGGAAAGATGTTAAA
The DNA here is from genome assembly GCA_037974665.1 of Ehretia macrophylla. Classification (NCBI taxonomy): domain Eukaryota; kingdom Viridiplantae; phylum Streptophyta; class Magnoliopsida; order Boraginales; family Ehretiaceae; genus Ehretia; species Ehretia macrophylla. Next base: position 9,927,094 of record CM075781.1, read on the forward strand.
AGAGATATCTAAGTGTTCACTATGCAGGAAAAACAAAGGGTAGCATATGATGAACAGAAAAAGCTGGCTCAGCAACAGGCACAAATAAAATCTCAGATGGCCCGCTATGAGGATGAATTAGCAAGGAAAAGGATGCAGGCATGTAAAATCTGTTGGTATTTCTCATTCCAATTGGTTCATTTATGATGGGTCAGATAAAATTGTTTCTAAATTCTGCAGGCGCAGAATGAACATCAAAGAGCACGGAATCAAGAGTTAGTCAAAATGCAAGAGGAATCTTCAATGAGGCAAGAGGCAGCCAGACGAGCAACAGAAGAACAAATTCAGGCGCAACGTAGGCAAACCGAACGTGAGAAGGCTGAGATAGAACGTGAAACTATCAGGGTAAGGGCCATGGCGGAAGCAGAGGGAAGAGCCCATGAAGCGAAGCTTGCAGAGGATGTTAACAGGCGAATGCTAGTGGATCGTGCAAATGCAGAACGGGAAAAATGGGTTGCTGCTATAAACACAACTTTTGATCATATTGGAGGTACTTCTTTGTCTCATCTCCCAATTCCTTTAGATCACTGAAATATTGCAGCTAAAATATTTTTGCATATGGGTCCTTCTCGTTTGTCTGACGTGAGCCTCAGACCTGCAAAAGATATTACAATTTTCAAACATGTGGTGGAATTTATTCCTGAAGGTCGAGAAAAGTATTCATTTCAGATGAACTTTCGGATGTAAAATCAATCATTGAACTCAAGAGGGGTATGGTGTTACTTGGATAAGGAAGGAACCTTATTAATGGACCAAGGGAGGAGACTTTAAGTGAATTAAAATAAAACTTTGTGATCAACTGCTGAGGGGGAAGTTGGGTTCGAAGTGTTATAAAGCAATGGAGCAAGTAGTAGGCTTTAAATCTTTGGATCTTATTAGGGGTTATAATCAGAAATCATTGAATCCATCTTTTTATCGTGTCTGACATTTTCGATTGCTTGTAATATATTCTGAATGTCACAACTGCATATTTTGTTTTCTTTTTGATATCGGTGATCTTCGTTTCCGTTGTGTTTTTGATGGGGTTTTTTCGGGATGAAATGAGTAGACTGATATATTCTAGAAAATTTGTTTTTAACAGAGACTCATTAATCTTTGGTAGGGGGTTTGCGGGCTATATTAACGGATCAAAATAAGCTGGTTGTAGCTGTTGGCGGTGTCACAGCTCTTGCAGCAGGGATCTACACAACAAGGTATCAGAATTTATTGATTAAAATATTCTTTTGCCATGCATTTATATGCCTTCGGTGATGTGTTTGAAAGGAAAAAATTTGATGGTACTCCCATTTCCTGTTGAGCGAGTAGCTTAGTCTGCCGTTTCTGAAAATGAAGTCCTCTTAGTAGCTTATCTTTTAGCCTGGTAGAAAAATCCAACTGTGAGATGTGTGGATTATGTAGTGATAGGTTACTTCATGCTGCTTCATTTGATGGATGGTCAGTTTCTCGACTTGGGATCTGTTGTTGACAGGTTTAATTGTAATACAGGAAACGTACACATACTTGTGGAGAATGTTCTTGTGCTCGATTGATGGGCTTATTAAAGCACAAAGTGGTATAGGAGCTCATAGATGTCTCTAGACATGAACCCTTTCATGATGAATGAATTGTTTAACACGTCTGGCAACAAACTGACAAAACTTCATCCAAGTTGACTAATTCTTGCTGATATTCTGCGGCATTAGGGCATGTAAAGGAACTCTATAATTGTGTCACGCCAACCCAAGATTAAGGCTATCTTATATCAAGTACTTCAAGTTTGCTGTTTTTGGTCAAGTATGAGGGTGCTGTCTTATTTTGTAAAGGTTTTTCATTAGCCACGAAGTCTCTCCCAGTATCATTCTTGGGGATGCATTTTTCATATTCTCGATGAACTCTCTTCTTCCTAGGTTACTTCTATAGTGCATCAAATAGCGTAGCTGTTAGTTTGTTAGGCTAGGAAGGTAAAGATAATTTCCAAACTTTCATCGTAAGAATGCATGAGTAATGGCCAGTAAAAGTTACTCTTTTCAGTATCGTTTTATTTACGTTTAATAACTTTTCTGGAACTCTTACTTAATGGACCATTTACATGGTTAGAAATTAGCTTAATGATTAGCAACTTAATGGCACTATAGAATGTTTGGTTTTATTGATTAGATTTTTAGTGGCTCTGGTAGCCATTCTTTCCAATAATGATTTTGATGGTGGTGGTAGTGGTGGTCATTAAATAAGTTGTATCAACTTTCTGTTTGCACTTATAAGGCTCATGCAAATTCATTTCTCAACTGCAGAGAAGGTGCAAAGGTCATCTGGAGTTATGTGGACAGGGTATTGGGCCAACCATCATTGATTAGAGAATCTTCCAGAGGGAAATACCCTTGGTCAGGTTTTTTTAGACGTTCCATAAGCAGTCTCTCTCGCGCTGATAAAGGTTCTACCTCCCAAAATGGGAATGGGTTTGGCGATGTTATACTAAACCCTTCTCTTCAAAAGCGAATTCAGCAGTTAGCTGGTGCAACTGCCAATACAAAATCACATCAGGCACCTTTCCGGAATATGCTTTTCTATGGCCCTCCTGGAACAGGGAAAACAATGGCAGCAAGAGAGCTTGCTCACAAATCTGTATGAGATCTTAAACTATTTCTTTCTCTTCTCATACATGTTCCAAATATTTCAATGTGTTTGTTCTGTGTTTCCTTTTTTCATATTTAAAATGAGAGGAAAGAAAACATATGTAATTCTTCAATAATTAATTTGAGCTCTTGCATAGATATGCATATTTCTGCTGTTTTTGCTGTTTTTTCTCAAATCAAGTGGGTAACCTTTTAATTCTTGAATTGGAAGTATTGAAAGGAGTTTGACTACAGCTATAAAAACCATTGTGTTTGTCCCAGAAAATGGTCCTGCTGGCACCGGATGTCTCACATAAATATGGTGTTCTATTTTTGTATCTCAGTATCTCTGATAATTACTTGATTTGCTCCTCAGGGGCTTGACTATGCATTGATGACGGGAGGAGATGTTGCACCACTGGGCTCAAATGCTGTTACCAAAATTCATCAGTTGTTTGATTGGGCCAAAAAGTCCAAGAAGGGCTTATTGCTTTTCATTGATGAAGCAGATGCATTTTTGTGCGAGTAAGTAATATTTACCTATCAAGTCTAATACTGGAAAGTAGAAGTGAAACATCCTGCTAAAGTAGAAGATCTAGCAAGATGAAAATAACAATATTTTGATGGCATTCAAAAAAAATATTTTTGGCTGCTTTTGCTTCTTTATCATGGGTCTCACCGGTAGGTAATTGTGTCACATGAATTGATGACCTGTTTGCAGTTTCCCATCAGATCCTTATTAGAGCACCACTTTGTTGTAGCTAGTCTTGTCAGTGATGAGTCTGGCATTATTATTATTGATTTTATACCTCCCTACTCCTAAGCAAAAGACAGAAGCGGAAGGAAAAAAAAAACCCTATCTTTCCAATGATTTTCCATTACATGGAAAAGGATCGTCCATATAGTTTCCCTTGAAGAAAGAGAAGTTAAAAGTCAAATCAATTTTCTAGATGAAGACCTATGGAAAACCTTGGTTTTTTTCTTTGGTTTCGCAGGATAAGCATAATAAAGTTGCCCTAGTAATTTGCACTAAGGGGGTGAAACCCATGCACAAAGCAATGTACGACTAGCAAATTTAAGTCATTTACATTATTGATCACAAAAAATAAATATTTGAGACTTGTAAATTGGGGTTTACACATATTTTGTTCTTGAAGCGCCACTTGATTGGTCTTTTAGTTATTTGCACTTAAATTTGACTGTTTGCCGGCTTAACTGTCAGTATTTTGAATGAAAACTTGCAGGCGGAACAAAACCTATATGAGTGAAGCTCAAAGGAGTGCACTCAATGCCCTCTTGTTCCGCACAGGTGACCAGTCGAAAGACATAGTCCTAGCTCTGGCAACAAACCGTCCTGGTGATCTTGATTCAGCTGTTGCAGACCGTATTGATGAAGTTCTAGAATTCCCTTTGCCGGGTGAAGAGGAACGCTTCAAACTGCTGAAACTTTATTTGGACAAGTATATAGGTCAAGCTGGGGCAAGAAAAACAGGCTTGTTTTCACATTTTTTCAAGAAGCAGCAACGGAAGATAGAGATCAAGGACTTGTCAGATGATATTCTGAGGGAAGCTGCGTCTAAAACAGAAGGATTTTCAGGGAGGGAAATAGCAAAGTTGATGGCAAGTGTTCAAGCTGCTGTGTATGGGAGTGAGAACTGTGTGTTGGACCCAAATCTGTTTCGTGAAGTTGTGGATTACAAAGTTGCAGAGCATCAGCAGAGAAGGAAATTAGCTGCTGCTGAGGGTGACAGTAGTTGATAAGCGTTCAGTATTTTATTTGTCCATTTAGAGGCATTTTTTTGCGAGAAGGCTAGAGATGAGCAGAATAGCTATTGTATTCTTGGGTAACGTGTTGATACGTTATGTTTTATTTTCCCTCGGACGGATGTTGGGAATTTTGGTTCATTTGACGTAGTTCTCCCCAACCTATGTCAATATTCATTGTTAGTTTTTTTTTTGGCTAATTTCAATATTCATTGTTAGTTGTTTCTACCATGTCTTCAAATTTGTTAAGTGTTTTTTCATGAGATTGGCCATTATGATGATGACTTGGTCTGGTCTCCTTTCTTTCTTTCTTTCTTTCTTTGTACCTACAGATTCTGCATTTCTCTGATTGATGCTGATGACTGAAATGTGCCCTACTTAGGGTTTGGCTTTTCTCTTTCCTTGTTTCCAGTGAGAGTGGTAAAAATTCAATTTAACAAATTGCACCTGTAAATGTCAATACAAGATTTGTCACAAATATTCCAGCAGTATTCATGTACTACAACAGAAAAAATGTCAGCTCTTCTCAGCCCAAGTTGACATTTCTCGTATTGTTCTACCTCTCCGGAAGATTTTTTAAGTCATCTCAACTGCAATTAATGCTGATACGTGTCAGAGTTTCTTTTTCTTGGATCCGACTTCAAGTTTCTCCAAGAATCGAATTCCAATTTCATGCATAGACATTAACATCTCTTCAGCTCTGAGTTCCATCCCTGCTGACTTATAAAGGTGTACAGCGGCACTCATAATAAACCTGTCTGGCTTCGATGAAGATCCTCGAATTCTTTCAAAGAAAGAGATGCCGTCTTCCACATGTCCATAGTCCACATATCCTCTAAGCATAGCTCGATTACACTCTTGGTCAGGAATTAATCCAGTTGTTATAAGTTCCTCATAGGTCCTTTCAGCTTCTTTGATTAGACCTGCTTTTGCATAAGCTAATAGCAATTCGTTAAAATGAGTACAGGAAGGGGAAATTCCTTCTTTTTGCATCAAACTGATATTTTTTTCTGCTTCAGAGTATTCCAACCCTCTTGTATAAGCTCTAATAAGACAAAGATAGGTGAAGGAGTCAGGTGAACAGCCATCACACTGCATTCTCTGGAAAAGTTCTGCTGCTTCATGATAAAGTCCACCAGCGCCATATATACGTATCATTATATTGTAGCTTACCTGCATGCCCCAACAAATATAAATATCAAATTGGCTGGAAACAATTAAGATGAGCATCAACTTCTTGTGCAACCTGTTGGTTTATGAGTTCCTGTATTATCACACACCAGCAAACGAAAAATTCTCTTGGACTGCCCTAATGGACCAACCTCCACCACACAAAAAGGATATAGTGTTTAAAAATTAGGATCTTGGAGTAGAGATAAAATGATGCTGGCGGTATTACATCTACAAATGAACTGTAGGAATATGCAAATTGATTCGGCTTATAAAATTTGGAATACTTATGCACATACCTTGCCAGGTTTTATCCCTTCTTTCTGCATTTCATCAAAGAGATGTGATGCTTCGTGACTTTTACCTATATTGCAGTAGAAGATGATAAAGAAATAAATGGTTACTCTGAAGCTATGAGAAGAGGCTGTCAGAGACTATAAACAGATATTTAAAGAGACTTTAATTGTTAAATTTTAGAAACATTACAAGAATATCCAGTAATTCCAAAAATTCAAGAAAACCTTTACTTTCTTCCCAATTACATTTTTCTATATAATGATTGCCATTAAGCGTAAATCAATGGACAGACAGATAAGAAAGGTAATATTACCAGCCTTTCCATAATAGCAAATCAAATTGGTGTATGCCTTCTCATCTATACGCACGCCCATACTTCGAGCCGTATTAAATATCTCCACAGCTTTATCCAGGTTCCGACGCCGCCCATAAACACTGCATCCATTATCAAATGCCTTTTAAAGTCATTTCTAAATAGATGGTTTCCTTCCACTTGTGACATTTCGAAAATAAAAACCAAGTCAACCTGATCATGGTGTTATATGTCTGAATTGAAGGAGGAACTGCAGAAGAAAGCATGCGCTCATAAATGTTGGATGCGAAATGCAATTTACCTGTACAATGAGATACTTAGTTTTCTCCAATTTTTTTAGTAAATTTTTTTTACGAAACTAGTGCGGAAAAACCAACCTGCTTCAAGCATGGCCTTGATGAAAGTATTATAAGCAACAGTATCAAGCTCCATGTTGTGTCGAAAACTATTATGGATAATTTCCTCCGCCTCATGATGTTTGCCTGTAATTTCTTTGAAATCAATATTCAGATTCAGAAAACAAAAGTCTCATATTATATCAGCAGCCCCTATATACTTCATACTCGGTGCTTCTTTACTTTCATAGGTTGGTTGAGCATGCCCTAATGACAGCTTCTAAACTCTTCACAACCTCAATCTTTTTTCTGGTATTACTTCAACACACAAATTCAAATTGGGTAACAATAACTTTCAATTTCAGATGGCTAGACAATTATAATAGTGCCCAATGCATGCTCTGTAAGAGAATGAGCGATTCCCACTTATTAAAGATAACTATAGACAACAAGGGCCTTCTAGTCTGACAATAGCCTCCAAAAGAACAACCTAGTGAAAAAAACGGAGCAGGCTGATATTGACGCAAAGGACAGTGCCTTCTCATTGTAGAACATTACATGCATGAGGACCAGTCATTCTTACCGCAGTTAGTCAGAGCATTCACAAGCATGCTGATTGCAACTGGACCCAAATCATGACCTTCCTCAGCTTCTTCTTTGTAAAACAAATATCCCTCCTCTTCTTTTCCCCATTTGCAGTAAGCCTCCATCATCGAGGTATATAGATTTTTACTAGTGGAAGAAGAATGCACCATAGCTGCAAAAATTTGTCGAGCTTGCTTAAAGTTGTGTTGCTTCGCATATAAATTGATCATTGATGCGCGTGCTGCATCATCTGGTCTGCTTCCTAGCTTGATCAATAGCCCATACAGAAACTCAGCTTTTGACAAGTCACCTGCAAGCAGAATTTGGCGTTAATTGCTTGGGTAGACCTAGCTTTCACAATCTTATGAACTTGACTGAAGGGCATGAAAAGAATTTGTCAATAAGCTTCAGCAATGGTTATGTAACTGTTATTAATAATTTCTTGCCTTCTTTGGCTAATTTGCAAAGAAGTTGACTGGCCACTGATAAGCCATTTGCAGTAGCAAGCAACAAGTTCAGTTTTTCCTCTGTCTTCTTGCCATTTCCCTCTGCCAAACAAAGGATAAGCATCAATTCAAAAGCTGATGCACTGTGTTGGTCCAACAACATATCGTGGCACCTTCCATGCATAGCCATCGATAATGCCTGAAAGAAGGCACTATCCTCTAGTCTTTCGTTTGCCTTTAACTCTTCCAATAACCGCTCTACATCTCTTTGCATTCCCTCCTTGCAGTAGAGCTTCATCACTGTCTTCAAAAACTCTTCATCAAATTCTAGTTGATCTTTCCTTAACTGGAGAACAAAGTCTCTTGCCTTTTCAGTCAAACTAAGTTTCATATACAAATTGAGCATATCATTGCAGGAGCCACAATCAGGACTTGCAGCCTTAGATAGCGCCTGAAATGTAAGTTCTGCAGATGCTAAATCTTCCTTCACCACGTAGCATTGCAACAAGATAATAAGACCAAATCTTGATAATAGGATGTTTTTGGACTTCATTTGTTCAATAATTATTAAAGCTTTCTCAACATTTCCAGAATGTAGATGTACTTGGGCCATCGTTGTGTATGTTTTTTCATCTTTGAGAAGGCCCAATTTCTCAACCTCGTTAAAAGTCCTTTCTGCATCCTCGTAAAGACCAAGTTTCCCATATATTCTGATAAGTAAACCATATATGACTTCATCTGCAGCAATCCCGTATTTTTCCATTTCAGAGAACAGGGAAAGGGCTTTAGAATAATCACCATCTTTATAATACAATGCCAGAAGCGAAGCACATGTAAAGTTACTGGGAACTATTCCTCGTGACCTCATGTCCTCGTATAGCCAGAAGGATCTTTCACGGTTACCCTTTTTGGAACTTAAGCTTATTAAAAGGCTATAAGTGGCCTCCTCTGGCACAAACCCCAAATTCTTCATCTCATTGAAAGTCTTAAATGCTTCCTCAGCCATGCCTTCTTTCACAAGTGAGCTGATGACAACGGTATAAGTAAAGTGATTCGGAGCCACCTTGTTATCAGTCATCTGCCTCCACACATACAGAACATCTTCATGGAGTGATTTCTTCTGCAAAGATGAAAGCATGAAATTGAAGACTGCAGTGGAAGGAGTGATTCTTCTTTCGCATATGGCAGAATAAAATGAAAGCATAGCCTTGTGGCGTCCCCATCTAGCATATGCGCATAACATGGTACCGCAAGCAACTTCATCTGGCTCACACCCAACTTCAAGCATCTCCAAGAAAGTCTGTTCAGCGAGCTTGATTTTTCCAAATTGGCCGTACGCACGAAGGACGATGGTATAGACAATAACACTAGGCCGGTAGCTCAACTGTCCAAGCATAAATCTAACATTACACCAAATTAAAATGTGATTTCAGACAAAGAAGCTTATATTAACTAAAAGAAAATAGAATATCCAGCAAATTGTCTTGTGAGAATTGTAGAATACTTGCAACAATCACAGTTTTCTTAGGGTGTTTTTGTAGCTATGTTAATCCGTAATACAGCATAAATCACTGAGCATATAATATCGTGTAACTGTCTAAGACCAATAGCCTATTTTAGTAGTGCATATTCTGATTCCGTTATTCAGTCAATTTCCGACAAAAAGAAGACAACAAGAGATATAGCAAAAAGGCATACTAACACAAGAGGAGTGCATATAAGAATTGTTCCAAAGACTAGAACTTTGACCGAAATCTAAGACAAGTAAGCATATGAAAGCAGCAGCAAAACAAAAAAAAAAAAAAAGAGTGACCTGCAATTTCATCCAAGCAAAAAAGTCAGCAACTTGTCTCCAGCCCTTCTGCTCTTTCAACACAATACACATGTCTCTAAAAGTAAGCTTAGCAACAAAAGACCCCATGACTTGCCTCATATCGTAGGAGCCTTGAGGCTTGGAAGAAAGAGTTCTAACTTTCTTGATGGCAGCAACCACATGCTTTCCGTACAAGTGACCACTCCTATCATCTTCCAAGTAGTGCACCATTTGCTCAGGTGTTCTCTTAATCCACTTGGGTGTTTGTGCTTGTGAGCCTTGGTTACGTCTCAAAGCGCTCAAGTAGTGAGCTTTGGCTTTGATTATGCGGCGAGCGTTGTCGTCGGAGAGTGGATTCTTGGGGTTTTTGGACTTGGGTTTTGGTTTGTTGAGGTGGTTGTTGTTGTTGTTGCCATCGCTGAGGGTCCATGGGTCTGGTGAAACTGATGAGCACACGATTGTGTTCGGTTTCGGTTTCGATTTTGGTTTCTTCTTGGAGGGTTTTGAAGATGATGGAGTGGTGAAGGGGGTGATGGTGTATAGGAAGGATGATGATTTAAGAGCTTCCATTTCATTCATTCATTCATTACTTACTTTTTAGTAGCTTATACGCACTAGTCACTTTATCTCTCTGTTTGTCTGCTTCTTATTATTATTATTTTTTTTTGGTAAAACTGCTTCTTATTATTTACTTGCTTATTTTACCTGCTTATTATATATATATATATATATATATATATATAAATAAATAAAAATTCAGACAGGAAATAATCTTAAAAAGTAAAAAGAGTCTGGTTAGATGATCCAGCCGTGAGTGTGAAGATAGAGCTTACGCTGTTGGAGCTCAAATAATTCAGTTGCAAATGTAGAAATATAGAATATAAAGGTACTTGAATTGTAGTGTCGGATTTACTTTTTTATTATTTATATTTATAAGTAAATAAATGACTTGATAGTTTTTTTTTTGTTTTTTGTTTTTTTGGTCATGTATAAGAATTAAAGTTATTAATTCCTGACGTTTTCTGATGAACTTTGTATAAATCCACAAAGATTATTATTATTAGATGATGAAATACGATTATTTTTAGTGGGGTTTAAACAAGTGACATAGTAATAGATAGAGGGTTCATTGAATGAAGAATAGTAGAACACAGTTATTTTTTATTTTATTTTTTTTGGTCAAAGTAGAACATAGTTATCATATCCATGTTATTGATAATCAAGCTGACTCATGCTCCACCATCCTAAAACTACTCCTACTAGTACTGCATATCATCAATAATAATAATAATAGTAGTAAGCTTATATAGATAGCCCTCACTGGGAGTGGAGTGTTTTTTTTTTTTTTTTTTTTTTTTTTTTTAAAGTAGTACATAAAAATATAAAACCAGGTTGTTGTGAGAGAGAGAGATATGACAACAAAGCCTTTAAAGGTATTTGGCCTCGATCTCCTCGAGAGTAAGTCCTTTGGTCTCCGGTATAATGAAGAAGATGAAAACCAGAGACAGCACAGCTATGCCTCCAAATATGTAAAATACAGCTCCTGCTCCCACCAATTCCTGCATATATATATATATAGAGGAAGTTCTCAGTTATTAGTGTTTGTTAACAACACAACACCACCACAAATATATTATATGATGCTGCAAAATATCCCCGCTAATGCAGGAAAAAAAAAAAAAAAAGGGGAAATTGTGATCCAAAAACATATCCTCCTCTTTATCTTATGATACATACATATCCAAAACTTCCATTTTCAATCTCAAACTTTAATAAAGCTAAACAGTCTCCGTACCTGTAGAGGAGAAAATGCGAATGTCACAAGTGCATTTGCACCAAAATTCACAAGAACTGCAATACTCAATCCTCTCCCCCTCACACGCAACGGGAAAACCTCAGAGATCATCAACCAGCCAATTGGACCAAATGACAACTGCCAAAAAAAATAAAAAAAATATAAACCCCAAAGTATAACCCAGGCTTAATATCCTGTAACCACACAGGATATATTGAAACAAAGATAAAGTTGTTTTTACCTGATAGCATCCAACATACACCAACAGAGCAACAACAGCAACAGCTGGAACATTATCCAGGTAAGTGTAATATGATCCCAGAAGAAGTAGAGATATAACCTGCCACAAAATACAAACCATGTCTAGTACTCAAAAACGTTGCACCTATATCGTTGCTACAACATCTTACTCTTTATTTAAAGAAAACAATAAAATAGCAGAGACATTAGATGGGTTAAACAGAGACATTATCAACTGAACTTAATCAAACTTCACAGATGTATCTCTGCACACAGTAAAAAACACACAATGACCTATAGGACTTACCATTCCAGAGACACCTCCTAGAAGCAGAGGTCTTCTCCCAAGTTTGTCCACAGCCAGAACTGCAACTCCAGTCATAATCAGCTACACAAACATATAGAGATGTTTATGAAACCAGAAAAAGGGGGGGAAAAAAAAGAGCAAGAGAAATGATAGAAGATATTCTATCAATGTCAAGCAATTGTAAACAAAGACCCACTTATTATTCTTGAAACCCTAACGAGCAGTAGCGGCAAGCACACAAAAGCATCTTTCTAAGATGTCACGTGGGGATCCTTTTTCTGAACTAGCTAGCTGTATTTCTTAATGTCCCACTAGAGTCCATCTAATATCTCAGAATGCAGCTAGAAAGTCGATGCTTAATAGGAACCAGGCAGCAAAATAGATACATCAATGAGTTGATGAAGGGAAAAAAAAAAAAGAAGCAATGAGTTGATGAAGCGAAAGAAAAGAAGCAAAAACTTAATTAGAACTTAACTCCAGTCCATCAAAAGCATAAACTAAAACATTATGTTCCTATTCCCACATAATACGGATAAACAAAACTAGTGTGATCGTGTAATTAAAAACTCAATGCAGGGGAAGTGTTAATGTCATGAATGCTAATTCACACACATCAACTCAAAATCATGACCAAGTTCTTACCTTAAATATGAAAACGTAAAAGGCATTATATTTTCGAGAAATAACGTAAAAGGCATTATTTTAGGAAGAGAATGACAGATCAAAGAAAGCTTATTCAGAAAATTTAGACTGCAATACACACAAGTAAAAACTGAAGCCCGTCAATGTTCCCAAATAATTTTGAAAAACAAAAATTAGTAAGAACAGATTCCAACACTTGGGTACACATAATGAGTTACATCATCAATATACTAAGTAACTTCACCTCAATAGTACAGTTTCAACTGAAAAGCAAAGCTGAAATCTGTTATCTTGGATATGGAAATATAAAAGATATAGTGAAAACGACTATGAAATAGGAAAGGAAGAATGAAAGTTAACACAATGGTCATTAATTCTCTGAAAGTCAGCCATCCTTTTGGTCCTGGGAAAGAGAAGCTAATTGATGGTTTCTAGACAATCATCATTAACTTATGAAAAGGAAATATACAGGAGTCCCTAAGAGCCAACCTTCAGTAAACCTAAAAGTACTGAGACCCTCGTCGCATCGGATGCTGCAGAAAATCCTGCATCCTATAATAGTTTAAAAGATTAGAATAATAAAAGGAAGCTTAAAGGAAAATAGGGAGAAAGAAACAGGTAGGAATTAAATTAAAGTATTACACCAGCACTCTTGGCTATTTCAAAAGGTATACCTGAAAGATGGCTGAAGCATAATAGAGGACACTTGGTTGCCCTGTTATCTGCCATGAAGAGTGACAGACGAAGCACATAAATCAGAAGTCATCACTTGCTAGTAGAGATGAGATGCCTCAAAACAAAATTTACCTGTTGAAACAAGACTAATCCTGCACCAATTACGAGGGCTTTCAAGCATTTCCCCTGAAACACCTCTGCTAATGATGCTTCTTTTTCTCCACGTATATGTGAAAGCTCAGATAGAATCTCATCTACTTGCTGAGGAGCTGAATCGCCAATTGATTCACCCCTAAGCCGGCACAAGCAACTTATCGCTGTCTCTCTTAATTCCCTCAAGTTGCCCTTTCCTTGAATAGCACGTAGAAGTATCCACCTAGGAGAAGCAGGTAACCACCACATTCCAATCGCCATTACAATTGCCAGAGGGATGCTTGCAGCATACATATACCGCCAGCCAGAACGTACTTCTACCAAAAGGCTACCAATTGCATATCCCACCTATAAACATAGTTCATCATTTCAGAATATGCAAGCATCATTTAGCAGCTCTACGGTCACAAAGAAAAGGAGTAATAAATCATAGATATCCCATACGTATGCCAGGGTGGATCCAGGAACCCTTTTTCCCCTAAAATGCAGGCGCCAGGGCAGTCCCATGTCTACCCCAGTACTGCCTCAACGAAGGTTGGAAAATAAAACCATAGCAATATAGTATATCTTACAAAAGCCAGTTGGACCAGCAAGGTGAGAGCACTTACTAGCATCCCAAAAACTATCAAGAGTTCTTTCAGAGAAATTAATAATCCACGTATCTGAGATGGAGCCGTCTCAGCAATGTACATTGGAGCAGCATGCATTGCCTATTAAGAGTCAGAGAAAGGAAGAAAGCAAAGTACAAATCTAAGGTCACATCCCCATATTTAGTATTGTGTCACTTGCTATATGCAATTTCTTCCTCGAGTGCAACGCAGGAGGAAAATGCGGAAAGCCATGTGCAAAATCAATATGCATAAAACGTAATTTCCTTGCTATAAATTAAATAGTAAAATGCACCACACCCCCCTGTGTTTTCACAAAGTTGCATCATAAATCCTGTGTTTTAAAAAGTCGCGTTATAAACCCTGTGTTATAGAAAACGTTACATACACACCCCAAACTCAAATTCTGTTTAACTCTGTTAGTTAGCCTTGTAAAAAGACAAAATTGTCCTCGTTTAAAGATAAATCCGTCAAAAGGGGTATTTGCTACTTTTTTGATATCAGAAGGGGGTATCTATCACTTTTTTAATATTAGAGGGAGGTATTTACAATATTTTTCATTTTGCAATATCAGAACCATGTGCTAGTCTACCTTCTAAAGAAATCTACAACCTTAAACTAATAAATATCATTTAATTAAAAGAATAAAAAAACGTATAGCTTATATAACAGAACATTGATATCCACCATAAAAAATATAAATCTTATGCTTGAAGTTCAAAGTCATATTGCAACTAGCAATAATCGTACCTTCACTTGGAATTACGTTCTTCTACAAGTAGATTAAAATCTTTAAATCAGTGCAAAATCAACTTCAAATCGAAGGAAAATCACTTTGAAATAGTTTTCCCTCTAGGATTGTTAATTTTTTTTATTTTTTTATCTTTAAAGGGGCAATTTACATCTTTATAAAAAAATATAAGGGCAATTAGAAACCTTATAAAAAACACAAGGGGCAATTTACAACCTTATCGAAAACACAAGGGGTCATTTACAACCTTATCGAAAACACAAAGAGCAATTAGCAACTGATGTTAAAAAGGGTATTTTCGTCTTTCTGCATGTGTTTTAAAGCTTGATAAATGTCATACTTGATTGACAGAAAAATAGACGGCGGGAGGTTATATGTAACGTTTTCCATAACACAGAGTTTATAACGCGACTTTTTAAAACACAGGATTTATGATGCAACTTTGTAAAAACACAGGAGGGTATGGTGCATTTTACTCTAAATTAAATCTAGATGTGCATATTTGGAGGCCATGAATATGAGGAAAGTAATAATTACTTTATGAGGGAAAAGAAAAACAAAAAAAAAACAAAAAAAAAAAGTATTGTATATGGAAGACAGTATCATACCAACCCAATTCCTATACCGTAGACAAAACGCCCAATGACCATAACAACAAAGACAGGTGCCAATGCTGTTATTAAAGCTCCAACAAGATAAAATATAGCGGACAAAATAAGCTCCTTTCTTCTTCCTATAAAAGTTGAGCAAACAGTTTAAATCCAGCGGGGGAGAAACATGATATGTTGAAACAGAAATTTGACATCCACAATCAGAGAATTAACCTAGGAGATCAGCAATGTTAAAGGCCAGAACAGAGCCAATCAATGCTCCATAGAGTGAGCCACTAGTCTGCAATAAGCAGCAGATAAAAGCAGCAAAAATATGATGTTTATCTGTCTGTGGGGGAAGCTTGGACAAAAGGAAAGGAATAGCTGGAATCAAAAAAACAAATGCAGGTTGATAAGCAATAGTTGAGCTTACCATGAGACCAATTTGCACAGAAGACAAGTTGTACCATGTAATCCCACTTGAGGTGGCTGACTGCAGAGAAAAGATAAGGTTGAATGATTAAAAAGTGAAGGATTCGTTTAATAAGAGTTTTTTTTGTGATTGGACCTGAATAGATATAGTAGCATCGGATGTAGCACCAATGTCATAACCATATAGCATTCCTCCCAAAGCTGGGAACAAGAATCTGAAAATTGATAAAAAAAAAAAAGTTTAGTCCGGGCTGAGAACTCAAGTCATTATAAACTAAACGATGACGGAAGTGAAGTGAGATATATTAATAATAAGAGTAGTTACGGAAGTAGTGAAGAGAGTAAAGAGTAATCCTCGCGTCGGGTTTGTGGACTAAGAAGAGGCTCTTCTGCTTCACCAATCTCTCCCGATGACTTCCCAGCCTGTGTATACAAATACAATACAATACAATACATACATACATATTATAGAATGAAATAATGCAGATAGATAAGGGTTAGCTGCCAATCCTATTATGCAGGTATATCAATAAGAAGCAGACCTTGCCAAGAGAAGAGAAGCTCGGTTGCTCAGGATCGGAGGCCATTCCTTGGTTGGTGAGCTCCAATAATAAATTTACCACAATGTAAAAAAATAATATATATATATATATATCCTCTAATGGAATTGGTCGAGAGACAACACAAGGCCTCACACCTGTCTACTTCCTCAATCCTTCACCTACCAACACAATCCTATTAGTATTAGATTATCCCTAAATTGTAAAACTCGTACGATTTTAATGCATTTTTTAAATTAATTAACAACTAAACAATATTTCATTTAAAATCTTAATCGCAACTTGAACTTTGAGCTGAATAAATAATAGCCAAGAAAGTTGTTGTACTTATGTCTATCACAGTATAATTCCTCTAATTTATTCTCATAGAGTTGTGTAATGGCTATAGACTTTGATCAAAAAAATAATAATAATAACTCTAGACGGATATTTTATAATTAAATGTTGTCCCTTGAAATTTACCTTTTAATATGTGTCGTTAATGGTATATATATGAATTAGATCTGGACCAGCTAATGAAGACCATAATCATAAGGGTCAGTTCAACTGGCATGTGTAAAGCCCAGATTTCAGTTTTTGGGCCTACCCCGAGCCCGCTATGAAGACTAGCTTAATGATTTTATGGGCCTGAGTTTTGCTTTTAGTGACAGCCCAACATATATCTCTAACAATAGCTTTGAAATTTATTTATTTATTAATTACAAGTAATCTTAAAGATCTTCTTCACTTATCATTATTCATTTCTAATCCATGTATTGAATTTCAACTGACAAATAGGGAAGACAAGCAGCTCACAAGGTAAAAAAAACTGCGTTGATTTCTGTTGAATTAGCTGCGTTATATATAAAACATCCAAATTTATTTAATATAATATTAGTCTAATTTAAGCTTAATTTATAATGTATTCTGCATTATGATTTTTTTTTTTTAATTTTTTTTTTGATTACTCTGCTATTTGGCTTCTGTGGAAATCAAACCAACAAAGTGAATTTAGTTATTTCAGAAATAACTATTTTTACAATTAAATAAGAATTTAAGTGTGGAAATAGCATTTTGCAAAAAAATATAAGTTAAGGTTGCCTTCAATAGACTCAAAGTGAGTCAAACGTTATCCCAACCCGCACATAGAAGGCTTCGTGCACCCTCCCTGTATAGTCTTATTCAGATTTTTGCTGGACTTGATCATAATTGTCGATTTGAAAGAAAAAAAAAAAATTGAGTCTTTAATGTATAGTATATATGTATATAATTATATAGTTAGTATTTGATGTAGTTATGATTGATTGGATTCGATTACTTATATGGTGTAACTGGAGGCAGGCATAGGTCGAAAATGATGAGGCTGCAAAGTTATGGTGGGCTGAGTTTTGTAGCCACGGTGGTGGGTGTTGTATATCAAGGCTTGACTCATGGCCAATTTTATCCGGCTATGGATTATTTATTCAGGTCCAAAATCAGTTTGGTGCTTCTCCTCAACATGGGTTTGGTCAGTATGTGCATGTTGTGGCAACTCACTAAGAAACTTTTCCTGGCTTCGCTTCAAGAAGCCGATGTGGAGAGGCTCAGTAAGCAGTCTTGGCGAGAAGTTATGGAAATACTTTTCCTTGTCACTATTTTTCGGCAAGACTTTTGTGTTATGTTACTTGCTATGGTCACTGCTCTGGCGTTGATCAAGCCATTGCATTTGCTTGCTCAGAAGTGGGCTGACAACATGGAGACAAGGACAACCCCCCTGGTTCCTGTATTGTCTCACATCCAAATCGTTTCTTCTTTGGCGTTCCTCCTCCTCATTGACACTCTCTTGTTACACAATTCCATTAAGTATTTGATGGGAACGAGACATGCATTTTTTGCTCTATTCTTCTCATTCGAGTAAGTTTACCATTAGTCATATGGATTTTTATGTTTCCTTGTAACAATTGACATCATACAACCGGTGTAAATGATTGCATGTGATGTGTGGTTTATAAGTGTATTTTTATGAGCAGAAACGCGAGAGTCAAATAATTGATTTTCACAGGCATCTCTTGTGATCTGTTGGGGTGGTGTAATTTTATTCCTGTCTTCCAATGTTTTAACCGTCTATATGAAACTTGTATCTCACTCTCAGGTATATGATACTGGCAACTGCAACTGTGTCAGCTTTTGTGAAATACGTATTCTATCTCAGTGACATGCTTATGGAAGGACAGTGGGAAAGAAAGGCGCTGTATACTATCTATTTGGAACTTTTAAGAGACCTACTCCATTTGTCTATGTACCTTTGCTTCTTTCTGGTGATCTTCATGTAAGTAACTTATCTGACACTTTCTCTCTCTCTCCCTCTCTCCCTCTCTCCCAAGGTAAATGGTTTTAGAAGATTGTAGTTGACATGCGTATAGTAGACTCATAATTATTGCTTTCTTGTTTTCTGTTATCTTTCTAATTTCACCAGAAAGTATGGTCTACCTTTACACTTGATTCGGGAGCCTTATGAGACATTCCGTAACTTCAAGATTCGGATTGCTGATTACACACGTTACCGCAAGATCACTTCGTATATGAATGATCATTTTCCAGATGCAACATCTGAAGAGCTCAATGCGTGAGTTTCTTTACTTGATAAAAAAAAAAAAAAAAAAAAAAAAGCTTCCTTCTCTTTTGTCATTCTGCATTCTAGTCTTACGTTTCTTCTTTTGCTCTGCAGAAATGACGCTACCTGCATAATTTGCCGTGAAGAGATGACTACTGCCAAAAAACTTATTTGCGGCCATCTCTTTCATGTGCACTGCCTCCGGTCATGGTTGGAACAACAGCACACATGTCCTACTTGCAGAGCGCCAGTCATACCACCTGCTGAAAGCGGGACAACAGCAGCTGGTGATGGTCATCAGCAAGGTACATTATTCTATGTACATCATGTTATCTGTTCCTGATATTCCATTCCGCTGTAAATTAAGGAATGTGGGAAGAATGTGAAGAGAGCATATTATATTTTGCTCACTTTTTTTAGTTAGCCACAGGAAGGACTGTGGCTAGTTCATCGACTACTCATAAGGCAACAAGTTTATGTTACCTAACTTCTTTCTTTACAGGTCACCTGAATGCGCACTTGTTCTCAAGTCATACAGACCAATAAGTGGATTTGTTGGTGCAACCAAACTGATAGGAAGGTGGTTCAACTGCACGGATACAGCAGTGTCATTGTGAAAATATGCCGTTTGCTCAATTTAACTCAACATTGGCCCTCTTCAGTTTCCAAATATCAATTGGCAAAATGGAGAGGATCAAGCAGTAATTTAGATGCATCCAATTCTCAAGTTGAAGCTCATAACAACTCCGTCAGCATCAAATTGAGGTGATGCATCCTATTCTCTCTCTCTCTCTCTCTCTCTACTCTGACATGTGGTTGCTTTGTATGTTGTGATGTTGCGTTTTACCTTTCTCAACAACAAATCTGTGACAGGTTTTGCACTACCGAAACCAAATGTTGAGAGAGAAGCAACAATCTGATAAGGGAAAGACGGTATCACCATGGTTTTCCGTCTAAGCTCAGGTTTGTTTGGATTAGATTCGTCCCAAGTCATGCACAGATGTAGATATATTGCAAGGTGAGATGATGTTTGTAAATAGAGGGAAGGAAAATTGATGTATCTCCGTCAAGTGTGTGTTAATAAAGCTTTTTGGTTCTTCACACAACAAAGAACACTGGGGATGTTCTCTGGTAAACTATTTCCTGAGCATATATATATATATGGCTGGCTTATTGCGGGCAGCTATAAAATTTGCGTATAAAATCTTTGAGAGAGCTCAAAATTTCTCTCTCAACATAATTTTACAGTCACCCTTTGAATGTTGAGGATTAATTGAAAACCAGTGATGCAATTACCAATTAACACACCCAAAAAAAAAAAAAAAAAATGTACAGCTTAAATACATACATACATACATAGCTGCTCTGTTTATAAAACAAGAAAATTTTCTGCACAAACTGTCGTCAATGTTGTATATAATCAATCACCTGCTATGGTCAATTCAACAAATCTGTCTAAATCACATCGCCTCTTCCTACATCAGAAATCAGAATCTATTTTCTCTACACACCGGCCCCAAGGTGTTCTTCAGCAGAGCAAGGAAACCCCTTTCTTACCGGAGTTCTTCGGAATTGATCATCATCTCAAAACTAGACAAAATTTTATGAAAATGATTTTAAAAATGGGGAAGGCCAGGTCTGCTCACCTTACTTCTTAATGTAGAGTCTAGATACCACTAGACCTCAGATCAAAAGTTAGCTTCAGCACCAAAAATTTCTTGTCTATGAGTCCACCATCTCATCTTGTATTTCACTGGGTGCAATAAGCCCTGGAACAGAAAGCATCCGCTGTCTCTCCCTTTCCCTCTGAGCAGCAGCTTCTTCGGCATAAAGATCCTTGTTATCCTGCACAAAACGTACAATGACACAGATACATGTTCCACGGGTCAACATTCATGCATACAAGTAATAATGGCAGCAAGATTTCACTTGCAACTTAATTGTTATCGCCATTCTAAAATTTCCAAACTTGCCTTAGAGATCAGTAAAGATCAGATGAGGTAACCCAAATCATTAGAAATTAAAAATCATTTTCAAGTCTACTGTATGTGAAACTTAAATCATATCTCAAGTTGCAGGCAAGATTGCCACTTGTTCTCTCACATCTCCACCCAGAGAATAAAAATAATACCAAAAGCTATTCCAACTGTACTCAAGTATATATTTGATTGTCGACACGTGGCTGCATGGATACCATACTCAGACGTAGTTATGGTCCCAGCTTTTCCATTTAAAGCAACAAAACATTCATCGAAAGCAGCAACAATAACAAATAAAGAAGAGAGGGAGAGACCATGCGCCTGCATCTACCTGAGCTGAGAATTCTTTCGATTGCACGAGAAAGTCTCTTATGTGGTTCTTGAATGTTGACAGGTCATTTCTTGATTCATAGAGTCCATTTACAAATTGGGCAACCTAAATGAATACGTAGATCAATCACCTCTAAAATAATGCATCTAGATACAATGATACAAAGAATTTATTTTTCATACCTCAGCTGCTGTCATGTTGGGGAAGGATGTACTTAATAACTTTACAGTGTACTCACGAACAAACATTGCATTATTTGGGTAAGGATAAGGAACTGTAGAGACATCCCACAAAGGCTCGGTCAACAAACCAGACTCCACCTGTAAGTTTGAAACAACCACTGTGATAAAGAACTGATGAGCAAAGGATGGCAGGACGAATAAGTATTTGCTTACCAAGCAAAACAAGTGCTGCAGCACCAGGATATGCAATTTAAAGCCAGGTTTATGAAATGTGTCGGTCAAAACGGCGAAAATTTCTTGCTCAATTGTCAAAAGGTAGGTTCTATAGAATTGATTGCAGAACTCAGAAGCCTGCCAATAACAAGAATATATGGTAAATCCCACAAGACATTGTTTAAAGCGTGGTGTTTGGAAAGTATGATTAAAGCACACCTGAAAATTCTTTAGCATCTCCAATAAAAGGTTGAGTCCAGTTTCAGCAATGTTCCGCTCAGTGTGCCGGAAAGCCCAAATGATGGAATCCATAACAAGCTTTAGTTGCTGATATGAACAGAAGAATATAAGAATACAAATCCAAGTCTAAAAATTTGTGAGAAAGAAAATCAAAATCAATGTGAAATCAAAATATTGTTCAGGTATGAGAAAGGATGGATATGGAACTTTTCGTGTCTTTTGTAAATGTAAATAATCAATTGTATTGAAGAAGTGATCACAAACCTCACTTGACAACCGGATCAAAGCAGGAAAACAATGGGTAGCAATTGCACGAAGTAAAGAAAAGAACTTGAGGCGATGCTCTGGATAATCTTCAAAATTCTTTGTTATCATCTGTAATGCAACAACTAAAAATGTCAGCCACAAACAGGCAATAATTAGAAAAACACGTTTAACCATAAAGACCAGATGAAGTGAGAATTTTAAGGCAGGACATATCGCACATAAAGGCCCTGATCTAAAAATCAACTACAATCACATAAATGAATACAGTACACCACCAGTAGCATGCTAGAAAGGTTACCTAAAGCTAGCATCAGATAACTAAATCAGCAAATCATGCAGAACTACATCTGCATCAATATCACATTCTCTCCCTCCCACCCTCCCTCTATACAAAGATAACTAGCTGTTGAGTCAACCAAGAGAAGATATAAGTGATCAATGCATAAAAGTACAACAGACTAACTTTAGAAAACAAGAGGAAGGCATATTGAGGAAATTCTGACCTCCAAAGTACACTGGAAAACAGCTTCAAATATGCGAGGAACATCATCTATCATCGCACCCTTGTACCTACAAAAGAAAGTATTAGATGCAGAAGGAAAATAATGTGAAATGTAAACCTGAACACCGTTTAAGATCCTGAAATGGCGCAGCAAGATTTCAGGTAAAAAGATGGAACAGCTATGATGCACACCATTATTAACTAGTACATAGAACAATCAGCAACTACCAGAGTCAGAGAATCATTACTCCATTTTCTCTTTTCCCATGGATATATATTATTCTTTCTTGTATCGTGATTTTTCATTGAAGCATTTGATAGTTGCATTGATTTACCACCCTTGGTTCCTATGATCACTACTCCACTACCAGGCCAACACCCACTAAACTACCTAATAATGTTTAGTGATTAAAAATCTTAGACCAGTTAAACAGGTTCACAAACTCGACATCAATTAAACACCAATACCAATATTTAATACAAAGGTCATGTCAGCAGTATAAAACAGAAGAAATACAATCGTAAATATAATAACATTTGAGTCAAATTAATTGTCAAAAGAACAAATAGCATACTTGTTTATGATTGTGGCAAAAAGTGAAAGAACTTCAGATTCTCTAGCATCAGGCACATTCCGAGCATAGTCACCAAGAACAGGATCCATCATTGGTGGCACAAATTGTTTCCCAATTTGTGGTTGATCTTCTGCCTTGTCTAAAAATGTCTCAATGAGTTTAAGTGTTTCCTTCTTCACAGAACTGTTCAAAGGTGCACTAAAAGATTAGTGGAAGGTGGAAGAGAACAGAAACCAAATCCTTAAAAAAGAGACGAACCGCAGCAGCTTCACAATTGATGTTCGAGAAGCAAATGGCCCTCCTTGCCCAATGCTAGTCGATATAATCTCACTGTACATTCTGTTGTACACATCATAAGTGTAGCCAATGCATTAGCAGAGAGTTCAGTGACTAAACCAATACAGAGAATAACAATCATAAAATGATGATAGAAATGTTTTTAACCGGCATACCTGTACACATTAAGCATGTCAAGAAAAATCAAGGAAACTTGTGACAGAAAATATGTTCCCAGCGAACTGGCTACACTAGTATTCGTCTGCCAAGCAAAATCAACTTGCATATTATTTGATTCAAAGGAAAAGAATAAATTGAATGCTAAACAAAAGCCAATAAAATCACATATAACATGCAACACATATATGAGTTCTTCATACAGATCAGACTATGTCATTCCACAGAATACATTAGGAAGCTATCATTAATTAATTCAAAGGAAAAATCATTACTCTCGTACAATGACCAAACCAGATATGAGACTTAAAATATAATTGTTTCTTTTCCCCAGAAAGCAAGATACAGAACTATTATCTAAAATGACCCTGAAGGGGTGCAAATATTTACAAGCAGATGTGATTATCATTCAAGACTGTAAATTAGATGGCTATGCTTCATAAGTATCACATAGGAGGTTGCTGAAAGGATAAGAAAAGTATTGTTATCTACATAACTGAAGGGAGAGAAGCCCCATCAACAGCCCCTCCCCAGGAAATCATACGCAGCTATATAAAGTTATCTTTACAAGTCCAATGCAACATGTCATACCTGCAATATATTGAGCACTGCCCTGATAACATCTTGATCTTTCAAAACATCCACACTTTGATGAGCCTGTCCAATAATCTCAGCCCATTTCTGCAGACGATGATTTAGCCATAAGTCACCATATAGAGCAGCTAAACTTCCAGAGTCACCAGTGAAAGAGATAAAACCAGATAAACACATACATATATCTTACCTGATTAGGGAGCTCCATTAATCTTTGCAAATATTCATCCCTCTTCTGTGGATCAGATTCCGCTTGTATCATTTGACCAACCTAAAACAGGAGTTGGTCTTAGTTAGCGCCATCTTAAACGTAATCCCTACTCATTTTCGACCTCCATAGCAGAAAAGAGCAACTGCTAAGATTTTTAAATAAGAGCTTAAATCTGATGAAGCTAAGAATAGGCTTACAGCTTCATAAAAAGCATGAATTTGACGAGGTTCAAGATCTACAATGGATGTTGGAAGTGTTGTCAAGAGTTCAGAGACAAATGGTTCACTTTCTCCAACCTGAAAACAAACCAGCAACCATGGCACAATAGTGTCATTCTAGGTGAAGACATGCAGTTCGAACAACAAAGGAAGTTCAGATAATTGTCAAACTAAAACCAACGGGATCTTACCTGTAGGATAACAAATTTACGCTTGCACTTCTGAACAATTTTCAAGAATGTGTCACAGGCCATGTCCTGCAAAATGTGGAGAGGCATTTAACAGTGCGTCAACATTGAAAATTTGTCTTTTATTTCCATGATTCCATCACATAAATGTCTTTAAAAATGACATACAAATTTAATGGGTAACCCCCCCCCCAAAAAAAAAAAAAAGAAAAAGAAAAAAGGAGTATCCAAACTCACATTAAAGCATCTCAGTGCACCAAACCTAAGATGTTTGCTGAACAAATAAATGTTGGAACCACAAAAGATATCGTCAAACAGACAAATATGACAGATTTCAGTTTCAAATAGTTCACAACTTACTACTAAGGTTGCATAAAAAGTAAAAATTATGACTGATAAAATCAGCCAAGCTGCTGACACTCAATCAGGTCCTCCCACACAACGGAACTTACACTACCTATGGAAGGTTATTAAGAATGTTGCCCCAGTACATGAGGGTGTAACATATAAACAACAAGAGCACTCAGATCAAACCCCCCGCCAAAAGAAAGAGAGGCAAGGGCACCCTGATCGAACCCCCCACCCTTCCCCCCGGGCAGCGAACCAAAAGAAGAGGTTAAAGGAAAGTCAATACAAGCATGGCAGGATAGAGATTAGAGAGCTAACCTGAACTCCAGGGTGCGTTTCGTGCATGAATTCAAACAACTTGTTGACAACAGTTTTCAAGAACTTCCAGTGGGCCCTCAGAAATCTTGGATACTGACCAACCACATACCTGGATATCCAACAATTGAAATATAAGAAGACCATCTAACTAAATGCATTCGCAATTACGAATGTGGTGATACAAATTTAAACTGATGAAGAGAAACGTATAACTTCCCAACTATTCAATAAAAAGAGCACTTTAGAGAAATCACTCATGCTATATTTTGATTTGCAAAAGAATCTATCAGAAATAGAATCCTAACATTAAATATTCTCACATTATATTACTTGCAATGACCGCCTTATTGTCCTTGCCTTTGGTGATTTCACAAAGATTAAGTAAATCACGAATGACCATCACAAGAAACCTGTTCTCCTGCCAAAAATCGATGCAGAGCACATATGAATACATACAAATCCATATATGACACAGCACAGAAACGTTCTCATCATAATAATAATTATAGGAAAGATGGTTCCAGGGAGAAAAAAGGACAAAGCTGCCGAAGGAGAAGAAAAGACCCAATAGCAGTCAGAAGAAAGTAATGTGAAACAATGTAATTCATTGATGATTCCATTTGTGTTTCTACATTGTGGTTTATATAGGCCTAAAAGGAGTAGACAACATTCCCTAATTTATGGAGCAAATTGCTCCTTACAACAAGCCTAAATTCATGGAACAAATTGCTCCTTACAACAAGCCTAAATTCATGGAGCAAATTGATCCTTACAACAAGCCTAAAATTATGGAATTAAAGTAATATAATATTTCAACACTCCCCCTCAAGCTGGGGCGAAGATATCAATGAGCCTGAGCTTGACAAGAGCTGATTGGAGAAGTGACGGTCCAATTGACTTAGTGAACATATCAGCAGCCTGCTCGGATGATGTAACAAAACAAGGTGTGATCACCCCTGAGCGAACTTTTTCTCGAATGAAATGAATATCAACCTCGATGTGTTTTGTCCTCTCATGAAGGACTGAGTCAGAGGACAACATAATCACAGATTTATTATCACAGAACAAGGTAGACGAGTCTGTTACCGAAAACCCCAACTCAGTCAGAAGATAACGTAACCAAAGAAGTTCACATGTTCCTTGGGCCATAGCACGGTACTCAGCTTCAGCAGAAGATCGCGAGACAACTGCTTGCTTTTTACTTTTCCATGAGATAAGGTGATTACCACGAAAAGTACACATCCCCGAGGTAGAACGCCTATCAGTCTTTGACCCTGCATAATCAGCATCAGTGTAACAAGACAATCCCTCTTGTACACCCGTTGCATAAAAGAGACCAAGACCAGGAGAAGATTTAAGATACCGGAGGATATGATAAACAGCATCCAGATGAGAGGTACGAGGTGCATGCATGAATTGACTTACCATACTCACTGCATAGGTAAAGTCAGGCCTTGTGTTAGTCAAGTAGATAAGCCGACCCACAAGTCTTTGATATATTGATGGCTCAACTAACAATTCCCTTGATTCTGCTGTCAATTTAAGATTAGGGTCCATAGGAGTAGAGGCAGGTCGACAACCTAGCATACCCGTATCTTGAAGAAGATCCAATGCATACTTTCTTTGTGATAAAGATATACCCTGGCAATTTCGAGCTACCTCAATACCAAGAAAGTATCGGAGCATACCCAAATCTTTAATGTCAAAGATTGTCCCAAGATCTTGCTTCACTTGGACAATTCCTTGAGTGTCATCTCCAGTAATGATAATATCGTCCACATAAACTGAGATAATAATGCATCTACCCTGAGGGTGACGTCGAACAAAGCACGTATGATCTGAATGACACCGAATAAACCCCATAGTAAGGACCACCTCACTAAAACGATTGAACCAAGCTCGAGGGGATTGTTTAAGCCCATAGAGAGATTTACGAAGGCGACAAACTTTTCCAGAATACTCCCCCTGAGCCCGAAAACCTGGTAGAGGATCTATGTAAATAGTCTCAGAAAGATCACCATTAAGGCATTCTTCACATCCAATTGGTGAAGAGGCCAAGAATGAGAAGCGGCCAAGGAGACCAGGAGTCGAACAGTAGTTAATTTGGCAACAGTAGCAAATGTGGCACCAAAGTCCTTGCCTGGTACTTGAGTAAACCCTTTAGCGACAAGACGTGCCTTATACCGATCAATGGTGCCGTCAGCAAGATATTTCACACTAAACACCCACTTGCACCCAACTGTCCGTTCACCAACTGGAAGATCAACCAACTCCCACGTCTGATTCTGTTGCAGGGCATCCATCTCTGTTTTCATAGTAGTCACCCATAAAGGATGCTGGAGAGCCTCATGGACGGAGCGAGGAATAGAGACTAAATCAACCTGACTAAGGAAAGATTTATACTGATCGGAGAGACCCTGAAATGACACAAACTTGGCAATAGGATGATTAGTACTACATGAAGGTAAATAACGGGAAGGGGGATGCCGTTCACGAGTGGGGTAACGAGAAGGTGCAGGTTCAGGGACCAAGGGAGAATAAGGGTTACCTGAATCCGGAGAAGAATCTGGCAGTAGAGTTGGAGCACGAGGACGCCGAGAGTAAACTTGTAATGGAACTGGAGAGGAACCGGATGAGAGAGTATTATTGGAGCTAGATGGTAGTTCAGTAGTAGACTGAGATATGTCAAGAATAGGAACTGAACGAGGTAAAGGAGGGTCCTCTGCAGAAAGTACCTCAGGAAGTTGCTCTAAGGAAGAAGCAAAGAAGAAAGGGATAGTCTCAAGGAATGTGACATCCATCGAGTGGTAAAAGTGGCGAGTCACAGGATCATAGCACCTATATCCTTTAGACATGGAAGAATATCCAAGAAAGACACAACGTATAGCTTTATCATCTAGCTTAGTGCGGGTCGGGCTGCGATTTTGAACAAAGCATGTACAACCAAAGACTCGTGGGAGAAGAGGAAATAGGACAGTATTTGGTCGGAGAATATGCAAGGGTGTTTGACCTTGGAGGACACGACTAGGGGTACGATTGATGATGTATGTAGCGGTGAGTACAGTTAGGTGCCAGAAATATTTCGGGACATTCATACCAGATAGAAGACATCGGACCATAGACATAATGTGGCGGTTATTTCGTTCTGCCACACCATTCTATTCAGGTGTGTAAGGGCAGGTAAGTTGTTGAAGAATCCCTTTTTTATTGAGTTCGGCCCGAAAGTCATTGGTTAGGTATTCTCTGCCATTATCAGACCTAATATTCCGGACAACAGTGTGGAATTGGGTTTTCACCATTTGAAGGAAGTGAGTGAAATGAGTGAAAACTTCATATTTTTTCTTCATTAGATAGACCCAAGTACACCGACTATAATCATCTATGAATGTCACATAGTAACGATGGTCAGAGAGGGCCGTGACAGGAGAGGGACCCCAAATATCAGAGTGAACCAGATCAAAAGCACATGGAGCTCGATACATGCGACGAATATATGTAGTACGAGTGTGTTTTGACAATTCGCAAGTCACACAATTAAACTTAAAATCCTTGCATGTTTTTTTAAAAAGTGGAAATAACAAACATAAATATTGAAAGTTTGTATGTCCTAGACGTGCATGCCACAAATCTAAATTTTGGACAAAACCAATAGGAGTGTCAAAAACTGGAGACACAGAAGCATGCAAACTTGACGAGGGTACTGTAGAGGTTGGAAGTTCTCCAAAATAGTAAAGTCCATCGTGCTCATATCCCCTGCCAAAAATCTTCTTCGAAGTCAGGTCCTACAAGAAGCAACGATCAGGCAAGAAGACAACTGCACAGTGAAAACTCTTGGCAAGACGACTAACAGACAATAGATTATAAGCAAAGTTGGGGACATAGTAAACAGAGCGAAGAGTAATATCTGAGGATAAACAGGCATCTCCTTGACAACGGATAGGAATAGACGTTCCATCGGCAATTTGAACCGATTGATTTATGGAAGTGACAGGAGAAGAAAAGACAGAAAGCTCACCAGTCATATGATTATTGGCCCCGGAATCCAGAATCCAAGATGGTTGGCCTAATTTACCATGAAGTGCGGTAGGAGTACCTGTAGCAAGGGTAGCCGTGGAGCCAGATGGTGAAGTGAGGCCCAGGTGGAGTTGAAGTTGAGCAATCTGAGCTTGAAGCTGACTATAATCCGATTGGGCCAAGACTAATTCTGTTGAGGCTGAAGGGGGTGCTGATTCGACTACAACCCCAATACGAGGAGCTCCTTTCTTTTGTCCACCACCACGGTTGTTAGAGTATTGTTGCTTCAATTCAGGATGTAGAATAAAACATCGGTCAATGAGGTGACCAATCTTCCGACAATGTTGGCAATAAGGACGGGTACTGGTTTGCCGAAAACAGGAAGGAGCAGCAAATGCCATCTGGTCCGGAATAGAAGGAGTGAGCTTGGGTACAAGAAGTAGACGTATTCGTTCATCACCATCCACAGTTGCAAATGCCTCATATAGAGATGGAAAAGGAGATGTATTTAAAATCTGTGTTCGAAGATTCTCGAATTCAGGTTTTAAACTCATCAAGAACTGATAAGTCCGACGATGATCAAGACGTTTAGACTCAACCTCAGCATCATTCGGGAAGTCACTCAAAGGTTCATATTGGGCTAGCTCTTCCCATCTAGTTTGGAGGTACCCAAAATAATCCGCAACAGATAGTCCTAAAGTAGCCTGAGAAGCATGAGAAATTTCCCGGTAAAGCTCGAAGATTCGAGAATCATGACGTGCATGGGCATACATCTTTGTCAGGGCAGTCCATAGATCATGAACCGTCTCGTGATACATAAACATATTATAAATCTGAGTCTCCATGGAATTGAACATCCAACCCAAAATAATACAATTGTCTGCATCCCAATGAGCATAATCAGGATCAGTTTCTTTCGGCTTTTTCTCCTTGTCTAAAATCCATCCAATTTTCCGTTTTCCACCAAGATAAAGACGGAACGAACGAGACCAAGCATGAAAATTTTTCCCATTCAGTAATACACTAGTGACCCGTTGTGTAGGGTCATTAGGTTCCCGAGAGAGATCTACACGAGTCACAGTGATAGACTGATTTTCTATCTTATCAGTAGGTGCCATTAATAAACGACAACGATGGAAGCAGCCGGACACTTGGCAACCTTTACAATAGGCAACTAAGGAGTAAAGTGGCTATTTCTCACCACATCAGAGAAGAAAATGGCTTAAACTGACAAAAAATCATGAAAGAATCAGACAAAAAAGAGAATATAAAGTGGATTTTGGTCATTGTGGCAAGAAATCTGAATTTGGATGGCTGTGGAGAAAAAAAAAAAGTTGAACAGATTTTTTTTTTTTTTTTTTTTGGTGTGTGTATATTGTTGGCTCTAGATACCAAGAAGAAAGTAATGTGAAACAATGTAATTCATTGATGATTCCATTTGTGTTTCTACATTGTGGTTTATATAGGCCTAAAAGGAGTAGACAACATTCCCTAATTTATGGAGCAAATTGCTCCTTACAACAAGCCTAAATTCATGGAGCAAATTGCTCCTTACAACAAGCCTAAAATTATGGAATTAAAGTAATATAATATTTCAACACAGTCTGAAGCAAAGACGGCAAAACAAGCAGAAGATCACTTGTGAGGTTTCTCTACAATGTAGCGTAGGTAGACTGATTCTTCGCACTAAGATAAGATATTTGTGATTTCTCAATTTTGTATCAAATAATATCAAGTTGTCAGTATCATCTAAAATCAACTCATGAGAAAAAGTTAAAAGTACCAGACTACTAACCTGTCTACAGCTCCTACTTGAACCCACCAGATCAAATTTGGACCACATTTAGATCTTGTCATCATATTGGAAGACACAAACGCAATACCAAACAACTACATAGTCACTCAGTTATTGACTACCATAACATCAAAAGATCTATGATGGTTCACGATCAATAATTCTAAAGTTCAAACAGATTCAAAAAAATGCAGAAAGAAATATATTCACAATGAATTGGTGTATAACATATAAATGAAGGCATCATAAGGTCCATACTTCAGCTCTTAATCAAAAAGTTTACTGCCATCATAAAAGGCTAAATTAAGAAGAAATGATTAAAGCAACAAACAGAGTACAAAAAACTTTATGCATTCTACTCCGACACACTCGACATTCGAGCATATAAAGAGAAAGTAACAAATGAAAACAGCAATTAAATCTGTGAATCGCTAATTAAAAACTTTATTGTATGCAATAATTCAACAAAAACTATTTCCAAAACTTAAGAAGCATACCTGCTCCTCCATCATTGACCCGGATATAGATCCTATTGCCCAGCATAAGGTACTAAGGTTGTTCCATGACCAATCTTCACCACTCAATTGTTTACTTAATTTTTTCAGCATCTGTTCCTCCCAAGAATACAAGAAACAGTATCTACATTAGGATTTTACAAGCCGCCAATTTAAAGCAGGCTACAGCTCCCTTATAGCAGGGCCAGCATCCAACAATTTATGAATAAAAGTTGACAGCATGCAGGAGGCCAACAGAGGATACTGACAATGAAAACCAGTAAAGAAAACAAACAGTAAGGAAACAAACACAATTGTATGACTAACATTCAAGCTACTGTTGGTCCTAGTTTTAACAATGACTGACTTTTTTTCCTTTGGTCAGAAAATTGACTGATTCAGAAGAGAATTACTTCGATTTCTTGTTCACGATGCAAGAATGTAGGCATATTCTCCAAAAAGTTATGCATTTCACTTTCTGTTGACCATAGTCACTTTAAGGAAATTTATCCCAAAGTCCAAATCCTACATAATTGGATGAATCGAATTGACTGCCAACTGCTGATCAATTTTTTTGCTGGATGACAAAACGTCTCTTACATTTCTAAACAACTAGGGATAAAATCAATGACCTGGCAGAAGGCCAAAAGTTACACTTACTGGGAAAACATACCATCTCATGACTTCATCAGACACTTCCATCTCAGAACAAATACCAAAACGTTCTTCAATCGGGGTAAGATATCTCTAATCCAAATAAGATCTTGTCCCAGGTAAAGGGAAAAGAGAGGACTAAAAAAGTTAAGCTAAGATTCCTTTACTTTCAGAAAATGAAACATAAATGTCCAGGATCTGTAGCACTCCTTTCCAACTTCTCTTTTTCATTAAAAGAAATTAACAAGTAGAATGACAAGTTGTTCTACTGTCACTTCCTAAGATTAAACTAATACTCTTTCCTATCACTCTATAACTTTCTAGTTACTATATCACATATCATCTTTTGTAAACTTCAACTTCAGTACTTCACCAGCAATATCATGAACAAATATTTTTGGGGTTGCACCCCGTTGGTGCATGTCAATAAAATTCTTTAATGCTCACAAAAACAAACAAATATACTTCATGCTGATAACAAATAGGTTGATATCAAAACCAGTTGCCATCATGCTATTAGCATCACATACCTACAAATATATGTTTACAAATATATAGTAGCACATTGAATCTGAAGGAGGAGATCATCACTTCATGTAAGGCATCAATACGAGAGATGAATAAGTTCTAGTAATTGATACCTGCCTCTCAGTATCCTCATGGTCCAGATTTGACAAATAAATCAGGGTCTCCCTCATAATCTGCAACATTGTACTTCATTAGAGATGCCAATTAGAGTCAGAAGAAATTACACAAACCAAAGAAGAAATAAATAATCATATGTCATAAGCATCAGTATTCCTACTTTTTTCTTATGCTTTCCCCTTACTATTTTTATATTCTGTCTGGGTGATGGTGATGGGGGATGACTTACAATCCCTTAACATTTCTATTTCGTCTGGGTGATGGTAATGGGGGATGATTTACAATCCCTTAATATTTCCAAACAGATAAAACCCACTATTAATTCGCATATATTCCATTATCCACTTTTAAAGAAGGCTGAGAATAATAATTACTTCAATGGGCAAATCAGGAGCTCAATATCCAATACAGTAATCGTATGAATTCCACAAGACCATAAAAGCAAAAATATAGTGGAATCCCTATGCGTAGATTGTCTAAGGAATATATTATCATCACATTCAAGTTCAAACAGTGAGGTCAACAATGTAAAACCATGATCAAAGAAGCTGTCTGATATGAGTGCTAGTTCTCTATGATATAAAGTAAATTTCCTCCTCGAGTAGAATAACGACCTTATATTGCACAAGAACATCATTATCCTTCATAGTTTCACGGACAATATTCCCATTTTCATCTTCAACAATTAGAACCTCTTCAGGCTTTGCCATGCGAGAGATCATAAGTAGCCTCAACTTAGTCGTTATACCAGCATAGAGTTGTCGCCTCTGCATATGCTGCGAACCAAGACCATCAATCAAACCTGGAAGCATTGGTACCTGCTTTCAACACAGACTCTGTATAAGTAATCTCTCCACAAGAGAAAACAAAAATATCCTTTCAGAAATCTGCTCCACCAATAAGAAATTCAAAAATATTCAATGGTTAAATGCAGATGCATATATGTTTGTATGTGCAAGCATATAAATCCTCAAACAACACCTTCGATAACATTAAGATATGCCTAAAATGGCTGGTCTGTAAACTTTCCTCCTTTGACCCCATAGACATAAACCAAGCAACACAATTAACTTCAAGTATTTCAACAATTTTAAATTATAAATAGAAAAGGTAAAAAAATGTTATCAGGATGACGTTTTATTAGGGAAATCATACATGTTTGATTTCGTTAAACACCATGGAGTGTGACATGTCCTAGATCAATTTGCAATAGATAAAATAAATAACGCAGCCTGTGCATATTTTGTGAAGTCAGATGGTAATGAGCAAATACTGAGCAACCTCTGGTCTTCTTTTATAGGTTGGTGTTTCATGGAAATAGAAAACTGGTGTCTTAGGACCCCAGGGACTGGCAATCATCTATACACCATATCCAATACTCCAAGAACATGATCCTGCAATCCTTTTTGGCTTATGTTCCTCTGCGGCAGCACTTATAGCTTCTTCCATAATACTGACAAAAAAATACAAAATCTGCCACTTGTTGACAACAAATTCTCCAACCAACTGTCGAAAAATCTTGCTATTAAAGAGCTTTTCACTGATGTAACATGTTGGACGAGTACCCAAGCCCAAGCTCTACCCTCAAAGATCAATATTCTTTTGACTAATGATAAAGTCAACCGTCCTAAGCCCCTTCATGCTAAGTTCATAAAACAAAAGTATACCACGCAGGACATTTCTTAGTTAAGATAAAATAAGGCATCTCCAAATGCACTACAATTAATATTCACCACTTTACACTGTTCTGATTAGAGCAAAGAGATAGGTGCTGTAAGAAATCTATCAAACCTGCAGTCCCATCATATTTGCAGTTGCTGCAGGATTATCCAGATTATGATGTGCTTCAAAGAGCTCCAGAACTAATGAGTTCCAGTAGTCCAAGCAAACCTAGACAACCCCAATAGCCATGAGAGCTCATACCAAAAAGTCATGTATAAAAATTTTTGAAGGCTTTAGAGTTCACAATACCTTAAAAACCTCAGTGTCATCCACATAAGAGATGTTAATGAGATATTCAAGACCCATTAGCAAACTATTTATGTTCTCCTGTGTAGATTCCAGAACCCGGACATGAGCCTGCAGAAAAGACAACCCATCACCAAAATGTTTAACTTAATCAGAATGAATCATGTCATCCACACTTCAATAAGGTTAATGGCCAATATTTGAAATCACATATAGATCACGGACAATGCTTTACAATGCCTTAAATTCAACCAAATGCTTGGCTAGAGCATTTTGCGCATCAACAAAGCAATTTATCGCACCATTCCAATTGCCAAATTGTTCTGACCCTTCATCCATTACTATGAGCCAACTTTTCTCAATAAAATATCACAGTTGATTCTGGGTATGTGTGATAATAAATTGATTCGCAATTTAAGATAGAATGCATAACGATGCAGATTCAGACATCAGGTGAAAAGGTGAAACACAAAATATAAGTGGTACATCATCAAGAAAGAGACCACGCTCATCAGATTTCTAAACATCTTTGTATTGATGGTTTTAACAGAAAGTGTCATGGAACAAGCTTAAAAGATGAGGTGAATGCCCTGACCAACTCTAGAACTAATATTTAGCAAAAAAACTCGAGAACTAAGATTTGATGTTACAGGTAGAAATGGTAGTCAGCATACAATAATTGAGGGCTTACATATTTAGCCCCCATCCCAACCCCTTAATCAATAGGGACACACACACACACACAGAGGTAACCTCTTTTCCTCAGAACGCAGCTTTCTCATAGAATATGTTCTTTTCAATAATAATATTATTACAATTAGTAGCGAAAAAGGTACAATCTCTGTTGAATGAATATCACTGTGATCAGAAAGATACTTACCTTGAAAAATGATGTGAAAAACAATGCCAAATTCTGGATAAATGCCTGAACAGAAAAACAAATAGTGTAAGTATATGTAAAATAAAACACAACAACCAACACAAAGACTTCTATAAGATCCAGAAACACCTGCTCCTCACTTGTACCATTGGCATAAGCTTCAGGAGTATTTGTAGTGAGTGGAATAATGGCCTATTAACAAGAAATATCGGCTCAGATTCACCACATAACATGAATTACATTAAAAGGAAAAGTAAAGTTGGCTAATCAATCAACAGGAAGAAAGGACAAAAAAGGCCCGCATAAGCATCCGTATGAACATTTATTGGGAAAAAATAGGATGGGACAATGAAATATTTTTGGAGTTCAAGAACAAATGATGATCTGAACAGATCCCTTTCTCTCATACTTCGACAGTGCTATTAGAGTTAACTCAATTACACTTGCTTTGTCGCCTTCTCTTGATTGTTTGTGAAGATACATGAAAATGTAGATAGATTTTCTAGTTAGCCTTCAGAATGAAGAGATGATTACACAAATAGTTACTCATATTATGTCAATTTCATAGATGTGTTTGCTCTTTTTTGGTAGACCTTATTGTCAATGGGTGTGCAAATCTATAGTTTGAAAGAGGTTATCGTCACACACCTGCAACTGCACCATAAATATGTTGTACATTTTAACATACTGCATGTTATAGAAATCCCCAAAACTAAGGGCAGCAACCTGTCAACATCAAGACATGAGAATGATAAATGCCCAAGGACATGTATCATAACATGTATCGTAAAAAAAATTCTTAGAATAACTAGAAGAAATGATATACCTCTGTCAAGCATTGCAGGGTAAGATTCCGATAAGCCGGAATAGAGAAAAATTTCAGAAGTGTTTCAAGCTGTCACATAAAAGAAAAGCATAAGGCTTTTGAAAATGTTCCAAGCGTCTTACCAAAAGACATAAATGAAATAAGTTTTCAGACTAATTAAAAAATTTTAAAAAAATACATAATCATATCTTGACATCTAAATAATCAACCCCAAAGAAGCATGAAGTACAAACCAGTGGTGATTCAAAGATGTAGCCCAGAGGAATCCACGAAAGAAAAGCATGCAATGTGGCTAGAGTAGCCCTGATAAGCTCAGTTCGCTGTGATGCGGATAGGACATACAAGCACAACTCGTGAATGAGTTGAAACTCACTGTAAGCAGACAAACAAGTTCCTCAGTTAGACACATCCCCACAGAAGTAAATGTCAAATCTGAATTAGTAAAGAGAGAGGCTCAAAACAAAAGCACATAATCAAACAATCTATGTTCGAGAACCACATGGAGAAAAGTATATACAACACACAAGGTTTTAAGCCTGGAATAACCATCAGAACTAAAATATCAAGGAAGAATTTATTCAAATAAGATCAGTACTAAAATATCCAGAACAAAATATATTCAAGTCATCAAGCTCAACAAAATTACCTGTGCAATGATTGTTTAAGCTCTTTTATCTTTTGCTGAGTCATTTCACCTCTTGAGAAATCAAACACCTCTTCGCTTAAAAGCTAACAAAAGGCTACTATGTTAACCAGATGAAAACATTACCAAAATTCAAACAAAGATGAAAGAAAGTCCAACTTACTTTCAGTATGGCCATGCAATTCTCGCATATTGTTTCCCTAGTTTTAGCTGCAGCGACCAAATCTGGAATAAAGCTTCTCCACCTTACTGGCCACTCATGCTTCAGAATCTGCATATGTCAAAAGCATGCAGATTCCAACTGAACAAAAATTATCCAGTACAACCCCTCTAATAAACAAAACAAGTTGCACCCGTGAAAAGTGACCACAAAAAAAAGAGCATAATTTGGCAAAAGCAAAATGAAAGTACCTGAACCAATATTATATTTAGTTTATTGACATACAGCCTTTCTCGCCGAAACGACATTTCATCACTTGATAGCTGATCAGAACATGTTATAGTAAGTGAAAAAGTTAAAATTAGTAGTAATAAATACACAATTATATGCAAAAATGAATACTTTTCACTAAAAGATTCTGAAAAGACAGAATATGACTATTACCTTTACAATGACCTCAGAAATGTAATTTTTCATTCCATCACGTTGTTCAACGGGCAATGCATTCCATCTATACTTGATAACGCCTTCCAAAACCTATGCATGAAGCTCAACAACCTCTCATATATCAGTACCTCAAAGACTAGCATTAATATTTTACACCACATACATAAAGATGACGTAAATTCATGAAAACAACTTTTTCAAGAAGTTCATCGACCAAATCTGACCAGAACCATTTCTTTATATATATGATTATGTGATTGATGGCTATCATCGGTCTTTAGAAAAACCAAAAAAAAGTAATAATTTTCTACAGGAAAAAAGAATGAAATAAAACCATCAAACAAATTTCGTACTTTTCTACTGCAGCTTGATGCGCCAAGTTACTATGTTCTCAAACCCAACTGGAATGCTTCCATCAATGTTTTTACCGAGCAGTGAGTATAAAGGGAAGAGGACATATTACAGCAATCATTTACAGAGCACACAGGTCAGATGGTACTACCTTGGTTAAAAGAAACCAAATACCACCAAACATGTAATAGTGCACATAACTTCTTGTGGATGATTCTTAAACTGACCTGCAAAGCAAAAAACTTGGTGTTCAAGCTCTGCGTATTTGATAGAATATGGACAACTTGAAGCCACATGTCTGGATTATTTTGCAAATCCCGCAGAATATGGTCTGCAGCAGCTCTCTGTAACACAGGGAAGCAGAGAACAGCAATAATGAAAATTTTAGTACTCTCCCAACCAAAAAGAAAAAGAAACAAAAGTTTTAGTACCCTCAAAAAATGAACTGACCACCTAAATTTCATAAAATGGCTGTCACAAAATATTAATTGAGAATGAACCTCCTCCAAAATATTAATTGAGAAATTAGACACAACAATTCACACTAGAGCATCCTCCTACTTGTAATTTATTTTTTACACAAAAGATCATACTTCGAAATGACTAAGAGCTCTTATTTAATGAGACTAAAACATCAAACAAAGGGTAAACTGATCGAACCCTTTCCCGAATTAAATGTGAGGAAGCCAGAGCATTAGAATCACTTCTGATCAACAAAAGCAAATACTCTCAAAAAATTCACCAATTCTCAATTAGTAGAAAAACTTGTTTTTTCTTTATTTTCTATATCAGTACCACATAGGTCATTGAGGCCTTCAAGGACTTGCCAAACCAGGCTTTCCCATTTGTTATGGAATCTTTTCCCTCGTCAACCAGAACCATCAAAGACAGACCACCTAAGTTAGGATCTCCACCACGATAGTTGCCCCAAATGATTCTTGCCCAGACTGTTCATTACAAGTTCATATAAGCTTTGGTATTAATTGATCAATGCATAAAATAGTATTCTGACCCAAAAGAGGGACTACTTATGATCAGTTTATTCAACATACTTATTTTGCTTTCTCCCTTTCTACTGGTTACCAAACATGTTTCAACTCTAATGTATGTGTCATATAATCCACATAAATGACTAAGTACAGCATGTAGCTTTTGTGCATTAATTGCTCTATGCACATCTCTTGCAGGGTCCAAAATTACATGTAAGATATAACTTTAGAAATCAAATCTTCTGAGTGGCTGACTGGCTGGCAATAAGCCAGTTACAGCAGGGTAGTACAATCACATCGCCTAGGATTGCTTACTTTACCCCCAACAGCATTAAGCAAGATGTGCCTGACTGGATCTAAGTCAAAATATCAATCTGTTAACCTAATTTGGTGGACGGAGAAAATAGCCAGGTGCCATGCACCATCTTTAATCAACTATGTATATAATTTTGTAAATGGGTTGCACCCCCTTGATGCACATCAATAAGAATTTTCTTTTACTTTTCAACCAAAAATAAATGAGTTAGCGTAGACTCAGACTTATCCACTGGCTTGCCTTACTTTAATGATCCGTTCAGCATTGTTGCCTAACAAGGTGATTTATCTATTCCGGTGTCCTGGTTTTTCCCCCAGCATACATGTAACATTAAGAATTACAGGTAATCACCATAGACCAATTGGTATTTAAAGTGACACATACACAATTCATGAGAACTAAAATTAATTCTGGTGTCCCACTTATTTTCCCTCTTCATGCATGTAACTTTAACATCCAAAAGTACTCTCCGGTCTCTACAAACGAGACAACAGAGCCCTCGCGGTTTCTGCCTAGGATTCCCCAGTTCACTCTGTTAACATCGAAAAGTACCATCCACATATGAGACAACAAATGCCTCGTGGTTTCCGCCTTCAGATTCCCCAGCTTCACTTTGTTACCGTCGAAAACTAATCCCTGTGTACGACTCAACAAACACCTAGCAGTTTCCGCCTTCAGATTCGCCAAATTCACTTTGTTAACATCTAAAATTACCGTCCACATATGAGACAACAATCACGTCATGGTTTCCGCCTCCAGATTTGCTTTGTTGCCATTATCCAAAACAGATACAGGTGATAAAGGCATCGATAAGGAAATAATCAAATATTTCAACAAACCCAAAAATATCCTTAATTTCCATAAAAGGAAGTCTACACCCGTAAAAGCATGCTTAACGAGGATCTATACTTATCAGAAGTTTCTAAAAAGATTCTAGTTTCCGCCATTTTGAGTAAAACCAATTCAATGATTTAGAATGACAAATGAAGTAGATTTTTGGTTTCAAACTTGCCAAAAATTATAGTCGCAGAATTAAAAAGTACAGGCTTGCTGAAGCACAATCTAGTGTAGTATACATGCATAAATACAAATATACACATACATAGATGTAGAAAAAATAGTAGATACAGAGTGAGAAAGAGAGACGAAATAGAGAGGGGAGCAAATGAGTAAGACCTCCTCTTTGGATCCGGTGCCATAGAAAGCCGCAACAGTTGCGTCAAGCAAAGCAACGTCAATTGGCTGGCTTAAGTCCCTAAGCTTCTCCGCGGCCATTGAGGGAGATATATATTTCTATATATATCACCCACTGTTCAAAAACCTATATATACAATGTTTAGTTCTTAAAAACCCTAGAAATTGTACGGACCAAAACCTAGTTTGAAGCCCTCATATAGAGAGAGAGGGAGGAAGATATAATTAGAGAAAAAATTCTAGAGAGAGAAAGGCAGCTTCAAAATGAAGCAGAAGAGAGCCTGCTCTATACCAGAGAGAGAGAGAGAGAGGCGGGGAGGGGCTTTAAAATTGTTTCAGCAAAGCCCTTCCCTCCTCTTTTATATAACTCCGTACGGAATGTTGTGTGTAATGTGTTGTGTGTTTTGCTAAAGGAAAGGGCAAAGTGTTTGTTTGTTCTCCCGCCTTGGCTATTGAACCTTCTTTTGGTGTTCCCCTCCTCCAATATACAACAAGACATATTCTGATTTCTCTGTAGAATACACCCACACCCACACCCACACCCACTTGGGGGCTTAGTTGTGTAGAATACGCTTTAGAGAATAACCGAATTAGATATATTGTTACGTTTTTTTTTTCCTTTTTGGTCAAATATATTGTTACTTTACTCACTTTATCACAAGTCATATAACCCACAATTATGGTTTGATTTAACTTGTGCCGCTTCACCTATGTCGTATGCAATGGCCGCCAAAGTTGCAATCTCATTAATCGAGCACTGATCGCTCATTCTATTCTCCCTAATCAAAGCTAGGGTCACTTTTTCAAAATATTGAGTGAACAAATCAAATAAGTTATTATAATTATTTCAGCAGTGATCTACAACATAATTCCTTTAAATTATAAATATCATGTATTAATACAAAATAAGTATAAGTATGTTTTATAAAATCTTACACTTTTCACCAGATATAGAAAAATTGTAGTATATGATAAGTTAGTCTTGTCCTACGAGACTTTTATAGGTCTATGTACCCGGCCAATGAGGTGCTCAAAATTAAGTATGAATAAAATAACATCTGAATATCGATTAAGTCCGACTCCCATGTTTAATTATGGACTTTTCTCAAATAGTTTTCAATATATGTTATGACTTGTACTATGTTTGGATTGCATTGAAAAAATGAAATGAAAGTAGTGTAGTAACAAAGTAACGAGGGAATGAAAAGGAAAGGATTTCCCTCGTTTGGATTGAAAAAAGATAATAAAATATTTTATAATTCATTGTTTGGATTGAAAAAGTAAAAGAAAT
This sequence comes from Ehretia macrophylla, assembly GCA_037974665.1. Classification (NCBI taxonomy): domain Eukaryota; kingdom Viridiplantae; phylum Streptophyta; class Magnoliopsida; order Boraginales; family Ehretiaceae; genus Ehretia; species Ehretia macrophylla. The sequence continues at coordinate 9,969,058 of CM075781.1, forward strand.
TATAATTTTATGTGTAAAATTATTAAATACTCTTTCATATGTCTTATTAATATAACTGAAATTACATTAAAAATAATAATAATAATAGAGACAGTTATATTGTTTCACTTTCTGACATTTCATTTCCCTTCATAAAACCCAAATTAAAATATTACAAAACCCTCTCATTAATGATTCTTTATTCCCTCCAAAATATTTTTTCTTATTTCAAAAGTCAATCCAAATAAGACGAGTCAATTCATTTCCTTTAAAAGTTGGTTCCAAAGGAACCATTAGTTTTATAGTGTAGTTTTAATGTGGCCATTCTGTCTACTTATTGACTAACGAGACACCATCATTAAGGGCAAAATGGTAAATTAATTAGGAAATGACCAAAACAGTTGTTATTTTTTGCACATTTGCCCCTAAGATTTCAAATTTTCTTCCAAATTCCCCTTAATTTCTTAATGCTTGAATTCCTCATAATATTCTGAAAATTTAATCAAATTGCATAACAATTACTCTAATTTTGTTCAATATCATTAAAACATTTATTCAAATTCTTGGAGCGACCTAATTTTGTTAATAATTATTTTAAAAAAATTAAAAAATTCCTAAATATTGCTCCTAATTTTTTAAAATGTTCAAAAATTCTTTAATATTTTTTTTCCTAATTTAGATTTCCTCATTTCGAAAAATAAAAACCCCCTCAAAATAGCACCTTCACACAAAATTGCACCTGCACGTTCATTTCATACACCCTTTTGCACATTCATACACAAACTGCACCAGCACATTCATTTCACACACCTGTTGACATAAATAGAAACCTGCTAACATAATTGTACACAAAACATATATATGTTGCACACAAATACTTGAAAACAACCAAAGAAAGTTATAAATTTATATGTTAAATATCCAAAGGAATCAGTTTGCATAGCAAAAAAAGTCGTACTAACTATTAAACAATAGCATTCACAACCCAAAATCCAATTTAATACATCATTTCTAATTAGTGTTTGCATGATAGTTACAAATCAGTTAAGCCTCCCATAAAAAGCAGCTTTACACATATTCACTGGGTTGATGGTTCTTCATCCTCTCTCTTTCTCCCTCTTTCTCTTAGAATTATCAGTTGCCTTTGTTCATCGAGGTTTAGGTACTCCAGCTACTTGGGGTCTTACATTCTGCCTAGAAGAGCCAGTAATAGAGCTATTGGCTGCTGCTACCTTCAGCATGCGTTGACCCATCAATTGGCTGAGATGTTGATCTCTGTCTTCCCCTACCCCTTCATGTACCTCTTCCTCTACTTTTGCCTTGGACTTTCTCAACCTCTACTCTTACCTTTTGTTGAGACACGAATATTGGTCTTTCACCACCTCTTCCTTTGGCCTGTCAAAAGAAAATGAAAGGATTATTAGTAAAATATTTTCAGAAATAAAGTTCGAATTGTATACTAATAAAAAGTTCAAATTGGTTTCTAATACTTACTTTGCTTTGTTCTGTTGATGCACTTTCTTTTTCAGTCCTTTGTAGCTATGTCCTCACGTTATGAAAGCTAGAACCACAATTAGAACAGTGCATCTTAACCTTCTCCTTCTTCTTCTTCTTCTTCAGAGTTCAGACTTTGTTTTCCACCATGGGTCCTCTTTTCATCAACTCCCCTATTCCTAGACTTCTTTGGTGAACCTGGCTGAGTGTGGGGTATTGGTGATACCAAATGTATTTTATTAGAACAGTGCATCTAGATCTTAGTCTTCTTCTCTCCCATCACTATGTTGAGAATCAACTTCATTGTCATTGTCATCACCTAAGATCACTTGCTCCTCCAACTCCATCCTTCCAGTTTCTTTTTCCTCCAATCTAATAGTGGATTTCCTTCTACAACCAACAGGAACTATAGCTAAGGATTGTACATTTCTCATAACCTCCTCTTCTAGACTAGTTCGTGCATCGGCCAATTCCTCAATTACAACCCTTCTACTACCGTGGTCATATCCAGCTGCATAATTTGATTCAGTTTAGGTGAGTGTGAGTTCAAGAGGATTAGTTTGTTTATGCAAGTGTATTAGTGAGTTTTATGTGTGTTTGTGTGTACAGAGCAAAAGTGTGTGTTCGTGTGTGTAATGCAACTATGTAGTGTGTTTATGTCTGTGATGTAAGTGTATGCGACAAAAATATTTTGCATTTCAATTAGTGACAAAAACATTGCATTCCTAATTAGTAATATAAAAAACCATACAGCAAAACCCAAGAATAAATATTAAAAACAATTAAAAAAAGCAGAATATACAAATCCTACAACAAAACCCTAGAACAAATATTTAATAAGAAATAAAAAATTAAGAAAATCCGACAACAAATTCATAGAACGAATATAAAAAAATATACAAATATTAAATAGGTATCTTGATTGTATAAACAAATGATATAGAAGAATAAACAAAAACTATACAACATTAACAAAGTCAAAGTCGTACAAGCTAGCATACGAAATGGGGCATTTCGATTTTTGGATTTAAAAAATTAACAAAGCCATTAAAAAGTGCAGATCTGACAAACGTTCAAAATAAAGAAGACAAAGTTTGTATTAGAAAACGATTTTAGGCAGAAACACTTACCATGTACGAGATCTACTTCGCCATCGTCCAGGCCTGCTTTGCCTAATAGCCCACGACATTAGCCGAAATTCAAGAAAATGTCAACAAAATTTGAAAAAGAACGAAAGTGTCGAGAGATTTGATGGATTTTCTTCAAACTTTGAAAACCCTAGCCCTAATTTTGACTTTGGGTGTTTGTCTTGTTACCGCATGTGGGGGGTTTGGGGCTACATTGTAATAATTTCTCCCTCGGTGGCAAGCTTATAATTCGTTTCGGATTTGGGGCTAAGTTGTAAATATTTATTAACTTTTTTTGTAATTTTTTTAGTCAATTTACCGTTTTGCCCTTACTGATGGAACTCCGCCAGTCAATAAGTAGACAGAATGGCCACATTAGAACTATACTATAAAACTAATGGTCTCTTTTAAACCAAAATTAGTTGAGTGATCAAAATAAAATTCATGACATAATTTAGTGGCCTCTAAAAATTTTTACCTTTTTTTTTGGTCAACTGCCAGTAAGTGTTTGGATCGCAAGTAATTGATACGAAGGATGACTGTGATTGCAAAGGCATTAAAAAAGTTATAAGTGACATATTTAACTCTACTGATGATGACATTTTGTATCAAATTATCGAATATTATTATATTTCTTATAAATGAGATTTATGGAGTACTCACCAATATTGTTCTGATTATTAAGTAAATATATGAGATTAAGTTCAAACTCGTCACTTTAACAAATTGTTCTTATGCACATGGTCTAATATTCGCTGATAATTGTTGTAAGATCGTGATAATTTTTAACAAGATGCTTCTACGGTGTTCTATTATATGCTGTAACATAAATGAACTTGAAACTTGAAATTCACTATAAAAAAAGAAAAAGAAAATGAAACACAGAACACAAAAAATATAGTTTACATTAACACAAATATAACTTACATTTTACATTACTATTCATAATTATAACGTATTATTTTGTACCAAGTTCATTGTTTTCATAACATTTAATATATATGAAATAAAAAAATTTGTACCAAGTTCATTGTTTTCATAACATTTAATATATATGAAATAAAAAACAATATTGATATATTGGTTGATCGTCAATTTCCTAGAGAGTTTTTTTTTTTTTTTTTGTGTCTTTTTTTTTTTTGTCGGAAAGACACTTGTATTAATATAACATAACGGGCCAATGTTGAAGTACAATCCCGACATATTGAACCAAGAAATAAGGGCCTGGGCCTAAGACTCGAAGCCCAACAACACAAATCCTAATGCTAGCAATGAACAACAGTGCCGATGCAATCAACACTATCACCAACAATATAATACCAACGAAAGATACGACAAAGGCCAAAAAATGCTATAATGCAAACCTAAAGTACCAAAACAAATCCATCGACCACGAGCAAAGACGAAACGTAAGGTACGGGACATACTAACCCATCAAAAGTAACATACTGTCAAAGACATGTTAATACAATAACATTATGTAACAACATTTAACTATGATGTTCCGAAAAAAAAAAAGACTATGATACTTTCCATAAAAAGACGAGTGAGGGGAGAATGTAGGAAAAGTCGAAAAAAAATAAATAGACTAGAAAAAAATTAAAGCAAAACAAATGATACAAATAGAGAAATAAAAAAAAAGAGAAATAAAATTGGGAAAAAATTTATGAAAAACAAAAAGGGAAGATTGAGATAAGAAGGAAAAGTAACCCATCGAAAGTAACATACTGTCAAAGATAAGTTAATACAATAACATGTAATAACATTTAACTATGATATTCCCAAAAAAAAAAAAAAAAAAGACTATGATGCTTTCCATAAAAAGACGATTGAGGGGAGAATGTAGGAAAAGTCGAAAAAAAATAAATAGACTAGAAAAAAATTAAAGCAAAACAAATGATACAAATAGAGAAAAAAAAAGAGAAATAAAATTGGGAAAAAATTTATGAAAAACAAAAAGGGAAGATTGAGAGAAGAAGGAAAAGCAACGCTACTTTTGTAATATCCTCAGCGATCTGCCTCAACGCAATTGTACACCTTCTCCTTCTTTCAGTGATCGATCATCATAAGTATTTGTCGCGTTTACATCTAATTGTTGCGTCAATTGTCAAAATGGGACAAGCCTTTCGCAAGCTCTTTGATACTTTCTTCGGCAACACTGAGATGAGGGTACCTTTTTCTTTTCTTTTCTTCTCTCTTTCTTTTTTTGTTTAATCTAATTAAATTTTCCCTTTCCAGTGATTATTATTCAGCATAAATAGTTTAATTTTTACCAATTTATTGTGTAATTTGATTTTTTTTTTTTAGTTTTAATTATTTTATGCTTATGTTTGAAAAATGGTATTTTGTCAGCTGAGCTGAGCTTCTATCATATCCTACTTCCCAAATCGGTGGCGGAATTGAAAAGTTAATGACTTAGGTTCTACGCCTGGCGCATGGTGTAATTTTGTTGGGTTTGGGTGGGGGGATGTGTTGCTAGTTTGAAAAACGGAAATCCCACATTTAATATACCTATAGCATCTGATAGTTGATATCAAACATCTTGTGTCATGGAATCTTTCACTATTTTTTGAGCTAAGTTGTTGATCCTCCATGTAGATGCAACTCAATAAAGCCAGCAGCGAAATAATTGTGTTACAAATGTGTAGTGCTCAGTTCTTTGGCACATGTGTACAACTTAAATCGCATTTCATACCTCTTCTGTTTTGCCCGATTTAATCAAGTTTGTAGTTTCTTTAAACTCAGTTTCTGCTTAGAACCTACTCTACATCAATACTTTTGCTTCTCGTGTTGTTTTTTTGTTTTGCTTTGTCATTGATTTAAAGTGACGTCAGCATCGGAGATGGGCGAAAATGGATTGATTATACACATCGACATGGTAGATCTTAGTTCTGTCAAATTATGCTGGTGGTCTCATAATTTAATGAAGCCATGGCTTTCTGTTTCCTTTCCCCATTACTTGTTTTACTTGAATTAGGAAGTGGGAACTAATATATCCAATGATCGTTTAGGATTTTCGCCTTTAGGAAAATGTATTTCGCTTTTTCTCCTCTCTCACTTATTCTCATCCAATGGCTATCTCAATTGTTGTCTGCTAGCTTTCACGTTGTTGGCGCCTGAACCTTTTGACGGAGATTGTGGTATGCTCATAATGGTTAATGGTCAAAACACGCAACTAACCTATTATTGTTTCTTTGTCATTCTCCTCTAGGCCTGAGCAGTTATATGCATGGTGCAACATACTTTTGACCATGTTTTACTTATTTGTAGTAGTTTGTGAGGCAGTTTCTATGCTAGATTCTTATCTGCATGTACTTGACATTTTTAACCTCGTTGGAGCCTCAAGCTCATACCTTTTATTCTTGGTATAGGTTGTGATGCTTGGACTGGATGCAGCTGGGAAGACAACTATACTGTACAAATTGCACATAGGAGAAATTTTATCAACAGTTCCTACTATAGGTAGGTTCCCTACTTTAGCTGCATTCTATTTTTGTGGGGTTCTTTCACTTTAGGCTTGGCATCTGTCATTTTTTGTATGTTCATAGAAGTGTTTACAGTTTTATATGTATTGATTTGAGGAAGTCAATAATGGGTCTGTTTACAAATATACTTCGATGTTTTGGTGCTTAGTTGACCGTCAAACATCTTCTCAACTATTCAAATCCAGTTCATCCCTCTTGCTCATTGTATGCTTCTTTTTGCTCTTTCGAATATTCCATAAAAGGAGATAACAGAGGATTTACTATTTTATATCTTAGAGACGCACATGCCTGTGTGTAGCTTCAGTGAATAGGTTAGGTGCTATGCTGTGGAATTAAGTGAAACGTCTTTGATAACTTATGTTGTGCTGTTGTTCTGCTACCTTGTTCTTTACCTACTACTCTGGTACTACGGTACTTGTGTTACTCCTACTGTTGCAATAGAAACAACAGGAACCTCAGTGCTGGAACGTGCCCTCTGCACTTGTGCAGTAAAAGGTTTTCATTCTTGTGCTAAAAGGGTTTTGCCAAAACAAAGCCAAAGGGGGAGATTAACGTGGTTCAACCGTGCAGTCTCTTGTATTTTTTTCTCTCGTTGCACTCTGTTTGCCTCGTCTTTTTGCTACAACCTCTGCTTTATATTTATACCCAACTGCCTTCATATCAACACGTATTGGGCTGCAAGAAAAACCTTCTCTCACAAACCCTATTCTTCCTTTCCTTGTGAATATGCAATAAATGTCATTCCTTAATCAACACAAATCTTCTTCTCATATGGTAAGTTACCATAAGATTTTTCCTGCACAATATAAAAGGTAAAAACACAAGAATGGAAATAACAAAAGTTTTGCTAAAACATAGTCAATCAAATCCCAATCAATTTAATTGTTTAACAGTCTTGTTTACTTGATTTCAGCAACATATGTGTCATCTACTTTGTATTTGCATTTTATATCAAGTTCTGCGTATTTTGTCAAACCCTTCTTTCCAGCTTCCCTTAGTTTTTGGTGTTCTTTTATTTAAACTCAGAGAGCTACATCTCTGCTTTGCAAGTGTAGGCCCATGGAATGTCGTGACACCCATTTCATAAAACAGACAATGGCCAACCTTTTCATCTTGATGCTCTAAGACATGCGGCCTCAGGCTGAAATAATAACACGACATTGGTGTTGCTTAGTCCAGCAAGGAGACAGATAGTGCAGTTTATTTCTTATTCTTTATTCACGTACTATATGTAGAAAGTTTATCATGGAATGTGGTCCGATTGGGGAGCCAGTGTCAGAATCCTTCGACTTTTGGCCTAACTACATGGGATCAATTATAGACTTTCTGTGATTTTGATTCTCTAGCTGCTTGCAGATTCAACACTATATCTTGTTGACAGGTGAAACACCAGTAGCAAATGAAAGTCATATTGATGATATTTGGACAGTTTAGGTAGTCTAAAATGACTTCCACGATAAAGTGAGTATACCCAGAGAACCACTGAAGCTTATTAATTTTCACAGGGAATTTGCGAAGGTGTGTTATAGTATCTTGTTGGGTTCAATCTGTTTGTAATACTGGTTTCAGTTCTTCTTTGGCTTTCAAGTTAAACGGTTATCTCCTATCCCGCTAGGCATGGATTTTACTCTTTGCATTTGTTTATTATATATTGATACGTGTGCCTGAAAACAATCTTAGACACAAACTGATGTGCTCTTACCTTAAGCAGACCTAAACATTTTTCTGCCTTGCAGGTTTCAATGTTGAGAAGGTTCAGTATAAAAATGTGGTTTTCACAGTATGGGATGTAGGTGGACAAGAGAAACTAAGGCCACTGTGGAGGCATTATTTCAATAATACTGATGGACTGGTAATGATTATCATTCTGGTCAAATGGTTGTGCATAACCATGACTACCATTCATTTTTTATTGTTTCACTATGATTTATACTTTCTTATGTCTATTATCCTTCAGAAATTCAACTTTTGTGTCGATGCAAAAGCGATGTGCCATTATTTCCCACTTTTCCAGTTTGTGTGCATCATCCTTTTAACTAAGTGTCTTCATCTCTTGTTATGCCGTTCTCCTTCACAGATCTACGTTGTTGACTCTTTGGACCGTGAGAGAATCGGAAAGGCAAAGGCAGAATTTCAGGTAACATTTCTGATTTGATTTATAGTGCCTCCATAATGGTGAAGTTTTGTGATTGACCTTCTTTTTTCAGACCATCATCAAGGATCCCTTTATGCTTAACTGTGTCATCTTGGTCTTTGCGAACAAACAAGACATGGTATGTCTGGTCAATGATCTCTCACCAGATATGTTTATTGTTTCTGAAGTCTGATTGCCTGTTTGCTCAAACAGTAACATGCTTAGATGCTATTGCCCTTTCTAGTATGAGATGCCTATGATGTTAGTTTTCTTGGTTTTGTTCAGAAAGGAGCAATGACACCGATGGAAGTGTGTGAAGGCCTCGGTCTGTTTGAGCTCAAGAACAGAAAGTGGCATATACAAGGGACTTGCGCTCTTAGAGGGGACGGCTTATATGAAGGGTTGGACTGGCTAGCAAACACATTGAAGGAACATAGGGCTGCTGGATTCTCATCAGTGGGAACGTCGTTCTGATTAACCAGGTGAAGCTCTATATATAGTCTTTTGATTTTGCCAAGAAAATTTGCACAAGGTTGTTTCTCATAATCTCTTATTGTCTCTCTAGGTTGAGAACTGAAAATGTTTTGTGATGGACAGGTCCGAAGACGAACTAGTATGACCTGTCAGTTAGGGGGGGGTTTGAAGATAATGAAGCAATTGGCACTTAGGTCTGTGACTTGATTGTATATTGAAACAAGGCCCATATGGTCATAAATTACTCTTGTACACTCGTGATATTATTATCTTTCAGGAAATTCCCGTAGTTCTAGTGTGTCTCTGTGTAACTTCTAAAGGGAAGAGTTTTGAGTTTTGAGTTTGAGTAGGCATCATTTGAAATTGCAAATGTGGCTCATCTCTTGTTGGCTATATTGTTGCTTAATTTGCTTGCTTACAGAGTACTTTTTTTCTCCATCAAGTAGCATAAAGCTCGTAGCAAGTAGATTGAAGTGTGCTATGATATTTTTAGGCATAAAGCTCTTAGCAAGTAGATTGAAGTGTGCTATGATATTTTTAGGCCTACTACTCGTAACTAAATTACCATTCCTTTTTTTTTTTTTTTTTGGTTAAACTTCAAGTGAAAGTTTAGATAATTTTCAACGTCTGATGTTGCACACACTGAGTGTCGATCCGGGGCCTCTCGCACCCAAGCGGAATCAGACCACTATACCAATTGTTCGATGACTAAATGATCTCTCTTTCAATCATGCATCCAAGTTTTCAATATCGTAATAATCTCTGTTTTAAAAATCCAAGTTTTCAATATCGTAATAATCTCTATTTTAATAATGAGGAGCTTAAGTAGTAGCAAGTAGTCCAAAAATCATGGAGACTAACTTTTGAGTAAAACAAAAAATATATATATATATATATATGGACTGGTTCCTAGACGAAAGTTCTGTTTATGGACGTGGACAGAGTTGGAAAGATGATTGGGCACACTTGCCTCCAGTTTGGATTGCACATGGGAAAGGAAAGGAAAGTAAAGTAGAGGAAGAAAAATAAAGGAAAGGAAAGGGAAATAAATTTCTTGTTTGGATTGTAAAAAAATAATAAGAGAAAAGAAATGAAAGAAATTTATAATTTGTTGTTTGGATTGGAGAAGTAAAGGAAATGAAATGATAATTTTAGATGAAAAATTACCTTATTATTCTTTCTTATAAGATAGTCATAGAAAGAATTAAGGATAAATTAGTTTTTTTATTTATTTTCCTTTCCTTTCCCTCCATTTTACCCTAAATTGGAAGGATTGTAAAATTTTTCTCATTAAAGAAAATGGAGGGATTTTGGAACCCCTCTAATTCCTTTATTGAAACTGAAAATGCAATCCAAATAGGGGGAGGGATTCTTTTACTTTCCTTTTAAAAAACCAATCCAAACAAGCTGTTGGGGATTTATTCTAAAAGTCGCTTTAAAATCGTGATATTTAATTGTGACCCAAAATTAATACAAAAATTAACGAAACCGCCAACTGGCAACTCCATCATATATAGGCTCCGTTTGTTTGTCATAAAATATTTTTTTGAAAAATATTTTTTGAATTTTATGGTATTTGATAACATTAAAAAATTAATTAATTATAAAATATTTTATAGTTAAAAATTACGGCTGTTTTTTCTTACTGTAAAATATTTTTTGATCAATAATTGCGGTTAGTATAAAATTTTATAAAATATTTTATAGGATTTTGGAAGAAGAAAATAGTTTACGGAATTCACAATACATTTAAATATCAAAAAATATTTTTTAGTAATTTATTTTCTAAAAAAATTATTTTTTCTAATAAATTATTTTACGACAAACAAATAAAATTTTATAAAATATTTTATTTAAAAAAAAATATTTTACATAAATAAATTATTTTACAGTAAACAAGCGGAGCCATAGTTACTACAACGAAATTACTAACAGAGAAAAATCCCAACCATTCGAAAATCCAGAAAATGCCAACCTGTACCTTCCCAACCACTCATTCTACTATTTTATTATTATAACACTAGGCATCAAATACATAATGCAACTCTTGTACAAAGATTCTTTTTGATTTCTTTTTTTTGTTTCCCCAATAAATATAATAGCATGTGATATGATATATTATTTTATCAGTTACCACAAAGTAGGAAACAGAAATGTGTTCATGCCAAAGCTCTTGCACCATGTTTGGTAGCAGAACAAGTTTAATTCTTAGAAAAAACGCTTTTTTCATGTACGGATCGCGTGCGAAATTCAGATGTGTATTGGACCAGATTGTTCCGAAATTCGCGGTGTCGTCGTCGCTCAGCTCGGTTTTCACCTCAGGCAACGTAATCGCTGCAGCTGCTGCAGGCTCGGGGCCGGTTCATGGAGCGGTGACGTCAGCCATTACACAAGTGGCTGTCACGGCCGTGGCCATAGCCTCCGGGGCTTGTCTTTCCACTAAGGTCGACTTTTTGTGGCCCAAATCCGATGAGCAACCTGGTCAGTCTTTTCTTACTCTGTGTTTTGCCCAAATTAGAACCATATTTCTTTTAGCTAGTTATGTAAGAATGCGACATCGTTTTTGTTTATATTTTCTCTGATTATGCTAACACAACTAAATTATTCTTACTATTCTTGTTTCCAGTAGTAAAATAGTACTTCTGTCTTCTCTCGAGTGTTTTCGTTAGTGCTTTATGGCTTTAAAGATGAGCCCTGTGAATATAATCAAGAAACATTTCGCATTTGCTTTTGTAAAGCTCGGCACTATACTAAGTTTATTCGTAAAAAGTGATTGCTTTAAAAGTATACTCATACTGTACTTCAAATTGGCTTCATTTGAATCACAATCAAGAAATATGGTGCAGGATCTCTTATACTGGATGGGGTAGACGTCACCGGGTATTCTATTTTCAATGATCCAAAGGTTTACCATCTCTACTTGCACCTATTACTGTGTGTAGTAATCTGCTGCCGAAGATTGAGCTAACATCTTAAATATATGAAGGCAGGTGGAAAAGGCAATAGCATTCGCAAGGAAGGCTCATCAGGGCCAGTTGCGGAAGACAGGAGACCCTTATGTAACACACTGTATTCACACTGGAAAAATTTTGGCTGCATTAGTTCCAACAACTGGAAAAAGAGTACGCAACATTTCGTTCAGTTATTTTGATTGAAAATGTGGCTTTCTCTACAGCTCTGTCATTTAACTGATGCTATTAATTTACCTCTGAAAAGAAAAGACTATATGCACGCACTCGCAGGTGCACAAGTATATCTATGAGATGTGTGCAGATATCAATTAGTGAATATATTGACGAACCCCGCAATTCAAATTTTTAGCAGTATTTGAATCAAATTGGTGTCAATTAAGACATTATATCATGACATATTTGTGTTCTCAGCATCTGTATGCTACCTTCGGTTCCCATATCTTATTAACTGACATAGAAAATTCTTTCATAGGCTGTTGATACTATTGTGGCTGGCATCCTCCATGATGTGGTGGACGATACTTGTGAAAGTTTGAGTAATATCGAGAGGGAGTTTGATGTTGATGTTGCAATGTTGGTAGCAGGAGTTTCCAGACTAAGTTATATCAATCAGGTATCACTCTATATAACATATATAATATTAAAAAACTGTTAAATTTCCAAACACAAAACATTCTTTGAAGTCGTATTTTGGAACAGCAAGCTAAAAGTATTAAAGATAATAAATAATATAATAAATCCCTCTTAAGTGATCATCTCATCTAAAAGTTTAGGCTCTTAGAGAGGGGTTTATCATATTGTTTATTATCTTCAACACACCCCCACAAGTGCATATGGAGTTAGTTTTTGAGTTTTGCACTTGAATAATTTTAATGTTCTTTTAAATGGGTGGCAGTGATTTTTGAACTCAAAACCTTTTGGTACCTAGACTCTGATACCATATTAAGTGACCACCTCATCTAAAAGTTTAAACTCTTAGAGAGGGGTTTATTATATTATTTATTATTTTCAACAAAAACATACACTATTCAGATTCCACAGCTGGGGTAACTAAACCTAGTTTGCAATCGCATTGAGTGTCATGTTGCAATACATCACAAGTTTGATATTCGGTCACATATTATGTTTATACTGGAATCTATCCTACCATAATAGCTTTCCATCTTTCTTTTTAAATATTATTGGTCACATTCAGTATTGAAATCCATATATTTGTCTTGTAGTTATTACGGAGACATCGCAGGATAAATGTCAATCAAGCTACATTCAGCCATGAAGAGGTAAATGTTTATCTTGTTTGACTTTCGGGAAAAGGTTCAAGGGACACTTTAGAGGGAGATATGGATAAGTAGTGTGAGTTGAGTAAGGTCATCACAGTTTTAACCTGAAAATTATTCTTCAGAATATGACATATATGATATTGTAATCATCACTTACATAGAGTATGTCATCATTCATGGGGCATGTAATGTAACAAAGAAGATTTGTAAATTACTGTCCTTTTGTTTTTTTCTTTTATAATTTTTGTCTTATCAACTGTAAAATTATTCATAAATTTCAGATAAAACAATACGTCACAATAATATTATTCAATGTTCAAAAGGTCAATTCTTGTCTAACTTCAATGACAACTTAAAGTTTTTTAGTTGCATGCTTTCTTTGACTTACATTTCCTGAAATTGACGTCCGAAGAAATTCACAATTATTGACGAGAATAATAAAAATTGAGCATGATTTCATCTTTTGTAACTTGAAAATTGATGCATGCTCATCATACTGACAAATGCGAGCCTCATAAATATTTGGTGTGAGACCTAAATGGGCTTCTACATTCTACTTTTGAAACTTGGGCATGCTTCTTTAAAGATGTTTATGCACATCATGTTTTCTTTGAGGGAATTGAGTTGTATCCATCATCAATTACTCCTGTTGCGCCTTCTATTGCAGTTTCAGTCGATTGAAGGTCTTGGTTCCCATTATTTCTCATAGTGCGCAATGTTTATGTTCTTTCCCTTGCTCTATATCTCAATAATTTTGATGTCTATCCTTAGGCAAATAATTTACGTGTCATGCTGCTGGGCATGGTTGACGATCCTCGTGTGGTGCTCATCAAGCTTGCAGATCGTCTTCACAACATGAGAACCATGTAACTACCTTGAACTTACTTAATTTTTGGTTTCAGTTAGAATGCCCACGTAAGATCTCTATATCTGTCATTCTACTTTAGTTTCAGAGTTGAGTTAGAAATACCATTCTGTCAAGGGATAGAACAGATCCATGAATGTATGGTTCCATAATAACACAGTTCACTTTAAGGCTATGCGGTTTTCTTGCAGATATGCACTGCCTCCCGCAAAAGCTGAAGCCGTTGCGCAGGAGACATTAGCTATTTGGTGCTCACTTGCTTCTAGATTAGGCCTGTGGGCGTTAAAGGCTGAACTTGAAGATCTCTGCTTTGCTGTTCTTCAGGTATGCTCATAATTCCAATGTTTATTAAATGAGAAAATGGATTACTTGGTGTAAGTAAAGTGCATGATACACATAATCGCTCATTCAGTAGTGTGACCATGTATAAATGTCATATGCAGCCTCAAATATTTCTACGCATGCGAGCTGATCTAGCTTCCATGTGGAGCCCCAGCAATAGGGCAGGCAATCTGAGAAGATTTTCTGCAAAGTCCAGCTCTTTTGCACAACAGAATGGGAAAACCTTAACACCAGAACATGAAGAATGTGCAGAAATAGACCAGGAGAATATAACCATGAAGGTTACATTTTACTCTAGTTGTTTGGTTACTCATTTGCAGTCTAAATAATTGATTCTAGGCAGTTAGTCAGCATTTATAGCCTCATGGTATGTAAGTTCTTGACATAGCTATATTCGAGGATAAGAGTCTAAGAAATCAATCAGTAAACTATATACTATGAGATGCCTCTGCTTTCTACTTTATTTTGGTGTTGTTTAAGCTTACATTCCATTCATAGATTACAAACACTTGATAGGCGCATTAACAGGAAAGTTTGACTACAATCCTCAAATTCCATAGAAACCAAAGTTTCAAGTCTGATAAATCCAAGTCTACAATTATATATAGCTTCTGAGCAACCATATTAAAAATAAGTGCAACTACTTCAGCCAGAGGGGAAAAACTTCCATCCGGCTTGGCGAATGGAATGACTAAGTGGGGGGTTGTCCCCACATGCATGTGGGGCCAACTCCAATGTGAGAGCCATTTAGCTGGATGGAAGTTTTTCCCCAACCAGAGGCTCTCTGCAGTGCAGAGGTAAAGCTGCTTACATCTAACTTCTGGCATGCTGTAGCAGCCAAGGCTCTACAACTAGTATGTATTAAAATTTTCACTGATTATCTTGGGGCAATACTTTTTGCATATCTTATTAATTTCTAATATGTAGTTTCTGGTAATATTCTCTCTATTTTTCTCGCATCTTTTTTTCCCACTGAATTTTAAGTCTTCTTTATAAAAAGTGCTGCTTCTAACTTTGGACAAATTTGCATTTTGCAGGTGCTTTTGGAAGCTGTGCTCCCATTTGATCTACTATCAGATAGAAAAAAGCGTGTTAGCTTTTTAAACAATCTGGGCTCATGTTCAGAGAAGCAAACAAAGCCAAAGGTGGTACAGGATGCTGGCATTGCTTTAGCATCTCTTGTCATTTGTGAGGAAGCACTGGAACGGGAATTATTTATATCGACATCGTGAGTTTAGGCATGATAGAGAAGTTTCATTTGATCTGTTTTCTTCGATACCTGTTTGATAGAAAGGACTCCCCTGTTGAATTTGTTTGCACTGCAGTTACGTGCCGGGAATGGAAGTGACTTTATCCAGCCGCCTAAAGAGCTTGTATAGTATCTACAGCAAGGTAGAATGAAATTTGTTCTTCTTTGCTATATCCTTTTAATACATTAACAAATTGGTTGCGAAGTTGCCCCGTGTAAGTCTTCATCTTGTGAATATTAAAATTTTAAGTGTTGTATGTTGTGGTTGGAAACTTATTTCGTTTTTGGAGTTTTTGAGGGCTCAATGACTTGTAATGCCCCATTTTTAGAATTATTTGAGTGGCCTGAATCTTCCATATTTATGACGATATGTTATATTATCTACCCTCATCTGTTACAGATGAAAAGGAAAGATGTTGGTATAGATAAAGTATATGATGCACGTGCATTGAGAGTGATTGTTGGAGATAAAAATGGGACTTTACATGGACAGGCAGTTCAGTGTTGTTACAATCTTCTCAACATTGTCCACAGGTGAATGATTCCAGAACATGCAGATCCTCTATACTCGCCATGCATGCAGTCAAATTTAGTTTTATGACAGCATTGATATTATTGAAATCTTATTACATCCCTAATAAATGAAAATATTATAAGATACGGACCTTAAATAACTGATAAAAAGAGCTTGCTCCAAACAGTCCTCGAGGACTTCTGGGCATACTCCGGCATCAATGAGTTAACTGTCATTGAAAACCTAAATTCTTTTGCACTTTCTGCAGACTTTGGACGCCCATTGATGGTGAATTTGATGATTATATTGTGAACCCAAAATCAAGTGGCTACCAGGTGAAATCTGGCTATGACTGTTTCAATAACTATACTTGAGTATCTACTGCGCATATCTTATCCTACTGAATGGTTTCTCTACCATTAACTCCTTTTTCTAATCACAGTCCCTGCACACTGCCGTACAAGGTCCTGACATGTCACCTTTAGAAGTTCAAATAAGAACACAGGTATTGCAGTGACTATTATCTTGGGAAATGGTGGGACAAGTATATCTTCTCTTTTTGGTTAAGTTTTAACAGTCATAATAAATTTCAGCGGATGCATGAGTATGCCGAGCACGGACTTGCTGCACATTGGCTCTATAAAGAAACGGAAAATTCTTTTCCTGCCAATAGTACAGTTTCTGAAATACAACCATCTTCATTTATCTCAAAAGACATGGAAAATGAAAGTCCTTATGATGATGCTGCATTCCAAAAGTATAAAACTTTAAAGGCAGGACATCCAGTCCTCAGAGTTGAAGCAGGTCATTTACTTGCCGCAGTTATTATCAGGTAGTTTATCACTGATTTAGCAGCTTTATAGTTCATACTTCTACCTTCACTTAATCATGGATAAACGTGAATTACAGAGTAGACAATGATGGAAGAGAATTGCTTGTTGCGGTAAGCTTTGGACTAGCAGCTTCTGAGGCAGTAGCTGATAGAAGATCTTCAAACCAAATAAAAAGATGGGAAGCTTACAGTAGATTATATAAAAAGGTAGATTTATATATATATATAACTATAACTTGAGCAGCTATTTGGTTGAAAAACACTTTCTGAGAGGAATAGCTCAGGAAAAACTTGAAAGAGAATCCTTATTGTAGAAAGAGATTTGAACTATTAAGATATTCAGGATTCTTTTTTGTGGCAATTGGCATCACGTTCCACACTTATTCATGTTTTCCTATCTCACTTTCTTTGTATTGACTGCTTAAAATTGGTTCCAGGTATCTGATGAATGGTGGTTCGAACCAGGGCATGGGGATTGGTGCACTTGCCTCGAAAAATATACACTCTGTCGTGATGGTATATATCACAAAGTATGTTAGCTTTCATTCTTTTTGCTTGTTTATGCATATCCTTTTACTTCTTCTCCTTTGTCCTTTCAAATTAATTAAGCAACATATACATAAAAATTGGATTATGATTGAGCTCAGGAAATACAGTTGATCATAATTGAGGTATTCAAATCCAATTATTTGGTTTTTCAAGAAAAAAAGTTCAATTATTCAGAATGACGAGAAATTCGATCTTACTTGATGGGTCTAGCTACGTGTGCATCTGCCGTACTACGTCATTATAATGAACTGTTCAGGTAATAGAAAATTTTGTAGTGGCACTGTAAGCTTACCGATTCCAGTTACTAAAGTATCTTCGATTACCAAAATACAGAAAAAAAAAAAAAAATGATGTATTTTGAAGGTGTATGAGTAGCAAATTATCATGTCATTGTTGTTGCATAAATGCTTTTTCGATGCATTGATGATGGTACTTTTGCATTGGGATTAATTTGAGAAATATGAGAGGATCACAATATTGATCTGCAGGAAGACCAATTTCAGCGCCTACTACCAACCTTCATCCAAGTTATTGAATTGACAGAGCAAGAAGAAACTGAATATTGGGCCGTCATGTCTGCTGTTTTTGAGGATAAACCCGTTCCTGTGTCTGACTCAAGTTTTCGTTTTCATGAGAGACGAAGCTCTCCTAACTCTACCATTTCAGCTTCGGTGGACAACGGCATCAACAACAAGGTATGACGCAGAAGCTTCATTTCCGTGACACTGCTTATCTCGCTCTTTTCATCTTTGTTTTTGTTCTGCACATTGACATCCCCGTGTTGTATAAATTTACTATGCTAAAATCGTGTCATGATAAATGCAAGAAGTTAGATTTAGGGAAAAAGAAGCACCCACCCAAACTGGTAGTGACTTTAGCAGCAACAATAGCATTAACATTATGCAGGATTACAATGGATTTGGTGCACGGTTCTTGGCTTCTTGTAGGCACAAATGGTTTAAACTTCTTATAAGCATTTGCAGAACATATTTAAACTTTTTTTCATGATAAGGAGCCATGGATATTGATCCTCTCCCATTAATTCACCTTGGCTTGTAGGTGTATTTACTTCGGACAATGCTCAAGTGGGAGGAAGAACTGCGTTCTGAGGCTGGTCTTCTGACAACCAAGGCAAGATTACAAACTTATGGTAATATCGACTCTGTTTCACTTGGTGAAGTGGTGATTGTATGTTGGCCGCATGGTGAGATAATGAGGTTGAGGAGTGGAAGTACGGCTGCTGATGCTGCTAGAAGGAAAGGACTCGAAGGAAAACTGGTTTCTGTCAATGGTCAGCTTGTACTGCCATGCACGGAACTAAAGGATGGAGACGTAGTTGAAGTGAAAATGTAAATACAGAATCAAATTTGTACATGTAGATCAAGATTCATGTGAGAATTCAAAAAAAAAAAAAAAAAAGAACAATTTAAATAAGCATACAGCCTGTCTCTCTGTGTACACAACATCAATTTCAACACTGGAAATGAAAGAAATTTTGTTAGTATTTGTTGCTTCTAACTAATCCTGCTATACTATTATCTTTACTTGAAACAGATTGAATAGTGGTTGTATAATTAAGGGTATCATATGCGGTATAAAACGTTTTTCTTCCCCTGGAGTTCGCTTGGCTGTTGTCGTCATACTTGTATCCAAGACAGAAATGAGTCGTACAAGTTTCTCCAAGAGGCTAAACCATACCAAATCAAACCAACCCTTTTACCACTAGGAAGTTTCTCCAAGAGGACATTCCCCTAAAATCGTTCTTTTTCTTTTTCTATCTTTTGGTTCTCCATTATTCTTTTTGGTTTCCTGAAACATGAGACTACAAGTAAGAACCTGCTTTATAATGAATATTCTTACACGTGTTTTGAATTCGTCACTGGAACCATGAGTTAACTATTATGACCAAATACATGAAGTTTAATCCCTGTCTTAGAAAAAGGTGAGAAATAGATTACTCACAGCAAAATAATGTACATAATATCATCAATTGCACACTAAATTGCCAAACTTCATAGTTACATTAACCTGTCACACTGCAGGAATAGTCAACCAAATACTTCTTCTCTTCATCATCAAGGGTTGAACTTTTAGCGAAATCCTGGCATTACTGCGAGACATGCTGCATCTTGCCAAGGTTTGAATACTCCTTCCTGAGTCAAGTTCTAATGCATTTCACACCAAATCCAAGTCAATTGTCAAGGGATGTGTAAAAGTAAAAGTACCAAAACAAAGAGTAAATAAAGAACAATGAGAAAACATAATATACATATAGATACATATGATGAAGGTCAATTAGAGTTGTTAGACCATAAAATTTATAATATTGAGCACTGTGAGTCTAGCATAGTTCACTTCTTAAGAAGTTAATGCAGATCACCACTCACGTCATTTTGACAAAGACTTAAAGACTATTCACCTATTTAGTATGAGTAACCTGGGAAGCAATACACACCAAAAGGTCAGAACAAAGTACATATATTAGGCCTACAGACAAGTCATATTTCATCTTAGCGGTGATTACTTCCTAGTACTATTTATATAGAAGCCCAACGAGGCAACATAAGATGGAAGAACTTGAAGCAAGATTCTTTGTTATTTCAACCTGGCAATGTAATCTGCCTTTCCAGCCCCTTTAATGAGTGTATCACGACAGTCCCAATCTCAACTTAGAGAGCAAGAACAAAATGAGAATCATATCTGAAAGGAAATTGATCTCTCTAATTTCTTATCCTAAAAAGGAAAATTACAGGTGGCCCAAGTGAGTGATGGTCATTTTATGAAAGAAACTAGAAAGATTAAAAGCTACTAGTGGTCTACATTCTCAATCAGATAAACAATGAATCTTCTGTGTACTTAAGAGGTTAATCCTCCACTGCTATAGGATTTTCAAGGGAATATTTCTTTTGTACTGGGAGCTAACCAGAATGCTGGTACTTGTTAATATATTATGTTTATTGACATACACTAGTGACTTGGTTCCTCATAATTCAAACCATTTGTTGGAGTTGTTCAAACAAAGGCCATAAGGCTTAAAAACTTAAATAATTGTGCTCGAGTCAGAGGAAATTTTAGATTCTTTTTAATCAGAATGAACTAGCTTCACCTGCTAGATTCAAAATTAAGAGTAAATAAAGCAAAAAATGAAAGCAAAGTGAGGTGCTAGTACTCCATAATAAATAGATATTTAAATAACCCAATATTTGCTTTTTCTTTTTTTTTTTGACTTCCAATTCTTTTCTCATATTGTCTTTTCCATTTAACCATTTATATATATCTTTTACAGCTTATCAGCTTTATGGCAACTTCCATCCTCTCGTTACAGAAGACGTTAAACCAAAACAAGATATACTGTAGCTCCAAAGATACAGATGAGTGCAGAAGAAAGCAGCCACTACCTGTAACCAAAAGAAAAATCCACGAAGAATGTTAAACTTTTTATATTGGTCATCTTCAACTGCTTCAATCTTCTGACTAAGATCTGCAGGTTAAATGAAAGGTCAAAAAGGAAAGAACTTATGCATACATGTTTCCAGTTATTAGATGTGAAAGAAGAGGAAATATTAAGACCAAGAAACAAAATATTCACAAAGTGAAGACCAGAGTTCCTATAAGCAGATGACTATAAAGTCCAGAAGTTTAGTTGCTTCCATTTAGATGCCTTCCTATCCAGCATATTAGACTTGACTGTTTTCATCTCCAAATGTCACGCTCGGATTAGGGAATGAGCAACCTAACTGAAACAGCTTTGAGATAAAACAAGAGAATGTAAGTGAAGAAGCTTTCCCTAAAAGCATGGTCCTCAAGATTTTCTGCATGTGAGGAACACAATTTTTTTGAGCTTTACCCTTACACGTTTCTAATCAAGGATGTAAAGGCCAATAATGATATTGTAACACATACGAAGACCAAGAATAACTTGGAAGACCATGTAGTGCCACCTCAATATGTTTTATGATTGATGGTTGAAACCATTGTCCTCCAACATAGAGGATTTAGTTTATTTTAGGCCAGCTGACAAGATACTAGAGTGGAAACTGAAAGGCCTAACTGTTAACAGCTATAACCTAATAATGCAAAGTCAAAAGTGCCTTCTATTACAGCTAGCTTTGAAAACCCAAGGATATTCAACACAGCAGCAAATACGGAAAATGTGTGTAGGCTAAGTTTCTAAAGGTTATGCAACATACCCTTAAAGTAGTCAAGATATGATTTTCCGACTTTATTTGCTGAGTATGGTTTCTCTCTCCCGCTACGTAAGTCTATATGGCGAGTTATTTTCTTTCGAATCTTGATATCATGCCAAAGCTTCTTGTACTCTTCATGGTCATATGGTTTTCTGAGAATACTCATGACCTTTTGCCTGAATGGAGAACTCTTTTCTTCGGATGGACTGCCAAGGCACAGACAGCTATCCTCCTCCTCCATCTTAATCATCATGAGAAAAATATGGAACATGTTTAATTAGTAAAATTTAGCTTTAAACATGAAAAGAAAATAAGAGAAGGTTCAAGGAAAAGTTAACCAATGGAAAAGTGGCAGATGAGGAGAAAGCATACACTTGCAACAAGGTCTCCTGAAGATATGGACTTAAACCCTTCTACCTTGCTACGTGCGGCTTCAGAACCATAATCTTTCTCGTATTCAATCATGTCACCGTCTGGAAGCCATAAAATCATCAAACCAGTTTCAGTTTCACTATTATCCAGGAAGTATTGATAATCCTCAGGTAGCTCAGAAATCTTCTCTCCCTTCACTAAATCACTTGATATTTTCCGCGATTTTGTCTTCAGCCCCTTATCCAGATCACACTTCGTGTCACTCTTCAGCCGGTTTTGAGATGTACAGTTCTTGCGAGAATGAAGGTTCTGACTTAGAATATCATTTTTTCCAAGAGATGCAGATCTAGGAAAACTGCTCTTCTTGTTCCTATCAATCTGCAACCCCTTCCTTTCGTTTTCCTGAACACTCGACAGAATTTTTGAAGTTTCCATCATGTATTCATTCTGAATACTCCTCAGATGTTCTCCGTTTCCTGCTTTTTCTCCCTTTATATCATTCTTCATTTTTCTCTTAATAGCCAGATCATGTTCATCGTTTGTGCCATCTTCCACTTCATATTCCATAAACTTCTGCACCCCGTTCTCTCCCTTGACTTCTAGGGCATACGATTTTCCATATTGCTTAACATGAGACAAGAAAATTCTATATTGAGGGTCATGATCATCGGAACCTGTATCACTCTGTCTTTCCATCATGACATCATCCTGGGATTCATCAGAAAAGAAAATCCTATATTGAGGGTCATGATCATTGGAACTGGTATCATTCTGTCTTTCCATCATGACATCATCCTCAGATTCTTCAACTAAATCACCCAAAATTTGCATCAAATATTCTTTGTATTCACTATCAACTGGCCCATTCTTTTCCAACAGTTGCTCTAAATGACTAAAAGTACAACTACTATGCTCGCTTCTGTTAACATCTAAATGTCTCCTCTCAGACAGCTCGGCAAGTGCGAATTTTGCATCCAGATAAACATCATTACTATCTAAATTCAATTCCATTATAGTCGACCCCGAGTAAGATTTTGTTACCATAATATCAAACCTCCATTTAATTCCCCTTCTTCTTGTTGGTTGCTAAAATTTTCCTCTTAGCTGCTTCCTAATTATTGCAATGCAAGTAAATATTAAAGTCTTGCTGAACAGGAGAGAAGGAACAATTTATAAAATCAAGATTAACAAAGAATGCCAAAAGCAAGCAAAATAGAGAGTTATAAGTCTATGTGTCACGTACACATCCAGAACCCGAACCCACAGCTGACACAGAATAACTGTTTCGGGCTAAATATCTAACTAGGCCCAGATACGGAAGAGAAATCATTACTTAAACCCACGACACTAATTAAAAAAAATATAATATATATATATATATATATATATATATATATTATGACCTCCAGAATCGAAACCAGCAAAAGGAGACAGAATAACTGCTTTTGACTAATTAAAAGAGCCCCAACATGCAAACGAAACCGAATTATTGTCGCGGACACTAAAATATCAAATTAACACAAATTATTACTTAAAACTGCCGGAAAATAACTCATAAACCACACTCAGTATCATATTTCCAAGCAATTTGGTACACCACAATATGTTTGGCACGAAAAGAAGTATGTGTGTGTGTGTGTGTGTGTGTGCAGAGATGATTGTAGAGGGATTAGGTACAAACCTTGAGGCTGATGGCGATACAAACGCTACTACAATTACACTTTAATTATATCATCCTAACCCAACCCAATGTAATTAATGGTTAGTTGGGTGCTTTGCTTTGGGGAGGCAAAAAGTTAGCTACCTCGTGAGGAACTCAATTGACTTTGACTCTTTCATTATTGTTACTTGCTACTTTCGCTTCTTCCTATTCTTTTCTTATGCTCAAAATTCAATTCACAAGGGCTAATATATTTATTTAACTTTTGATACATTTTTTAAGCCAGATTTATAATTTTTAATTTATAATTTTTTTTTCTTGTCCCTCATCCCATTAAATTCAAGCATTACTCACTCAACTGTCAAAGTAAGTATTCCCTATTAAATTACTCATGAATCTTATTTTTTGTATTTACTTTCAATTCAGTAATATATAATTTGTTCTAATTGTTGATTTATAAAATTTGAATTATTTAAGACATTTGTATTTAAATATTTTGAATTGTAGACTGATAAAACATTTATGGACAATTGTAAACATATATTCCAAGTGATATCTCCAATGAGATTTCATTTGTTTTCCTTCAATCCATTCTTTAGCTTCACCATGCAATAACGATACCATGTTTTTCTCTTGACCCTATCATTTTTTCTATTTTTTATTTTTGGATCTTGGATATGATTGAAGATGAAAAATAGAAGAATTCATGATATCATGCCATCGCCATTAGATCAAACTATTAATAGTCTAAATCTCTTGAATTATTTTATAACATTATTGTATTGTTATATATAACTGGTGCAATGACTTAGTACTAAATTTGCTAGTTATACTTGGAAATGGATTTCAATTGACTTTGTACTCCTAATGATTGGATAAAGAGAGGGTGAGTAACGTGGGTTTGAATTGGTACTTTCTAACAAATCAATTGCGCCACATACCAGTCTCCATCACTCACAACGCGTTTGGATTGCATTTTTTAAAGGAAAGTAAAATAAGGGGATGAATCATTCTCTCTGTTTAGATTGCATTTTGAGTTTTAATAAAAGATTTTGAAGGATTCTAAAATTTGTCAATTTCTTTTATATAGTGTTTGGAAACACTTGTCTTGTAGAATTTATTTGATTTATAAATAAATTTTATAAGGATTTATATCTATAAATGAATTCTCTTATTTAGAACTGTAATTTGAAACATATGTGAAATTAGAATTAAAAATTATATTTTACTCAAATACCCCTCATTTATTCTATTGGAATTGGTAAAATTTAGGAATAATAAACAAGAACTTTTAAACTATTCAACTAGCACTAGCATGGACTGATGACGTCCTGACTTGTTGATTAATTATTTTATTCGTGTTTATTAAAAGAATAAGGGTTAGGGAGAGGGTTTCAAATATATATATATTTTTTTTATCTTTGTATTTGAGACAAAGTTAAACTTAAGTGTAAAGAAAAATCTAGAGGGGTAATTTTGTCTTCAAAAGATAGAACAAACTTAAAAAATGTAGATTTGTAAATTCTACCTTTTGAACAATGATTTGTGTTAGGCTTGAGTAAATCCAATATATGCAAATCCTGGATTTTCAATTTTTTAAAGTGCTGCTTCCAAACATAAAAAATTAGATTTGCAAATAAATTCCGTAAAATTTTTGTTAATTCATTTGTTCTAAACAGTCTGTTAATGAAAAAGATTTTACAATCCTTCAAATTTGAAGTAAAATGAAAGGAAAGGAAAGGAAAGTAAAATATATGAAAATACTAATTTATCCTTAACTCTTCTATAGTTTATCTTATAAAAATGATAGTAAGATAATTGTTCATTCTTTATTTTCCTTTAATTCTCTAATCCAGACAAATAATTATAAATTTATTTAATTTCCTTTCCCTTATTATTATTTTTTCAATCCAAACAAGATATTTCTTTTCTTTTCATTTCCTTTATTTTTCTTCGTCTGCCTTACATTATTTTCCTTTCCCATGTACAAAATCCAAACATGGAGTCAATGTCTACTAGTAACCAGTTTTCCTTCAAATAGTCAAGTCGTTCCGGCAAATTATTGTCTAGTCTAAAACTATGGCCCACCAATAATCTTAAACTTTTATAATTATAAACTTATCCCTACAATTTAAAAAATTATTTTATTTTCCCTTCTTCTTCACCTCCAATTTTTTTTTTGGTCAATACAAGAAAGAAAGAAAGAAAAAACAAACAAGATTAACCGACCCCTGTGGGTTGAATATCGTGCGAAATGAGATACATCAGATATGGGTGGATACACGAGCTCCAATTATCTGGCAATTATTCCTTACGCCGGCAACAATCTTCTTGTTATTCTCCACAATGGGAGACGCTCTCCAACAGAGGGCTGTCACCGGAGCACTGATTGCTTTAAGAACGTCATGTGCATCGCTTTCAATGATAATGCAAGACTGTTGTATCTGGTTTACAAAGAAGCATGCTTTACGAATTGCATAAGCTTCCGTTTCCGCTGCTGAAAAACAGCAAAACAGGCTGGCCTGACCAAACTCCATTGAACCCATCCAATCCCGACCAATAAATGCAAAAGCAGCTTTCCCATTCTTCTCCCACGAGGCGTCAACATTCACCTTAACCGTACTTGGCCTCGGGGGAGCCTATTGCGATGGCGGCTCTCAACTGGCAACATCACTTCTGACATTCCTTTTCCTCCACTTGTTGTCATCGCTGAACCATTCTGTCAAGGCGCACTACACTCTCACAACCGTCTTTTGAATATCAAAAACCCTTTCATTAATAACACCCTCATTCATCTTCTTCCAAATCTGCCAATAACAAAGGGCAATCTTGGTCGTTGTTTTCTCCTTGCAGTATCCCGCACCACAACATCTCTCAGAAAACCTCAAAAACCACTCATTGAACCTTCCTGAACCAACAATATTAGTAGCACACTGCAAAGGGGAAGCACACCAGAATCTCTGAAGCCAAGGACAAAAGAGGAACAGATGTTCAACCGTCTCAACACCTTGATTACACAAAGTACACGTGGGGGACGATACCGATTCTCTTTGGTTGGGAGACAATTACGACATGTTTTCCACATGAAGAACCTTACATTTGGGGGAACATTCAGGGAACACACCAGTCTCCAAACATCAATAGGGACCTGGAAGGACGAGCTAGCTCTCCCTCTATCAATTTGGCTCCTATTGCACAATATCTCTCTTGCCACATGATATCCTGACTTTACCGTATACTGCCCATTCTTGCTTGGGTTCCAAATCACGCAGTCTTCTTTCTCAAAACACGAGAGAACAGTAGTAAGGATTTCTTGAGCAATCATCCTATCAAACAAGTGGTGAATCATCTCCTCATTGCATCTCATCTGATCCTGAAGGATTAACTCGCTAACCCACGTTGGAGAGTTTGGGCTCCTATGCCGGATAGTCTCTGCCCTCATAATCCATTTATCCTTCCAAATATTCACAGACTTTCCGTTTTCGATCCTTCACAAGGTACTTCTTTTAAGGAAATCCTGTTGGCCTAAAAAACTTATAATCTTTATTTTGATAATAACAAAACATCTTAATTTTGATTTAAAATTCTTATTTGTATCTTGGGTAAGTTTTTCAATACATCAAATTGTCTCAAGTAAAGCCCACATCAACTTGTTCATTCAAAATGATCAAAGGCTAGCTTCAAACTATTGGATCAAAGTCAAAGACCAATCATAAATTATATCATAGCCCAAATGGTAATCCAATATCCTGTCTCATTCAAATAAAGTCTCTCATGAGGAATCAAGTTATGAAGACCCGAATAAATGAAGTTGAAGACTCGACGATAAAAAGGGAGTTACAAGGAAGGAAACGTGACGACATAAGGGGTACCGGCTAATAAAATGTTGTTTGCCTAAGTATAACTTATATAGCTCATAATTTCTCCAAAAAAGGTTTTTCAAAAAGGTCATTGCAAAATTCTTTTAAAAACAAGACTTTTTGGATTTCAAACTCTTGTGGCATAAAAATTATTCTATATCGTTTCCAGAGTTTTTGAAAATATTTTGAGATGTTAAAAATGCTATAAACACTTTTTTTATAAATGTCCTTAAAAGTGCCCAAATACTTTATTATTAAACAATTTGTTTTGGGGCTCAAAAAGGTCATTTTCAGCATTTTAAGCATCCGGGCGTTACTAACTTCATCCGGTTGACCGGATGAAGGCCACAACGCCCGGCAGAGAGCTCTGGTCCGGGCGTTACCTGCCCTATCCGGTTGACCAGATGAAGGGCTCAGCGACCGGATGGCTTAACGGAAAAATCCGGGATTTTTCCGTTATATCCGTTTTGTGTCTAACTTTTCTCTCTTTTTAAGCCATGCTCTCTCACCATCTAAAACATACCTCCAAGCCTTAATCTTCATATTTCTAAGCTAATTCAAAGAGCATTTCATATGATTTTCATTGAGAAATCTTGAGCTATCATTTTCATATCTTTGAGCATTCAAAGTATTCTTCAATTGTAATATCAAACTCAAATAAGAGTTACAATTGTCATTCATCTTATCACACAATCTTTGTAATATACTCTTTCACATAGATTGAGAGAATCATTGTGAGAAGAAGTATTGTAATCCTTTGTGGACTCAAAGGAAGAGAAGATAGTAGGCTAAGCTTCACCTACACTTGAAGGAGCTTGTGTAACTCTTGTGGACTCAAGAGTAATTGTAGTTGGTTTTTGCTTCACCAACATTTGAAGAAGCGTCTTAGTGAATAGTTGTTAAATCCTAAGCGAAGGGAAGACCTTAGGTGGTGGAATAGGTCTCCGAAAGTGCGAACCACTTGAAAATCATCGTGTTTGATTTATCTTACTCTACTCTCGTTATTTTCAAGTCATTTACATTCGTGTGGATATTGCTCATATTAACTGTTTGAAATTTGTTGAGTTATCTATTTGGAATTTATTTTTGAAGTTCTATTTGCTTATCTAGTGTTATATACTTGTGTGCTCACTAAGTGTTTGATAAATTGCCTACAAGAACTTCTAGAGTATTATCATCTGTCACTAGACATTATTTCTGCATCAAGAATTTTTAAATTGCTTAACCTTGCCAAACAACCTAATTCACCCCCCTCTTAGGTTATCAAGGACCAACAAATCCTTTCCCTGAACAATATTCTTCCAAGACCATGATGATTGCCTTTTTATCCTTGCGTTCCAAAAATTGTCATTTGGGAAATAAATTCCTTTAAGAATAGTTATAGACAAGCTATTAGGTTGGGTGGAAATTCTCCATGCCTGTTTTGCAATAAGAGCCATATTAAAGCAGAAAAGATCTCTGAAACCAAGACCCCCTTCCATATTTGGCTTCTTTAGCTCTTCCCACTTGAGCCAATACGATCGAGATTCACCATTTTTTCCCTACCAGAATCTAGCTGTCATCGAGGACAGGGAATTGCAAACCTTCTTAGGGAATAAAAAGGACGACATGGAATAAGACGGGAGGGCCATCACGACTGCTTTAATAAGAACATCATTTCCCCCATCTGAGAGAAGATTACTCTTTCATCCTTGCAACTTTGATGCACATCTTTCTTTAACCCAGCTCAAGGCTTCTGATACCTGCCCCATTCCTCCGGGAAACCAAGGTATTTTCCAATCTTATCTGACTCGTTAACACGAAGAATATCCACAATTCCTCTTCGAGTTCCGTCAGGCGTGTTAGGACTGAAAACAACAATGACTTGTTCAAATTCAGACTTTGACCTGACACAAAGCAATATCTATAGATCACGTCTTGCAAGATGATAGCTTCCTTATAGGTGGCTTCAAAAAAAGAAGATCGAGTCATCTACAAACAGGAAGTAGGTCAGAGAGGGGCAAGACTTAATGATTCGGTAACCTTTCAAAAAAGATCTACTAAGTTGCCTTTTAATCAAAGCCGAGAGAGCCTGAGTAAGGATAGAAAATAGATAGGGGGATAGAGGATCCCCTTGCATAATCCTTCGAGAGGGAAAAACAATCTCAGATAGATACTCATTCATGAGAATGTTAAAAGACACTGAGGTAATGCACTTCATAATCCACCTGATCCAAATATCATGGAACCCCATTCGTCTGAGGACCCCCTCCAAAAAAATCTCATTCAACTCTATCAAAAGCTTTACTCATATCAGCCTTGAGAATAACATGACATTTCTTTGCGTTTTTCATCTTCAATTTAATCCAGAAGCCTGCTTCCTGCGCCACAATGATATTATCTTGAATAAATCTTCCTGGAATAAAAGCTGATTGTTCCCGACACAACCTTATCCATCAAAGGCTTAAGACTATTCACCAAGACCTTGGAAATCACTTTGAACAAAAAGTTTGAACAGTTGATAGGATGAAAATCTACAATTTTCTCAGGGTGGTTAACTTTAGGGATTATGATAATATTTGTCCGATTGATAGCACTCAGATCAGATCTCTCAAAGAAAGCAGCCTTGACCACATTAAATAAATCAGAATCAATCAAATGCCAAAACTTCTGAAAGAAGGCTCCTGAAAAACCATCAGGGCCTGGGGCTTTGTTGTCTCCCAAACTCCACACTGCCGCTTTCACCTCTTCATAGGTAATTGGCTTAACAAGCTCCAAGTTGTCTTCCCCGGAAATAACCGAGTCAATGCACTCGAGCACAGGGTCAATGTTTCATTTCCCAACAGTCTTAAAGAGGTCCTTGTAGAAAGTCTGGATAGACTCCTTTATAACACCAGGGTCATCTATCCATTCTCCATCATCCATTTGAAGTCTCGAAATCCTATTTCTGGCTCTTCTCTGTCTAACTGATGCGTGGAAAAAATTGGTATTACGATCTCCTGCATTGAGCCATGTAACTTTTGCTCTAACAGCCCAGTATTGCTCTTCCTACGCCCAGAGTGCATCAATCTCTTGCGAAATTGCCTTATATTCATCCATGTTAAACTTCTCCAATGGGCAGTTCATTAGACTTTCCAATTTATTCATTAGCCGTTCGATCTTAGATCGAACATTTCCAAATTTTCTTTTGCTCCAACTAGACAGGCGAGTCTGACAATTCTTCAAATTATGATTGAAAGCCTGACAGGCTCTCTCCGCCCCATGATGTCTCTAACAGTTTTCGACAATATCAGAACATTCTTTGTTTTCGAGCCAGAATGGTTCCACATGAAATATTTTCTTACCCCTCAAAGTCCCCTCACACTTAGTATCAAGAATCATCGGCAAGTGATCTGACCCAACCGGGGAAAGGTTGATAGCTTTCGCATTCGGAAAGATCTCATGCCACCCAATACTAGCTAGTACTCTATCTAAATTCTGGCGATTGAAGCCTCTTTCTTCCCTTTTGTTGATCCACGTAAACGCACATCCTTTTACGGCAACTTCCAGTAGTCCTGCCTCGCTCACAACCTAATTAAACTCCAGGATATCAAGAACTGTTTTTCTCCTTCCTCCATCATTTTCTTGATGTCTAAGAATACAATTGAAATCTCCAATGAAAACATTTGGTGCTGATTGACTTTTTTGATTCTCAATAATTCTTTCCCACACCTTCTTTTTTTCCTGGACGCAAGGAAGCACATAAACAAAAGATAAACTCCACTCGGAGGTAGAGTTAGCATTAAACTTTAAATGAATAAAATTCTTGTCATAATCAACAATATCAAAATCAATTCCATTAACACAAAACACGGACATCCCACCGGACAAGCCTATAAGTTCAACAGTACAAACATGAACATAGTTCAGACGCCTAGTAATTCTACTAAATTTATTTTGACGCATCTTCGTCTCAGCGAGACCGATTATACAAGGCCTACATCGAGATATAAGATCCCTCAAACTACGAACTGTCAAGGCTGAACCAAGACCTTGATAGTTCCAATACATAATTTTCGTTTGCTCTTCGGGGCATGCTTATCAGCAGCACCCTTACTTTTAACAGTATCAACGGATGAAACAAGGATGATGTTATTAACAAAATGAGCCACGCTACTGTATTTGTTTTGCTTCCTTTGCATGCTTTGATTCTTTGTATTTTCAATCTCTGTCACCAACCCATTGTCAATTGGGATCTCAACAAGGGAATTATCCAAATGCTCTTCTTATTCGAAATACTGCTCATCTTCATACCCTTCCTCAAGCGGGCCATAATCCTCAAGACCAAAATCCACATCCTCCAAATTATTATCATCACCACCTTGACTAAGCACATTCTTTTCTATCACGAAGATGATAGGCTCCTCACATTCGGTTGAGATAAATTCTTTAGCATTATCCGTTAGGACTTTATCAATACCATGGCTAACATTCACGTCAGATGAGGGTCCATGGTTATTAATTGCTAAATGCACAATGTTGACTTTCTTTTCCTTTGGGTCATTAATACCACTCAACCCACTTATGGGTAGTTGGATCTCTATGTGTTGTTCACACTGGACTTCATCAACAGGCATTTCTCCCTGATTTTGAAAATGAGCAAGCTGGGCCCCACCCATTTTATAGCTACACCTTTCTGATAGGTCATCAGACTTTTTTCCTAACATCTTTTCTTTTATTTTCTTCTGACACACAACAAGCTTTTTGCTTTTTATTGAAATTTGACACGCTATCTCCATTTTTTTCCTGGCCTTCAAATCTTCTCTTCTTGGAACTTATCACCAAATGTTCATCACAGCTTTGATGGTCAGAAAGATTAGACATTCCGTCATAAATCTTGCAGCTTTTCCTTTTTTTTTTTTTTACTTTTTCAAAATCCTTCACAGGATGGCGCGATTTTTCTTCGATATTTCCATTACCCTAGAACTCATCTGACATTTCCACATTGGTTTCACAAAATTTTCCTCTAGACCTTTGGACAAAAGGAGTTGAACGGCTACACTTCTGCCTATCCTCCTCTCGAAACCCAGCTTGGTTCGACGATTCCTCACTATCTTTACTTTCACCACACAGAGTTTTTTAGTTTCTCGTACTGTTAAACGATTCCTCACGCTTCGGCGTGATGGTGATGAAATCTTGTTGCCGACAACCTTTAATGGGCTTAGCACATAACCATGGACCAAATTTTTTAGGTTAACAGTTTGCACATTAATGATTTCTCCGAGTTTTTTCTCCTTACAGCCTTTGGTTTCATGCCTTAATCGACCACATTTAAAACAAAACTCACTAAGTTTCTCATATTTGAAGAAAATCCAATCATCTGGCTGGTCCTTCCTCGGCATTGGGAGACCCGACAAAATAGGCTTTCTGATGTCCCATTGCACCCTTAACCGGAGTTTCATCGCCACTCCGCCAGCATTATGAATATCAACGAACTCAATCTTTCCAAGTCTTTTGCCGATTTTAACGGCGTTATCCTTAGAGATGAAAGCAGTTGGAAGTCCATGCACTTGAACCCAAAACATAGTTCGATCAAGTGGCATTTTTTCCACAGCCATATATTCTTTCCATGGTTGGAGCAATAGATGGTAACCTTGTATAGACCAAGGCCTGTGGCTCCATGCTTTGTCCTTGTCTTCCTCATTCTGAAATTTGATGAAAAAGACGTTGAACTTAAGGGGTTAGATCTCCACAGAATCATAGAGGCCCTAGCTTCTATTGACAGTGCGTTTGACTACACCGCAAGGAATGAAATGGTTTGACACTACCTTGCCAACCAGGGGGAGATTTTATGAATTTTGAACAGCTGAGTCACTTGTTAGGCTAAGAAAAATAGGAGATGAAGTTCCACTTTTCCTTTTAGCTTTAACTATCTTTGAAACTGATAACAAATGGAACGTAATGAATGTACAAAGGACAAAAATAAAAGAGGAGATGAACTAGATGGAAAACAAGTACACACACAAAAGGAAAAAATAAAAGATAGGAAACAAACGATATCTATGATGGTAAGGAAAAAAAAACAGGTGATAGGGACTTAAATGCTAAAGAGGGGGGGTTAAAATCGTAAGTGAACTAAAAAAGCCAAACTTAGCTAATGAGAGCCCTTGATGGAGAGCTTCTTCACCTCCAAATGACCCACCATCTTTCCCACCATTTCCTCCATCTTCAACCCAACAAATCCACCATCATGTCACTGTCGCTATTTTTTCACTCCATAATAGATACAAAAACACAACACAATGATATTCACACACAAAAAAAAAAAAAAATAGACTTACTTGTATAACACCTCCATAAAACCAACAAAAACACCCATCCCAATCACCATAGAAACGTCACCATGGCGTATCACTTGCCACAAACGTCATCCAAGCCACCATGAAAATTTTGTCCATGCCCAATTTCTACCATGAACAACACTAAAATGAATAATAATTTATTATTTTTTGTTTTAGAAAGTCAAAAAGAAAAAAAATAATATTTTTAGCTATTTCTCTGCTATGCTTTCATTATTTTCTATCCGCTTTATAGACCACCATTATTTCGTCTCTCTTAGCCTATTTTTTGTGGTGGTTTTGCTTCAATAGTTGTTATGGGTTAACTATGGTGGTAGGTGGTAATTTTTCAAATAGGTATGACAAAGAAGTAAAATCTTCTGATTTAAAGATTAGAATCTCATAATGAAGAACAAAGCATTTTAATCTAAAAATCTTACTAAAATGATATGAAAAATTAGAATTTTAAACTCACCGATAATTATTACAGCCAAGTACACTTCATCACCTTTTTTTTAATTTTTTTCACCTTATCTTTAAAATGATCCTCCAAGTAAAACATTAATTGTGTAACCACAACACATATCCTCTTACACTTTGATATCATATATTTACTGTGTATAATATTTATTTGGTCAATTATGCTCCGTTTGTTTGCCGTTAAATAATTTATCTGTGAAAAACATTTTCTTTGAAAACATAATATTTTTCGATGTTTGGTTGTCATACTGAAAAATATTTTATGATATTTGGATATAATAATAAAAAATTAATTAAAATTTTTAATTATTTAATTTTTTAAAAATATTAAAAATTAGTCATTATTAATTAATTAATTTTAAAATAATTAATTAACAAATAATTAATACATAATAAATAAATTAATTAGTTAATAATTTCATAAATTAATAATACTTGATCAATTAATTATCATTAATTTAAAATTTTAGATAAATAATTAACTAATAATAAGTAAGTAAATAAATAAATATTGAAATAATTAAATAATTAATTAGTTAACTAATAATTTTTTAATTAATTTTAAATATATCATTATTATTAAAAATTTAATTATTAGTCATTAAATTAAATTTAATTCAGTTGGTATTATTACATAAATATTTTATTATTATTTCATTAATTAATTTGTATTATTAAATTAATTAAATCTCAATTAAAAATTAATAATTTATAAAATTAAATAAATAAATAATTAATTGGTATTAACTGATTAAAAATTTTAAGTTAATGAAATAACTAATCAGTTAGTTAATTAATTGTTATTAATATTAAATATAATTTATTAATTACTAATTTAATTAATTTATTAGTCATTAAATTAAAATTAATTATTTTTATTATTAAATAAATAAAATGTAATTATTTAAATTAATTATTTTTTATTTAATAATAATTAATTAAAAATGTGATGGGAGTGGAATGGAGTTCGGGGTCGAGCATGGGGTGGGGTGGGGTGGGTGAAGGTAGTGTAAAATGATTGGAAAATATTTTTTTCTCCCAAAGGAAATGAATATATTTTTCATTCATTTCAACTAAATATTTTTCTTTGATCGAAAAATACTTGTGGGTAAATTAATTTTTCAGTGTTACAAAACATTAAAAAATCAAAAAAAAATATTTTGCGGTAACAAAGCCTCAATGGTGAGACAACTTGCTTATATCATCATCTCCTAGCAAAAAAAAAATAAAAAAAAATATTGCTTTTATCATCACACGGTACTATCTATTATCTTTTAATATTTCTATTATGTTCGGTACCGTTTAATATGAACATCGTCTTTCTCTTTCATTTGTTATTATTTAATATGAACCTCAAAGATAAAAATAAACCATTCCAAGACTTTGAATCCAACGCCTACAAAATAATGTTTGAAAGCAATAGTACAAAATTAGAAGGAACAAAGTTTGTAATAATAATGACAAAAAATAAAAAAGTTTGTAATAATAACGAAATATAATTAATAGTAGGGGTCGGGTTCATTGTAAATTTAGCCCAAATTTCCAAAAAGGGATTATAAAACTGCAGCCCGAAACTTTTGAAAGCTCATAAGCGGGAAATTACGCAGGCCCAACATTTCAAATCCCATCGCTCATCTCTCTCTCACTCACTCGCTCACTGTGCGGGTTTGTATAAAATTTATGCTCTTTGCTCGTCAACATCAACAGGTATGTATTCTCTTTCTAAATCTATCCGTTAAACAGTTAACTAGGGTTTCCAATTCACTACCTTCACTTTATTTTTAATGCTTTCAGTATTATTTATTTACTGATTTTCACTAATTTTTAGTAAATATGGAAAAATTTTACAATTTTTTTTGTCGATGTTTTTTGGCATTATTTGCTGAAATTTTGTGTAGAATTAAGAGGATGGGGGTGGAAAATTATCATGTAATAGAGCTTGTGGGCGAAGGCTCTTTTGGTAAAGTATACAAAGGCAGGCGTAAATTTACTGGACAGGTGAATATAGTCTTTTATTTTAATGCTGCATATGAATTCTATTTTTGTTTTTTTCACTATTAATTTTACTGGATCTTTTTTTTTTGTTTTTTTTTAAATTTCTTGTTGGATTATAACAGACAGTTGCAATGAAGTTTATACCAAAACACGGAAAAAGTGAGAAGGATATTCACAATTTAAGACAGGAAATTGAGGTAAAGCTTTTAGCAATAACTTGATATGCCGTGCTGGTTCGAAGTTCATTGCTACTGATCTTCAATGGCGGAGCAAATTAGGTTTCCAAGTTGTAGTAACGTATTGCCAGATGTTCAAGCTCTGGACAAAAAAGACTGTAGAAGTATTTCTTGTATTGAGAATATCTTTGTTCTTTTGTTGCTAGCTGACTCCGTCATCGTAGCTTGCTTTCTCCGTTTATGCATCCTTGATATGCCTAGCACCGAACAAGATCAAGTTTGAGATTTCCTACAAATATTTGCAATAGTTTTCTTACTGTTGTGTTTAAAATGCTACACAAATGCTGAAATCTATCTCATGAGATTGCTTCAAATTTTGTAGATACTGAGAAAGTTGAAGCATGAAAATATAATAGCAATGCTTGACTCTTTTGAGAGCCCCCAGGAGTTCTGCGTTGTCACAGAATTTGCTCAAGTAATTCAACTTTACCCTATCTTACGACATGCTATTGACTGTTTCATTGATAGAGTTGTTAGTCTTTATAAATTATACTATCAGTTCATGCACCGTTAGGTTATGCAATCTGGAGAATCATGCTGGGCGGATGTTAATGGCTTTTACTGAATGCAGGGTGAACTATTTGAAGTTCTTGAAGATGACAAATGTCTTCCTGAAGAACAAGTTCAAGCAATAGCAAAGCAGTTGGTAATATATTTCCATTGACTGTTAAGTGCATTTCATTTAATTGTTTTATAGCTACTCCAGTGCTGAATGAATTATTACAGGTTTTTGCTATATTCATATATTCTTTCGCTGTTAAAATGTTAGGTGAGAGCACTGCACTATCTACATTCGAACCGTATTATTCATCGAGACATGAAACCGCAAAATATTCTCATTGGTGCTGGTTCTGTGGTCAAGGTTCGCTGCTACTTCCATCTGTTTCAATATGTGGATTAATATCCCCTATAAAATGTTTAACTGGGTTTGATATATTATCTGTGACATAATATCTTATATAGACACATAATATCTTTTATGCTTCTATATAGTTATTTATATTGTTCCTTTTTTTCATCCATTTTAACAGCTTTGTGACTTTGGATTTGCACGTGCAATGTCCACAAACACGGTTGTTTTGCGTTCCATAAAAGGTGAGGCTGGCCTATCAACATTTACCTAGTCTTCCTTTGGTTTCCATATTCTAATTCATGTATATATCAGGTACACCTTTGTATATGGCTCCAGAATTGGTACGAGAACAGCCATACAACCACACTGCTGATCTCTGGTCTCTTGGTGTCATTTTGTACGTGATTTTCCGTTGACAATAATTTTGGATGATATCAGTATGCTAAGTGTTTCTCCCTACTTCGCAAATAACTCTGCTTAGAATTTAACTGAATAATGGCATTTACTTCCTTTTAACAAAAGCTTATATCATCTTGGATGCTAGGCTTTTGTCTCCTATTGCCGTTTTCATTGAAAATTAACTGAGTTATATTCTAATTATGATAATAGAAAAACACATTAATTTGACTACTTAGATTAAGATTTTTAGAGACGATGACAATTTGGAAGTCCATCTTTTAAGTTTCAAATATCCAAAGATGAACTTCTGAAATACTCTCAGTTACAGAGAGTGTTTCAGTTGCCTAAGCAGAACATGTTGTTTCAGCTTACCATTTCTTTGATAACTTAGGCTGAAAGAGGAAAAGTAAACATGTTGGCTTTTTCTTATGTGATCTTGGGCATCACTATGCAGGTATGAACTTTTTGTTGGCCAACCTCCATTCTATACAAATTCAGTTTATGCCCTCATCAGGCATATTATAAAGGTAAATATACGCTTCAAATATAGATTTGAATATATGATCCAGTAATCTATAAGTTAATTTTGCATGCTCTCCGCAGGATCCAGTTAAATATCCAGACAATATGAGTTCAAATTTTAAAAGCTTCCTAAAGGGATTGCTTAACAAGGTTGAATTCTTCACAAACTTGATACTTACACAATGGTTGCTCCTCTCTTTCCATAACTTTTAGTGTTTAATTTATTTATCAAAATCATTGGAACAGGTTCCCCAAAACAGACTAACTTGGCCTGCTCTTCTCGAGCATCCTTTTGTTAGAGATACTTCTGAGAATGTGCTTAGCAGGGTAAGTATTCCTGTGGCATCTAGAACCTCCCTTTTCCACTCAGTTCTGCCAATTTTTTTTGTTATTTATCTGCAGAATGCGCATTGTAATTTTAATTGTCAGCAGGAGATTCCTGTTACTACTGTTGCTGCAAGGGAAAGTGATGTAACTTCAAAGGGGGAAAGAAACATTCAAAAATCAGCTGGTGTGGCCAATAGAAGTCCGGAAAGTAAGATTTGTGATACATATCACTTTTGGTAGGTTTTTTATACAAATCACTTTTAGTTTAAGGTGATGGATCTAACGATCTCAAGATTTCCAGCTGCTGCTGAAAATGGAACTTACCAGTGCCTCCAGACTAATGCTAAATCAAACGGCCCAAACTCAGCCATAGGCAATTCTTCGCCAAAGGAGGAGTTTCCAGGTTTCCCAAGTCCTGGAGATGATGTACAGTCAGGTTGATTATATTTCACGTTCTCATTATTTATTTCTTATCTTGTATCATACTGATTGTTGATAAGAATAGTATCTTTCATGGGCATGAGAGCAATTGCTTCCCATTTGTTAATATTGATTGAAGATAGAAGACGTGTAATTGTGGGAAATTCATAATTTACTTATTTAGATGTGATTGAAAGCCCCCAATTTGTGTGAAATTCATATCTTAGAAGTATTTGGGGTTAGAGCTTCTTTTGTTGTGCAATAAGTTACTTGCAAAAAATAATGTGCTGAAATGGATGGCAGTCTTGATATTTTCTTGTAACATGCTACCTACTTCTACCATGTGATGCCACTCTTGCAATGTTTTCCATATCTTTTCGTTCTTTCAGTAATTTTTGAAATTTGACTTTATTAATGCTCTAGTAGCACGCAACCTAAATGGAACCAGAATGACACACCTATTCTGTTTATCACGTATAGTTTTAAAATGTTTATGTCAAGAGCAAACTTATCATCAGTATAACTTTTTGAAATAGCTTCTATGTTTGGTTTCGAAGTAAAGACTAACATGTGTATTTTTCCCAGGGTGTCAGGTTTTGGACCGATTGGAGAATAATTCCCGCACAGTGAAAGGTGCCAAAATAATTGGCCAAGATAATGATGCATTATCAGTTATTTTGCTACCCTTGAAGAACTGGTGCAACGAATCCCGTAATTGTAGCAGGTAGACACATTATATATCAAACATGTGTGTAAAGTTTGTACTAAATTACACTGCACTCATAATACTAAATATTTTGATGAAAGTGACGTGTTCTTTTATGCATAAGTCCTCACTAAGAAGCATAGGCTTTTGAAACAAATGCTACTTTAGCAATTTATAGTAAGAATCTCTAGGGTGCACCATTAAGCAATGGTAATATAGCGTTTTATGCATGAAGATACAACAGGTTTTCAAAATTATTGTGCTTTTGGTTGTACTTGGACTCCTTTAAGTAGAGTGGGTTTATCTCGTGTTGTCCCAGAAAACCAAGCTACCCCTATTTCACTTATGCGGTTACCTATTCTTTTTCTGTCCATGCTAGCTCTTGTATATCTTTATGTTATTTATTTTTAATTTCATTATATGCTTGCTGTGTGGCGGTATTTGGGATATATTTTCTAGATGTCCGTTATTAATTTCATTATATGCTTGCTGTGTGGCGGTATTTGAGATATATTTTCTAGATGTCCGTTATTATTTCAGTCAGTTCTTAGTTCTCTTTTTCTGCAGGGATCAAGAGAT
The DNA here is from genome assembly GCA_037974665.1 of Ehretia macrophylla. Lineage (NCBI taxonomy): Eukaryota > Viridiplantae > Streptophyta > Magnoliopsida > Boraginales > Ehretiaceae > Ehretia > Ehretia macrophylla. Next base: position 10,009,246 of record CM075781.1, read on the forward strand.
TCCTATTGTGGACCGGTCATTGAGAATTCTTTCAAATTTAGCTGCAGCTGGAGCTATCAATTTGAGTGGGATTCTTGATGAGACGATAAGCATACTTCTTGACTTGACTTCTACTCTAGTTACACTGAAGTCATCTGACGGTAACGATTTATTGGCAAAGGTATATGACTATAGTTCTTTTCCCCTGTTTGGGCTCACTTATCTTAGACTTCTGATATGGCCTTTTTTTGCATTGATCTCTGGGATCACCAAACAATGATCTCTGGGATCACCAAACAAACAACTAAAACTATTTCATACCCAGCATAATGTATTCAGAGGATAATTGCCTTCTGCAAGGACTTGATAGCTCTCAATAGGTCCTCAAATTGTTCATATGAAAAGAAAAAGACCATTCTTTCTCACTCTGGGTACCAAAATGGACTGCTGCTTGTCATAAAGAAGTTCAAGGATTCAGAAGTTTTATGAGCCCAATGGTAAAGAGGATATGATATATCCAATAAAAACAGGGAGATAAATGAAAAATGGAGAGAGGAAAATCAGATACATAACTTAATGTCATGAATGCTTTAATGCAGTTTATGCTGTATCTCTTCTTTCTTTGGACAAGTACATGAACATTGCTGACAGTGTTGTGATTTCTCTTTAATGGTAATTGATCAAGTCACAAAATCTTGTGCAGAGCTTCTCAATCATCAAAAAGTTATTTGAAAACATTGGAGGTGGTATTGGGCCTTCATATTTCACGCACTGGGTAGCATTAATTGAATTGTATTCACAGGTTGATTCATCACTCTTAAATTAAGTACCTGAAGCCATAATTTAGACTTGCTTTCAGATCTCACTTTATTGAACTCTTAGGTGGTTGGAGGCCTCAGTGATGCATCAGGAAGAGTTCTGTATGAGTCTACTGCTTCCATTACAGTCATGTTGTCTTGGGTTGCACAGAGTCTCAAAGCATCTTCTGGAGCTGCGCTACCCGTGGCAACTTCTTCCCCTTCAGCTGTGAACAAAATACTTCAACAAATTTCGGAACATGTTAGAACATCTGGTGTAGCAAATCTATTGTGTTTGTGCTTAGAAACTTCAGGTTCAAGTCTCATATCAGGTTCTTCAAGCTTGTTGAGAGCTGCTTGTGAAGCTTGCAGGGCCTTATGGTTACTCATTGATTTATTTGAAGTTCTTTCCCTGAAAGAGAATGTCTATCTGTTTCCACTAGACTCTTTGCAAAGCCATTCCCTTCTTCGGCTTGACGTTAAGGATCAAGATCGAACTTTATTTCTTGGAACAGATTCAGCTAAAATCATCGATGCAGTAACTAGAGCATTTCTCAGGTCCAAATCTATACAGGTTGCTATTTACTACTGTCTTCATCAACGAATGGAGGTTGCTTTGTCTTCTTGCCTTCAGGTATTCATTTCTTTTCTAATAAATTCTACACCTATTATGATGTAGGGATGCACACAGCACTTGCAATTATTTATTTTCCATCTTACAAATTTCTTGGAGATGTCAATGAAAATGGACAATTTTTCACATCATCTATCATCAGTTCATGTTATCCTAAAAATCTTCAGATAATTTGTATTTGCCAGTTCTTTCTTTTGGGTCACAGAAGAAAAGAAAATTCATACATCTCATCAAATTAAATGTTGTGTTGATATGCTGAAGAGTGGTACTGCTGTCCAGTATCATGTCTCCATCTTCAAATCGGAGCTTACTTATAGCTTCAAACTCTCTGAGAAGATAATCAAAACTAGAAATGGTTGCTTCTACCTAGAAAAAAGTTCTGTTTCTTATTTCTCTTTCTGAACACATTTAATAATACTAGTTTTTTCTTATAATTTATACTTTAAGTTGGAAAGTGAAAACACAATGGTATTGTAATGATTCTAACAAACCTGTGTGCTTTTTCTCTTTCCCTACTTCTATTTCATATCTTTCTTCTCCACTCATACAAAATGATGCTAATGTACTATCTTTCAGCTTCTTCTGAGGTTCTGCTTGCATAGTGGGATTGTTTCTTACATCCTATGTGGACTGCCAAGTTCTCTCCCAGTTACTACAGTTGTTAGTGGGGCAGGGGATGGTACTATTGTCTCTGAAATCTACTCTGTATTATCTTTTTGTGCTTCTTCGAGTAAAGAAACCTATGGAGGAGAAGGACGTAATCAGAAATTGAAACCAACTGATCCCAGTGTCCTGGTTCTGCATTCATGCCTTATCCTTGCCACAATTGCACAGACTCTGAAGCTTGCTGGAAGAAATTCTGCATTATTTATGCTTACTACATCTTCAAAGAAGCAGCTTTCTCGACTCTCTGTTCTTGCACACCACTTTACAGCTGATGGCGGGATCCAGTCGGCTTTGCAACCTCCTTGTGCATCTGCAATGCTGGCTTTTGCATCCATTCTCTCTCTCGAAACTGGAGCTTTAGTGGACTCTACTATTACTGAGATAGCTGTGCCTCTAATCCCTCGTACTGCTACACTTTCTGATTATCTCAAGGGTTTGGCAGTTGAAGAAGAGAAATTGAACTCCAATGAATTTCATGGAAGGCTCTCATATTGGCATGGCCTGAGGGATGGGTGTGTTGGGTTGTTGGAATCCAGACTGAAGTGGGGAGGGCCACTAGCTGTACAACAGTTATGCGCAAGTGGTGTCCCTCAGCTTCTTGCTGATTTGTTGGCGAAAGATCTCACTGATGCTTCTTCTCGAAGGTCTGACAATTTAAAAGATCAAATTGGGCTATCGCCTTTGGGGGTCGTCTGGACAATTTCCTCTATATGTCAATGCCTTTCTGGTGGAGTGTCAATTTTCCGTCAAATTTTGCTGAGGACAGAACACATCAAATGTATTTCCAATTTGATATCTGATGCACATCTAAAGCTTGTTGTTTATTGGTGTGGACCTGGTGGGGGGAAGACTGGAGTTAGAGATACAGTAAATGCGGTAATTGATCTCTTGGCCTTCCCTTTTGTGGCCATACAGAATGCCCCGGGTTTTCCATCTGCTACTGCTTCAGTTAACAGTGGAGCCCTTCTTAATGTGGGTTCACCTGGTGGAAGAGTTTGTGCTGAAGACAAGGACATGGTGAAAGCAATAGAGGCAAATATGGGGAAGTATATTCAAGTCCTTATGGAGGTCAATTTCACATCATTATCTCTGCATCTTCCTTGTCTCTTGTCAGGATATAGTTACACAAGAAACTTTTCCAAATGGCTGCATCAGAATGAAACACTATAACACTATTTTAAACCTTATCCTTTAGGTTCTGTGCTACTTATATTCCTGCTCACTAGTTTAAAATAATTTACATGTAAAATAATTTCCCTTGAAAATATTTATATATTTTATTTCTGCAAATTTTCTGTCTGGTTGTCATGTTGCAATAATAATTGTCTACAATTGATGGCACGTGGAATTACCAGATACACATGCTCTGTTACATGGTTGATCATTTATGCAGTTACATATGTATATCAGTCTAATATCATTTATACTTATGATTATATTGTGTTAACTTTTGACATGTACCATTATTTCTCTAGAGAGATACATGACATAATAACTTAATTTTTTCAAAAAGTTCATGTCTCTTGGAATTATGTTCTGAAAAGTTATATCAACATCCAAGTGAAATCTAAAGTAGCAGAAAGCCATCATGTTTGAATAACATCTTTTGCAAAACATAGTATGTCCAAGATCGTTGGGTGTGGGGGGTACCATCCGACTGGCAGTGTCATAATATTTTCGTATAAAAGTTTGTTTTATGGTGTTGAAAAGAAAATAAAGAAGAAATGTCTCAAAAATGTATGAATATGGAGATATCTGTTTTACCAATCAACTTTGTTGGTCATTTTCATAATAAATCATATACCTACATTTGATAGTGTTGCCTTTTATGTCACAGGTAGAGATTCCTGGAATTGTTCTAAGGTGTTTGGAACATATGGAATTAAAGGATGTTGCTAGGCCTGTTGCATTTCTAGCAAAATTGGCGGGGCAGAGACCACTAGCTGTTCAACTTCTGGACAATGGCTTGTTTAATCCATATAGAATGAAGCGGTTACTTGCTAGTACCTGTCCAAGGGAAATCATTCTGGACGTTCTCATGATTGTTTCAGATTTAGCTCGAATGGATAAGGTCAGCTCTGATTCTTTTGTGTGTTGGCCATCTTGGAAATGATGTGGACTTACTTTCTGAGGTTGCAATCTGCATAAACATGACCAAGATTGTTAGAGTGCCATATTGAATCAAACATAGGTCGTTATTGACCTAGACACGGCCTTTCCTAGCTGATAAAGACACAGGTTTTGTAATTTCGCACTTCATGGGCTAGTAGTTATTGTTTCTGATTTTGTGGGTGTGCATGGTTCATTTTTTGTTTTTCCATCTCAACTGCTCTTCTTTGTAATGCATATCTGTTCTCCCTCTCCCTGCAAAAAAATAATTTCAGTCCATGAATATCTAATTTACAGATGATATAATGAGCAATGATTACACAAATAAATACCTTTGAACCTTGTTTTTTTGGATAATAGCATAAATCATGTGAGAAATCTATGAATTGTACCTTAGAGGGGCTGAGTAAAGTAATGCTTCTAAATTGAATGTCTATGCAGGCTTTCTATGAGTACATTGATGGGGCAGATATATTGGAGTTACTCAAAGGATTTCTTATCCATGAAGATCCTAATCTGCGAGCAAAGGCATGTAGCGCTATTGGCAACATGTGTCGGCATAACTCCTACTTTTATAGTTTACTGGTAATAACATGTAAAAGCAAATCTTAGTTAACTAAGAGTTGTATTACATGCTTTCATTTCTGTTTCCTGTACTTTTGTGTTCTAGTTGACCACTAGTTGACTTTGTCAATGCATTTGGATTTTATCTTATAGGCAAAGCATCATATTATTAGCGTCCTCATTGATCGATGTGCTGATTCTGACAAAAGAACACGGAAATTTGCCTGTTTTGCTGTAAGAGATCTGTGATTAGAGGAATCTACTTTGTTTTATTAGCATTAATAATATTATTACTACTATTACTACTTAAATTACTTGTTAGGCAGAACTGACTGAACATATTTTCTCCAAATATAGATAGGCAATGCTGCCTACCATAATGACCTGTTGTATGAAGAGCTCAGGAGTTCCATTCCTCAACTTGCTAAGTTGCTGCTTTCTTCTGAGGAAGACAAAACTAAAGCAAATGCTGCAGGGGCACTGAGTAACCTTGTCCGTAACTCCAACAAACTTTGTGAAGACATTGTTTCCAAAGGAGCCATGCAGGTCTTTTACATGCCTTATCTCTAATATTATTAGTTCTATTTAATATTCATGCTATTATTACTACAAATATTATTTTTGATACGAACCTTCTTTTATCACTGTTATTATATTCACAAATGATGGAAACCAGTCCATTGCTGTTGCTTTAATGGTGCAAATTTTAGTAAAATTAATAGCAGGGGGCATGATTTAGGTAGCATTAGTGCTAGCCTTTCTTTGGCCGAGTATCATGCAGTTCTCAATTCTATTTAGATGACAGATAGTTTACAGCTTCTCATTGCAGACTTGAGATAGGATCCTTATTTTGTCTTGGAAAGGAGAAATTTCATGATTATTGCCAACTGAAAAGAAGAATTTACTTTATCTTCAGTGGCCACAAGGTGTAAGTGTTTTGGGAAACACATCAATCTAGGAGCCTAGATGTAATTAGCTATGTAACTTCATTTAGCCAATGCTCTTTTCTCAATAGAATACTTTTTTCTCCCTTCTGTCGTCGTTTCAAATTCCTAGTGAATGGATAAGAAAAGAAGAATAAGACAAAAAGAAATTGAGGGAAGAGACTATTGAAAATGATGGTTATATTAAGCCATTGACTATTGTATCCTAAGACAACACATTGAATAGTTGTAGCTGTACAGGTGATCATGTTCTGTGGTGATTTTTTGAGTAGGGATCTTGCACTTGTTCAGTGTGTTTAGAAATTGAGCGTTTCTCTAATTTGAATATAACACATTTACATTCATATCATGCCTATGCATATCCTAAATTTTTAAGGCGGGACTCTAGTTTGAAGATTACGAAGGATTGAAGTTTTAGATATCCTGTATTGCTTCTCAAAGAGAGTTGTTATGAAAGTCTTGCCATTTTCTCTGATGTTTTTGAATATTTCACTTCCAAGGATGCCACTATATGTTAAACGTGAAATCACATGGCTATTGCAAATGTGATCTGACATCCAGTACATGACAAGATCTGTTGGCAAAGGCTGAATCCATATTTGGCCAAATGTTGATACCCTCTTGTGTGTAATTTTGTTGTACATGTTTCAGGCATTACTGAAGTTGGTAGCAGATTGTTCCACGGTAGCTCTCAACCCATGTAGGAAGGATGCCATCAACGAGTCACCATTAAAAATAGCCCTTTTCTCATTGGCGAAGATGTGTGCACACCCTCCTTGCCGGCAATTTCTTTGCTCGTCCGAGCTATTTCCTGTTATCCGGCGGCTTCGGCAGTCACCTGAACCGACAATTGCTAACTATGCTTCTGTTATTATGAGCAAGGCAGAAGCTTGAGAAATTTAGACAAGTATTGGCCTATGTCTCTGCTTGCCCAGAAGTCATGCAACTGTTTGTTGTTGCAGTTGTCTCTTGATTATACGAAATTTATCAACATCCTCTCCCCCTGAGGCACCAATGAAGAAAAGAATTCTAAAATGGGGCAGGAGAGTGTGTGGATCGTTTTTAGAATGTAATCATCAAATCAGTGTATGTAGCGTTCAATCTGTATATGTTTTTGCAAACAAGAAGAGCTGCTTTTGATTATTTATATACTACAGTTTTTGCTCTTCCTATAATCAAAATAATCTACTACTACTACTATTGCTTTTTTGTCTTTCTGATTTCTTTCAATAATTTTTTTTTCTTTCTTTCTTCTGGTGAAGAAGAGGATTTCAGTAATAACTGAAACCGTTAAAAACGATTATGATAACAGCAAGATACAGCAGGAAAGCAAAGGCGCCTCGACACCTAATCTGTCGGTCTATGCAACTCCTTCTGCCAAGCCTAATCTGCCGGTCTATGCAACTCCAGGACTAGTCAGGTGAGAGAGTATATCCTGAGCAAAAATTAGGCTCGCTTTAGCTGCTGAGTAGCTTGATCAATATATGTGTTATTTTCCTTTTGAATGAACCACTAAGTTTCTTACAAGCAAAAAACAATATGAAAATTCTAGTGAAAAGAGCCAAATTGAATGGAGCTTAACCACAAGAAGAAGCTTCAACAATCCTCAAATTCAATCTCGAGGGAGTAATCCAGCCAATAATATTCCACCAGAGAGAGAGAGAGATTGTGAAATTATCAACCACTTTAGTATTTAGATCATACACATATAAAGTTCAATGTAATGAACAAAAAAAAAAAAAAAAAGAACAATTATTGAACCCAACAAAGCAACATATAAAGTTCTAATTGCTTTGAAGGTTTAAGCTCTCTGTGGTACGATCAAAATTCATCACTTAACCACATGGACAGTGGTTTCAGCTAAATAGAGGTACTCATCAGTTCTGGGGTTCCCCAACCAAACAGTTCTCTGACAATGTTTTCAGGGCTGGTCTTGAAGTAGATAACTTGATCTCATCTGCTTCCTTGCTTTTGTTCAGTTTTTGGGTGATCTCCAGCTTTTGTTTGAACATTTTTGTCAGCTGCCTCAAACTTATTTCTTCTAACGGCTTCTGATTGTCAGCCCCAGCAATGTCCTTATTTTTCTTCTTTGGCTTCTCTTTTGTAAGCACCAACTTTCTGCCACTGTCAACATTCTCTTTGTCGTCTGATATATTGGTCATTCTTCTTGCAGTTTTTGGGGTCTTGCCTGCAGATTTCTGCTTCACTGGTGTTAAGCTGGCTGGACGTGTAATAGCGATGGAGGCAATCTCACTTAGATCAGCTGCTAAAGTAGAGGCTCCAGTATCAACTATGATGAAGTCAAGCAGAGGAGGTGCAAGGGGAGGAAGGAAGACGTCGCCAGCTGTCTGTGATCCTGATGCTTCTTCTATTGCTGAGTTTTCAGCATCCAACAAATCTTCAGATATAATTTCATCCTGAATTAGTTGTTGATTAGCATCTTTGATGGGATTTTCGCATTCAAGAATATCATTGCTGACTGGAGTGGCATCTTCAGTGTCTGACTCCTCTTCTTGGTTGAATTGATCTGCTGAAATCACATCACAAGGAAAATCTGATTCGAGGTCTGTATTGTCATCCGAAGTTGCTTCAATAGGCTGGTCTTCTTGGAAAGCAACATGGATCTCATCAGAGATATCATTGACGAGTTCTTCTTTGTCATTGTGGATAGTGGATTCCAATTGTCCCACAGTTGGTCCATTGTTATCAGCATCCATGGTCTCCAAGTTCTGCTGAGCAACGTCGTCATCAGAGCCCAAAGTTTTCCCATCTTCCGATTCCAATTGTCCCACAGTTTGGCAGGAGACAAGATCAACTGCTATATTAGCAGCCCCTACAAAGACAAAACAACAATCTATTAAGAAACAATCCAAATACAGTAGAAAAAACGGTTCTTTTGCAACACAAAACTGAAACGAGAACAACAGAAGAATAATATATGCTGACAAAAGATGAAGCAGCATACCTACAAATTCTGGAACCTTAATATCCAAATCTTCAGCAATCATAGAGTCAGAATCCTCATGTTTATCCATATCCAAATTCACATCCTTGTCAGTTGCATTCTCAGTTTCAAAGATGGATAAATTTTCTGACCCTATAGGATTTTAAGTCCTCGTTAATTGACTGACAAATAAAAATTCAGAAGCAAACGATAAAAAAAAAAACAAAATAACAACTAAGACCTTATATATGAACAAAAAGTAATAAGTTCCCGTTCAAACCTACCATTCTTTTCTTCAACCTCAATCTCCGCTTCTAACGGTTTCTCAACATTATCACCAGCAAGAAAATCTGATTCATCACTCATCTCGTCATCAATTTCTGCTTTTATCTGTGTAACATCTTCAGCCGCAGGTTGACTAACTTCAACATCAATCTTGATCTCACTAGTCTTTTCCTCTTCGGTGCCAACTTCAAGATCTCCATTTTCTGACAAATTTGATTTTTCCTTCAAGCCAAAACCTGCAAAATGGTAACAGTTAGAGAATTAAGTATGGTACATAAATCATAAAAATACGTAGTTATTTAATTGGAGAACTGAGAAAAATATACCAGCATTATCAACAACTTCACCCAACACATGTTCAGCAAATGAATCAATCTTAATAGCCGTAGCTCTCTCTTTTGGCTCCAAATTCTTCTCAGCCAATCTTGCCGATTGGCGTGTGCTGTATGCATTCCTTACAGAAGCACCGCCATTCTCCTTAATTCCCCTTCTTCGACTAGCGGGCACAGCCGCGGGAGTTTGAGGAATATCTTTCTTTTCTTTCTCAACCACTTGTTCAGATTCCTTTGGTGGCATTTCAATCTTTCTCCTGGTGGAAGTAGCTGCAGCCCTCCTCCTGGTGGTTGGAGCCACCGCTGTAGCAGGCGTTTCAGCCTCCCCTTCTCCGGCAAGCATTCTTCTCGTAGTACGACGGCTCCTAGTCGTCGTACAACCAGTAGGAGGAACATGAGGCGAAGCTATCTCGGACTTTTCGGGTGATTCAATTGAAGATTTCGTAGTTTCAGATTCTGATGGGTTCAAAAGTTCCTCAATCCCTTCGACCTATAACAAAAATATAACCATACCCACCAATCAATATTTATTTGAAGTAAAAAAGAAAAAAAAAAATGCTAAAATCACAATGCATCAATCGCAGCAATATTACTCGCAGTCTTGACTAGTACTTTAATCATTTTTAAAAGAAGCTATTTTGATACAAAAATCATGAAACCAAGAACTCTAAGCGACAAATAATTAATCTTACAGTTGAAACAGGGTGATTTGACTAGATAGTATACGAAAAACAAATAAAGGAAAGAGAGACTGTATTCTAATAGGACGAATTTGAGATGAACAGAGATAGTCTTACAAAGTGTAGAGCTGCGAGTGCATCAGCCATGGCGACATTGGTTATGTTAGCTGGGATTTTGTTCTTCTTGCAGAGGGCTTGGAGTTCTCTCCTGGTAAGGCTGTGGAAATCCATTTCTGAGCTTGAAATGCTTATGAAGGGCTGCTGCTGCTATTCCAAAGATTGAGTGAGCTTTGAGGAATGAGATGAGGCGGCAAGGTGTGTGGATGGGGGATATATACATATATATATATATATATATATATATATACTGCTGGGTCTCTGCATTCAGAAGAAACAACCCTCGTCAATTTGACCGTTGGAGCGTTGAGTTTTGAAATTTGAATTTTAATTAATCTTTTTTCTTCTCTGTTTGAAAGTTTGGATCCTGGAGACTGGAGGGTTGCGTTTATTTGGGCTTGGGCTTTCTTAGTGTCTAGTATATTTTGGGATTCTTCTTCCACTGGATTCTCCCCTAAAAGAAAAGTTTTCCTGGAAAGAAAAAGGGTACCCATTTTGTTTTGGGCAAGCTATTAAGTAATCCATTAAATCTGGGGGGCCCGCTACTTAAAACCCATAGTGTCCATTCTCGTACGGCGCACGAAGCTAAAGTGAACCTGGGGTTGCACTACGCTCCAAGCGCAGCGTATTGCACACACAACCAACTCTTGCGATTTTCCTCCGACGAGTCAACACCGTCGTTTCTGGGCTCGTTTCACCCAAATTACTCATACATAAAACCTATACATATACAATATAACATACACACGCATCACTTTTAGAGAGAGGAAAACTTTCAAACCTTTCAATTTCTCAAAACCACAAAACTGATCAATTGATCCGATTTCACCAAATAAAATCCCTAAACATGAAATTCCCCAAATTTTGAATGGAAACCCTAAACCTTCCCCCAATCTTTATTACCAAATCTTCCAGATGCACAAATTTTCATTTTTTGCCCTTCTTTTCTGGAGGCTAACTAATCAAAGCCCTCAATAATTAAAAATCCATTTTTTTTCTTTTTTTTCTTTTTTTGCACTTTTTGTTACTTTTTTCAATTCTTATATAATAATTAAGCATATATACTAAAATTTATAAGAATTTTTTCCATTTAGTACCTTTTGTTACATCATTTTTTGGGTCAACGTATAGTTATCTATACAAGGGTACACTTTTATATAGATTTAGGGGAGTGAGGGATGGGGAGCACGGAAGCAGGATCAGGAGCAGTTGACTGTAGTGTTGGGAGTATTGTTTGGGTCAGGAGGAGAAATGGGTCGTGGTGGCCCGGTAAAATACTCGGCCCGGACGAGCTTTCGGCTTCTCATTTAATGTCTCCGCGATCAGGGACTCCGGTGAAGCTTCTGGGGAGAGAAGATGCCAGTGTGTAAGTCTGTTTTGACTTTAATTTACTCGTTTACTCCTTTTACCAAATATCATATTTTTATTGATTACTTTTATTAGTGTTGTTAATTTCTCATTTTAACTCTATTTGGTTTGATTTGTAGCTGCTTTGTCTCGTAAAATAATATATAATCAGATGGTCATCTTTGTAGATATTTAACGTAGTATTAGGAATGTTTCAGTTGTCAATGCAGAACATTTATTAACGAAGAACCTCAGTTAATCTTAACAAAATTCTTTCTGGTGTGCAACTAGACAAAATCTAGCAAATAAGATGGTCAAAATGAATTGTAGCAGCCGACAGGGAAGAACACTAGTGAAAAAATCAATGAGGTAGTCGAGTCAGAGGCAGGTCATCTTTATATAGTGTTTGTCATCCATGCAAAACCGGGGAGTGAATGTGTGGGCTGTAGATTCTTCTATTTGCTCCTTTTTTTTTCCCATTTGAACACATTATTTGCCATTGCTGATGATGAAGGAATCAAGTCTTACACTAATTCTGGCGTGGAGTTGTTGTGATTTTCAAATCTTGAGCAAATTCCTCAGAGATTCTCTAAATTTGTAGGACCTTGTAAGAGTGGCTTATGGAAATGGAAGCTTAGACAATTATTCCATATTATTAATGTAACAAAAGGTTATAATGTCAAGTTTTCTATAAGAATTTGTTTGCACAAATTGCCATCGGGAAGCAATACTTTCTTTTATTTGCTTTTTCATGGTTTATAGTGATGTTTATTGCTATATGTCTTACCAGGGATTGGTACAATTTGGAAAAATCAAAGCGTGTTAAGGCATTCCGGTGTGGAGAGTTTGACGAGTGTATTTCAAGGGCTGAAGCTTCCCAAGGTATGCCTCCAAAGAAGAGAGAGAAATACGCACGTCGTGAAGATGCAATACTTCATGCTCTTGAACTTGAAAGACAACTGTTTGAGAAGAAATATGGAAAACTTGGGTATACCTCCAATAATGAGAAGAGTGATTTATCAGATGCTGTGAGGAAAGAAGTAGTTACTTCCTCGGTGTACTTGGAAAAAGGAGGTGCAAACCAGTTTGACCCTCAATCTAGTCAGGTGTCTGGCAAACATGGTTTGTCCACTGAGCAGGAGAACATTGTCCATCATCTAGACATTGGGAAAGTTAAGGACGGGTATCAAGTGAATGGGGATGATGAAAATTGTGGTGCAGTACCCCGAGTGAGAGGTTTGCAGGAGTTTGGTCTCATGACTGCTCCTTTGGAGCAAAGTCTTCCTTACTCAAATGTTTCAAGTGGTTCTGTTGATGCTTTTCCTGGCAACGTTGCGCCTGGATGTGGTCCTAGCTCAGAAGTCACAGTTGATGCCAACAGTGAGAGCTTGTTCAAGAGACATGATAAACACCGCCCTCTTGCGCATGTGCTGCAGAATAGTGCAAAGATTTCTCATCCTCAAGCTATCGTGGATTCTTCTGTGGCTGTATTGAGAGGAGAGCAGGAAGACGACCTGTGTCATGCGAAAAGGAGCAGAGGTACTTACCTAACAAATGAGTCTGAACATTGTTTGAATGAGAAAAGCATTCACTCGGGTAAGATGGAGATTCCGACTTCCAAGCTTGAACAAGGTAGTCCTGCTGATTTATATGGAGAGGGTACTTCTGATTCTGCTGAAGATACTGAAACTGATTCTTCTGAGCCAGAGACTACGGAGTCTGATACAGATGAGGATATGTCTGCACTGTCAGGTCAAGTATAAAACCTTTGATCCTCTTGAGATAGCATCATCACCTTTTCATGCAATTGCATTTTTTGTTTGCTAAGAGGTTTATCTTTTGACATATTTTGAATGCCTGTAGTAGCGCATTTGCCTTTACAGAAAGGGAAACACGAGCTTGAAGTGGTCTAACATGCTTGTGTATTACTGCAGATGGTGCTGCATCTATAGGATTAGAGCCAAAGTATCCAGAAAGAATGGGATTATATGCAGAATACGGAAGCACAAGCAGCGAAGAACTCGATGAATTGTCACTAACAGATGACACATCTGATTCTTATCATGACACCCCTGTGGCAGCTAGTGATGGGGTATCCAAATGGCAATTGAAGGGAAGAAGGAATGGCCGCAGTTTAATGAAAAGGTGTCGTGATGGAACTGATCGGAAACTTTCTGGAGGATCCATATCTGGAACAAATTTCACAGAAAAGGGAAGCAATGTCCGTGATAAAGCTGATTTGATTGAGAAGAGTTCGAGAGCTCGACTGGATGGTTATGTATCTAGAGGTTTTGATGGTGTTAATCAGGATATCAATACTTGGCAGAACTTGGCTATGAATTACCAGCCTACTATAAAAGGGTACTGGGAGGAGCCAGAAGGATTCTTTGGTCATACATATGCTGGTCAACGTCATACTGACGGGAAGTTTATGTTGATAGATGTGGATTTGAAAGTGCAAGCAAGTTACCAAAGACCGCCTGTCCCTCTAATTTCATTGACAAGTAAGTTAAATGGACATGCGATAGTGGGGCATCCAATCCAGATTGAAATTCTTGAAAATGGTTCTTCTGATACCTTTTTTGCTTCCTCTGATGATTTTTACCCGGGAATATCGGATTATAGTACAACACTTCCACCTGTTTGGAGAACTGCCCGGAGAACCGCAAACTCTCGAGTGCCACGCTCTCACCCATCATCAGCACTGGATAGTGAGGAAAGCATGATGAATATTCAAGTTGGTGATTATCAAAACAGAAAAGTTCCCTTGGTGAAATCAAATGCTGGGAGTTTTGGTTTCAAGGCGAGCATGGTGAAGAATAGCAATGCCTCTTCTCAAATAGACAGGAGGTTGTCCAGAAAGCAACCAAAGAGAATAAGTCTATCTTGTAATCAAAAGATAAGAACGCTTTCTTCAATTGGCTCGCAACAGAAAGAGAGTAATGATCTGAAATGCGGTGGCAATAATTATCAAGTGGGCGGGCTGATAAAGCCGGACTCTGTTCCCACAGCAGTAGCTTGTATCCCTGTGAAACTAGTATTCAGTAGGTTACATGAGGAGCTAGTCGGGCGCCATCAGTAATACCGAATGTTGGGGGCTGAATTGAGGGTGATAGTTATAGTTATAGATAATAACATGTATATTTACGAGATCAATAATCTTGTTATACACAAGGGAATGCATATATACAACTACTAACCTTTTGTCTCAAGGAAATTTAGGCCTTAAATCCTTGTGGTGTTGTTTACTTTGTTCATGAATGAGATGAAGCAAGTTATTGGATAAGAAAGCATATTGTCTGTGGAATCGCGTTCAAAGCATGCAGAAGTTTCTATATAGGGAGAGAATTCAAAACGTAAAAACGTTCGTTTTTAAGTTTTGTATAATACATATATGATCTATGCACGTCTACTCTACTGTGAATCGTCCTTTGTGCCCTGTGCAGTTGTTCAAAACTATATATTTTTGCCTAATGCATCTTGTCTCCTTTATTCAGGAATTTGTCGTTCAAACTCACTTAGCCATCTAAAATAATGCAAAGAGTACACTCAGCTGGGATAACATAATCACCTCCAGGATCCATCTGATAATATCTCTTCCAAACTAAATCCAATCCCTACATGATATGTATATATTATTGAAATAAGGTGTAATAAATATATCTCCTCCAAAACTAACCCGATACTTATTGTCTCGTCAATTAAAACCTTTTTGTTTCTGATGAGGGGTCACCGAGCTGGGGTGAGTTACTCACGTCGAGCTGAGATGGACTAATTTGAGCCGAGCAGAGCCCAGCGCATTTAGCTAAATGCCCAACCGGAATGCTGACCCGACCTCGGAAAACCCCGACCTCAGTGCCAGCTGTTCTGATGGGACATAAAGCACTGATGGGACATAAAGCTGCACCGCATTAAATGCTGTCAGACCTGAATTTAGTATAAATAGAGCTTCACCCTCTTCACTTTGAATGTAACTCGTCATTAAATGCTCTCAACTACCTTGCCAGCTCGAACATACTAATCATTCGCACGCCCGAGGGGAAAATCCAGGTCATCACCCCTCATTTTCCTTCTTTTCTTGTGCAGGTGACGCAGCCGACCTGAAAAGTTCAACTCGGAGGCCGACTTGAAAGTTCAGCTTGGCAAGCGTAACCGACCAATTCAACTGCGAGAATCCGACATCGACAGTTTGGCGCCGTCTGTGGGGAACGAGTTCTTTCTATCACTCTCTCACCACTCACTGAGAAACCACTATGGTACAAACCAGAAGCCACAGCGCACCGGTAGAGGATTCGCCTAACCCGGATGGGGACCTCGAAACCACGCAGGTGCCTAGCCAAAACCCAACCCCAGCCGACGTTGGGACGAGCCAACGTATACACTTAGCCACTCAAACCAACCCCGCGGTAGATGGAGACCTCAACTCCAACCTGTCACCGGAGATAAAGATGATGCTGAGGATGTTTGAGGAACTTAAAGAGCAGGTAGCCCGGCTAGCTGAGGGCTCCCTGGCTCCGCAAGAAGCTACGCCGCGGCCCTCGCGTCCACAGTTCCGCATCCCAGACCCAAGGCCAAAGCGGACGCAGGACCAAGAGGGCTTCCTAGAGCCGGTGGCGAGACCCGGTGAGGCGAGAGGTCAAAGGGCGGCTCAAGCCGACCCCGAGCAGGCCAAGACCGCGGCCGCCATAGCCAAGGTCATCAACCAGCTCGGCGTAAGCCCCCTCTCACCCGAGGTACTAGCCACGCCACTACCCACCGGCAACCGGATGCCCAACCTGGCCGTCTATAATGGAGATGGAGACCCAGCCAGCCACTTACTCAACTTCGATCACCACATGACCCTGCACGACATGTCCGACCTCATGAAGACGAAGACATTCCCGACCACCCTGGTTGGCAATGCCTTGGATTGGTTCCAGAAGCTTCGTCCCGGTTCAATTGCAAATTTCCACCAGCTGGATGACGATTTCCTCTCCCGCTTTGCGGGGAGCTGGCGCGCCACCCGTCACACTTCTACATTACTGCTGGTAAAGCAGCATAGAGGGGAAAGTTTGAGGGCTTACACAGCCAGATTCAATGAAGAATCCCTCCGGATCCCCAACCTGGAGGACTCCATGGCGTTGATGGCTTAGGTCGGGCCCCCTTACATCCTCATTGGCAATCGACCCCGTGGATATTGTATCCGAGCTGATGGTACGAGCAGAAGGGTACATATACTCGGAAGAAATCCATCAGGCAAAGAGGGATAATGACAAGGAGAAAGAAGGTAGCAGGAAGGGAGAGACCTCCCGAGCCCAACCTGGGGGTAAAGTCCAAAACGACCAAGATAAGCAGCCCCAACAGCCAAAGCAGAACCCCCGGTTCACTATATTTACTTCGCTCAAAACCACAAGGGAGCAGATCCTGATGGAGATCCAGCATCAGAACCACCTGCCTCCAGCTCCGAGGATGAAAGGCCGACCCGAGAAGCGCAATAGAACCAAGTATTGCCGCTACCATATGGACTACGGCCATACTACCGAAGAGAGCAAAGACTTGAAGCAGGAAATCGAGGCACTGATAGCCCGAGGTCACCTCCGAAGGTACGTTGACTCGCAGCCAACCCGGAATCATGATCAAAGAGATAGAGAGAGGAGCCCTCCCAGGCGCTAGGCTGGGGGCGGACATCTGGCTGTGATCGAAACCATTGCGGGAGGACTAGCCTCGAGAGGCGAGACCTCGGCAGGCAGGAAGGGTTACATTCGGGTTGGGAGAGAGTATGGACCGGTGTGCGGCCCGGGCCCGGGGGTTGAGGAGCTCACCTTTTTTGCGAAAGAGTTGGAGGGGGTAATATTACCCCATGATGACCCATTGGTGATTAGTGCTGAAATAGCCAATTTCACCGTAAAGAGGCTGATGGTGGACACCGGGAGCTCGGCGGAAGTCTTATTCCTCAGCGCTTTTGAGCAAATGGGGTTGGACAGGAGCGACTCAGGCCCTTAAAGGGCACTTTAGCTGGTTTCACCGGGCAAGCACACCGAGCTGAGTGAGTCATTAACCTTCCGCTGAAGCTGGAAGACGGAGATAAACGGGTTTCAATGCAACCAACTTCATTGTGATGGATTGCAACTCCACTTACAACGAAATTTTAGGTCGGGTGGCACTCAACCATTTCAGGGCCGTCCCTTCCACCTACCACCAGGCCCTAAAATTCTAACCCCGGCCGGCGCAGCCACCATTTGCGGAGCCCAGCTCTCAGCCCGGGAGTGCTATGAAAACTCCTTCCGACCCAAATATCAGGTTGGCTGGGGACCAGATTTGCCTGAAGAGAAGAGGGATGCAAAGAGAGGCAGCCCGGCTGAGGACCTTCAGGAGGTGGAACTCTCCGATGAAACAAAGAGAGCAAAAATCGGAAGTGAACTTTCTGCCGACCTCAAGAAAGGTATAAGCCAATTTCTCCTAAAAAATGAACACATATTTGCATGGTCTGCCTCTGACATGATAGGTATCGACCCGGGAGTGATTGAGCATCACTTGAACGCCGACCCGAATCACTATCCGGTGAAGCAGAAGTGCAGGCACTTCCATTATGATAAGCAACAAATCATAGCAGAAGAGGTAGACAAATTGGTAGACGCCGGCCACATAAAGGAAATCCAGTACCCAATCTGGCTATCTAACGTGGTGCTGGTAACCAAGTCCTCAGGGGAATGGAGATTGTGTATTGATTTTACCGACCTCAATAAAGCCTGCCCTAAGGACTGCTTCCCCCTACCTCGGATTGATCAAATGGTGGATGCCACCTCCGGGTTCGAGCTATTCTCCTTCATGGATGCCTTCAAAGGCTACAACCAAATCAAGATGGCTCCTGGAGACAAAAAGAAAACAACATTCACCACCAATAAAGGTCTCTACTACTAGAAGGTCATACCTTTTGGCCTCAAGAATGCTGGAGCCACCTATACTCGGATGGTGAACAAGGTTTTCAAAAATCAGATTGGTCGAAATATGGAGATCTATGTAGATGTCATGTTGGTCAAGAGCTGAAGGGCGGAAGATCATGTAGCCGACCTGGCTGAAGCCTTCGCCGTAATAGGGCACTTCGGGATAAAGTTAAACCCGGAAAAGTGCGCATTCGACGTCATAGCAGGAAAGTTTCTGGGCTTCATGGTCACAGCCCGTGGAATAGAAGCCAATCCGGAGAAGGTTCATGCGATACTTGACCTGGCATCGCCGACCTGCGTGAAAGACGTCCAAGTGTTGGCAGGCAAAGTTGCGGCACTCAGCAGATTCATGTCCAGGTCGGCTGACAAGTGTGCTCCCCTGTTTAAAATATTAAGGAATCTTAAGAACTTTGAATGGACTACGGAATGCCAGAACGCCTTCCAAGAGCTGAAAATGTATCTAGCTTCGCCACCCCTGCTATCCCGACCCGAGATGGGGGAGGAACTGGTACTATACCTAGCATGCTCGGGGACAGCAGTGGCAGCGGCACTAGTCTGAGAAGAAGGGGAAGAACATAAGCCGGTTTATTATGTCAGCAAAACCCTGCAAGGGGCCGCGGTGAGGTACTCATCCTTGGAGAAACTTGCCCTTGTGCTCATCACAGCGGCAAGAAAGCTGAAGCCATACTTTGACGCTCATCCGATTAAGGTCATGACGGACGCCCCACTCAAGTCCATCATGCACAAGCCGGAGGCGTCGGGCAGGTTGCTGAAATGGGCAGTTGAGCTGAGCCAATTTGGCATCACTTACCAGCCCAGAATAGCCATCAAAGCCCAAGCCATCGCGGACTTCGTGGTGGAATGCACTAGCCGACCCGAGCATGACCCGGAGGACATGTGGAAGGTCCATGTGGATGGGGCCTCAGGGAAGTCTGGTAGCGGAGCTGGGGTGGTCATCCTCAACCCGAACCGGCATGAGCACCAATACTCTCTCAAGTTCACTTTTCCGACGTCCAACAATAAAGCGGAGTATGAAGCGGTGATTGCGTGATTGAAAATCGCAGCTCAGCTCGGGGCGCAGACAGTCGACCTGAGCACCGACTCTCAATTGGTTTCTAGTCAGATATCGGGAGAGTTCGAAGCGAAGGACAATACCATGCTAGCCTACCTCAACAGAGTCAAGAATTTGACTTCAGGACTCAAGAGGTTCACGATACAGCAAATTCCGAGAGAGGAGAATATGAAGGCCGACGCCCTGTCCAGGTTGCCCCTGGGTGAGAGCCGACCTGCTCTAGTCCATGTGGAAGAAGTGTCCGAACCAAGCATTCAGTTGGGGTTACAAGCCGTAGCTGAGCTCAATTTAAGCCCAGATTGGACCAAACCAATCATGGACTACTTGGAGGGGGGTATGACCCCGGAGGATGAAAAAGTTGCTCGAAAACTCACGAAACATGCCTCAAGGTTTGTCATAATTGCCGGGCAACTCTATAAGAGGGCTTATACTTGGCTTCTTTTAAAATGTGTTGGACCCGAGGAGGAAAACTATGTACTCCGCAAAATCCATGAAGGGGTATGTGGAAACCACTTGGGAGGCAAAGCTCTGGCTCGAAAGGCATTGAGGCAAGGCTATTTCTGGCCAACCTTAGAACAAGATGCCAAAGAGTATGTAAAAAGGTGTGACACCTGCCAAAGGTTCGCTAACATACAGAGGAAGCCAGCGGTAGACCTCTCGGTGATGATAAGCCCTTGGCCATTCTATCAGTGGGGTCTAGATATTATCGGCCCGTTGCCAACCAGTGTTGGCCAAAAGAAGTACGCCTTCGTAGTAGTAGACTACTTCACCAAATGGCCTGAGGTTGAATGTGTTGCTAGAATAACGGAAAAGGAAGCTTGGGATTTTGTATGAAAAAACATCATTTGCCGATTCGGGGTGCCAAAGGTCATCATTACTGACCACGACAAGCAATTCGACAATGCATACTTTCAAGGCAAATGTGCTGAGATTGGGGTCGACCTTAGATTCTCGTCTGTTGTTCACCCTCAAAGTAATGGCCAAGTTGAAAGCACTAACCAAATCATTTTGCAGGGCCTGAAAACCAAGCTGGAGGAAGCAGAGGGCCAGTGGGCATCGATTCTTCCCGAGGTGTTTTGGGCTCAGTGAACCACCACCAGCTCGGCAACGGGAGAATCGCCCTTCGAGCTGACCTTTGGTACTCAAGCAGTGCTGCCAGTGGAGATCGGGTCCCCGACCAGTAGAACCCTTCACCATGATCTAGAAATAAACGGAGCACAGATCCGTGAAGAGCTCGACCTCGCCAAAGAGCTCCGAGCTAAAGCCCAAATCAGAATGCTGGCCAGCAAAGCTGCCATGAAAAGAGCCTTTGCCAAACAGGTCAAGCCTAAACCTATTAAGGTTGGCGACCTCGTGCTCAGAAAGGCCATCTTTTTGCCACGCTCGGGTCACAAGTTAACCCTGACCTGGGAAGGACCGTACGAAGTCGTGAAAGAAGTCCGACCTGGGACCTTGTACCTCCGCGACAAGAATGGGAAACTATTGAAGAATGCATGGCACTCAGAACACCTAAAGCGGTATTTTGTTTAAATGGCCCTGAGCTGAAATTTCTTGTAACGGCCCCGAGCTGAAATCTCTTGTTAAGTCCCCGAGCCAAAACATTACTTGTAAACGGCCCCCGAGCCTAAGTACTTCGCATATAAATTCAATGCAACACATTTTGTAAAATAGTGCAATGCCCGACCCGGGCCCAAGTGCTTCAGCTATAAAGTTACCACCAACTCGGATTAACGCGGTGGCCACGCTTAATCACGAGCTAAGGATCAAGTGAACGAGCTCGGACCATATTCTAGCTCTTGAATAATCAACAACAATTTGATAAGCTTTGCCAGTACGGATTAAGGTCCAACTCGGTGTAATCCGGCTTTGGTCGGTATATTAGTTTGGGTCTAAACTCAAACTCCACATTCGTCAACATTAGTTTGACCAATTTTAAACCGGACTGACGAGTCCGGGTTGGCGACGATTATAAAGTTGCCCAGTTAACCAGCTCAGATTAGGATGACAATTCATTAATCGCGTCCAGCTCGGTTCTTTTTAATTGAGTTCGAATGGTCCACTATATTGGTTCGACCTCGCTTACTTGAGAAAAAAATTGCGAAAAAAAGAAAAGTACACAAGTACGAACTCTAATAAAACGCGAAATATTCAATTCATTAAATCGAAATACAATTACAAAGAGCCGAACCTGGGCAAAACTACAAAAGCCCGCCTTGGGCAATTTTACAAAATTTACTTGGGCGCAGCGGCAGAGGTGGTAGCTTCGGCTTCATCCCCGACCTGGTCCATACCCTTCTGGACAAACTCAATGACCTCTTTAGCCTGGGACGTCCGGTCGGATGGAAGCTCCGGAATCTCCCAGAACTCCAGCGGCGGAGCCTCCAAGATCTCGATGTGATCGTTCTTGGTGGCTGGGAAGAAGGTCTTCGCTCTCTCCCAAGATGCGACTTGACCCCGGAAGTAGAATTCTATCTCGGCATATTTTTCCATGGCCCCGCCTTCCGTGGCCAACCAGTCAACGGCTGCATCACTAAACTTGAAGGCTTCCACTGCCTTCTATCCTTCGGCGCCGACCTGGTCCACCAGATCCCGGAGCTTCGCCTCGGCCTCACGTTTCTCCAGCTTGTACTGCTCGACGTCCTTGGCCGCGACTTCGCGCCGGGTCTTTTCCAGGTCAAGCTCCTTCTTTAGGCAGTCGATCTCCGTCGTGTCCGCCTTGAGCCTCTGAGCGGCCTCCTCCCTCACAGTCTCAAGCTCGGCTCGGGCATCCATGTATCGCTGCTCGAGCTCAATGCAATGAGTCTAGGCCCTGACGAGAAAGTTGGGAGCCGAAAGGATGTGGGACTCGGCCTGTTTAGAAGGAGGCAAAACAATTAGCCGAGCTAAAAAACAACCTTACCAAAAGTTGGATAAGACTCACCGTGACTATGGCCGTCCTCAAGTCGAGCGAGAGCTGCTTTGCCGGGACCGTCGCCAGCTTAGGGTCGCGGGCCACCTTGGACGCCTCCATGAAGTCCTTGCTAGGAGGGCTCACCTCTGCGGCCTTACCCTTTCCGGAGTATTCGACCCGAGGCCGCTTTCTACTTTCAGGTCGGGATAAAGAGCGCTCCGGGATAGTCACTCCCGAGCTCGATCTCTTGGGCAAAGGGGACCCCGAAGCCCCTTTGGAGGAGACCTCAAAGCCGACCTCCCGTACTTGGCCGCTGGGCCGCTGCCTCTGACCCTGAGTGGCACCTCCCAAGCCGGACCGAGTTGAAGCCTCGCCGTTAACCTTGCTCTTCTTTCGCACCTGGGCGTACGCGAGCTTTCTCATGTCCGCCATATCTGCAAAGGGTAGAGGAAAGAAGGGAAAAAGAGCCAGAGGCCGACATAAAAAGACTAGCAGACAGGACAATTGGGGGGTCAGGCGCCGGTCCTACAAACTGACCCTCTTTTGAGCTAGACCCCGCGTCCCCTTCTGGCTCGGGAAGCAGGTTAGGATGATCCCTCGAGAGGTCGGGTTCCCTACCAAACAGCTTGGAATCCCAGATCCGCTCCCATTTAAGTACGCTGTCAATGTCTATCTGCGTCCCGGGCGCGGGCCTGAGCAGTGCGACTTCCTCAAGTTCCTCCTCTGAGAGCTTGGGGTCGTCATTGATGGTCTTCCTCAAACTTGGAATCCAGTCCAACCTGCACCCGAAGTTCACAGCCGGCTGCACCCAATAATAGTCATTATGCCAGCCTTTGTTAGAGGAGTGCCACTTGGTGAATATGGAGTTGCCGATTCGAGCTGCAAAATGGAACCACCTTGGCTGCTTCAGGTTGGGTTTGCACACAAAGAAATGCCTGAACCTGCGCAAGGTCGGCTCCACTTTCTTCTCAAGGCAGAACACATAGAAGGCCACCATCACGGCCCAACCATTCGGCGACATCTGACCCGGGCTGAGCTCGAAATAGTTCAAGATGTCGACGACAAAGCCGGGGAGAGGGAGCTGTATGACGTCGAATGCAAGATCGTATATGGTAAAGTGGTCGGCTAGAGGATAGCAAGCCGATTCGTGCTGACCTGGAACCTTCAGCTTGTGATGACGATCTACTGACCAGTTCTTCAGCCTGTCGTTGGCCATTTGCACTGTGGAATGACACTCACGCTTACAACAGGCGAACAACTGCTCAATCCTCTTTCCCCGAGTTGAAGAAGCGCTGGACGTGGCCAAGCTCCGAGGTCGAACAGCGCTAACCGGGACTGCTTCGATCGGCTTGGTGGCAGAAACCCCAGCTAGGAACTCTTGTGGCATCTCGACGCCTTCCAGCTGATTTAGTGGCTCCTCATCCTCCCTATCTTCCAAGTCTCCGAGGTCGGCCAAAGGATCTGCCTTGGCCTCCTCTTGCGCCAGTCTGACCCCAATAACCTAGCAATCATCATCGCTCTCCCCGGGCCTAGATTTCCGAGCCGACCCTGAAGACGAACTGGTGCTCTCTCCACCTTGGTCCCTATTTGAGATAGATTCTGAGCTCGACAGACTCTCATCTCCACCATAGGACCTTACTTCCATAGCCTGGGAATCTTCCGACTCCGACCTCCCCATCTTGTCTACAGATTAAATATAAATGTACATGAATGACTAAAAGGAGTCAGGACGTACCTACTGCTCTTGATTGTGGAATGCGACCGACCAAGCTGGCTCCGAGTTAAAAATCCCGAGAAGGTTCATTCCGAGCTAAATGCGTCTGACCACTCTGGTGTCCGACCTAAAACTCTTGAAGGTTGAAAGCGAAGTGTGAAATGAATCTCGGATGTCAAAGCCCTATTTATAGGCGCTTTTGAAAATCGCCTCGGGAAGCCCAAACGTCGCGTCCTGTCAGAACTGCCAGGTGACGTGTCAGCCATTTGAAGGGTATGCACCGCTGACGTGGCCATCCCTACTCTGTCGGGGTCAGGCACCTTCAGCTCGGGAAAAACACCTAATTCTAGATCTTACCCCCTCGATCTCGACTTGGGGAGGGGGGATTGACGAGGGGTCACCGAGCTGGGGTGAGTTACCCACGCCGAGCTGAGACGGGCTAATCTGAGCCGAGCCTAACTGTGATAACGCAAACCCGGCATGCATTTAATTGTATTTAATTAAGTGTCATCTTAAATGTTAGTGTTTAATTGCATTTGATTACGTGTTTACAATAACTTGTTTATTTGTAACTTAGCATTAACTTCATAATTCTTTAAAATATTTCAGAAATAGTTAAATTAATTATTTTTAAATGAATATTGATTATTTTGATTGTTTTGATTATTTTAATAATCGATTTTAATTGTTTTGCATTAAAATCACTCGGTTTCCAAATAAATGAGAAAAGTAACTCCGAGCCGGAGTGAATTTTAATCTATTCTACTATTCTACTTTTCAAAAATTATAGTTTTCTATTAGTGTTCATCATTTGATTAGCGATCGTTTATTGACCGTTTGATCGTAACATTTCGAAAATGGGAGTTAGAGAAATATTCCTCGGACTTAGTGAAAAATGTTTTTAGCTTACTTTAACCAATTTTAGTTGTTTTTCATTTAATTGCATTGTTTTAACTTGAATTAGATTTAAATGGCATCAAAATAAGCTTATTTGACCATTTTTAACTAAAGCTTTATTTTACAAATGACCAAAATGCCCTTGTCACCCTTTTAAATAATAAAACAAGGCAAAAATCAAGAAAAACAATTTGCAAAATACCCATTTTGTCCTTGCTATGGCCGAAAGTTTGAGGGAAAAGAAAGAAAATTTGTTTTGCATTTTTCTTTTACAGTCATGCGTGGAATTGCTCGAGGGTCGTGGATCGGGTCCTTGCGGGTCTTGGTCTTCAATCTCTGTGAGGGTTTTCACGCTTTTGTGCATTTAAATTTGAATTTGAATTTTGTGTCAAATTTTTAGATTTGATATATAATGTGTTATAATGCCTATAATTGATTGATATAGCTTCCTTTGAGTTCGTAGAGCATTGTTTGATAGTTATTTAATAATTTTTACGGTTGAAATTGTGTATTTGAAATTGAGAAAGAACAATGAATAGTGATTTTGAATAGTAAAATCCTAGAATTTCGGATTTTGATCCGAATTGCGATTGCTCGATTTGGATAGGTGCCATTAATGATAGAAAGATAAAATGTGCAATAAAAACGGATCGGCCTTTGTTAGAATTGGAAATTAGACAAAGAAACGTAAAGGGGCCGTTTGACCAAAAGTTGACCGTGCTCAAATTGAGTTGGGGGTTTTGCTATTGAGGGCATGGAAGCACTTTTGGCGCTGTTGTGGCGTTGATTGAATGACCGGTTAGCATAGCTGTAGTTCAAACGCAGTAGGTGGACTTTCGGGCCTCGGGTGAGAAAGTGAAGTTTAGTGACATAGAAACGTGCCTTGTAGTGCCTAAGTGAATGTAGTGAAATCGGTTTCCTAATCCCGTAGCTCGTTTGCTCGTAATTGCCTTTGGAAGTTAGAGATTGAATAGTGATATTTGTCGTTTTCGTGTTTGAACTGCTGTTACTTGTTTAATTGGTGTTCTTGTTGCTATTAATGATAGTTATGCTTGAAAAGTTAATTGAATGCTAGTATTGATGGTAAATGCTTGATATCTCGTTTATCGCTACTAATCTGTATTGTTGTGCTATCGCTCGTTTATTGCTTGTATCTTGTATTGCATTGCATAGTGTTAGGCGCGTGACTCTTTGGGCAGTCTCGGGCTGCCAGTGTTGGTTGCTCTAGCTCCGTGTCCTATTCCCATTCTCACTTGGGTTGCCTCCCAGGGAGATTTGGGTCGTAGAATTGATTGGACACTTTCGGGGTATTCCAAACTGAAGTTATAAGGTGGTTGCGCGCTTATTGTCATCGTTGTCAGCATCAAGCTCGAAATTGATGTATCGCTCGTGAAATAGTACATTGCTCGTATGAGTGAACCGTGACCTTCAAAGTGTGGTATAGCTTTGAATGGTTGTGTTAATGCTTTCTTTGATTGTTTATTGTATTGTCGTTTATATTGAATGCTATCTTATTGACTATATTGCTTAACTGTATCTATTTGCATTGCACGATCTTCTTTCTTTCCACTTCGATATCTGTCTCACCCTCACTGAGTATACGTGTTGTGTATACTCACTCCTCACCACCACATTTCAGGAAATGCCATGTTAGCTGGAAAGTTCGTGGTTACGTGAAAAATCATGCTTGAAGAGTTGTCTTGCGTGCTATGTGGCTTGAGTTGTCAAAGATGCAAAGATGTATGTTTCATTTGTTGTATGTATTTAATGTCAAAAGGAATGTAATTTAAGTTTTACTAGATTATTGAAGTGGTTTGATAAGTTAGTTTATGTATCTAGTTAGTATAGCTTAACTTTAATGCATGTTTGTATTGCTTAAAGAAAAGTTAGAATAGTCTGGGTACTTGGAGTTGTATATTTACTTGTGTTTAATTGTTGAGAACCAAGGCTCGGATGGCCTTGAGGAAGTTTTGTATGTTTGGACACGGTGCTGGTCCACTTATATGCTATTACAGGTTTTGCATTTTGCCTAGAAACAGGGGAGACTCCGTCCGTCTTTCCCTAAAATTTTATGCTCGGGTTTGAAATTGGGTTGCGATTAGATTGATTGATAGAACTCCTGGTCTCGAGAGGGATCGGGGTGTCACACCAGCGCATTTAGCTAAATGCCCAACCGGAATGCTGACCCGACCCCGGGAAACCCCTACCTCAGTGCCAGCTGTTCCGATGGGACATAAAGCTGCACCGCATTAAATGCTGTCAGACCCGAATTTAGTATAAATAGAGCTCCACCCTTTTCACTTTGAAGGTAACTCGTCATTAAATGCTCTCAGCTACCTTGCCAGCTCGGACATACTAATCATTCGCATGGCTGAGGGGAAAATCTGGGTCATCACCCCACATTTTCCTTCCTTTTCTTGTGCAGGTGACGTAGCCGACCTGAAAAGTTCAACTCGGAGGCCAATCTGAAAGTTTAGTTTGGCAAGCGTAACCGACCAATTCAACTGCGAGAATCCGACCTCGACAGTTTTAAATCATCCACTAAACGTTGTATTCGTTTTTAATGAGTCATTGTGTTCTGTAACGGTATCTCTAATGGCAAGAAAAATGATACACTATTCACAAAAACTTACCATTTTTGATAATTTTTAGAGACTCAGATTTTATTTTAATTCAAATCTTCAATGGAGCCCACAATTTTTTAGAGATTTATATTAAAATAGAGACTCAATTTATTTTTTTACTCTAAATTTAGAGACTCAAAAAGTGATTGAGTCACTATTTTTGTGTAAATCTCTAAAGAGTGATGAATCTCATTAAATATTTGAGTTAAAATAGAGACTCTAGTCTCTAAATAGTTTTAAAAGTTTTGCCTTTAATACGTTCAATGTTTATATAACATGTTTGTCTTTTGATTTAGCCAAAAAAAAAAAAAAAGAGTGAATTTTAACTTGGGTCGCAGGCGCGCGCAAGCGACAGTTGGGCAATTGCATAACATTATAATAATACTCATTTAAGTTACAACGGCTCTTTTGAAGAACATAGCCGTTACACATATGTGCAAAACCCTAAACGAGTATATATATCAAAATCATATATCAATTGATTATCCAATCGCTCTTCTTTCTGGTTTTCAGGACACGTCTCGCCCCTCTCAATTGTGACCCCCCACCGATCTCTTCATACTTTCTTTACTGTTTCTTTAATTCAATTGTGTTAACTTCAATTAATTGATCATTTGTTTTGCAGGCTTCTTTATTGTTGTTTATTTTCAATTCAATTTTCAGCCTCATCTCTACATTTTATAGATATATATATATATAGCCCACACGAAATAGACATATATATATATATATATATATATATATATATTTGTTTGTTGTTTGTTTGTTTGTTTGTTTTTGTGGTAAGGAGGTAATGGATGCAGGATCATCAGTTAGCGCTTATTCCGCAAGCAAAATGAAATCTCGGTTTCCTCTTCAGGAACAGCTGCTTCAAAGAAAAAGTTCCAAGGATAATGTAAGTTGGCCATTTGGGCATTTTTTTTTTTTGTTCTTTTTGCAGCATCATATGATTGATTCTACACTTTACTCCTAATCTAGTTTCATATAGTTGATCGGTACTGTTGCAATTGTACGGTAGTTGTCTGGTGATCCGATGCCCAAAGGATATTCTTTAGGCGTTCCTTAAGAGGCCAATGTTTATTTTTCTTGGGGTATTGGGTTTGTATTTTGATATTAAATTTAAAATTAGTTTTGTTTGAAGAAAATAAATGGTGTGCCATTTGTCATATAAGTGGTCAAGAATAGCTCACCGCTACTGATGCGGTGATATATAGCAGGGCTCATTAGTCTAATAAACCAAAGTGTTCTTCATTTGGTCATTGTAGTTAGGATTGGTTCTGGTTCTTTTTAAATTTTAGGAATATGTTTACACCTCTCCATTTTGTCTTAGAGCCGTGCAAGTGGATTTTGCAAACTATTGATTTGTTAAACATGCTTTTGTTCGTTGCACCAGTTGGACAGGTTCATTCCAAACCGATCTGCGATGGATTTTGACTACGCGCATTATATGCTTACAGAATGTAGGAAGGGTAAGGAAAATCCAGCTGTGAGCTCCCCATCCAGAGAGGCGTACCAGAAGCAGCTTGCAGAAACATTCAACATGAACAGGACGCGGATATTGGCGTTCAAGAACAAGCCACCTACCCCTGTAGAGGCTATTCCCAGAGACTTCTCCTCAACTACTCAGCAGTCCAAGCCTGTAAAACCCTGTCGCTACATTCCTCAGGTGGGTTCAGTTCAGTTTTTAATTCATCAACACTTTTATTGCCAACAAAGGAAATTTTGTTAAGAAAAATGCTTGCTCGCATTGTTTGAGATGAGTCTGAAATGGATGTATAATGATCATAGTTTTCGTCGTGGAGAGGAAAAAGAAAAATGGAAGATCTAGAGTGTTTTCTGCTTGGACTTCATTTTTTGTCATATCTAATGGTCTCAATTTATGTCTGCAGACTTCTGAGAGGACGCTCGATGCTCCTGACCTTGTGGACGATTACTATTTGAATTTATTGGATTGGGGCAGCAGCAACGTCCTTTCTATTGCTCTTGGAAACACGGTCTATTTGTGGGATGCCTCTGATGGTGCTACAACAGAACTTGTTACAATTGATGAAGAAAATGGCCCAGTGACTAGTGTCAAATGGGCTCCCGATGGCAGACATATTGCAGTTGGTTTGAACAACTCAGATGTCCAGCTATGGGATTCAACAGCTAATCGACTGGTTTGTTTCATATAGCTTTGGTTTATGTCATTATTATCATTGCTTCTTGTCTTTGGAAAGTTCTAATTCTGCTGTTTTACTACAACTATTGCAGCTGAGAACATTGAGAGGCGGCCACCAATCACGCGTCGGTGCACTCGATTGGAACAATCACATTTTGACTACTGGAGGAATGGACAGTCAGATCATCAATAATGATGTCAGAGTAAGAAATCACATTGTTGAGACTTATAGAGGACACCATCAAGAAGTTTGCGGGTTAAAATGGTCAGCTTCTGGCCAGCAGTTAGCTAGCGGTGGAAATGACAACCTCCTCCACATATGGGACCGATCCATGGCCTCTTCCAATGCTCCAACACAGTGGCTTCACAGGCTTGAGGATCATACAGCTGCTGTCAAAGCTCTCGCTTGGTGTCCTTTCCAGGGCAATCTATTGGCATCCGGTGGTGGTGGCGGGGACCGATGCATCAAGTTCTGGAACACCCACACGGGGGCATGCTTGAACTCTGTTGACACAGGCTCACAAGTGTGTGCTCTGCTGTGGAACAAGAATGAGAGAGAGCTGCTAAGTTCTCACGGTTTTACTCAGAATCAGCTCACTCTTTGGAAATACCCTTCAATGGTGAAGATAGCAGAGCTTACTGGTCACACATCCAGGGTTCTTTTCATGGCTCAGGTAAATACATCTTGTCTAGTAGTAGTTATTCATACGACTGAGACTATGTTTGTCACAAGCAACGTCAAGTTAATTCCCCTTGTTCTGCTCTCATGTTTCAGAGTCCGGATGGTTGTACAGTAGCATCTGCTGCAGGGGATGAAACTCTGAGATTTTGGAACGTTTTTGGAGCTCCTGAAGTTGCAAAACCGGCACCAAAGGCAAATCCCGAGCCATTTGCACATTTGAACCGCATTCGTTAAATAAAAAACTAACAGGGAAAGAAAATACCAGTGGGAATATGAAATCTGCTAATACTGGAAGCTGCCTGCTCCAATGTACAGTGTTGGGATCTCTTCTTATACATTGGGACGAGACAACGCAATGCTAATACAAGTAATTGGGTGGTGTTGTTGTCTACCTCGGATGATGACGATGATTATGAAGAGATCCCGAGCCATTTGCACATTATATTATCGTATAATGCCAGATTTTTCTAATCAGTGCAAATCAGTGCAGTAATGCAAATTTCTCTCTAGGAGAGAGATAACATAGGTCCTTTTCTATATGCCTTGTTCCCACAATAGAAAAAAACAAAATTGTATTAAACATTCCCCAAATTTATATTGACTTTTGCACAAGAAAGACGAGTTGACATAGTACAAAAGAAATCTATACCTCCTTCCTCTCTGTGTGTAATGAGGTATATATATAAATTTGAGCAAAAAGAGATCAGATCAAGCAAATTGCCGCCTCATGTAAGTGTCTTCATGCACAAAAACAGGATCTTGAGTGCTTTGTGGAGGAACAGGAATCTGGGGGTGTCCCATCGCAATACCACCTTGACCACCTTGACTTGGAGGAGGTGTAGTAGGTCTAGCCCACGGATCATTTCCGCTCTTTGCCATAGTCAAACTGAGATAATAGATAATATCAAGAATAACACTAGCAAGGGACAACACGGCAGCTCCAGCAAAAACTCCAGGCTTCACAACATAACAGTAACTGCCAAAATACAAGTTCTCTTCACCATGTTGATCATTGAGCGCTGCTCCAGTCAACAGCAGAAGGAACGCTATGACAAATGTGAACCTGCAAAATAAAAATTAACAACATCCTTTGGTATGCCACTTCTCAAAAAAAAAAAAAAAAACATCCTTCGGTACGCCACAAACCAAATGCCTCAAGAAAAGGAAAACAAAGACAAAAACAGAAAAAAACAAAAGGTTGTGAAACTCAAGGTGGTCACCAACTTACTCCATGATAACAAAAATTTCAATATCACAGAGTTTCCCTTAATGATCATATTTCGTGCAGTACAGGAAAACGATGGAAATGCACAGATGAAGGAACTTAGGGAGATGAGAATAAGAATCAAAATTTGACCATATGAAGTCCGTATAATATATAATTCAAGTAAAGGAAAATTTCATTATGATGATCCAGAATAATATGACACGTCAGACAGTTGAAGGGGTCAAAATGCTCTGAGTTTGAAATCAAATGAAGTCCACTCTCCTATGCTACAATATATGTCAGCTTTGTCGCACTATTCCAACCTACTGAAGGCCAACCCGCAGGAGCAGAATTCAGAATTCAGACAATACCAGTTTGCTTATATTTCTTATATTTTTGTGAAGGTACTCTGAACTAATATCACAACTGTAAGTTAATCATTCACGTACCATGAAGCGACAAAGCAGACAAGAACTATTGTCCAATTAGAGTTTGATTGATGTGGACCTCTTCTGCAACATATACAACCTGTTGCAATGTTGATAATAATTTGAGCAATCATAAGAGCAACAGCTGCAGTCAATCCAAGAGTCAGAGCAGGACTCCTTGGATACACACATTCAGAAGGGGATCGAAACTCAACCTGGGAACCCTGAAGAACAAACAAGAAAGCATTGAAGAAAACTTGATGCATCCATGAAATACTATAATAAGATAGAAGTACCAGCTCCCGTGCCATACAGAAAATAATCACTCCGCAGATAAGGATGTTAAGCTGTGGGAATCTCCATAATTGGATTGTAGTGATGATTATGTTTTATATGCTTAGTTCCCTAATTCTTGTAGAATTACATGCCAATAAGAAATTGTGATTTCAATCCATCTGTGCTTTAAAACTATCCATGTGCTAAATTTTTGCATCAGTAACAATGAGTGCATCAGTGGAAAGAAAGCAATCCAAAAATGATAATGTCCTACCAGCACAAAATTTGATCTAGTTTGTGCACATTATATCCAATATTACTTTAGACTTCCTTAGTCGGGCAGGGACAAAGAAAGAAAGAGGGACAAGTGGAGGACAAGTAGACGGCAAATGATCAGAAGTCCACACCATAATGGTGGGAAAATGTTCTGTTACCGTCTGGCCAAGAAGGCCAGTTGTACAAGATATGATGTTGGGCAACTCATGCAACTTAGAAAATGTTCCAGAAGCCTCCATAAGTTGTCCTTCCCTTTACGTGCAGATAAAATGAAACTTGTATTAATGAGGAGAAGGAAATAAGCAGGATGGAGGAAAAGACGTCCTGATGAAGTTCAGAATCAGAAAAGCACATAACGTCAGTAATTAAGAACTTTTTTAACAACATTGTAAATTAGAAAGGATTGTTGATTGGAACCTTTCAAAACCTTAGCCTATGAAAAAGCCAACAACACAACTCAGCCCCATTCCTCGTGAATGCGGGAATACTCATATTGGGAGATTCTAGCATTTAGACACTGATGTATATCTTGCAATACCTAGCCATATAATCCTTCCGTCATAATTTTTCCAGTTTCAGAAAATTCCAATGAAAACCATTTCTGTCGCAAAATTAGGAAGTTGAAACCGCCTGGAAATTTGTGGAAAACCTACAGAATTCTCCTGTCCTGTATCTTAGCAAGATACATGAAAGGATCCTAATAAGTTTCATCGCGCAGAGCAGATACCATTCACATGTCAGGAGATCAATATATATTAATTGTCCCCAGCATAGCGGAGGGTTCATGCACCGGGCTGCTCTACTTTGATTAACAGGATGAAAAAATGGCTATAAAGCATTGCAATATGCTAGAGTTTTGGCTGATGAAATATCTTTGAAAAGCTGTAAAATCGAACAACGATTCTCTCTCTCTTTCCAAGAGTTTACACGAGACATGTAGGGCAGAATTTGTAAGAGCAAAAGATTTCAGTAGAATTGCACACACACATTTATATATATATATATATATATATATATATATATGCGCTCAACTTTTCCCATTTCATTTGAATCAGCAACGTATATCAAACAAACAAGTAACAACCACATCAAAATGAAGCACATTAGACCATTTATTATATAAAATCGGGTTAAAATTTTGGTTACCTTAATTCTGGTGGCCTCAGCAGCAAAGCCCGTAGCAGCAGATAATAGCCCTAGCAACCCCACAACAGTGCATGCCACCATTACCTTTTTCTCCATCTCTCTCTCTCTCTCTCTCTCTCTCTCTCTCCAAAGATTCGTCTCTTTTGTAATTAGATAAGACAGGTCAATAACTAATTAATACTTGCTTTGTTAAGGAATGTGATGCAAAAAGAGAAGTGAATTTTGTATAGTGGTTAAGCAAAACAACATATAAGCTTGTGTATTTACTCGTTATAATACAGTGGATAATAAAAGTGTGTGTCGCTTAACCGTGAAGTTGTCTTTTTTTTTTTTTTTCTTTCTTTCTTTCTTTCTTTCTTTTCCTTGTAATGAGAAAGGCAAATCAATATAGCATCTTTTAATTTATTTTATTTTTTTGTCAAGTATAGCATCTTTTGTTTTACTGGATAAGTAAATGGAAGGTCAACCGAATTAAAAAAACAAAAGTAAACAGCGGGTGCAAGATGTCAACTCCTTTTTTATATATATATTGAATTTTGTAAATTATTGGTTTTGTACATGATAAGTAGCGAATAAATCATGTATTATCATGTTTTTAGTAGTTGAATAAAATAATTATTTGATGAATAAAAAAAAAAGTTCGAAAAGAATATTTTTACCATCCATTTAATTCAATTAATCATTTACCTCTTATATATCATATAGAATTTTTAATGAGAATCTCTTTTTACATTATAGTATAATGCGCTTCTCTCAATTTATGTAAAAATTTCACTATATGCAAATAAACATAACCAAAATGACAAAGTTTGTGAAATCGTGTAAGGTGCACTGCAAAAACATCTCTATTAAAAACAATGACTTAAGCTACATCTAATAAAATTATATATTCATATAGGGCGCCTAAGGTAAAATAGCATTTTTTTGCTGTTAATTGTAAATTGTAATTTTGCATTTTGATTTTATAAAATTTTGAGCATTCATACTTCTTTTAATAAATATAGAAAAGAATTTGTAAAAATGTTGTTAAACAAGGTATAGTCATTAACACTTGACCAAAAAAATAAAAAATTAACACGTGATACCTTTTAGCTACATAACCGATAAATCAAAAACAAAAACTAATATATGCTAATTCGGAAAAGAAAGAGATTATACTTAATTACGCTCAAATTATTCATTGGCCGTGGGTTCATTATTTCAAGGAAAAACTTTATCGTGGTGTCAACCTTTGACTTCTTAGGTTTTGGTTCTCTTTCGGGACACGCGAGCCACCTGTCATCATACCCAAAAAAAAAAAACCCTTATGGGACGTTTGGTTCACAAATTATAAATAAATTTTTGATAATAAAAAGTTAAGAATGTAATATTTTCATATTTAGTTCGTGGATTAAAAAATTATTCTTGAAAATATTAGATTCATGGGAATCCTTTATTTCCATATTTTAGCCAAAATTTATTCTTATGTCAAGAGCTAGGAATGTCACGTCCCGACCCCTCACGGAGTCAGGACTCTTATTCACTCCGCTAGTATTAACCCAACTCTAACCCTGGGTACGAAAAACGAAAAAAATCAAACGAAATCTCTCCTATTTATAAGACTTTCCACATTCTTGCACTTAAAAGAAATGAACTATAAGACACAGTATACATTCATTTGATAATATAATCGAGATCCTAAGGCCATCTAAGCCTTTTTACTTAGCCAAATTAAAATATACAAGCATCATTATTTTACTTTTCATACCACTCTAATATTTCATATTAACTAAACTTATGAATTAAGTTTTAATCAAGTCATTCACATAAGCTACTTCAAACCAACTATTACAAGCAACAATCATTTCATGTAACTTTATACAAACCAACTACTTAACTTAAAATACATCAACTACATCCAAAGAAGCATACAAGGCTCCAAGGCCTCAAAAGATTACATGACTATTCACATAATTGCATAGAAACACCCAACTCAAGCTAACACTACTATGCAAGGAACTCTTGAGTCTTATTTCTCTCAAACTTCAGAGAAACGGAAATTGTCCTACCTGAAAAGTGTTAGAAAAGAGAGGTAAGCATACAACACATGCATACTCAGTGAGGGAGGGAGTAAACGGGGAGCTTTTGAAAAAGGTTTCGTGCAATGCATATAGAGTATGGAATATAAGCATGAAACTTTCTAATAAACTCAAATAAACATGAAAATATAGCAGTAAAGCACTACTTGATAAACATTAGACTTGAAATCGCACATTTGAAATATACATTAAAGAAAGACTTATACAAGATAAGCTTAAATATTAAACATTAACGTGAAAAGCACTAAAGCATCAAGCTAACATTATAAACTACGCATATAAGCTACATTATCATGATAAACACTTAAGCATCAAAATATTAAAACATTAAAGCACTAGGTTGGCATTATAACTACGCTGAATGGCACTGCCACAATACTACTCTGGATGACACTGCCACAATTCTATGCTGGATGGCACTGCCACAATGCTACGTTGGATGGCACTACCACAATGCTATGCTGAAAAGTAAAGCACTTAAGATGCACAAAGGAATGATCCCTCACCTCATGAAGCCACGAACTCTTTCAATCTTCTCTTCTTTATATTAATTAACAAAACAACATAATATTTGATATTAATATAAAAGTCACATACAAGTAACATACCAACACCTAGGCCATTTAATCCTCAATTCAACCACATCAATCACTTCCCAACACCTTATGGCACATCTCAACTACGTGAAACTACACTTTAACCCACAGCTAGTACTAAACTCCAAGTAGCCCCCTTAGTCCAACTCAAGCTTATTTTAAACCAAAATCTTGCAAACCACACTCCAATCATTCGATCATCCTAGGAATACCCTAGGAACTCCTTTTCAATCAAGAAAACTCACTTTTAACCATTTCCACGCGAAAAGTCCTTTACACTCAAATTAACATTTTCCAAGTCCTAGCCACATTCTAGTCATTCCAAACATTAAACTAGCCTCTCCAACACCTATGACACCTACTACAAGCATCGAATGAATATTTGACCATCAATTCAATAAAATACTATTTATTAGGTCAACTTTCTTAAGCTACCCACTCCAATCAAGATACAAGACTGACAAACCAACTTCACCACTCATTTCTAGACACTTTATGGCACCCCTCAACTACATGAAACCACATTTTAACCTACGTTCACTACAAAACCCCAATTCGCCTCTTAGCACATTTAAACTACAGCTACATTAACCGATCACTAATTCAACGCCATAATTGCACTGCACTCACCTCCTAGCATATCTAATACCATACACCCACTCAAAATTAGCCCGGTCAACACTTCGTTCAAATGACCCTTTTAAGCTCCAATCAAGATTTCCCTAATTCTAGCCGTATTAACTAGCTACCAAGCCACAAAGGAATACTACGAGCTTACTAGGAACTCCACAATCATCAACCAATCACAACGAAACTCTACAAAAACTCAAATCATCCCAAACGGCCCAATTCCACAAAACGACCCCTTTATGTTCCAACTCAAATTCCTCAATTCTAGAAATGTTAAATCCGTTTAAATGATACATTTAGCCTTCTAAGCATTCATGGCACCTAACCAAAGCGATAAAACGCATATTAGATTGAAAACCCCAAATTTTGAAATTTACTATTCACAGCACTATTCATCATCTTCCTAAACTCTCCAATCTTCATTTTTAACTATTGAAATTGCTAAACAACCTTAAAAGAGTGCTCTACAAACATAATAAGAAGTATTTTAAGCATATATAAGCATAAACAAGTAATATAATACAAATCTATAAAATTAAAGTATATATGCAAAACTTTCAAATATTAAAAATAAGATGAAATTCTCACCTCACAAGGCTAGAGAAGGTTGAAGATGGCTCAATGGTGGCTCTAGAACTTCTCCTGGCAAGCTCAAGATCAAGGTTGAAGAATTGAAGTGTTGTTTTTTTTTTTTCTCTCTCTTTTTTCTTCCTTGTGGTTGAAAATGGCTAGGCTATTTTTGGTGTTTTTTTTTCTTTTGTTTTGTATGTATATAAGTGCATTAGATGTATATGGGTTGGGTTATTGGGTTTGGGTTTGGGTTTGATTTTAAAAGAAATAGGTTTGGTTAGTTAATTAGCTCAAAAAGCTACTATTCATGCGAGTACAAAATATTTTTATAACTCACACATCCGATATGTTATGCTCATAATTCTATTTTTTTCATGCCTTCTAAATGTCAAGTGTTATGGAAAACATGTAAAAACCGGAAAATAAAATGGTCGAAAATGCAAGTGAATAGTACCACTCCTTTTATTCTATAAATTTAATGTAAACACTCTACTTAGCACATAATCATATGCAAACAGATATTATGCACTATCTACTAGATCCGGGGTATTACAGGGAATATGTTATTTCTGAGTTGTGGGAATAATTTGGATAACATAAAAAGACGAAAACATCCTAACTAAAAATAACTTTTTCTTATTTTCTCTAATACAATCGTTGCTTGATCTAGGGCATCCATCAAATATTATCATCTTCTCACCTCACGAATAAAAGTTTGATTGAGAAGTGGAGGGGAATGAACCTGATTGGATTGGTTAATAGCTTTAACAATGCGTGTGCTTGAAATGGAATGGAGGTTATGTTTCTAGATTATGTTGAAAAGGTGGTTTTTGGAAGATGAGAAGTGGATAGCCGGAGAATAGGAGTGTCAGCGCTGGGAATGTGGAGTTCTGGTGATCGGAGGGAGGAGGTGTAGGGTTTGGAGTGTTCCCGCCATTGTAAGTGCACTAAAAAATGATACACTCTGAGGTGATGATTGATGATCGATGAGAGAAAGTTTCAGAGGTGGACATGTGTATGCGTATGAGAAAGCGGAGATTAACATGAATTTTTTTTTTTTTGGATCAACTCCTTTCTTCGGCAAAGCATTGCAGAATAGTCCATGACCATTGGTTATCAAGGGAATAGTCCTTGAATACGATATTGGAGTTATTTTTTCAGTTATGGGTATTTTTGAAAAACTAATCAAGATTCTCGGGAATATCAAGTGCAAACCAAATACAATATTATAATATTTTCAAGAATTTGAGAAAATATTTTCAGGAATATTTTTGGTTTACCAAACAGATTTTACAACATTATTGAGAATCACAATCCTGAGTATCACATTCAAACAAAGAAAGAAATTCTTTATTCCTTCCCTTTCTATTCAGTTCCTTTAAAAAAATGAATCCAAACAAGATGTTAATGTCTTAAGGTCTTTTCGTCATTTCCCTAATGACTATATGACCTTATTTACATTCAAACGAGTTTTCTTTTTCATTTAAATTTTCTTTGTAGCAAGTCTTGATATAACTTGTGCATTACTAATTTGAATTATATCTTTTTAAATGAGCTCATGTGTCACGAGATATAAATCATAATGTGAGTTCGTTTAACTTCATAGGGTATTCCCTTCATGAAAAAAAAAGACAAAAGGAAAAAGAAAAAAAGAAAATGTGATATCCTACAAATCATCTTAGACTATCATCAATGGAGTATGTATATTGAGTCTCTATCTACTATTTTAGAGACTCATATAAAGATCAAGATAAATTTTAGAGACCCATTTAGAGACCAAGAGAAAAAAACTATTTTAAAGACCCATTTAGAAACCAAAATAAAAAAAAAACATCCCGAGTGACAGTCTCTATATTGTGTTAATTTTAATTTTACATAGTAATTTGATTATGTGTTATTTTTTTCATGTGTGAAATTTTTTTAATTAATTGATTTTTATATTATCGCCACTTTTTTAACGAACATTTCAACCAAAAAATAAATAAATTCTAACAAAGATAAAAATTTTAAAAATTAGGATTATGTTTAATTACAACCGGTTTATGTTCTGATCTTGTTTTTATTTTATTTTTTGTTTTTACGTTATTCAATTTTTTATTTTTTTTCTTTTTTACTTTATTCAATTTTTAAAGTAATTAATTTTTTTTTAATTTAAAAAAAATCCTAATTAAAAAAAACCTAATAAAAAAATCGTAATTAAAAAACCATAATTAACAAAAATTCTAATTAAAAAACCCTAGTTAAGAAACTAAAATAAAAAAATCCTAATTAAAATCCCTAATTTATAACTATAAATACAAAAAATAAAACCCTACCCCCTTCATTTTACCCCCATCCCTTTCATATCCCCGCTGCCACCCCCCTCGTCATTTTACCTTTCTCCCTTTCATATCCTCGCCTTCACCCCGTCCCCTGCAAATCACTGCCACCCTCTCCCCTGCAAATCACCACCACCCCCTTCCCTTGCGTATCACTGCCACCCCCTCCCCTCCCCTCCCCTCCCCTCCCCTGCAAATTACTGCCACCCCCCTTTCCCTGCGTACCAACACCATCAACGGCTATTTTTTTTTTTCAGATTTGCCTTTTTTCAAACAGCTATTTTGTCAGTTCTTTCACTTTAAATTTTTTTGTTAATTTTTTTTAGGGTTTCAGATCTAACGATCTGACATATTATATTTTTTCTGTTGAAGATTCTTTTTTATTCCTCTATTTTTGTCTTTTTCTATAGTAACTATGTGCTATTTTGGTTCCCAAAGTTTGAGTGATGTCATAATTTTACCAAAAACTAGAGATTTGGCGTTTTAGAGACTCCATTGGTGATGCTTTTTTTTTTATCAATAGAGTTTTTAGAAATAACAATAATTATTGTTTGAAGATTCTATTAAGGATGTCCTTAGGATTAATTGCGTTATTAGTCTCTGATGTTGCTTTACTTTTATAAATTAGCTCTCCTTGTTTAAAAAATATCAAGTTAGTACTCAATATTTACCAAAGATCATTTTCATTAAAGCACAGTTAGTATTGAAAATTATTTGTAGTTTTTGAAACATAGGGAGCTAATATGACAAATGATTGTATCTTCTTAAATACATGACAGTTCTGTTCTCTGTTTAAAAGTCTTCTACTTATTTGATTTTATGATATCTAGTAATTGAAGCATATGCATAGATGTACACCTCGTGGAATTATCTATTAGATATTTTATTAGGTGGTAAAGTGAATTATGTATGTAAGAGGTAAATAAGTTGTCAATTGGTTAGTTATTAATGTCTTGAAGCAATTTTTTAAAAACTTCTATTGTAGATCAAGTTTTGTTTGTAGTGCTCTATTATTGCAAAAATATAAACGAGATGAAACATCTCTTCAGATAATAGTGAGTCTTTAGCGATATCCATTCTATTTTCCTGCATTTTCTATGTTTAGACCCAAAAATAATTATGTGATGATTTACATTAGACTTTGTCCGATTAGAATGGGGGCATTCCTTTTGACTAGTGCATTATTCTCACCGCCCAAACGTGTGTTCAACAATACACTATTATATGGTCCACACCCACATAAGAAAATCCTTGTATGGTTTGGATGGCTCAAGTTCTCATGAGCTATGCCCTCTATTAATAGACTCTACCATCTAACATCTAGATTCATTAATGAATTTGACCCACGAGCAACATATGCGCCTATCCTAAGCATTTTGCATCACCATACAGTAATTAGCCACTAGACAGTGGTATAATTATCGTTTTAAGAATATAAGGTTTTAAAATTGATTATTTAAATTAATATATTAAGTGATATAATATTAATTTATAATTTTTTTTAAATTAAAAAAAAAAGTCATATAGTAACTAGAACAAAAATTATACTCATAAATAGTTGAATAAAAACAACCTTAAGCATGTAAAGAATCTCTATCAAATAATATAGAGTTTTCAACTCGTGTATAATTTTAAAGGTAGAATGATTGCCAATCTTTCTAAACCATATCTGATCAAGATTAATAAAATTGATAAATTGCATAGCTTGTCAAACGTGCAAATTATTCCCTCTTATTAATAATAAGAATGATACGTTTAGCTTCCAAAATAATGTCCTCGTTTACTAATTTTTACATGGAAGTCAAATACAATTTCCGTATGAAAGCATTTCGAATAAGTCGAGGATAAATGCATCATTTATTAAATTACAGGGTGATAAGACACAACTATTTTAAACCATATAAAAATAACCTACGGATTCGACGCAGCCTTAAAAGATTGGCACAACCATAAGATGCGAGGCCACTTTCAGACTTTCAATTTATGCTATGCATCCCGCGGCTTTGGCGCGTTGGGGAACAAGAAGCAGCACATGTCAAAATCCCTTTGAACTCCAACAAAGTCACGGAATATCGAATCGTCATATCAAGAACCTCAAATGATTTTTTTATGACTTGGAATAAAGTTAACCTATTACACCAAATGAGAATCAAATAACCAAACAGATGTTCAGTCTATTAATACACAAGTGAATTTTATATATATATGAAAATCATTTTTTGTATCACAATCAAATATTACTGTTAGTTGAACACAAAAAATTTCTTTCACTGAGAAGTCCTTTAAAGAATGTCAAAACTCAAGACAGAAACTTTGCTAGAAAGGCGAAAGATTCATGTTGGTTAGGTATAAATTTTCTCGAAATTTGTCCTAATTTAAGTCTAAAAAGTCTCACTCATACCAATATTCCATCAGGAGAAATCGAAGAATTTCTTAGAAATTATATATAAGATCCATTCGGGGTTTTTTTTTTTTTTTTCTGATAGATGGTCAAATCAGATCAAGTTCAGGATCGTTTTAAAAATGTGATCGAATTAAGGGAAAATGTTGCTTTTAAATCAAATCAAATATTAGGAGCATAACTAGACTTTTCAAATTATTCAAAACAAAAAATCTTTTTTGATATTGAAATCTAAAAAATATTTGAAAATAAATTGCG
The DNA here is from genome assembly GCA_037974665.1 of Ehretia macrophylla. Lineage (NCBI taxonomy): Eukaryota > Viridiplantae > Streptophyta > Magnoliopsida > Boraginales > Ehretiaceae > Ehretia > Ehretia macrophylla. Next base: position 10,051,791 of record CM075781.1, read on the forward strand.
TGGAATACTGATGAGGCAACTTTGTAAAAGAAAGGAGTAGAAATATAAGGCGTAGGTATTCAAAATTAATATTGGTGAGATTCCGTTAAGTAACGGCGGACGTCAAAGAAACATGGTAGGTGTAAGTAGCGTAGAAGACAAGAAAGCCAAATATGAATTATGACGCACCATCAGTCATCAGGCATCACAATCTTACTTGTATGCATGCCTATTAACTGGACTATAAATAGCGGGGGTAACTCAACAAGACAAAGCAGAGTTTTCAACTTATTATTGTTGGGAGATAGCAAATTAAGCATTTGTAAAACATTAATATTAATTGTGCTGTGCAACACCTATTCTAAAGCGAGTTAATTATAATCAGGATTATTGCATGGCCGCCAATTTGCGAAGCCGGGGGCTGGCTACCGTCGGGAAGCAACTCGTCAGACGGCAGATCAATTACCACACAAATTTTTCTCGCGCTTCCAGGTACTTCTTTTCGTTTCTATATATATATATATATATTTTACCTTGCGTGCTTCTTTCTTAATTCTTCCCCTGCAACTTATACAAGTATAATCTGAAGAACAAAATATCATTTGTATATTATATTATATTATAGGGTGAAGTGCATCAGATCCCTTGTATTTTAATGAAAGTGCACAACACCCCCTATAGTTTAAAAACTCCCTGAGTTAGTCCTTGAAAAATTAGTCCTTGTAGTTTTTCAAAACTACACACCACCCCCTCCCCTTACAAAATTCGTTAAATTTAACAGAGAGTGTAGTTCACATGCATTAAGTGCGATTTTTTTTATTTTTTAACGAATTTATTCATTAAATAATTATATGAATTGACTAAATTATTATTATTTTTTTGGCCTAAACAAAAGAAGAAATGGCAAAAGAGAGAAATGAAAAAAAAAAATAGGGTATTTATGTCTTTTTTATAAAATTCGTTAAATATAACGGATTTTATAATTGTAGGGGAGCGTTGTGCACTTTTAAAAAATATAGGGATTAATTTAAGGAATTTTTGAACTATAAAAAGGTGTTATGCATGTTATCTGAAAAGAAAAAAGAAAACACAACTCAAACAAATTGTTTGTAAAAGAAATCCAACTATGATCACGATCGAGTACTAAAAGAGAGGCTTCATTTGCTACTCAAACTTGGTGTATAACCAGAATTATATTTCTGGTTGGTATTAGATTACAGTGATCTATAGAGTTTTATTTTTTTTAAAAACAATAATATTTGTCAAATATGCTCACACACACAGATGTAGCGATATTTTCAATGCTTGTACGTTTTGGATAAGGGCACTTTCACTTAATTATCACAATTTCCAAAATTAAAGCTGAATGAAAATATCTTATACATACATGGAAAATACGGAAGCAGAGAAAATGCAAATTAATACATTGCTTGTTTCTAGGTTCTTCCAGAGCTGTACAAGTTTTGTGGAACATTCAAGTTCTTGGCCCACCTTTAACCACAAGTAAAAGTGAGATGACTCGATTACAGACATTTGGCCCCAGTGGTTTTGCTTCATATATAATTTTGCATTTTGGAAGCAAACCACCTAATTAATTGCTTTAGGTTAGCTTTGGCCTTTGAACATTAATTCCAGTGGGATGACAAATATTTAAAATGACTTTAAATCATATATATATATATCATTGTTCCTATATATTGCTTGTTCTGTTTTTAACTATCCAATGGTAAGCAGTTGGGATGACAATTAAACATCGATCAAGGTTAATTGCTTATTACTAAAATCGTCTTTGTGGTAACATATATATATATATCTATATATATAAGTGGGAGGGCTGTGCATGATTCAGTGTACGACAAGAACCTGGAGGAGAATGTCCGTCCAGCGGTGGTTCCAGATAATGTGATCCAACTTGAGTACTTAGACAAATACTGGGCTCCTCATCCTCAAACCGGGGTCTTTGGTCCTGCTACTGACTCCACTCCAGCTGTGGATAACGAACGTGGTTTCCACTCCTCGCTTGCTAGTGAAAATTCGGTGCTGGAGCAAAAAGCGTTTTTCCGATCCCTTGAGGATTTGGAGAAGCCCCTTCATCCCTAGGTGCACAAGGGGGACGACAGAATTGCCCTAGCAATATAAATTTAGTCTGTTTGATAAATTGTAATATATATATATATATATATATATGCATGCGGTAGGTTGTACTTGATGATATTTGGTTATGCTGTTATGGATATGGATTAATACCTTAATTAAACCATATGCAAATATTATAATATTTAATTATGATGCAAGAAGTTTGCGTACGTTAATATTTTGTTAGTGTGTATGTAAACTCGGCACAGTCACCAAGATATACATATTACATTATACATAATATACTATTTTCTTTATAACCTTATACATGAAGTAGTAGCTAGGACTGTAAGCTCTTCCCATGACGATGACGATACGTTGTCACAGTATCATTTTTTGGTCTTTGTCATGTCATGGATCAATGTCAGTAACAAAGGCAGCTAAATTAATTACACTGCAAGAACTAACAAGACAATAACCATGCATGGGAACATATATCTATAGTATATAATAAGAGCCTAATAAGGGTTAAAATTGTCAATTCATAGAAATTGTTTCGCTCGTCATTGCTTAAGAAAACTGTACCATGTTCTACCAGTGTGGTACATTTTTTCTGCTATGACTATGATGCCCTTGGACAAAATTGTCCAAGCAAATGAAAAAGTAAGTCGGCATTGCTTTAAATAACTTATACCATGTGCTACTAACTTTGTACCTTTTATTTTAAGACCATAATGCCCTTTAGTGGAATCTGACATGTTTCCACTATATCTTCTCGTTTTTTGTCGCTATACTTCTCTGGATTGTTCTTTTGCTTTCTCCATTCTTCTTTTCTCACTCCCATCATTCTCATACGCTTCTGCTTCTCCACATCTCTCTGTAAATCGCCTTTGGCTTCCACAACTACAGGTACGTGTTTCAGATTGATTGTTCCTTCATCTCTACTTTCTCTTGCAATCACGTATATGTAATTGCTATCGGATTTTTTTTTAAGCTTAGATGATTAAAGATATATGGGTATGGTGTTTTATGTAGTTTTTTAGGATTTAGAAAATCAAAATGGGGTTTTTTAATTTTTAAGTAAACAGTATGTGTATGTATGAGTTTTCCAGATTGAAAGTCAAAGTTTTTTGTGTGTATATGAATTTGCGGATGTGTGTGTATCATTTGGGTCTGTAACACTAAATACAACTAAAACAAGAAAGCGTAATACAAGTGTTGTAGTTACAAGAAGCCTTATCTGTGCAGTAGTAGATGCCATTGTTGATATCATTGAAGCACACCACTTCGGCATGCATAGATAGTTCGAGAAAAGCTACATGTGCTCTCTAATGGCTGCTTCTTGAAATATCCTTCTCAAATCTTGCCACCAAAAGATTGAAAAACAACAAAACAACCCATGAGAGAGAGAGAGAGAAGGAAGTATGATTGGAGTGAGAAAACACAACTTCTTCAGAGCTTTCCAACAGTTTGTGTGTCTGTGTGTAGTATGGTACACAAGCTAAGATATGATATGACCATAGAAAGTGGATCTCCTGTAAGAAAAACTACAATACAAAGATGACAAAGAATGTGACAATCATTAAGAAAAAAATGGTTATTTTGTTCAATTTGGATTTTGTTTGTGTTGATGGCCATCGGCAATTCTATTATATCAAATGAATAAAGTTGAATCATTAAACAAATGATGTATAGATCTGTTAATTACGTTACAATATAAACGAAATTTAATAATTGTAAATTAATGATATATTTATAAAAATGAGTGCGGACAACTTATAATAATAATGCTGAATAGAATAAATAATTACAATAAATTTCTTTTTAAGAACTTAAGTTTTACATGATTTAATAACTTAATATAATATTTGAAAAATTCACTCCCTATCCCTCATTTATAAAATTATATTTACATATAATATTTAATAAAAAATTATTTAAATTATTAAACACAATAAATAAATGTAACCCTTCCTCACACAAACCAATGGTAAAGGCAAAGTTGGCTTTTGGATAGCAAAAGGGTACGTGGGTTAACTATTGACTACCTTTCGTACACTACTTTTAGTTTAGTAGTAAATTTATGTAAGGCTTTATGGACTGACCAGTCGTGGTTGGTTCTGGAAGTTCATGACATTTAATCTTAATTTTACTTTTTCATGATTCTCTTTTGTATCTTTTTATAGACTCCAAACATATTGGTTTTTGATAGGGTTTTGATATTTTGAGTATGTCTATTTATACCATAATTTGTAAACTGTGATGAATAAGAGAGATTAGGAGTATTACTTTTAAGTTGGGATGTGATAATGATATGTTAAGCTTGGAAAAATGCATGTGGTTTTTAAGAAATTGCTTAGCAGATTTGTGTGAAAGGTTAGCGTAGAGCAAAAGAGTACGCGTGAGAAAGAAAGCTTGCTTTGGAGCTTAATGTTACTTGTGACAAAAGGTCCATAGTCAAAAAGTTTGATCTAAGTCTTCCTGCGTTTGTTAAAAGCAAATAGTTTGGTCTTAGGAATATTGTAGCAGTAACTTTGCACCTGATGAGAACCATGTTGGAGGTTTTGAGAAACTTAATTTAGATGCTCTAGGAAATCTCTAGATTTTGAATTGATTAAGACATGGAGTCAACTCGAAAATTAATTTAGTTATTAATTTGAAATTAAAATTATTATTCTTTTGAGAAAACAAGCCGAAATTTTATGCAAAATTGGTAGTTTCTTTGGATGATTTATGTTTGCATGGTCAGGTCTTAGTTCAGTCGATTATAATTGTAAAGTGATCTGACCATAACTTTTGAGTAAAAAAGGCTAAAGAATTTTAGAGACCATTAAATTATTATATTAGTCATGTTTTGACTATTCAATTATTTTTATGATGATCTTCAACTTATTCAAATCTCATCAGGTTACTAAAGATACCTTGGTAATTGAGCTAGACAAAGGTTCAACGCAAAGAACTAAACCGCGTTTAGCTCTAAAATTTGTTCATCACAAAACAAACAAGGTAACTATTTTGATATAAAAACTATACTTTATTCATTATGTTTAAATTTAAGTCCATTTATTTATATGTTTTCTCTTCTCATATATCTTTCATCACATTATTTATTATTGGTGAATTCCTTATATTGTTTAACTTTTAATTATTCATTCCTTATATATATCTTCTCATTATTTATCTTTGTTATTGATTTATCTTTGTTATTGATGAATCTCTTATATTGTTAGAAGAGTTTTGTTTTCTCACACACCATTATTTACTTAATATCAGTGTTGATATAAATTTATTATCGTGCTTAATATAATATTGTTTTAAAAAATGTTACTGTTGGTCTGAAAAGTCTATAATCTTTATTTTGATAATAACAAAATATCTTAATTGTGCTTTAGCATTTTTTGTAAGACCTTCATTCCAAAACAAATCTACATCAACATTGGATCAAGTTGTTTTAGTCAAGAGTAAAAAGCTTTTGGATCAAAGACCAAGCACTATCAAATTGTATCCAAGCCCTAAAGAAGTCAAGTTATTGACTCAAATATAAAGAGGGAGTCACAAGGAAGGAGAAGTGGTAACATAAGGGGTACCGGCCTTAAAAGTTTTCGCTTGCCTAAGTATGATTTGTATCGCTCAAAATTTCTCAAAAAAATGTTTTCTTATTTCAAAATCTTTCGTAGAAAAAATATTTTCTATTTCAAACTCTTGCTTTTGAAATCATTTTATAAAAATACCTTTCAACTAGTTTGAAATTTTTTGGGATGTTAAAAAATGCTAAGAAATCTCTTTTCCAATATGCCCAAATATTTCTGGGCTAAAAATACATTTTTAGCATTTTTTTTATGGCATCCGGGCGTTACCGGCATTTTCCGGTCGCCCGGATAGAAGGTGCAACGCCCGGCAGAAAAGACCTTTCCGGGCGATACATGCTATTTTCGGGCGCCCGGATCAGTGCCTCAGCGCCCGGATGAGTTAACAGGAAAATCCGAAAATCTTGCTTAAAATTCGATTTTTGTCTAATCTTTCCCTCTTTTTAAGCCATGCCTTCTCACCTTCAAAATTATCTCTCCAAGCCACAATTTTCAGATTTTCAAAAGAGCTTTCATATCATTCCTTTTGAGAAATCTTGAGCTATCATTATCATATCTTTTGAGCATTCAAAGCCATTTTCCAAAGTGTAATATCAAACTCAAATAGGAGTTGCAATTATCATTTATTCTATCACATAATCTTTGTATTACATTCTTTCACATAGATTGAGAGAATCATTGTGAGAAGAAGTATTGTAATCCTTTGTGGACTCAAAGGAAGAGAGAGTAGTAGGTTAAGCTTCACCTACATTTGAAGGAGCTTGTGTAATTCTTGTGGACTCAAGAGTAATTGTAGTTGGTTCTTGCTTCACCAACATTTGAAGAAGCATCATAGTGAAGTGTTACTAAAATCCTAAAGGAAGAGAAGACCTTAGGTGGTGGACTAGGCCTCCGGAAGTGCGAACCACTTGAAAATTATCGTGTTTGATTTCTCTTACTCTATTCTCTTTATTTTCAAGTTATTTACTTTTGTGTGGACATTGCTCATCTTAATTGCTTGGTAATTGTAGAGATATCTATTTGAAATTCTACCTTGAAATTCCAATTGCATATTTAGTGTAAATACTCATATGCTCACCAAGTGTTTGATAAATCGCCTACAAGAGTTTCTAGTGTCTTTTCAATCCTTACTTGACATTGCCTCCATATAAAGAAATTTTAAATTGCTTAACCTTGCCTAAACAACCTAATTCACCCCCCTTCCCTTTTTAGGTTATTAAGGACCAACAAGTGGTATCAAGAGCTAATACTCTACATATAGCTTAACATCTAGTAGAGGATCCCTATGGCAAGCTCATCAATGTCTAATATAGTTGAAGGACAATCTTCTTCTAGACCACCATTGTTTAATGGAACAAACTATTCTTTTTGGAAAACTAAGATGAGAATCTATATTCTAGCAAATGACATAAGAGTTTGGAATGTGATAAAAAATGGACCAATCAATCCTACTTTAACTAAAAAGGAAGGAGAACAAAGTATCACTACCCCCAAACCGAAAAAAGATTATAATGATGATGACTTTAAAATGTGTGAAAGAAACTATAAAGCTATGAATATGTTATATCTTGCTTTAGATTCAAATGAGTTCAATAAAATTTCCGGATGCAAAAGCGCTAAAGAAATTTGGGATCAATTAGAAATCACATATGAGGGCACCAACCAAGTTAAAGAAACTAGAATAAACATGCTTGTTCATAAATATGAAATGTTCAAAATGTCTTTTGATGAAAATATAGAACAAATATTTTCTAGATTTACTGATATTGTTAATGCTCTAAAATCTCTTGGAAAAGAGTATTCTAATGAAGAATTGATAGGAAAAGTTCTCCGAAGCTTAACCGAGCCATGGGAAGCTAAAGTAACGGCTATTGAAGAAGCTAGAGACCTCAAAACTCTCACTCTTAGTGAACTTATGGGATCTCTTATGAGCCATGAGTTGAAGAGGAAAGATCGAGAAGAAGAAAAAAGGAATAATAAAAAGTCACTTGCGCTTCTTGCATCAAAGACTTACTCAAGTGATGAAGAAGAAGAAAACAAAGAAGATGATGATGAGATAGCTCTTCTTACAAGGAACTTTAAGAAATTTCTTAAATTCAAAAAGGTAAGCAAAACTCCCTACAATAGGTTTATGAACAAAGGAAGAAACAAATCAAAAGAAGAAGGAATGTGCTTCAATTATGACAAGACGGGTCATATAAAAGTAAATTGTCCAAAACTAATCAAAACCAAGGAAGGAAAAGCCTTGAAGGCAACATACGTTGATGACGATGCATCAACCGGTGAGGAAAGTAAAAATGAAGAAGTGGCAAATATCGTTTGTCTTATGACAAAAGAAGATGATAAGGTATGTTCTTCTTTTAACTCCGAATATTACACATCTAGCTCATTAATTGAAAATGAATGTTCTTTTGAAGAATTACAAAATGAATTCTAAAAAATGCATGATACTTTTGAAATTGCAATTATTAAGATACATAAACTTCAAAAAGAAAATAATACCCTAAAAGACGAAAATAAATTGCTTGAGAAAGATAGAAATAGTGCGCATGAAAAAACACATAAAATTCATTTCGAAAATAATAATCTTCAAACAAAAATTGAAAAGCTTGAAAAAGAAAATCAAGGACTAAATAGAAACCTTGTAAGATTTACAAAAGGAAAAGAAAACCTTGATAAAATGCTTGGCTCTCAAAAAATGGCTTTTGATAAAAGTGGATTAGGATATGAACCTTCTTCAAAACAAAAATCTCTAAAAAGCTATTTTGTTAAAGCATCATCATCTACAAATGAAGCATCAACATTTAAAGGATTTCAAAAAACATGCACCTATTGTGAAAGACAAGGTCACATAGCATCACATTGTAAATTTCGAAATATGATAGGTAGAGACTCCAAAATTCCTTCTTGGCTTAAACCAAAATGGATTATCAAAAGTGTTAAAAGTCAATACTAACAATATTGGACCCAATAGAACTTGGGGACCTAAATTTTGTTTTTGTATATAGGTTACCCTAAGGATTAAGTATGAAGGAAATTGGGTCATTAATAGTGGATGTTCAAGGCATATGACCGGTGATCCATCTCTTTTCTATGAGCCTATCAAAAATTACAAAGGTTTTGTGAGCTTTGGAAATAATGAAAAAGGTAAAATCATTGGTAAAGGTAGCATTGGAAATAAAATATTCATTCATGATGTACTACTTGTGAAAGGATTGCAATATAATTTACTTAGTGTAAGCCAACTATGTGATAATGATTATCTAGTTGAATTTAAATCATCATGTTGCACCATTTTTGACAAAATGAAAAATGTGTTGTTTACTGCAAATAGACATGAAAATGTCTATATTATTGACTTTGAAAGTATATCATGCCAAAATATTGATTGCTTAATCACAACAAATGAAAGTTCTTGGTTATGACATAGAAGATTAGGACACATTAGTATGGATCTACTTGGTAAACTTTCTCGAAAGGATCTTGTGAGAGGCCTTCCTAATAACAAGTTTGAAAAAGATCATTTATGTGATGCATGCCAATTTGGAAAACAACATAAAGTATCTTTCAAAACCATTAGCCATGTGTCTACATCAAAAGCTCTACAAAAACTTCATAAGAACCTTTTTGGACCAATGGATGTAATAAGTTTAGGAGGATCTAGATATGTTTTTGTTATTGTTGATGATTATACTAGATACACATGGGTGATGTTTATTGATTTCAAAAGTGATACTTTCAATGAATTTACAAAATTCTGTAAAAGAATGCAAAATGAGAAAGGATATTATATTTCATGCATTCACAGTGATCAAGGCACGGAATTCATAAATGCATCTTTTGTGGAATTATGTGAACAAAATGGCATTGAGCATAATTTTTCGGCTCCTAGAACTCAACAAAATGGGGTTGTTGAAAGGAAAAACCGAACTTTACAAGAAATGGCAAGAACAATGTTGAAAGAAAACAACTTGCCTACATACTTTTGGGGAGAAGCTGTCAATACGGCTTGCTATACTCTAAATAGAGTTTTAATTAGGCCTTCTCTAAAGAAAACTCCATATGAATTATGGAAAGGACGTACTCCAAATATCTCACATTTTAAAGTTTTTGGATGTAAATGCTTCATCTTAAACAATAAGGAGTATCTTGGTAAGTTTGATTCAAAGTCCGACGAAGGTATTTTTATTGGATACTCTTCTAGAAGCAAGGCATATCGAGTTTACAATAAAAGAACCTCCGTAATTGAGGAATCTATGCATATTAACTTTGATGAAACTAACCCATTTATGTCAAGAAATGATGAAGACGATAGTATGAACTTTCAACAAGTTGAAGAACAAAGTCGACCTATTCCGACAAGTGAAGAAGGCAATACATCCACAAGCAATCAAATTGATACTCAAATAGAGGAAGAACAACCAACTTCAAATGATCAAATCATATCAACAAATCAAGATCTTCCAAAATGTTGGAAATTTGTCAAAAATCATCCAAATGATCAAATCCTTGGGGATCCATCACAAGGTGTAAGAACTCATTCCAATCTGAATACTTTTTGTGAACATGTAGCTTTTATATCTCAAATTGAACCTAAAAATATAAAAGAAGCATTATTGGATGATGATTGGATTATTGCTATGCAAGAAGAGCTTAATCAATTTGAAAGAAATCAAGTTTGGACCTTAGTTGAAAGACCTAGTAATTACCCGATTATTGGTACAAAATGGGTTTTTCGAAACAAACTAGATGAATCCAGTAATGTAACTAGAAATAAGGCTAGATTAGTTGCTCAAGGATATAATCAAGAAGAAGGAATAGACTATGAAGAAACCTTTGCACCAGTAGCTCGACTTGAATCCATTAGAATGTTACTAGCATATGCATGTTTTATGAACTTCAAACTCTATCAAATGGATGTCAAAAGTGCTTTCTTAAATGGATATCTTCAAGAAGAAGTTTATGTTGAATAACCACCCGGTTTTGAAAATACAAATTTATTATGTCATGTATTCAAACTTCAAAAGGCTCTTTATGGACTTAAACAAGCACCTAGGGCATGGTATGATAGATTAAGTAATTATCTACTTGACAACGGCTTCTCTAGAGGTAAACTAGACTCTACTTTATTTGTAAAAAGAAAAGCTAAAGACATCTTGCTTGTTCAAATTTATGTTGATGACATTATCTTTGGTGCTACTAATGAATCCCTTTGCCAGTATTTTTCTGAATGTATGCACAAAGAATTTGAAATGAGCATGATGGGAGAATTAAATTTCTTCCTTGGACTTCAAATCAAACAAACAAAAGAAGGGATCTTCATTAGTCAAGCCAAGTACATTAAGGAACTCATCAAAAGATTCGGGCTTGAAACTGCAAAAGAAATGAGCACTCCTATGGGAACGTCAATCAAACTTGACAAAAATGAAAAAGGTAAATCTGTTGATGAAAAACAATATCGAGGTATGATCGGAAGCCTTCTCTATTTAACTGCCTCAAGACCTGATATTATGTTTTCTGTATGCTTATGTGCTCGGTTTCAATCTTCTCCGAAAGAATCACACTTGAATGCTGTAAAAAGGATTATTAGATACCTTAAGAGTACCATCAATCTAGGACTCTTTTATCCTAAAGGCACATCTTTTGAACTTCTAGGATACTCCGATGCCGATTATGCGGGATGTAAGATCGATAGAAAAAGCACTAGCGGCAGTTGTCAATTTCTAGGACATGCCTTAGTCTCATGGTCTAGTAAGAAACAACATAGTGTAGCTCTTTCAACAGCAGAAGCAGAGTATGTAGCTATAGGTAATTGTGCAGCACAAATTCTATGGATGAAACAAACTTTACTTGACTTTGGTCTCGAATATGATCATGTGCCTATCAGGTGTGATAATACAAGTGCTATAAGTCTATCAAAGAACCCTATTCAACATTCTAGAACTAAGCATATTGAAATTCGTCATCATTTTCTAAGAGATCATGTGCAAAAAGGGGATATTGAACTTGTTTTTGTTGATTCTTTGCATCAATTGGCCGATATTTTTACCAAACCATTGCATGAGAATTAATTTTGTGCTATTATAAGGGAACTAGGAATGCTTTGGGTCACTTAACCTGTCAAAATATTGCATTTTTCGGCAAAATAGTGATCCGGGCGTTACTGACTTCTTCCGGGCGCCCGGAAGAAGCATGTAACGACCGGAACCTCGTTCTCTGCCGGGCGTTACTACCCTCATCCGGGCGCCCGAAAAAAGGGCCTATCGCCCGGATTGAGCTGTTTGAAAAACCGCAATCTCCTTCCTCTCTCCTCACTTTTTCACATCTTCTCAAATATAAACTCTTTCTTCTCTCAATTTCTCCTATTTAATCACCAACATCTTCACCATCACTCACCATTATTTGCATCAAAACACTCTTTAAATCATCAAACTCTTATATTTTCTTCATCAAAGCTTTAAAAATCCTCTTTATCCAATCCTTAAAAAACCTTGTATACAAGGTGTTCGGTGAAATTCCTCAACTAAGCCTTTCTTCTAACAAGCTTCTTCAACCTTCAAATTCAAATGACACCACCAAGGGCTGACTCCAGGAAACGCAAGCAAGGAGAATCTTCATCCTCAGGCCCTCAGATCATTGTAAATCCAGATGCTTTTCCACAACAAAACATCCTATGGGGTAAGATTTTAGATCATCCCACCTTGCTTAATGGTACTAGAATTTATCAGCTTTTAGATGCTCAAGGGTGGCTACCTATGTTAAGGTTTGAAAACAAAGGCAATACTGCATGGATTAGAGAATTCTATTACTATGTTAACTTAGACTTCACCACCATGAAACTGAATAGTCAAGTTAAGTCTAAGGAACTAGAATTAACTGCAAGTATTGTTGTTAGAGCCTTTGGGATTCCTAATCAAGGCACCAAGCTTTATTCATATAGAGATATGCCAGAAGGTGTTCTTGAAAACTTAGAAGCCAATGTTATAGAATTTCTGTGGGAAGGAACAGGAACAAGCTCCTTAGGATATCCTAAGACTAAGGATCTCACTCCAGAAAAGAAGCTGCTATTTTATATTCTTCATGAGGTCATTATTCCACGGGAAGTTAAGGATGGTTCAATTCCAAAATTCACTGCACTATTGATGTATTTGATGAATGAAACTAAACGTATCAATCTTCCACACATCATCATTAACCATATCATTCATACCAAGGAGGCTCAAAATCAACTTGCTTATGGGGTACCCTTAACTCACCTTTTTGAGTCTTTAGAAGTTCCGCGAGATCACGAGTTTGAGGCCATTAGTGATAGATCCTATCTTCTCAATGTTACTAGCCTCACTCGCCAAAAGCTGAAAATTCATAACTCTCGAGTTCTCAATATTGGTGATGATACGAGTGATGATCCTCTTGTGTTTGAATCCCTTGATGTTGACCCCACTACTTTTAGAGATCCTATGGAACGGCAAGGCAGCAGTGGTGTTGGCACTTCTCAAGGACAAAGGGCTAGACAGTCTTCCTCTCACTCCTCCTCCCTTGATGAAATTCGTACACACTTGCATGCACAAGATGTTCGTTTTGACAGAATAGAGCAGATGCTGAAGGCTTTATATGATCACCACATTGGTTCTTAGTCTGTGGATGCTTTAAGTTGTGTTTTCTCCTCAAACAATTTATTTTTTGCTTTCAGTTGGATCTTTCCTCAAACACTCCTTAGCTGTTTTTCTTCCTTATCTTTTAACATTGGTTGGATTTGCATTTTTTTTCTTACTTATCTCTTGTCTTATGCCTGTTGTCATCTACTATTGTCTTCATTCGCTATTGGATGCTCTTTTGTGATGACAAATAGGGGGAGAAAATATTGAAGTAAATATGCCTATCATTGCACTTATTCAGGGGGAGTTTTTGCTTTTCAGGATCAAGACTAAATTTTATCAAGCACAAATTGAGGGGGAGACCTCAATTCAAGTTTTATTCTTTAAATTTCAACTATTTCATACTTGTTAACTTCAATGTCTTGTCATCATCAAAAAGGGGGAGATTGTTGGTCTGAAAAGTCTATAATCATTATTTTGATAATAACAAAACATCTTAATTGTGCTTTAGCATTTTTTATAAGACCTTCATTCCAAAGCAAGTCTACATCAACATTGGATCAAGTTGTTTTAGTCAAGAGTAGAAAGCTTTTTGGATCAAAGACCAAGCACTATCAAATTGTATCCAAGCCCTAAAGAAGTCAAATTATTGACTCAAAGATAAAGAGGGAGTCACAAGGAAGGAGAAGTGGTGACATAAGGGGTACCGGCCTTAAAAGTTGTCGCTTGCCTAAGTATGATTTGTATCGCTCAAAATTTCTCAAAAAAATGTTTTCTTATTTCAAAATCTTTCGTAGAAAAAATATTTTCTATTTCAAACTCTTGCTTTTGAAATCATTTTATAAAAATACCTTTCAACTAGTTTGAAATTTTTTGGGATGTTAAAAAATGCTAAGAAATCTCTTTTTCAATATGCCCAAATATTTCTGGGCTAAAAATACATTTTCAGCGTTTTTTTTATGGCATCCGGGCGTTACCGGCATTTTCCAGTCGCCCGGATAGAAGGTGCAACGCCCGGCAGAAAAGACCTTTCCGGGCGATACATGCTATTTTCGGGCGCCCGGATCAGTGCCTCAGCGCCCGGATGAGTTAACGGGAAAATCCGAAAATCTTGCTTAAAATCCGATTTTTGTCTAATCTTTCCCTCTTTTTAAGCCATGCCTTCTCACCTTCAAAATTATCTCTCCAAGCCATAATTTTCAGATTTTCAAAAGAGCTTTCATATCATTCCTTTTGAGAAATCTTGAGCTATCATTATCATATCTTTTGAGCATTCAAAGCCATTTTCCAAAGTGTAATATCAAACTCAAATAGGAGTTGCAATTATCATTTATTCTATCACATAATCTTTGTATTACATTCTTTCACATAGATTGAGAGAATCATTGTGAGAAGAAGTATTGTAATCCTTTGTGGACTCAAAGGAAGAGAGAGTAGTAGGTTAAGCTTCACCTACATTTGAAGGAGCTTGTGTAATTCTTGTGGACTCAAGAGTAATTGTAGTTGGTTCTTGCTTCACCAACATTTGAAGAAGCATCATAGTGAAGTGTTACTAAAATCCTAAGGGAAGAGAAGACCTTAGGTGGTGGACTAGGCCTCCGGAAGTGCGAACCACTTGAAAATTATCGTGTTTGATTTCTCTTACTCTATTCTCTTTATTTTCAAGTTATTTACTTTTGTGTGGACATTGCTCATCTTAATTGCTTGGTAATTGTAGAGATATCTATTTGAAATTCTACCTTGAAATTCCAATTGCATATTTAGTGTAAATACTCATATGCTCACCAAGTGTTTGATAAATCGCCTACAAGAGTTTCTAGTGTCTTTTCAATCCTTACTTGACATTGCCTCCATATAAAGAAATTTTAAATTGCTTAACCTTGCCTAAACAACCTAATTCACCCCCCTTCCCTTTTTAGGTTATTAAGGACCAACAGTTACCTATTATTGTGAGCGCTTTATAATTCATAGTTTTCTAATTTTCTTGAAAGGATAACCACAATGAACAATGAAGGACAAAATTTAACTTCCTCACAGTCTAAGAGAAAACGCTATTTTGAACTGTCACACGAACAAAAAGATAACATCAATAAAAGAAGGCGAGAAAGATATGCTTCACTATCTATAGAACAAAAGCACGAACTTTGTTTGCGACAAAATGCAAGAAGGAAACAAGCGCAAATTCGAAACACTAAAATCCAACCTGTAAGTGTCATTTTAAATTTAGAGATCAAACTTTTATTTATAAGAAGATAAGTAGGAATAATATTAAACTTACATTTTTTTATTTTCAGTCCCTTGTTGGAAATCAAAAGGTAATAATTATAAAGGAGCCATCACAAGATAATCAACGAGCTGGTATTAAAACTTACTTTGTCCTAATCCAATAATCATCAAAGTAAGTTTGTTGACATAATCTTTAATTACGTTCAGAAATAAGTACTTCTGTTCAAACTTCTCAATCAAAGGACAAAAATCAAGTGTCCAATTTTGTAATCTTTGAAAAGGGTAAGACTTTCTCTTTACTATAATATCATCATCATTATATAGGATATTGTTTTTCTCATTTTTTATTTTAATCTTTTCAATTTTAGGGTCAACTTCAAAACAAAATGATGTTACTAATATATCTGAGCAGCAACACTTCACTGTCTCGGGTTATTTTTATACTTTTACTACATCTTCAAATTCTTCTTTTATCCTCAAGAACTCTTTAGTTTATATTTACTTCTAATCGACTTTTTATTCCCATTAGGTTCTGAGGACAAAAACACACTTGGCAATTATAATCTACTAGAACAATTACTAAGTGAACCTTATCGTTTGAAAAATGTTCCAAATTGTAATTTTTGTGACGCGAAAAGATTCGAATTTGAACCAAATGGTTTTTGTTGTCTCAGTGGACAAGTTCTATTAGTCGGAAATGACATGCCAAAAGAACTTGCCGATTTCTTTCTTGGAAATTATGACAAATCTAAACAGTTCAGAAACTTCGTAAGGTCATATAACAATGCCTTTTGTTTTACATCTTTTGGAGCAAAATTTGACAAAGAATTGACAAAGTGCAATAAAGGAGTCTATACTTTTAGAGTCAATGGCCAAGTACATCATTACATGTCTCCTATTGATTCAGGCACTTCAAGACCATCAAATTTACAACTTTACTTCTTTGATACTGAAGACGAGATTCAAAAAAGATTGGCAACATCAGATAAATTAGATGAAGAAATAATTAAGTCTATCATGAAAATTTTAGATGTGAATCCATATTCCAACTTTTTTAAAAATTTGAAGTGTATGTCAAATCTTGATGATTATAGAATCTTTATTAGATCAGATACAAGAATGGATCAACGAATTTACAATGCCCCAAAAGCTTCTCAAGTAGCTGCAATTTGGATTGAAGAAGATAACATTGACTATAGTGAAGGACGAAATATTAGAGTCTATACTAAATCAAGAGAAAATCAACGAGTCAAATACTATTTTGGTTGTTATGATCCACTTCAATATCCTTTGATTTTTCCTAAGGGTGACACAGGTTGGCATAAAGGAATAGAAAAAATACCTAGAATAATTAATAGAATCAAGTCTTCAAGCGTTTGTCCAGGAGAATCAATTGTAAAACCTGCTTACATGAAATCAGCAGAACATTTACTCAATGTAGAAGATCAAGGTAAGTAATTTTTTTTACACAAAATTAGATTCTTCCTTTAACTAAAATGAGAACATACTAATTCTTTCATTCTTTTTCTTTGTTTTTCCCTTCTTTACTTTCCTTACAACTATTTTGTTTCAAATTCTACAACAAAAAGAAGTTCTATGTCTCTTGTCGAGATTATTATGCTTACAAATTTCAAATTAGAGAAAATGATAAATCATTAATAATTCACACTGGAATATTATTTCAACAATTTATTGTTGATATGTATATTAAGATTGAAACACAAATGCTTGATTTTTTTAGAAATAATCAAGACAAACTTAGATGTGATTACTACCAAGGAATTATGGATGTCGTTGCAAGTGGTAATTTACAAGGCTCTAAAGTTGGAACAAAAATCTTATTGCCAGTAAGTTTCATTGGTGGACCACGAGATATGAGAAAAAGATATATGGATGCAATGTCATTAGTACAACGATTTGGTAAACCTGATATTTTCCTAACTATGACTTGCAATCCTTCTTGGATAGAAATCAGTGAAAATTTATTACCAAATGAGCAACCTCAAAATTGTCCTGATTTGGTGTCTCGCATCTTTCGTGCCAAACTAGAAGAATTAAAAAATGATATTTCCAAAACATATTTTTTTGGAAAAGTTACTGCCATCACCTATGTGATAGAATTTCAAAAGCGTGGGTTGCCACATGCTCATTTTTTGATAATTTTGAAGAAAAATTAAAAACTTTATACTACTGAATCTTTTGATAAAGTAGTTAGTGCTGAGTTGCCTGATTTCAAAAGTTTCCGTTGTTGCATACTCTTGTAGTGAAACATATGATGCATGGACCTTGTGGTGAAAAAAATCCTGAAAATTCTTGTATGAAAAATAATGGAAGGTGTAAAAACAAATATCCAAAGAATTTTTGTGATGAAACTAAAATAGGAAACAATACATACCCAATTTATAGGAGGAGAAATGACGGTAAGACTATAAAAGTTAGAGGTCAAATTTTGGACAATAGGTGGGTTGTTCCTTATAATCCATATCTTCTTATTAAGTATGATTGTCACATAAATGTTGAGATTTGTTCAACAATTAAAGCCATGAAATACATGCACAAATACATATACAAAGGTTATGATAGAGTTAATTTCTATATTTGTTCTGATGATTCTTTGAATAAGATTGATGAAATAAAAGAATTCCAATAAGCAAGATGGATTTCTCCGCCAGAAGCTGCATGGAGAATTTTTAGATTTCCCTTAAATGAAATGCATCCATCAGTAATTAGTTTACCTATTCATATTGAAAATTGGCAATCTGTATCATTTACACAAAATACTAATTTACAAAAAATTCTTCATAATAAATTCTATTAAAAAACAATGTTGACAGAATTCTTTTATATGAACATAACTGATGAAGAAACAAAAAAATTAAATTTATTTTATATTGAGTTTCCAGAATACTTTGTTTGGATAAATAGCCAAAAAATTTGGGTTAAAAGACAAAGAAAAGATGTAATTGGTAGATTAGTATCAGTTCATCCAACTCAAGGAGAAAGATATTATTTAAAATTACTCTTACAAAATATTAGAACCCCAAAAAGTTTTGAGGATCTAAAATTGGTAAAAGGAAAGATGACAACATCATATAGACAAGCCTGTGAATTAAGAGGATTCTTAGAAGTAGATGATTCCTTGGATAAAACTTTGGAAGAAGCATCTTTATTCAAAATGCCAATAAGTTTAAGAAGACTTTTTGCAACACTTCTGGTTTATTGTTTTCCTAAAGATCCCAAAATATTATGAGAAAAATATGAGCATGCAATGTCAGAAGACTTTGAAAAACATAATCCCAATTTAACAAAAGATCAAATTAGAAATAAAGTTTTTAAAAATCTAAATGATATCCTTGAATCCATGGGCAAAAACATTAATGATTTTCATTTAGTTCCATACAAAATACAATTTTTGCAAGTAGAAAGAGAAACTAAGGAAATAGAAGCAGAAAAAAATGTACATATTAGTGAAGAAGATTTGTTATCTGTTTCAAAACTTAATATTGAGCAACGTTTTATATTTAATGAAGTAACTACAAGGATTTCTACAAAACCTGGTAAAGCATTTTTTGTAGATGGTCTAGGTGGTACAGGAAAAACTTTTTTGTATAAAGCAGTTTTAGCTACTATAAGATCAATGGGGCATATTGCTCTTGCTACTGCAACATCAGGAATTGCAGCATCAATATTGCCTGGAGGCCGAACTGCCTATTCAAGATTTAAAATTCCAATTGAACCTGATGATAGAACAATTTGCAAAATTACAAAACAAAGTGCTATAGGGAAGTTAATTATAATGTCACAGTTGATCATATGGGATGAAGCTTCTATGGCTAACAGGCATGCAATTGAAACATTTGATCAAACTTTACAAGATTTAATGAATACAACTAAAATTTTTGGAGGAAAAGTAATTATTTTTGGTGGTGATTTTAGACAAACTCTGCCAATAGTGAAAAAAGGGAAGAAAGAAGATTTCATAAACGCTAGCTTTGTCAAATCAATATTGTGGCATAAACTTGAAAAATTCAAATTAACGACAAATATGAGAGCAAAATCTGATCCTTTATTCTGTGAATATCTAATGAGAATTGGAGATGGAAAGGAAAAAACAATTCATGAAAATGTAATAAAAGTTCCTAGATCTTTTATTGTACCATTTCAAAATGATGATGCTTCTCTAAATGTTTTGTTTCACTCTGTTTTTCCTAATTTTGATTCTTTTTCTAATAATCCTTTTGAAGTCATTAATAGAGCAATATTAACAACAAAAAATGATATAGTTGATGAAATCAATGATACTTTAGTTAAGCAATTTCCAGGTAATGAGACAATATACTTAAGTTTTGATAAAACTACAAATATCAATGAACAATTACACTACCAAGATTTTATCCATAGTTTGACACCAACTGGTCTTCCTCCTCGTTGTTTAGTGCTTAAGAAGAATTGCCCTATCATTCTTTTAAGAAACATAAATCCTCATGAGGGTCTTTGCAATGGTACAAGATTAATTTGTCATAGTTTCCAAAATAATGTAATCAGTGCATTCATAGCTTCTGGTGAGATGCGAGGAAAACATGTATTTATACCTCGAATACCTTTAGAACCACAACAAGATGAAAAGTATCCTATTGCATTTAAAAGAACACAGTTTCCTATTAGACTTTGTTTTGCCATGACAATAAATAGAGCACAAGATCAAACATTAGATTTTGTTGGTATACATCTTCGAGAACTTTTTTTTTTCTCATGGACAACTATACGTAGCATTATCTAGAGTCAAAAAGAAAGATGTTGTTAAAATTTTGATAAAACCACTTACAGTTGATAGCATGATTGATGATGAAACAAAAAATATAGTTTATAATGAAGTCTTGGCACTTGCTTCATCCTAAAGATATTTTTTCCCCTTAACTGGTAAGAAATTATTTATATACAAAAACCATTATCTGCATCATTTTTTAAATTTTATATTTAAGTACTTTAATTTTTATACTAATTAATTTATAAACCCTGCAGGATCAAACACAATATGATTGTCCTCGTGATTCAATGTTATCAACACCAACCAGATATCAAAACATCACATTAGAAGATGAAGTTGTGAGTTCCAATTTTTTTTTTTTGTTATATTTTCCTTCATTAAATTTTAATATTCATCTTTTCATACAACATACAACTAACACATTCTACTCATTCAAGCAATTCTATATTCTTTTAGTGGTGTAAATCTAAAACGATCTCATCACTGAAAACGTCCCTCTTTTCTTCTCTTTAATGTTCAGGCTAGCCCATTTGACACTGAAAACTTCCTATTTGTCGTATTCGGCAACAAAATTGATGTTGATCGTGGCAATAATCGGGTGGTAAGCTTCAATCATTTTGAAGCTTCAAATTTTGTGCTATGGTTAAAGTTCAATGCTCCTATTTTATCATTCTTATATGCATTTCCTATGGCTTTTGCACTTGGACTTTAGTTTATACGAATTCATCAAATTCAGGTTTCTAAGAACAAACCTAAGGCATGGTGTGTTTTTAAGGGGAATATACCTTACTTTGAGATATCTGCAAAACAAGAATTTAATGTTTATGCTGCTTTTCAATGTATAGCCAAAAATGAGCTACAAAAAGAACCTGAAGAAGAAATGTGAGTATTCTTTCTACATTTAAAACATCCAAACGGCTGAGTTTGATGTTAATATTACGTCTATTGTTCAGTTGTGAAACTTTGAGTTAGTATGTATTACATTTCTACATCATCCCGTGTAGATCTCTTTTCCTGTCTCTGTACATGCACAAATTTCTTCTTCTTCTTCTTCTTCTTGCTTATTAGAAGCAATTTTAAGCACATTTTGATGCAGAACTTGAAGTATACTGGATGTGTAAGATTTTACTTTGTGATGTTTCCTGTGATAAGTTGTTTACCGTTCATTTTATTGTATCTCAGGATTCTGGAAGACTGATGAGTCTCTTCTTCAGGAAAGCACAGCAGGTAATTTTCTTATTACATTTACCGTTCACTTCTTTGATAATGTGTGTCTGCAGGTGATTTGATGAGGTCTTGTACACTAAGTCAAAATTGTAAATTTAGAATTGTTTCATGTATGATTGAAAATTAACAAGTAAAAGATGGTAGAGAAAACTTCAGTGCAGGAATTTAAAGGTATAATTATAGTAGTATCATTTTCTAAATATGTTAAAACTTGATTCTTGAGTGAGCCGATTCACTTTGACAATTGTAAAAAGAAGCAAGGATTGTTGGGTCTGAGCCTAGCATTGCATATTTGTTTAAGAGGCTCAGTGGTGGTTGTCTCCTACAATATATTGATTCATTATGACACACTGTGAGATGGGTATTGTAGATGACAGTTCGAATGTCCAAATTCAGCAACACTTTCCTTTGGAATTCGGTTGTTCCAATGTATGTCATTAATTGCATTTACATTCTTATGGAACTATGAATTTTATTTGTGAATATAGCCCTGGACCCCTTTGAAGAGGTACTCTTCAAGGACCGCTTTGAATTATATTGTTGTTGCATCTTCAATTGAGATATCTGCATTTTACTTATTTGATTTTGGCACCTATAGATTATCAAGTTTAGTTATGCACGTGCCCATCTACACTATTCCCTCCCTACTCTCATACTATTTTTTATGTCTACTAAATAAGTCATTCAATTCAGAGTCAAACGTTGTAAATTGATCAAATCAACAAAAAGCTTTGGGAGAAAACATTTTTAATCCAATTACGATCATACAACTTTGACACACATGGAGAATCACAAACAAAATACAGCATCACATGGCTGTATGATGAAGAAAACATCTCTCAGAAAAGAAGCAACAAAATAGAATCTTCAAGCTCCAATGTTTCAAGATCCTATTTGGCTACTTTTTTGTTAATGCCCAATTTCTGTAAGAATGAATTTTGTACTCACTCTCTTGTAAGTACATACTAATGTTAATATGTAATTGTATTAGTTATACCAAGATTTCTTAGTTATTATTATATATCTGTTATCTCTTTTTCACAAGTTTCATTTAGTTCTACAAATATTTTCATATTGTACTTATCATTTTATTGTAGTCAAAACAAATATAAATTTTTGCAATTTAATAAAATATATATATATCTTGATATAATTTCATTGGGCTGAGTCCTTACATTTGCACGGGTAGCCATGACTAATATATATATATATATAATGAAAGGAGACTTGTATTTGACCGGTTCTTAGATGTAAATAGCCGATTTTATCCATGGCCTTTTGTACTGCAAAGTACAACTAATAGGGCCTTCAAATTTAATTCCATAAAGCCTTAATTCTTTAATGACGTTACTTATATTAAGCACCTCCATTTTTTGTTAAAAATTGAAAAGCCAGTATTATTTTCATTTTTTGGGCTATAATGGAGTTTTAAAGTCATGATTAAAACTTAAAATTTTAATTATAACATGTTGCTATCTAAGATTTCTGAAAAGCCTTGCCTCACCAATGTTAATTATTTTTAGTCATAGATATAGATGTTGTTGAATTAATTTTGCTATCATGCATATAAAAAGCTAAAACGTTCGTGTTTTTTTTTTTTTTATCACAAATTTACTAGATCATTGACCAACTTTTTATTCGCGGTGAACCATACTTCTTTGTATTCAAGTAAATCAAGTTGACAGAAATGTATAACACTATGTTTGTTACTTATTTCAATCTTTGAATTTATTTATTATTTTTTGCAATAATTACTTTTCATATTTAGCTAAACGGGGAAGTATGTATTATCTGTAAAACACATAATATATCGAGTAATGTAATTTATAATAAGAAAAATTGGCGTTAATACTACGTAAAAATAAATAATTTCCATCTTCTTCAAAAGTAGAATACACAAAACAATTAAGCTCCAAAGTAAATTTATAATTTATATTCCAAGTTTATTTTATTCTTTTTTTTTAATCCTTCTGTTTCTTTCTATTTTCCAATAGTTGTTTTTTGTCAGATATTTTCCAATTCTCATATATAGGCTCCGTTTGTTTGCTGTAAAATATTTTCCTAATTTTTTAGTGTTTGTTTTACTGGAAAATTAGTCAATTGAAAAATATTTTTCAATCAACAATTACGACTACTTTTGCTTAATTTTTTGGTGTTTGGTAACATAAAAAAATTGGTCAACTGAAAAATATTTTCTCGTTAACAATTGCTGCTAGTACAAAATTTGGAAAAATATTTTTATATCCTTTGAGATAAAAAAATATTTTATGGAACTCACTGTAAATCCAAACAGCAAAAAATATTTTTCAACATTCTATTTTTTTTAAAAATATTTTCTCCCAATAAATTATTTTACGACAAACAAACGAAGGCATTGAAAATATTTTCTATAAACAAGTTATTTTACGGCAAACAAACGGAGCCTAATATACATGTGATTGGGTGATATATTTATGGGCGGGCTTATGGGCCCACAAATCAAGCACATTTCGTTTAAGCCTAAATCATCCTCAAAAGGCCCAACAATTGAAAAAGACCCAACCTAAATAAGGCTAGGGTTTACAACTTGCTATATAAGGCCGCAGAGAAGCTGAAGCCCGATCAGCAGGGGCGGAGAACGAAACTTCACTTGGTGGTTGTGCACAGGGTCGTCGGCGCCGTCGTAAGCCCTTAACTCCTAGAACTTAGCCTCTCCCGAGCTTTGTATATATTGTCTTTGAAATGTATACTTGAGGTACACCTGGAACCAACTGCGTGTAATCGTTATAACGTACACGTTAGTGATAGAAACAGCTGTGCTTGTGTGAAATGTGCTACAAAATGTTTGGAAAATAAGTATGTATGTATATATATATGTGTGTGTATGACCTCGAATATATGTATACTTATATCTATGTATGTCTCAATTGGGTGTTTCCACATGTATGTTATTTATGTATATGTCTTTGTGTATAATATATGTATGTATGTATATGTATTAGTTGTAGTCAATTAGGTCTTGCTAAGTGTGTTTAATCATTTTTTCCAACTACTAAATCCATGTGAATTTGATTATATTTGTTGTCAGTAACTGAAGAAAGAGTTATATTATCTGTAGATTTGATATAGTGGGCAGCGAAGAGTTGTTGATGTGTCTATGCAAGGCTATTGCCAAGCTTATTTAATTGACTTCTCTTCACTCATTATGTGAACAGTTCCATTTCTAGTTCTAGTAAAATTCTAGGGATTTAGTCCATATATATATTTGTTTGGGTATGAAGTGGTTCATATATTAGCGGAACCTAAGTAGAGATATGCAGTCACCACTTTGGTTTTCTGGTGAAATCTGTTCACTACGTACGGAATTGTTAGAGCTGATGTTGCTCTTAGAAGGGCAGAAATCAAGTATGTTGCTGAACAAGTAGGTTTAACTGTTCAGCTCTATGGTCGCCCAACTCACTGGAGTCAATTGTAGTTGACATGCTATGTGAAATAGTATGCCAGGGTTATCATATGATGAATGACCATTACCTGATTAGTGTTGGGACTTGTCTAGTCGGCTTTGTGAGAGTTATTGTTTTAATACTTTATGAGGAGATAATAAATAGTTAGTTATTTTCTATATGAGAAACTGGTTGTGTACACATGAAAGTTATTTGATTGCCTCGTCTGTCAGAAAAATCTGGTTGTCTTGGTGTTTCACTCTTAACTTGTGTGTTCTTGATGATGTAGGTGAGTCATGGTTAAGCACAACAATGTCATCCCTAGTGGGCACTTCAGGAAGCACTGGCAGAACTATGTCAAGACATGGTTCAACCAACCTGCCCGCAAGCACAGGAGGAGGACTGGTATGCAAAGCTTTTATACGTTTTCTTCTAGTTGTTTACTTTTCGGTTATAATTGCCCATTGTTTACTTTTCAGTTATAGTTTTCCA